>CAWUFW010001800.1:1622500-2222500 GCA_963921515.1 Calotriton arnoldi
GAGGGAAGATTGGTGGCGGCCATCTTGCAAATATGGAGTGCACATTCCTTGTGGTCCATATATGGGAGCGGCCATCTTGTAAATATGGAGTGCACATTCCTTGTGGTCCATATATGGGAGCGGCCATCTTGTAAATATGGAGTGCACATTCCTTGTGGTCCATATATGGGAGCGGCCATCTTGTAAATATGGAGTGCACATTCCTTGTGGTCCAACACTGGGAGCGGCCATCTTTGGGGGGCTTTGGTGCTGCAGGGAGGACCTTGGTGGCAGGAAATATAGAAGCCCTTGGAGATTATTTTCATGTGGCGTTGAGTTTGTAGGCCAACTTGATAACTGAGATTTTCTTAGGAATTACGTCTAATTGTGGAAACAAACACAGTTATTTATAGACCGTTTCTAACATTCAAATGATATAAAGTGATATTTACTTTTGCATAAATTTGGATGCTAATCTTTATGAGGAATGGGAAGTGTCCTCATCTAGTTAAATACTTGCTGTGTGTTCATGATGCATGTATATTGTTTTTAGGTGGTGACATGAGATGAGGGAATCAATGTATCAGGTACCAGTGTGAACTAGGTTGTTCTAGTGAATGTTTGTTATATAAGAAAACATAAACCAGGGTCTTCAGCCTGGTCTGGAAAATCTCACTTAAATCAAAGTACCTTCTGAGTGAAGGCAGTGACTGACTGCAACTCTCTGCACTTGCGGACCTCCCAGGATTGAATGCTGGGCTGAGATGTTTTCAGAAAAATCTGGGACATACAGGGTTCCTCCACAATGGACCTTTTCGCACTGGAGATGACTGCTCTTCAACTGGAGGCCAGGCCCTGAGATCTTGGCAAAGAAGGCTTCCTACAGACTTGACCCAAAGAGGTCAACTATGCCTTTCACCTTTCATGATGACTGCAAGTGTAATATTGTGAGGGAAGAGAGAAGGAGCAGAGTGGACTCTGGGGGACCCAATATGGGGTTAGCCAGCTTGGCGACTAGTTCCTTTGGAACTTTCCTGGATTTCTCCAATCCTTCCTAACCAGGCTGTCTTGCATACCCTGGGATGGTGTTGTCTGCATTTCTGGCAACTCCTCTGGGCCCTGATGACTGTCACGTTTTGTTGTGGGAGTTTCCTCTGCAGGTGGTGGCCTGGAAGATGTCAGATGACAGTAGCAGGTGTTTGTATTTTTGGAACAAGCACACCTCCTTTTCAAACAAATGTGATCTGCAGGAACTTATGTCGCTGATTCTGAGCCATGGTCCCCTTCATCCTGGCCGGGTCTGGTGGCTCAGTGGACTAATGCATCCACTCCAGGGGCCTGTGTTCGACCTCATGGTCACAGGTTCGAATTCTGGCCCACTCAGCCTTTCATCCATTTGAGGTCAATAAAATGAGTACCATTGAGTTGGGTAACAATAAACATCTGTTATTCAGCGCCAATATGCCCCGTTGCTGGGGTGAATGTGTGCTTTACAAATACACATGTTATGTTATGTTACTAGTGGGCGGCCTGGCTGTTTTATTTTGTTCTGCAGGTTTGGATTCAAAGCATCTGTAAAAGATCTGCAGCTTGCGTGTTGAAGGAAGTTGGCATTTGAAGTCTGTATTAGTAGTTTGCAATTAAAAGGGTGGGAATTGCTTGTGGGAGTGATGTAACTGCCCATGTTGTAGTCCTTTAATGCCAAATACTTCTGGGAAATCTGGTTCTAGTAGCTGTTTTTGGATGATGTCAATAGTAAAGATTGTGTGGAAAGTATAACTTTCAAGTTTTTAATTGAATGGTAGATTTCCTTCACAATAGTTGTGTAACTTCACAACCACCGTCAAAAATGGTTTTGGGGTTTAGTGTGCAAATAGATTCAGGCCCTCCTGTGCTAAACTTGAGCAGTGCTTTAAATAAACGGTACTACAAGGGCCTCATTATTAGATAATGACCGACCAACGACAGCTGGAAACTTATGCATATTTTTAATTATCAGGTGCAGTAATTTTGCTGGTTTCTAGGAGGCAACACAACTCTTATCACAAGAATAGTGAAGTTATTATCTTACTACTTGTGAGTAGTGATGTTGTAGCAGAACCATGTGAGGATTGCAGATTTATGCATATCACAAACATGTAACTTTAAATGAGCGTTATTTGGATATACAAGAACCATATTGTGTGAATACAATCACCTGAAACTCTACGCCCCCCCTGCCATACTGCCAGGGTCACCACCCACAGCATCTCTTCTGTAAGCCTAATTCCTTTACCAGGGAGAAGGTGTACTCTGGGGCTGTGCATCCCAAACATTTTAGAACGATGACCCAACTTTTAGAATGAAAACCGTGCATGACCCCCTACCTTCAATGGACATGAGGGGGCGATTTGTTAATGGGACTAAAGCCTGGTGCGGTAGCCCCTGTCATTTACAGACAGCACATTCTCCATTGAAATGACCACTCACTTGCACAGACGTACAGTTTTAATGATAAAATCATACTGCAGACAAATGATAATGTGTGGACTGGGAGCTCCCCGGGGGTCCCCCCTGTATTCCCAGTACCAGCCTTTCAGGGTCTGACAGCAAGCTACTGCTGCTGTCGACCCCATACACAATTCTGCCCTCCAGCTGCTGAGCAAAGCTCGAGCAAGGGAAGGTAGAACAATAGGTTTCCTGTCACAGGGAGGTGTGACCACCTCCCAGACAGGACTTAGTGTATTGGGCTGGGGTGGGGCGCTTTCCAGCACCACCAGACTGCTTTGAAGGGCACATTTGGTTCCCTCCTTGCAAACGCCACTCTGGCGTGAAACTGGACAAAGGATATGGGAGTATCCTCCCCTCTGTCCAGCCCCTCCTCTGGAAGGGACCCCTAAGTCGCCCTAACCCATTTCTTAGGGTATAAAAGAGCTTACCTAAGGGTGGGTCCTCAGATTCATCATGGGACAAGACTCAAGCCTGAATCCACATCACTCTTCGACTCTCTGGACAATTGAACTTCGTTGGTCTTCACCAGGAACCGAGACTGCATTATGGAAGACTCTTGCTGCTTGTGGTCTCATTGTTCTGCAAGTCTTTTCTTTGTCGTCTGTGTCTGTGCTTCATCCAAGTTCTGCTCCAGACCTGTGGGCATCAAGGACACCTGACGTAATCTCCGTTGGAATGAAGGAGTCACGCCCCTGCATCAGTAGGCACCGCAACAAAGCTGACCAATCTGCTGCTCCTGATGTCCCACGGACTTCAAAAGGCCCAGTAACACAGGTGGTGGTTCTGCAACTCCCTCAAGGCCTGACCTGCCCTCTCAGCAAGTTTGAGGCCAGTATCCCTCGTCGGAACCGCTGGAATAGAACCCCTGTGCACCGCATTGACTTGTCATGGCAAAGGCTTGTTGGCTTTGCACTCTAGAGATCTTCGGGCTACAAGGAGCTCCAGCCTCCAGCATCTCTTCTTCACAAGATCTTTGTCCTCACCACATCCTCTGCACCATGGACCTGCATATTTGATGAGCTGCTCGAGGTCGTCTTGCGACTCCTGTGCCTTTGGCCTGTGGGTCTTCTTGAGGGTCTTCTTTGGCTTCAGTGGGCTCCTCTGCTTGCTCAGGGCCTGCTCTGGCTCTCCTGCCCTTGGTGAGTCCCTTGGACCTTGCTGGTCTCGACACTTTTTCGGTCTCCACCTCTGTTTCTGCTGCCAAGGCTTGTTGGTGCTCCCGATGAATACCGAACTCCTGGTTCTAGACTTCTGATGTGGGACACCGCATGCACAGCTCCTGATTGTCCACAGCCTCGCCTGGTCCCCACATCTGCAACAACAAGGTCACCATCAGCACTGCTGCATCTCCTGACATCGGTGGGCATTGCTCTTCCGTGCCTCCTGGTCACCTCTGCATGGCATAGACTGTGTCCCCTCTGCTTGCAGGTTATCTCATCTAGAATCCACCCTTGGATTCCACCAGACACTTTCCCAGACTCCTCCAGCGGAATCTTAACTGAAGTCCTCTATTGTGGTCTACGGCAGTTTCCGCCGTCACTTCACTCCTTTGCACCTGGCCTCCCTGGTGTTGGTATCCTGGTTCCTGGGGTATTCATGGGTGGGGTGACTCTCCAACCTTCCATCCTCCATGGGGGTTTCTTCAGGGTACGCTGGAAAGGGTCTTTCTTCTTTAAAACTGCAACTGTGACTTTCCCATTGACTTGTGTTGAGCACACGGCTGTGTTCCCACTCTGCGTACAGCCTCCGTTGGGTCCTGGGGTACTTACCTTGGGTGGTTCCTTGTGTCCCCAGCTCTTGTTAGTCTCTTGGTCCAAGTATCGACTTCGGTCACAGTTTGCATTCCACTTCTTTAGTATATGGTTTGGTCTTCCCCAGGGGAAAACTGTGTATTATGCTACTTACCTATTTGCAAGTGAAGTTTTATTGTGAATTCTGTGTTGATATCTCCAGTTGGAGATATACCAATGTGATAGTGAGTGTGTATAAGACCTTGACCTCGGTCACAGGCCTGCACTCTCCCCGGCAGCTCCTCGCCTCCTTCATCGCCGCTGAGCCCCCAGCCTGGGTGTTCAAGGCTGCAGTCTGCCCTGTTGTGTGCCGTGGCTGCCCTGCGTGCTGCGACGCGGTAACCTTTGACCTTTTCATTCTGCAATCTGCTGTTGCTGTAGTCGCGATCAGTATTGTGCTGTTCATCTTTGTATTGTCATCTCTTATTGAGTTTATTGTGCTTATTGTGTTCTGCACTGTGTTTGCACTGGTATCTTTTATCTGCCTTTTTTTCAATTCTGCTCATTACTCGTTCCCCTCGTTGTTCTCCACCTCCCTGCTCCCGCTGCTGCTGCCCCCGCGGCCCCTCCTCCCTGTCCGCGCCTGTTTTCCTGCCTCCCAGCTGAGCGTCCCTCCCCTCCGCTACATAATGGTGACCGCTGCGGGGGAGCGCTAGTAAGACCTTGACTTCGGTCACAGGCCTGCACTCTCCACGGCAGCTCCTCACCTCCTTCATCGCCGCTGAGCCCCCAGCCTGGGTGTTCAAGGCTGCAGTCTGCCCTGGTGTGTACCGTGGCTGCCCTGCATACCGCGACACGGTAACCTTTGACCTTTTCATTCTGCATTCTGCTGTTGCTGTAGTCGCAATCAGTATTGTGCTGTCCATCTTTGTATTGTCATCTTTTATTGAGTTTATTATGTTCTGCACTGTGCTTGCACTGGTATCTGTTATCTGCCTTTTTTTCAATTCTGCTCATTACTCGTTCCCCTCGTTGTTCTCCACCTCCCTGCTCCTGCTGCCCCCACGGCCCCTCCCTCCTGTCCGCACCCGTTTTCCCGCCTCCCAGCTGAGCGTCCCTCCCCTCCCCTATATAATGGTGACCGCTGCGCGGCCAGCGCCAGGAACCCTGGATCTCCGCACCTCCAACGCTACAGCCAACAGCACTCCACAAACTCAACCCAGGCCGCACCAACAACTGTAAGCTAGCCTTGCCGGCTGACACCCACGGACCCTTCAGCTGTCACTGCTGCCGACAAACCTACAGCACCACCAGGAACACGGACCCAGCACAACCCGACTGCAAGAACACAACCGAACCAAAGACCCTGCAATGCATCCTCCTCAACGTCTGATCCCTCCACAAACACGCCACAGAAATCTGGGACCTTCTCGACAGCACCACCCCGGACGTAGCGTTCTTCACCGAAACCTGGACCAACACCACCTCGGGACCGGACATCGCCATCGCCATTCCCCAAGGGTACAAGATCTCCAGAAAGGACTGCCACACCCACCCCGGAGGAGGAATCGCCATCGTCCACAAATCCACCCTCCGCCTGAGCACACTCCCCGATGAGCCCACAGACATGATGGAACATCTGCACTTCAAGATACAGACCAACCCTACCACCACCCTCCAAGGAACCCTCATCTACCAACCCCCTGGACCCCGGGGACCGTTCACCAACTCCATCACGGACATCATCTCCCCGCATGCCATCGCATCCACCAACTACACCCTGCTGGGAGACCTCAACTTCCACATCGACAACCAGCTGGACCCCAACACCACATCCCTCCTGGACAACCTCCACAACATTGGACTCCGCCAAATTGTGACCGAACCCACGCACTCAGCAGGACACACCCTTGACCCCCTCTTCACAACAGGAAACTCCATCATCTTCAGCCACACCACCGAACTCCCATGGACTGACCACCGATGCGTCCACTTCACCTTCAGAACACCCACCGCCCAAAGACACCGGCACCTGCTCCCACGAAGAAACTGCACCAGAATCACGGACGACCAGCTCACCTCCTCACTCAGCAACTCCACCCCAACCTTCATGGAAAACAACGACCCCAACACAGAAGCCCGAACCCTGCACAGATGGATCTCCGACAGCGCCAACACCATAACCCCCCTCAAGAAAATCAACAATGCCCACGCCAAGAAAGCCAGATGGTTCACCAACGAACTTCGAGAATCCAGACACACCTGCCGCCGCCTCGAAAAAGCCTGGAGGAACACCAAATCCACTGAATTTCACAACAAATTCAGAGCCGCTACCAACGCCCACCACCAACTAATCAGAACAGCGAGAAAAAAAGCGATTGAAGACAGAATCTCCACACACGCACACAACAGCAAAGAACTCTTCAACATCATCAAGGAGTTCGCCCAACCCACCAGCGAGTCGACTGACATCCCTCCCTCACAAGACCTCTGCCACAAACTCAGCACCTTCTTTCACCACAAAATCAAGAGCATCTACGACAACTTTGATGAAGACAACCAACACACGGAACCCCCACCAACCACCCCGTCACCCTGAAACCAACGATTGACAGCTGGACAGCCCTCACCACCGAAGACACACTGAAGACAATGAAGTCAATCCACTCCGGGGCCCCTACGGAACCCTGCCCCCACCACATCTTCAACAGAGCGGCCAACACCATCGCACCCATGCTCCGCCACACCATCAATCGCTCCCTAGCGACCGCCTCATTCCCCGGTGACTGGAAACACGCCGAGGTCAACCCCCTCCTAAAGAAACCCTCGGCGGACCCCACCGACCTCAAAAACTACAGACCCATCTCCCTGCTCCCGTTCCCGGCAAAAGTTATCGAGAAAGCCATCAACAGCCAACTCACCACATTCATCGAAGAGCACATCCTCGACTCCTCCCAATCCGGCTTCAGGAAAAACCACAGCACGGAAACCGCCCTCCTCGCTGCAACAGACGACATCCGCACCCTACTGGACAGAGGAGAAACAGTAGCCCTCATCCTCCTCGACCTCTCAGCGGCGTTCGACACAGTCTCCCACCGCACCCTAATATGCAGACTTCACAACGCAGGGATCCAGGACAAGGCCCTCGACTGGATCAGCTCCTTCCTCTGCGGCAGAACGCAGCAGGTCAGACTCTCCCCTTTCCTCTCGGACCCTACACCAGCCACCTGTGGAGTCCCTCAGGGGTCCTCCCTCAGCCTGACGCTCTTCAACGTCTACATGGTTCCGCTCGCACCCATCGTCAAATCCTACGGACTCAACATTGTGTCATACGCAGACGACACCCAACTCATCATCTCCCTAGCCAATGAACCCGACACCGCCAGACACAACTTTCGAGAAGGCATGGAAGCCGTCGCCAAATGGATGAAGACCAGCTGCCTTCAACTAAACACCAACAAGACGGAAGTACTCATCATGGGCCCAAACCACAATGCCTGGAACGACACCTGGTGGCCCCCTGCCCTCAGACACCCGCCCACCCCCACGGACCACGCACACAACCTGGGAATCATCCTGGACTCCGAGCTCAAAATGGACCGCCAGATCAACTCAGTCTCGTCCTCCTGCTTCCACACCCTCCGCCTCCTACGCAAGACCTTCAAATGGATCCCCCTTGAACACAGAAAGACCGTCACTCACGCCCTGGTCACCAGCAGACTGGACTATGGAAACGCACTCTACGCCGTAATAAACAAAAACCTCACCCGCAAGCTACAGAACATCCAGAACGCCACCGCAAGACTGGTCCTCAACCTGCCAAAACACTGCCACATCTCCCAGCACCTGCGCACACTGCACTGGCTCCCCATCGAGGCAAGAGTCACCTTCAAGATGCTCACCCACACACACAAGGCCCTCCACAACACCGGACCAGCATACCTGAACAGCTGACTCAAATTCCACGCACCCCAAAGGACCCTACGATCAGCCCAGCTCTCCTACACCGTGGTCCCTCGCACCAGAAAAACCAGATCGGGAGGCCGCTCCTTCTCCTTCCTCGCAGCCAAAGCCTGGAATGCCCTTCCGCTCCACCTCAGACAGACAGCATCACTTCCCATCTTCGTAAGAAACCTCAAAACCTGGCTCTTCGATGGACCCCCTGCTTGATGGACTGGAGCCTGCAACCCCAAACCCCCAGCGCCTTGAGACCCTTATGGGTGAGTAGTCACACTTAATAAACGCCTGATTGATTTATTATAATAAATATACCTATTTTTATAACTACACCGTGTGGTTCTTTTTCATTTAACCTACACTACATTATTAGGTCTGATAAAACAAGCTGCTTAACACTCCTTCTGGACTAAGCATGAAAGCTGCTCTCCACAGCTACCACTTAGAGAGCTTTCAAAGGTTGTCTAAGACCACTAAAATCACCATAAGGGTTGTCTGGATTAGTGCAGGGGTAAGTAGTCACAATATCGAATTTTTAATATCGATATACAACAATATCGAGTTTAGTATATCAATAATACTAAAATATCGATGTTATATATATCGATGTTAAAAATATGGTTTTTTATTTTTTTTATAAAATATCGAAGTATCAAATATTGAATCAAAAATATCGTCATTTATAAATATCGTTTGTTAGTATGGTCAAAAATATCGAAAAAAAATATAGGATGTATAAAATATAATTTTTATAAAATATCGCCATAGTATTATTTTATATTAAAATATTGTTGTTTTAATGTAATAATAGTTGTAGTATATATATTTTTTTTTAAAAATATTTTTATTAAGAGCAGTAAGAAAAAAAACACTGTTCAATACACCATAATGCATACAATAACAATAATATTCTTGATTAACAACCCGAGGTTAATACAAAACATTTTTGGAGGATATGTTAAAACAGAATTCTATAGCAGCTTACATTCCCTGGTACCTTTTTTTTTTCCCCCCTGCATGATACATCCACCCCCTCCTTCCCATTCCTTTCCTCCTACCTCCTTTCTTCTCCCCCTTCTTCTTCTCCTATCTAAAGTGCCCGTGCAAAAAAAAAAGACAATTCAGACATCCAGCATTTTTTAAAGTGCATGTGCAGCTAAGATTAACTATTAGTCGGTACAAATGTCAAGGAACTCTATAAAATGCAGGTGCGGCAGTCAACCTTCATTTTAATAAATATTGTCCCTTGATTCGTTGCCATCTACAGCAAATTTCTCAATCCTACTCTAACTCCGCTATACCAAATTTCTGCCAAACAGCTCTGAATCTTACTGTAGCTCCTATACGTTTTGCGTATGCCTCCTCGAATCTATGGGTCCTACACATTTTACTAATCCATTGATTAATCCTGGGTTGTGTACTGGTTTTCCAATTTTGCAGCACCAATGACCTGGCAACAGCTATAGAAATTATTACAAAGTACTGTTGATATTTAGTAAAGCATTGCAACTCTGGCGAGATACCGAATAAAACCAGCCTTGGTGATGGGACAATAATTGATGACAGAAACTGAGATATCATAACAAAAACATCCTTCCAAAATTGCTGCAGTTAACTACAACCATAAAATGTATTAACCCATCCTCCTTCATCCCATTCATTACATCTAAAACATTGATTCGGGCATGTAGGAAACATTTTATGCAGTCTCTGCGGAGTATAGTAAGCTAGCCATCTTGATAGAAAATTCATTCTTTTATAATTCGCTCCTCGCAATGCTTTATTCGAGAATTCGCTTAATTGTTGCCATTCTTTAAAATTGAATTTACAGCCTGTCTCTAAGTGAATTTTCTGAAATTCCTTCACGATAATCTCTTCATTATGAGCTTGCTGATGTAGAAGCCGATACCATACTCCCACACCCGTGACCTTGTTTGATATTTGCTTGATTATTGGAAGCACAGTTTCACTCAGCATAGTATAGTTATTTTCGATAAATTTTGCAAGTTGAAGATAGCTTAGAAAAAAAGCAGTATTTAAATTACCGAACTGTAGCCTTATCGAATCCCATGTAATTAATGTTTGATGATTATAAAAATCACCAAGAAGGCCGAAGCCTAATTCTTGCCATTCTTGATAGAGTTCTTTTGACATTGTTAAACCTCCAGCTACACAATCTTGTATGGGGGTATAAGCATGATACGCTGGAATATTTCTTGAATTTAAAAAGCGTAATCCGAGTTACTAATGCAGAAATAATCTTATATCTGGTTTTTTTAGGTAACTTAGCAGATCGCAAAAAAATGGGGAGGTTTATAGTGCTTTCTTTCACCATTTGTTTTAAAAAGTAGTTATCAAAGACCGAATTCTCTTCTCCTAATTGTGAGAGTAAGTTAAGCAGGGAAGCCTGATAATAAGTTGGAAAATGTGGCAGCACTAATCCCCCGGATGCTACATCCAACTGTAATATGGGCAACTTGACTCTGGGGTGCTTATCGTTCCAAACAAATTTCCTAATCATTCCATCCAGTTCTTTAAAATAGGTACTTGGAATTTTCATAGGGAGATTACTGAAAAGAAACTGAAATAACGGGAGCACTGACATCTTGATCATAGACACTCGGCCTATCAATGATAAATTCAGTAAGGTCCACTTTCCCAATAGTATTTTAACTTTTCGTAACGTGGTAGTATAATTCAAGGAAAAGAGTTCGTCATAATTGTTTGTGACATAAATGCCAAAATATCTAATAGGGTGTGGCCTTCGAATGTATATTGAAGCGAGAAGATCAGACGGAGCTGAATTAAACGTAAGGACCTCTGTTTTTGCCGGATTGATTTTATACCCCCCTACTCTTGTAAATTTCTGGATTTCCTCCATTGCATTCTGTATGCAAAGTTCTTCAGCTTTAAGATATAATATTATATCGTCAGCATACAGCTTGATTTTGGGCATATTTACAATAGGGGGCACAATCAGCAAGTTATTTCGGATTTTTACCGCAAGGGGTTCTATAAACAGAGAAAACAAGAGCGGGGATAAAGGACCCCCCTGACGTGTGCCTCGTTTAATACTCACTTTCCCAGCCTCCTCACCATTAATAACAATTTTTGCTTCCGCCTGACTATATAGATTTTTTAGCATTTGTATCAGCTTGGCAGAAAAAACAAACTTATTTAAAATCGCAAATAAAGCACACCAATCTACCAAATCAAAAGCTTTTTCCGCGTCCATCATTAAGATAGCCGCTTTAGTTTTATTAACTGAAAAAAAATCAACTGCTTGCATGAGAAAGTATGTATTAGTGGCCATTAGCCGTCCCGGAATAAAGCCATTTTGATCCGAGTGAACTATTTGTTGGGCGCACGGAGCAATCCTTCTAGCCCAAATATTCATAAATAGTTTGTAGTCTGTATTTAGCAGACTGATTGGGCGATAGGAATTTGGATCGCAAGGATCTTTATTTTTTTTAAGAAAAATTACGAGAACTGACTCCTTAAAACTATTAGGGGTCTCCATCCCGTCCTTAATTTGATTAAACATTTTAATCAAAAAGGGATTAGTTCTTCCTGGAATGCCTTAAACACTTCAACTGGCAACCCATCAGATCCACTAGCCTTTGCGTTGGACATACTCCCTAATACTTCACAAATTTCGGATTTTTCTATTGTTTTAGTCAGACTCTCAGTGTGCTGCTGGGATATCTGGGGTAGCTCCAATACTTCTAGATAAGACTGTAATTCTGAATCCTCAACTACTAATGTATCTGCATAGATTTGTTTAAAATGGGCAAGGAATACCCCAGATATGGCCTGTTTATTCTTTTCTAGCAGGTTAGTAGAAGGATTTCTAACCTGGCTAATAGTCTGTGCAGCTTTCTTGCCTTTCGCAGACCAAGCCAAAAATCTGCCAATTTGCTGACTCTCCTCATAGACCTTTTGTTGATAGGCCTTGCTGCCTGTGATCTCTTCTAACAAAAAAAAGTCTTTCAAACAATCTTTTGCTTTTATCAATTCTTGCTGTAACATTTTGAATGTATGTTCCGGAATCCCTATCGAATCTAGGTTTTGTCTCGCCTCCTCAATTGCACGTTGTAATTCTGATATCTTTTGTCTGCGTTGTTTATTTACCCTGAGCTTATAGGCTATCATCTGTCCTCTGAAGGTGGCTTTAAAAGGCTCCCACACCGCAAATATTGGGCAGTGTTTATATTCAACTGAAAGAACTCCTGAATAAATTGTTTTGTCTCAGCCACCCAATTGTCATCTTCCAGTAAGGATTTGTCAAACTGCCATCTTGCTCTCTCTTTTGGTTTCATCCTTAATTTTAGTATGAAAGAAACTACGGAATGATCAGAAAAAGAGTTAACCACTATCTCTGACTTGCCATTAGCCAGTAGTTTGTCAACAAGAAAAAAATCCAAGCGAGAAGCAGTTCTATACCTCGAGGAATAGCATGTAAATTGAGCGACACCAGGGTGCCCCTGCCTCCACGGATCCGTTAATGCAAAATCCTTTAGCAGTCTTTTTATTAACTTCGCAGTCTTAGGTTTTAACTGTTGTTTGGTCTTATTTGAGGTATCTAATGCTAGATTCTGTATATAGTTAAAATCCCCTCCCAAAATCATTATGCCTTCCGCAATTACTGCAAGTTGATAAATCTGCTCAAGCGCCACAGCATCATCATCTATGGGGCCGTAATAGTTGACTAAATTTAGCCCAATCCCGTCTAGTTTAACCTTCAGCCATAACCATCTCCCTTTTCCATCACGCAAAACCTCCTCAACCTGCCAATCTAATGTATTTGATAGGAGAATTCCTACCCCACGTACTGCTAAATTAGCTGACGAGAAGTACCCCGAAGAATATTTCTTAGGTAGTATTATTTTCGGGGTGTCTGTCCTGAAATGTGTCTCTTGCAAAAATATTATTTCTGGAGAAAAGGATGCAAGCCACTTTAAAAACGCTGAACTTTTACGTGGATTCAATAATCCATTGACATTACATGATATTATTTTTATATCTTTCGACATTTGATCCATCCCCATTATCCTATCCCTAATTTACCTACTCTGAAATTTCCTTCAATAAGCCTTGCCTCTCTATACAGTTTCTTCATAGCTTGTATGCATGACTGGTACAATTCACTTTTCTTCTGCTCAATTTTACTGCTATATTCCCAGCCCCTACCACCCTGCACAACCACCCCCAAAAATGTGGACAACCCCTCTGGCCATGCTTGCCACATTTTACCCCACCCTACACACCTGTTGGGTGTCATGTCATTACACCCTTGGTGATTTTGCCACACCTACTCCCCACCCGCAATGTCTAAGTATTAACTTACACCCATGATTCATTTTCATTTTCTAGAGGAGATTTCTTCCAGTAAGCCCTGGGCATCTTCTAAGTTAGAGAAGAGATGAAACTTCCCTTTCACCAAAACACGGAGCTTATATTGTTGCGCTATTGAGGCCTGGGCGCCCTGAGCTTTAAACAAATATAGCATCTTTACGAATTCCTTTCGCCTGCGCGCTGCAGCAGCTGACATGTCAGAAAAAATGCAACATTTGATAGACTCATTTATGAGAAATTGTCTTTGCTGTATAGCCTTCGCTAAAATTCTCTCTTTAACACGAAAGTCAGCAAAATTCACTAAAATTGTTTGTGGAATCTTTGAGTTTGGCAGAGGGTGAGCGGGAACTCGATGCACCCTTGTAATTGTTAAATCTCCATTAAATTCTGGAAGAACTTTTTGTTTAATAAATGTGTCGACCCATTGAAGAGTCTGAGCCCCCTCAATTTCTTCGGGGACCCCCACTATTCGGAGATTAGATCTTCTAGAGTGGTTCTCGAGTTCCTCGAGTTTATTCTCTAGAAATGTTTTGCTTTTCACTGCTTCACTCGTCTTCAAACACATGTCGCTCATCTGATCTTCTAGTAATGCGATTCTTGTTTCCGCCTCCTGCAGTCTGGCTGGAAAGCAAGCCACAGCCTCCTCAATTTTGCCGAGCCTCTGGTGGAGGGAGGCAATCTCAAATTCTTGTGTTTTTTTCATCTCCCTGATCTCCTCCAGGATAAGATTCAGCATGTCCTTTATCTCCATCTGCTGTGAGAAACTCCCTTCTGTCTGGGGATTACAGCTAACCCAAGAGGCGTTTCCATTAGACTTTTGATTTCCAGTTGATGAGTCCTCCACCTCCGGGCTACTGTCGCCTGACAGTCCGCTCTGTATTTGAGGCAGGTGTAGAACCTGTGGCAGTTTTTGAACCTCTACTGATGATGCATTTTTGTCTTCAAGCAAAAGACGCACGGGCTGAGTATGATTCTGCATCGTGCAAGTTATTGGGGCTGATAATGCTGGTAATGCTGCTGACAATACTGCTGAATCATTTGGTGTATTACCCTGGCCTGGTGTTTGCGTACCTCCTTTCGAAGAAGGGGTTGTAACTTGCTTTAGCATTTGATCTTGCGGAGGAGACAACAAGGCCTGAGACGCCACTTTTAATAAATCTCCCAATGTTTCTTGAGACTTCGTTGAAAAATTAGGGGGAGCAAACAAAGATGCCTTTTTTAGGAAAAGTGGAAAATCCTTAGCACCTTGTTGATCCTTTGCTGACGCAGGTGTGTTTTCCATAGATTTTTGAACCTCAGCTGTCCCCTCAGCTACTTTAATCGGAGATAAATGTTGTTCTTCTTCAGAACTTTCAAAACTAGAGTTCAGACCGGGGAGGTTTGTGGCATGCTCAGTTCTAGCTACAGACGCAGTGGCTTTTGCCTGAGCCAAACGAGTTTTAGCTTTTAGCCCGGCTGCGGAGTCAACCTTGGCTACCGCATTTGACTGCTTCAGATGCCTCCCCATTTCTCCCTCTATTACTAGGCAGAGCTAGGCTGGGCGGCGTTACGTTCCGTTGCGTTTGTAAGATCTTATGGCGTTTTGAGATTTCTAGAGCCTATTCCCTTATACACTATTCTTGGGCCAAGGCAGACAAGTCCAATAAACACATTTTTTTTTTTTTTTTTTTTTTTTCCCCCTTCTCTTCCCTTCTCCCCTTTTCTCCCTGGATCACACGGCGTCTAAGAGCTTCACCCAGTCTGCTTCGGATTTATTGAATATAATTTGGCTTACAAATTCCACCAATGCAGTGTCCAGGCCCAATGAATACAATGCCACAGTCAGGAGAGCCGAAAAAAAAAGAAAAAAGGCAGAGGCTTGATCCCAGCATCAAAACAAGAACTAATCCGGCTCAAGCGCGCCTTTCATGCGGGCCGTGTGACCCCACAAGTCTCTGTTAGCCCAGAAGAAAGGCAGCTCCAGTCACCGTAGCTAAGCACTGGCTGAAAAAGTCAGGCAGGATTCAAAGCGCCTTGTACCAGCCTTCACTCACCAGCGCTGACTGAAAAAATCAGGCAGGATTCAGAGCGCCATGTACCAGCCTCCACTCACCGGCACCTCCTTCCCCAGGATGTTCGTAGTGCACCGGCAGTCAGCAAGCAGTAAATCAGCAGGTCCCAGCTCCCGGGTCTCTTTCAGCGTTGCCAGCGCTACCGGCGCCTCACTTTTCAACGTAGCGCTCAGGAAAGGGTAATTAAGGCATCAAAGCGGCCGCACCATTTTCAGTGTTTCAGCGGCCCCAACGCGCGATGTATGCTGTGCTTCGTTCGAAATGCCGAAAACGCCGAATTACCATTGCAGGAGGGCGGGGCAGCAGCAGCGTCACCTACGGCTGCACGGAGGCGTGGTTCTCCGCAGCCATCTCCAAGGAAATCTTGATTGATGTATTGTTGATTGGTTGATGTTATGCCTTAGTTCGGGACTAAAGGGCAATAGTTGTAGTATATTGTTAAAAAAAATAAATGTAATATAAATTTTAGGAGCGGGATGTTGGGTTTTTAGGGGATAAGGGTGGGGAGTGTTTTAAAATAATTGTAATTTTTTTTATAATAATTAAAATATTTGAAATTTTAAAATATGAAATGTTGTTTTAGGAGTGGGAAGTTGGGTTTTTAGGGGATAAGGGTGGGTAGTGTTTTAAAAAAAATTTTTTTAAATTTAATATTATTTTAAAATAATATAATTTCAATTATGAAATGTTGTTTTAGGAGCGGGATGTTGGGTTTTTAGGGGATAAGGGTGGGGAGTGTTTTGAAATAATTGAAATCTTTTTTTTTAACCTTAAATATTTGAAATTTTAAATTAGAAATGTTGTTTTATGAGTGTGATGTGTTAGTAGGGGATAAAGGTGGGGAGTGTTTTTTAAAAATTTGGAAATTAAATTTTGAAATTTGAAAAATGAATTTAGGGAAAAAAAATTTTTTATTTTGATTAGGAATTTTTTGTTTTTATGGTAAATGGTGGGGAGTTACTTTAAATTTTTTTTTTTTTTAAATATCTTTAATTTAAATAATAACAATTAAAATATAGAGTTATTTGCAATGGGATGTTGGGATTATAGTGGATGATGTTGGTGAGAAATGACATTTGTATACAAAAGTAAAAATGTAAATTGTAATTAAAATATTTTTTAACAAATTATTAAATTTATAATTGCAAATTTGTGTTTATAGGGCTGAGAGATGAAGAGTGTTTAAAATATAATGTAATATTTTAATTAATTTAAATAGTTTTAAATATTTATAAAAAAATATATATATTTCTAATTAATAATTAATAATTGTACTTTTTATAAATGTATTGGATTTTTATTTTAAAATGTTAATATTTTAAAATGGTTAAGTAATACGAATGTTATAACTATTGGTTAAAAAAATATTTTAAATGTGGATTAATGCATTATATTTAGGGGCCGATTCCGATCTCGGCCGGAAGCGCACCTAACAGTATTCGTCCGGAAAAATAACCAGCCTAATGCGTGTTTCCCAACCGATTCGAACACTCGTCCGAACGAACAAGTACGATGCGCATAACAGCCCAGATTCCGAGCGAGCCGTACTTACCCATTTCAGCTCCTGTTCCCCGTCCGAGCCGGATCCATAAACGCCAATTCGAGTCGCACGGAAGCAAATACACAGCACCTTCCGGCTGGACTAGTACGATGCGCCTTGCGTACGCGCCGAACCCGTCGCTACGTCCGGCACGTATGAGCATCCGGGCGAGCCGTACATAAGCTCTGTTTCACGCCACAAGACGATCCACGGCTATGAGACGAACAAGCCAACGACGAGTACGAGTCGAAGACACGAGAAACCCTAACGAGACGACCCAACCATGAATCCCATCGCGCAGGTCCTACCAATACTCTACATCTATTACCGGGACCGGCACAGACGCGTACGGCGCAGACGGTAAGTCAAACACCAACAACACTAACAACCGACATGTACCCGAAATATGTCACACACATAGGGATGCACAAATGACATACATCAGCAAAGGCAGAACCATAGGGGCGGGATGGCCTCACCAATGCCACACACACCCATAGGGGGATGGATGCCTGCCACTACCACCACACCTACTCAGGGGTGCTGGATGCCTGCCACTACCACCACCCCTACTGAGGGGGCCTGGCACGGGTAGTGGCAGGCATCCAGCACTCAGGGGGTGCTGGATGCCTGCCACTACCACCACCCCTACTCAGGGGGGCCTGGATGCCTGCCACTACCACCACCCTTACTCAGGGGGGCCTGGATGCCTGCCACTACTACCATCCCCACTCATAGGGGGATGGATGCCTGCCACTACCACCACCCCTACTGATGGGGGGCTAGATGCCTGCCACTACCACCACCCCTACTCAGGGGGGCCTGGATGCCTGCCACTACCACCGCCCCTACTCAGGGGGGCCTGGATGCCTGTCACTACCACCACCCCTACTCAGGGGGTGCTGGATGCCTGCCACTACCACCACCCCTACTCAGGGGGGCCTGGATGCCTGCCACTACTACCATCCCCACTCATAGGGGGATGGATGCCTACCACTACCACCACCCCTACTCGTGGGGGGCTAGATGCCTGCCACTACCACCACCCCTACTCAGGGGGGGCTGGATGCCTGCCACTACTACCACCCCTACTCAGGGGGGCCTGGATGCCTGTCACTACCACCACCCCTACTCAGGGGGTGCTGGATGCCTGCCACTACCACCACTCCAACTCAGGGGGGCCTGGATGCCTGCCACTACCACCACCCCTACTCAGGGGGGCCTGGATGCCTGCCACTACTACCATCCCCACTCATAGGGGGATGGATGCCTACCACTACCACCACCCCTACTCATAGGGGGATGGATGCCTACCACCCACACAACCCCCACTCATAGGACGGGTAATGCATGACACAACCAGCATACTCCAACATAAGGAATGCCTGACAATTACATCCCCCCCAACACCATGACAAGCGTGTGTAGTCTGTGTCAAATACCCACAACACTGAACATGACATTGAACATACAATGTGACCCCCTATCACATGTGTCACACATAAATGTGTGTGGCCCCCACAATGCAAGCCGACCATGACCACCGTGGCATTGGGGCCTAAACCCCCATCATCACAGTGACCAAATTGTAAGTGTGGGTTCCATAGCTGAAGCACATTTTGAACATTGTGGCAATGGGGCGTAAACCCCCATCATCACAGTGACCAAATTGTAAATGTGGGGTCCATAGCTGAAGCACATTTTGAACATTGTGGCAATGGGGCGTAAACCCCCATCATCACAGTGACCAAATTGTAAGTGTGGGGTCCATAGCTGAAGCACATTTTGAACATTGTGGCAATGGGGCCTAAACCCCCATCATCACAGTGCCCAAAATGTAAGTGTTGGTTCCATAGCTGAAGCACATTTTGAACATTGTGGCAATGGGGCCTAAACCCCCATCATCACAGTGACCAAAAGGTAAGTGTGGGTTCCATAGCTGAAGCACATTTTGAACATTGTGGCAATGGGGCATAAACACCCATCATCACAGTGACCAAATTGTAAGTGTGGGGTCCATAGCTGAAGCACATTTTGAACATTGTGGCAATGGGGCCTAAACCCCTATCATCACAGTGCCCAAAATGTAAGTGTGGGTTCCATAGCTGAAGCACATTTTGAACATTGTGGCAATGGGGCCTAAACCCCCATCATCACAGTGACCAAAAGGTAAGTGTGGGTTCCATAGCTGAAGCACATTTTGAACATTGTGGCAATGGGGCCTAAACCCCCATCATCACAGTGACCAAAAGGTAAGTGTAGTCATGGTAAAAGCTGCAAATGCCAAACTGCATGGATTATACCTGGTCACACAACAACAAACACATCAGTGGCATAGTAGTGCTTGTGTCCCATAGCAACAGAGATTGGGTGAGGCAAACAGTGCAGTGCAAATGAAACATCGCTTTGGCCATGTGCAGACAAACATCACCCATGGGGGCTCACATTGTCAACATTCACAAATAACACAATGACAGAAGTGACCATCACAATGCAGATCCACATATCTGCACCAATGGACACACAAATGTAGATATCCTGTGGAGACTGTAGATGTCAGGTGAACAAATACCATACCATGGCAGCAATGGGACATACAAACCATGATCATTGTGCTGACTGATGACCTAGGAGTCCCAGGGACAGCAGGGGTAAGCCACCAAACAACATACAGCCAATGGCACACTAAAGATATGCCAATGCAGTGGTGCAAATGCACAAACACAAACAGGCAGACTCACACTGCATATCAAACACTACAGGTGAGTGGCAGATGTCACCCTTTGCTTGCCTGCACTGCTAGGGACCAGGGACATTCCCCTCGGAGGGGCATACGGGGGACAGGCCAGGCACCGCAGGGACAGGATCAGGGCTCACCAGAAGGAGGCAGGGAAGGGGTGGCTGGTGCTGGAGAGTCACTGACAACTGCAGTGGAGGTGTCTGACATGGTGTGTGCCGGCACAACTGGGGGGCATGAGTCGGATGGCGTGGGTGCCGCCACAACTCCAGTGGGCTGGCCAGATGGAGAGGCCAGGTTCCCCACTGCAGTGCCCAAGTCAGATGGGGTGGTAGTGGACTCCACTGCAGTGCCCATCTCCAGGGGAGTAGAATGGGGTTCAGGTAAGGTGGGCAGGACAGAGGGGGAGGACACTGTCTCCACACCAGTGGCACAAACAAGTGCAGCAGGGGTGTGGTGCTGGAAGAGCAAGTGGGAGGTGGAGAAGGCCAGATCATTTTGGGGATGGTGTATCTGTGGGTGGGGGAACCTGGGGCAGGGTGTGGTGGGGGAACTTGTGTTGTGGGGGCCTGAGGGATAGAGGAAGGAGACTGTGTGCTTGACTTGCAGGGCGGTGGCGGGGTCTTGCTCTTCCGGGACCGTGGGGGACTTACGGGTGGGGGCCCCTGTCTGTCTGCGCCTGGGGGAGGGTGTCTGGGGGTGAGGGGCACTCCCCTCTGTGTGGGTGGACTTCCTCTTCCCCCTGTATGCTGGATCAGCGGGATCAGAGGGGAAGAGGCCGAGGTCACAGAGGAAGAGCTTCTGTGTAGGTGGGGTTGCAGGTGAGGCAAGGGAAGGGGTCTTGGAGGGAGAGGATTTGGAGGACTGCGGAGTGACTGTGGATGCCTGTGTGTGTGTCTGTTCCCCATCCCATGTGGGTGTGGTATCAGTCCCCTGAGGATGCTTGTGTACACATCTTGCCTTTGTTTTGGGTGTTTCTGTGCTGCTTGGGTCTGTGTGTTTGGGTGATCGTGCAGGTGTGCATGTGCTTGGGACAGGTAGGGTGCCAGGAAGTGTGGATGGGGCAGAGGTAGGAGGGGTGAGGGACTGTTGGAGGAGGGACACTGCTGCCATCAGGGAGGAGTCCATGGACTTATTGCTCCTCTGTAGGGCAGACATACCCGTCAAGATGCCCTCCATGAACGACACCAGCTGTGTCAACAGAGTGGTGTGTGCATGGAGGACACTCAGCATTGCTGTCTGCCCTACATGGAGCTGCCGAAGCAGGTACACAGACTCCTCACTCAGGGCAGCAGGGGGCACAGGGGCAGGGGGTGCGGTGCCTGGCACGAAGGAGACACGCTCCCGAACACGGGAGCCTCCACGGACCTCTGGAATGGGAGCCAATGGGAGGGCAGTGCTGGTGGTGGTGGTGGTGGCGGGGCCAGACAGACTAGCTGGGGTGTGGTGGCTGCTGACACCCGCCTCCACAAGGGAGTCATCCTCCGAGCTGCTGTGGTCCTCAGCTGAGGTGGATGGTGCTGAGGACTCCTCAGTGTGGCTCCCCTCGCCCTCCGTGCTACTGGGTCCCTCCGACCACTCGTCGGCTGTTGACCCAGTCTGGCTCTGCAGCTCCTCCTGGTCCGTGGAGCTGTCCCCTCCTGTGGCCGTGGATGTATCTGCAAACAATTAGGGAAACAGACAAACATCAGTCACCTGCACTGACCGCACACATCACAGTAAGAACAGCACATTACAGAGCAAGCCCTGGCATCCTTAGTTGAACATTGCCAAAAGTCCTCACACAGATTAGGAGAAGCCAATTGTCAGTCTGATGGTCAACCATGGAACTCACACCCCTCCTGCCCTTGCACCCATCGGTCTGGTGCCTGTCTGATGGTAATACCACAGTGTGGACACATGCACCACCTACACAGTTGTTGGACATTGCAGTGAACACGGTGAAGTATGTGAACATGCACACATCACATCTCTTGCCACTTAGTCAGTACAGGTGTCTGGATAAAGGGATGGCCAGAGTCTAATTAGAAATGCATGTGATGCATACCAGCACCAGACACCATGATGCACTCATGTCCAGATAGTCAATACCACAATGGGGTGCATGTTGCACATGTCACTCCCCTGCAGGATTACTCTTAGGAAGTTCAATGCCATGGCACAGGCATGCCTGCAAAGTCATACATCACTGTCTCCAGTCACATGGGCATGGCAGCCAGCCAACAACAGTCTGCACTGTGTCACAATCCTAGGACATGGTGAATGGAAGTTATGTAGCTGACAAGTGCACATGTCCATACCCACAAACCACATCATCTGAACTCTTATTTGTCCACGTCATACCAATTGGACATATGGGAGACATGAAACACAACTCTCTGAACCTGAGCACCTCACAGTCTGCTGTAAATGAAAAACAGCAGCCTGAAATTCACAGTTGCATACACCTGTGTGCACAGTCAAGTGATCAAACACCTATAAGTCACAGAAGTATCGTCTCTCATGGTCACATCTCAGATGGCATGCTGAGCCCTAACCGATTAACATCCCAGTAGTCCTGACAACGAAGCCACAGCACAATGACACAGAGGCAGACACCTGAGGGAACATTTCACTGATCACAACATGTCAGCTGATACACGGGAGTGGGAGTACAGAGTGTATGAAAGGCCCTGGCGTAGGCATGACTGTCCTGCTCCACGTGAAGGAGGGATGAGCCCTGGACAGTAGGCAGGTGGCTAAGCATGTGTGACACACTTGATATACATACTCCTGAGGCCCAAACATTGTTCCCACCAGCAGCATGGGGGTGTGCCAAATACCCCAGGGACATGTGGTGATTCAGATCAGCAAGTGGACCACATATCATAGTTACACCCAGATTACATGTCAGGACTTAGGCATTGTGTGAGCAATTGACCCACCCATGAAGCACACCACAAAGTCACAGGAACAAATGCTGTCCCCCACCTTGAGCGAAGCAAAATGCAAGGACACAGTACCCGAGTGACACAATTTCCTGACTGTAAGGACCACACCTGCGTATCAGATGAGGAGTGGGCATGTCACCATTGAGGGACATGGGTCCTGGACCACAAGACTGATGTACTGTGGAAGTTTAGCCAGGCCAGAGGAGGGCACATAGCATGTCAGACAAAGTTCACAGTGCAGTGATGGACTCACCCCCTCCTTGCTGCTGTCTGGCCTTCAGCTGCCCATCCAGGTCAGGGAAGACCACCGCCATGATCCGGAGCATGTGGGAGGTCAGGGTCCGGTGTCCGCCCCTCCTGTGAGGAGGCAACAGCTTCAGCTGGACCCTTGCGATCCTCCGGGTCCAGCCACGAAGGTCCTGCCACCTCTTCTGGCAGTTGCGGATCCGGTGCTTGTAGACCCCCACGGATCTTACTGCCCAGGTGATGGTCAGCCAGATTCTCTGCTTCTGGTGGGCATCAACCTGTGAGGATGACAAAGTGAAAAGGCCATTACTACACATGCAACATATACGTGCATCACACAGTTGGATATACATGTCTCAATCACAGGGGCATATGATGTACACAGGCAGTGCAACGATGGCTATGAACAGTTTGCCAGCAGTTACTAGATGGTATCATTGCATGGGAAGTAAACCTTGTTGGAATGCACTGTTACTGCACTGTACCTGTTCAGTGCATGTGACTACACACTTTGGGGGGTGAGAACTACTCAGTGAGCATGCTAGCCAGTGGTGTGCACACTGTAAGTCTTGCTAGTCAGACAACATGCACAATTAGTAAGGCAGTGGACAGCACACTCACCTGCTCCCCTGGTTTCCCATACAGCTTGCTGTACTGTGGAAGGAGGCTGTCCAGCAGGGCCTGGTTCTCCTCAGTGCTGAAGGCAGGGGCTCTCTCCACAGTACGTGCCATTGCAGTAGCCAGAGGATGCAGAGACAGCAGCAGTGTAGTGGCAGATGTCGTCCTGGAGCATGTAGTGCAGGCAAGTGAGCCCTCAGGGGAACAGCCAGCATTATATGTGTGCTGCAGAGGCAGATACTGTCCCATGTGTCCAAAGTGATAGGTCCAAGTCGTTTGCATCTTCTGAATCTGGCCAATCCATGGAATTGCACCACTAATACATGCCCACAGCATCCTTCAAAATTTAATCTTCATGACACCCATGAATTTGCAACATTGTTGTGGCTGGCCAACTGAATTCACTGCATCAGACTCGTTGAGGCTTTGAAAACGCGTCCGTTGCCATGCCAGGCCCCACCCAATGCGTGCGCACCGATCGGTCCATTGCTGTACAACGCGTACCCGCTCACAACAGATGCAATGGGCCGTGCGGGCACACCGATCGGTCCATTGCTGTACAACTCGTACCCGCTCAAAACCGATGCAATGGGCCGTGCGGGCACCCCGATCGGTCCATTGCTGTACAACGCGTACCCGCTCACAACAGATGCAATGGGCCATGCGGGCACACCGATCGGTCCATTGCTGTACAACGCATACCCGCTCACATCATATGCAATGGACGATGGGTGCGCACCGATCGGTCCATTGCTGTACAACGCGTCCCTGTACAAGTCACTCGCATATGTCACCATGCTTGTCACTGGTGAACGTATGCCAGCCACATATACTTGCCAGGGACTCAGGGGCACACCTACAACACCACACCCAGTCCACACTGTATCTAAGGCATGTAAGGCTGGATTACCTTTTCTGTGTATGGGGGTAAACATGTGGTTTTTGGGGTGGCACTTGGGGGCAGCCACACCCAGGCTGTGCACGTGTTAATGGGGACAGGATCCTTTGTGTGTTGTGCACATGACCACTGTGATGTGCAACTGTTCATTTTGAAGCATATGGCATGGTCACATTTCCAGGTTGTGTATGTGTATGACATGTCACATACCCCCAGGCTCACATGTGGGAAGGCATGTACATCACAGGGTGACCCATTGCCACAATAGTGATGGCCCTCCACAGGCTGTGTGCATGTTGTGTTTCCAATGTCTCTGATTCCATGTGCACAATGGGAGACAGTCTCCACATCCACGTTGTTTGTGCATGGACTTGGATGTTGTGCGTGTGTGTGTCACAGACGTCCATGTCTGTCCTGCGGAGGCAACAGGGGCCACTACCTGTGGGAGTCATGTTTGTTTATCTGCCGTGTACATGATAAGCCATGTCATGCCAGTGTCCATGTGGCAAGACAGGGTCCCTGGGAATCTACCTGTCAATGAGCTGTGATGCCTGTGGCGCATCTGTCCAGACATGTCACTGT
This sequence comes from Calotriton arnoldi, assembly GCA_963921515.1. Classification (NCBI taxonomy): domain Eukaryota; kingdom Metazoa; phylum Chordata; class Amphibia; order Caudata; family Salamandridae; genus Calotriton; species Calotriton arnoldi. The sequence goes on from CAWUFW010001800.1 coordinate 1,647,614, forward strand.
GGTGTGTGTGTGGAACGTGACAGCAGTAAATGGGTGCTGTGACACAGCCTAATGGTTTCGCATAGCACAGCCTGGAACCTGTTGTCAACACATGTTGAACTGAGATGTTAGATGATGTCCATGTAGGTGCCATATATGTCCGAACAGAACGGCACACACATCAAGTACTTGTGTCTCGTAATGATGTATCATGTGAAATTGAGTATGGTGAATGGCACATATGTGGGGTGACTGACACTCTTTCTTTATTCACCTATGCACTGCAGGGCTCCAGCTGTCCATAGACCATTCCCTGACCTGGCAACAATGGTGGAACGTGACAGCATCCAACGGTACCGCTTCACCAGGCAGCTGATTGAGGATTTGGCAGTGCGCCTGGCCCCACATTTGCAACCTGGCCGGCCCTACCCTACAGCGCTGACCCCCAAGGTGAAGGTGATGGCAGCCCTACACTTCTTTGCCACCGGTACCTTTCAACACACTGTGGCGACTGCTGATGGGATGTCACAGACTATGTTCAGCCGTGTGCTACGTGATGTTTTGGAGGCAATGTTGAGATGCCTGAACCAGTTCATCTATTTCCCTACATGTCAACAACTCACTGACATCAAGAATGACTTCTATGCCCTGGGGAGGATGCCACATGTCATTGGCTCCATTGATGGGACACATGTTGCTTTGGTACCACCAAAGGCACATGAGCAGGCATACCGGAACCGTAAACATTACCATTCGATCAATGCTCTGGTGGTATGTCTTGCAGATATGACAATCACACATGTGTGTGCCCGTCTCCCCGGTTCTGCACACGATGCCTACGTGATGACGAGTAGTCACATCCCGAGGATGATGTCACAGATGCCGAACCAGCATGCCTGGCTTGTCGGTGTGTACTGACTTTGTACCATTGTAGTGTTCTGCTATGTTGTATTCCGCCCACTTTTCCAACTCAGCTAATGTGCAATTGTCTGTCTGTAGGTGACTCCGGATACCCCAACATGACGTGGTTGCTGACACCCCTCAGGAACCCTGTGACACCAGCCCAGATGCGCTACAATGAGGCACATGGTCGGACCAGGAGAGTGATCGAGCGGACATTTGGTCTCCTGAAGAGCCGCTTCCGCTGCCTGGGCAAGACAGGAGGGGCCCTCCCATATGCCCCAGCAAAGGTGTGCAAGATTGTCATCGTCTGCTGCATGCTACACAACCTGGCAGTGCGGAAGGAGTTGCCTCTCATCCTGGATGACGATGACCAACGTCCGCCACCTGTGGAGGATCCTGGCCTGGGCCACGATGCCAGTGATGATGATGATGGTGATGTCCGCACACAGCTCATCACCAACTTCTTCAGCTGAATGTGAGTATCCAGAGAGTTGTCATGTCAATGATTTGAGTTTGCATGATATGTGTGGGTGGTGCTCTGGTGCTGTTTGAGTGTGGCCATGTGCTACTTGACTGGATGCGGTCCGCGATGTGCCCTTGCAGGTAGTCTGTACTGCCCAACAGTGTTGACATGCTAACTTGGTTTTGTGTAGTTATCTTGTGACATGTATTGGGCATGAGTATTGCAGTTCAGTGCTGTTCTTCAGTGGTTTTGACTGTGTGTCATGTCTGTCCTTCACATGGTGCTTACAGAGTTGTTTGCTCAACTTGAATCCCCCGACTCCATGATTCAGCTTTCAGGGTGGCAGCAGTTGTTTCCGTACAGGTGATGTGCCACACACCCCTGGACTTTCTATCTTCTGCACTTTTTGACTTTGTGGCCACTGCCACATGGGATTACCTTGCATTTGTAGTGGAAACAACATGTTGCAGATGTGTAATAAACCTGTGCTTCACTTTGGGATGTGCGTTGTCTGTGGTCACACATCTGACTGACATTTGCTTACTGCACCTGTGGGCTAGTTGACACATACTCTGAATAGGTGTGGGGTCTGTGCATTCCACAGTATTTCCTGGCAACATCAGTGTAGGCGAAGAGTCCGATGGCCCTGGTGTCTCTGTGTTGTGTAGCCCTAGTGGTGTGTCTACCTCATATGTGTCACGTCACCATGACTCACATGACGGTGTTGTACTTGCTGTAGCAGTTAGCATACACAGTGTAATTTAGCAGATCATCATCCCCATGACAGTAACCACGTTGGAATCACAACAGAGGCAAGTATGGTGTAGTAGTGATTTTATTTACAGACATGTGTCAGTATAGTGCACAGGATGGTGGGTGCTGTACATTGGGATTGTGATCCGAAGTTCCCAGATGACTTGCAAGTCTTGGTAGCAGAAATGTCCTGAGTGAAGTCCACAGTCATCTGATACATTAGTCCAACTTGTCATATGGGAGAGTTGTGTTGCATTCTACAGGGTGAACAGTTTGCACACAAAGGAGACTTTCCAGAACAGGTGTTGGCTTCCTGGGGGATGTACATGGCCATCAACCTCTCAGTTTTCCTTCCTCGGACGACCCCTCTTCTTTGGGGGGGACCCTCACGTGCAGGCTGCTGCGGTGCAGGGGACTCTCCGCCAGAGTCCTCCTCCCTCCCTGTGGCAGTTGTTGCAGCACCAGATGTTGTGGCCACACAGGGAGGTGTGGCCATGTTGGTGCTATTCTGGCAGAGCCATGTCAATATCTCCCTATGCACCGCTGTCAGTTCTTGCCATGTGTCCCACTTGGACTCCATGCGAGACATGTGTGTCTCCACACGGGACACGTGGGAGTCCAAGCGGGCATGATGGGCAGCCTGCTGCTGTTGAATGTCCTTGAGGATCCCCACTACCTGGCTGACCTCTCCGGTGCTATTCTGGTACGCCTCAGCAATGCGTGCCAGTTGTGGGTCATCATGCAGTCCAGACCCCTCTGCAAACAGCGACCTATGTCTACCACCCCTCCCACCACCCCTGGGGACATGTGCGGGACCTGCGGTGGCACGCCCAGGTGACCCTAGGCCCCCTTGTGGGTTGTTACTGGGGTCGTTGTCCGTAGCTCGACGTTGGGCCAGGGTCCCTGTGCTGTTGTCATTGGTGGTCCTTGGTCTGTCCGTGTCGGCGGTGGTGGTCTGTGTGTTGGCAGTTGTTGGAGCAGTGGGTGCAGGGGGTACAGATGTTGGTCCTGCTGGTGCTGCATGATGACTCGCGCTGGAGGGGCCAGGTAGGTCTTCGCCATCCGAGGAGGGCAGAGGCTGTTCCACACCAGTGGGATCAGTGTCCCCCGGAGCCTGGGACAGGGACTCCTCCTCGCCTGCTGCTGTGTCCCCATCATCAACTGTTTTTGGAAGAGACACACAATGTATGTTATGTTTCTACAGGCATCAATGGTTCACACACCTGAGAGTTGTGACTGTACCTCTGGATGCGGGCCTGAACATTGCATTGTCCTAAGGTGTCACAGTAAGAGGTTGATATTGGTGTAGCACATTGTCCTGCAAACCTGAGGCATTTCAATGTGAATGTTGAGGTGTGTGCATGGCCAGCATTGGTTGTATTTGGCGGACATCCGGGCCTCCTTCTCCAACCAGCCCAGTTATCCCACCATGAAGCATGCCACCCTTGCAGTGTGTTCAGGTTGACTCTCAGGATGTCATTCAGTGGTGTCCTGCTGTTGGTTGGTGCACAGGACCCAGCAGGGCCTGGTACTCCCCACGACAGAGCACCATTGTCAGACATCTTTGATATGGCTTTTCACTCCCTGTGAGGTGTGCATGCTTCAGTGCTAGCTTGCTGGGCCATGTGGGTGGGGATATTGAGCTGTGACTACCACTCCCATCATGCTATTGCCTACACCCCCTTCCCAGCATGCCCATACTTCCTTCCTTTTGACTCTGCGTCCCCGTGGGGTAGTGTGCCTGTGCTGACAGGATGGCTGACAGTGTTGTCCTGGCAGTTGTTTGGCTACAAGTCCCAAGAGTGTCCCTGTGCTTCACACAGCATAACCCAGGGTGGTGGTTCTTTGTGGGATGTTCAATTAGAGTGTGAGGCATTGCATTCTCCCAGGTGGGTTATGTGCAGTTAGTGTTGAGGGGGGGTGTGAGGAGAGCTGCTTGTAACTATGGTCAGTGCTGTGAGTCCTCCTTTCCACCCAGCCAGATATCCCACCATGGAACGTGCTTCCATTGCAGGGAGTGCAAGTTGGCTTTCAGGATGTCAGGCAGTGGTGTCCTGCTGTTGGTTGGTGCACAGTTGCCAGCAGGGCCTTGTGCTCCCCACAGCAGTACCCAGTGTCAGCCATCTTGTCAGTTGTTTTCCACTCCCTGTGATGTGAGCATGGTTCAGAGTGGTGTTGATGGGCCAATTGTGAGGGTGACCAATATCTGTGACTCCAACTCCCATCATGCTATTGCCTACACCCCCCTTCCCAGCATGCCCATACTTCCTTCCTTTTGAGTGGACTTCACTGTGTGTGAGTGTGACAGCAATGGCAAGATGGCTGACAGTGTGGTCCTGTTGTTTGTTGGTGCCCAGTTCCCAGCAGGGCCTTGTGCTCCCCACAGCTGAGGCCAGTGTCAGACATCTTTGAAGTGGCTTTTCACTGGCTGTGAGGTGTGCATGCTTCAGTGTGAGCTTGCTGGGCCATGTGGGTGGGGGATGTTGAGCTGTGACTACCACTCCCATCATGCTATTGCCTACACCCCCTTCCCAGCATGCCCATTCTTCCTTCCTTTTGACTCTGCTTCCCTGTGGGGTAGTGTGCCTGTGCTGACAGGATGGCTGACAGTGTTGTCCTGGCAGTTGTTTGGCTACAAGTCCCAAGAGTGTCCCTGTGCTTCACACAGCATAACCCAGGGTGGTGGTTCTTTGTGGGATCTTCAATTAGAGTGTGAGGCATTGCATTCTCCCAGGTGGGTTATGTGCAGTTAGTGTTGAGGGGGTGTGAGGAGAGCTGCTTGTAACTATGGTCAGTGCTGTGAGTCCTCCTTCCCACCCAGCCAGATATCCCACCATGGAACGTGCTTCCATTGCAGGGAGTGCAAGTTGGCTTTCAGGATGTCAGGCAGTGGTGTCCTGCTGTTGGTTGGTGCACAGTTGCCTTGTGCTCCCCACAGCAGTACCCAGTGTCAGCCATCTTGTCAGTTGTTTTCCACTCCCTGTGATGTGAGCATGGTTCAGAGTGGTGTTGATGGGCCAATTGTGAGGGTGACCAATATTTGTGACTACAACTCCCATCATGCTATTGCCTACACTGACTTCACCAGCATACACAGAATTCCTTCCTTTCAGTGAGCTTCCCTGTGAGGTGGTGTTCTAGTGGTGGCAAAATATCTGACAGTGTTTGTTGGTTATATTTGTGCCACTGCCTTGCTCTATTTGTTGTTAGGTTTGTACATGTCATGACACAGTTACATATCACTATGATATGGCAGCTATTGTGTTTGTCTGACTAGCATTCACATCTTGGGATGATTATCTTTTGGTTGGTGTGGATTTGCTAAGGGTGCATGGTTTGACTATCCCCTTGACAGTGATGTGTGTGTATTGTCACACCATATTGTGTATATTAGTTGTGTACTCACCAGGCTCTGGGATGTTTGTTAGTCCATATGCGCTCACTGGTGGTAGGATGGCCCGCACCTTCTCCTCCCAGGGCCTGAGGTATACTGGTTTGGCAGGAGGGCCACTGCCGGTGTGCCGACTCAGGAGGTAATCCTTCTTCAGTAGGTCACTGACCCTCCTGCGCACATCATACCACCGGTTCTGGATGTCTTCCTTTGTGCGCAAACATGGTGATTGTGCGTTGACCCTGTTGATGATCCTCTCCCACATCTTGGTTTTCTGCACCATGGGGGTCTGTTGGACCAATGTGCCAAACAACTGTGGCTCTACCCTGAGGATCTCGTCTACCAGGACTTCCAATTCACTATCTAGGAACTTATGATTCTTCTTTGGGGGCATGGTGATGGGTGGTGGTGGTGATTGATGTGTGTGTGTGTGTGCAAGTGAGGGTGCGTGAGTGTAGGTTTTGCTGGGTGTGTGTGAGGGTGCTATTTGTTGAGGTGGTAATGGTGTGTGGCTTGTGTGATGGATGAGTTGTGAGTGTGTCTGTGGTTGCAGTCTGATGGTGTTCTGTGCTGGCAGGTCAGTGGAATTTGCAAAGGATCATGGTAGGGATTTGTGGCCCTTTATGTAGGTGGAGTTGGGGGTGTGTCCTTGTTCCAATTTTTTTCCCTCTGTATTTATTGGCTTTGTAATTGCTTGTTTGGCCCTTTTTTTTGTATTTTTTTCTTTGTATTTTTTGTGCATGTAGGAGACGTTCTTCTGACCGAGTAGGACGCTGCAGTTGTCTCGTGCGATCTTCTCCGACTCGTTCCCGCTGTGTTTCAGCTAGGTTTCATGTGCGGCGTACGAGTTGGTCGCGGAGTTTTGTGTTTTTTCGGCTGGCTTTTGTATGCGTGTCGGTCATACGGCTTGAGCTCCGTGCGAGTCGGTCTGGTTTTGCACACATTGCATCGTACTGCGCGGGTCGGAGTTCGCGGGTACGTTTCGTTCGGGTTCATTCCTGGTACGTGTCGGTCGGCTCGATTCGCGTGGTTTCCCGGCCAGATAGCTTGTTTCCGTCCGGGTCGGTCGTTCGTTTTGTGTTCCGTACGAGTCGGTCGTGATTCACATGCATTTCATCGTACTACCCGGGTCGGACAGCGCCGGTACGTGTCGGTCGGACTATATTCCCGTACCGAGTCGGTCGGTACGATTTCCGGCCCGAATCGGAATCGGCCCCTTAGTCTATGAATTTGAGTTTAATAATATATAAAAATGTTAATTTTTATGTAATTTATATAATATAAAGTTTAATGTGCAGCACCTTCCCTGAGTTAATAGTATCTGGAGTAGGAATAGTAAATTATATAGGTTTAGTGTCCAGCACCTTCCTTGAATTAATACTAACTGGAGTGGGAATAGTAAATTATATAAGTTTAATGTCCAGCATTTTCCTTGAATTAATACTAACTGGAGTGGGAATAGTAAATTATATAGGTTTAGTGTCCAGCACCTTCCTTGAATTAATACTAACTGCAGTGGGAATAGTAAATTATATATCTTTAGTGTCCAGCACCTTCCTTGAATTAATACTAACTGGAGTGGGAATAGTAAATTATATATCTTTAGTGTCCAGCACCTTCCCTGATTTACTACTAACTGGAGTGGGAATAGTAAATTATATAGGTTTAGTGTCCAGCACCTTCCCTGAATTAATACTAACTGGAGTGGGAATAGTAAATTATATAGGTTTAGTGTCCAGCACCTTCCCTGAATTAATACTAACTGGAGTGGGAATAGTAAATTATATAGGTTTAGTGTCCAGCACCTTCCTTGAATTAATACTAACTGCAGTGGGAATAGTAAATTATATAAGTTTAGTGTCCAGCACCTTCCTTGAATTAATACTAACTGGAGTGGGAATAGTAAATTATATAGGTTTAGTGTCCAGCACCTTCCTTGAATTAATACTAACTGCAGTGGGAATAGTAAATTATATAAGTTTAGTGTCCAGCACCTTCCTTGAATTAATACTAACTGCAGTGGGAATAGTAAATTATATAAGTTTAGTGTCCAGCACCTTCCTTGAATTAATACTAACTGCAGTGGGAATAGTAAATTATATAGGTTTAGTGTCCAGCACCTTCCTTGAATTAATACTAACTGGAGTGGGAATAGTAAATTATATAGGTTTAGTGTCCAGCACCTTCCCAGATTTAATATTAATTGGAGTGGGAATAGTAAATTATATATCTTTAATGTCCAGCATTTTCCTTGAATTAATACTAACTGGAGTGGGAATAGTAAATTATATAGGTTTAGTGTCCAGCACCTTCCTTGAATTAATACTAACTGGAGTGGGAATAGTAAATTATATAGGTTTAGTGTCCAGCACCTTCCTTGAATTAATACTAACTGCAGTGGGAATAGTAAATTATATAAGTTTAGTGTCCAGCACCTTCCTTGAATTAATACTAACTGGAGTGGGAATAGTAAATTATATAGGTTTAGTGTCCAGCACCTTCCTTGAATTAATACTAACTGGAGTGGGAATAGTAAATTATATAGGTTTAGTGTCCAGCACCTTCCCTGAATTAATACTAACTGGAGTGGGAATAGTAAATTATATATCTTTAATGTCCAGCACCTTCCTTGAATTAATACTAACTGCAGTGGGAATAGTAAATTATATAGGTTTAGTGTCCAGCACCTTCCTTGAATTAATACTAACTGCAGTGGGAATAGTAAATTATATAGGTTTAGTGTCCAGCACCTTCCTTGAATTAATACTAACTGCAGTGGGAATAGTAAATTATATAAGTTTAGTGTCCAGCACCTTCCTTGAATTAATACTAACTGGAGTGGGAATAGTAAATTATATAGGTTTAGTGTCCAGCACCTTCCCAGATTTAATATTAATTGGAGTGGGAATAGTAAATTATATATCTTTAGTGTCCAGCACCTTCCTTGAATTAATACTAACTGCAGTGGGAATAGTAAATTATATAGGTTTAGTGTCCAGCACCTTCCCTGAATTAATACTAACTGGAGTGGGAATAGTAAATTATATAGGTTTAGTGTCCAGCACCTTCCCAGATTTAATATTAATTGGAGTGGGAATAGTAAATTATATAAGTTTAGTGTCCAGCACCTTCCTTGAATTAATACTAACTGGAGTGGGAATAGTAAATTATATAAGTTTAGTGTCCAGCACCTTCCCTGAATTAATACTAACTGCAGTGGGAATAGTAAATTATATAGGTTTAGTGTCCAGCACCTTCCTTGAATTAATACTAACTGGAGTGGGAATAGTAAATTATATAGGTTTAGTGTCCAGCACCTTCCTTGAATTAATACTAACTGGAGTGGGAATAGTAAATTATATAGGTTTAGTGTCCAGCACCTTCCTTGAATTAATACTAACTGGAGTGGGAATAGTAAATTATATAGGTTTAGTGTCCAGCACCTTCCCAGATTTAATATTAATTGGAGTGGGAATAGTAAATTATATATCTTTAATGTCCAGCATTTTCCTTGAATTAATACTAACTGGAGTGGGAATAGTAAATTATATAGGTTTAGTGTCCAGCACCTTCCTTGAATTAATACTAACTGGAGTGGGAATAGTAAATTATATAGGTTTAGTGTCCAGCACCTTCCTTGAATTAATACTAACTGCAGTGGGAATAGTAAATTATATAAGTTTAGTGTCCAGCACCTTCCTTGAATTAATACTAACTGGAGTGGGAATAGTAAATTATATAGGTTTAGTGTCCAGCACCTTCCTTGAATTAATACTAACTGGAGTGGGAATAGTAAATTATATAGGTTTAGTGTCCAGCACCTTCCCTGAATTAATACTAACTGGAGTGGGAATAGTAAATTATATATCTTTAATGTCCAGCACCTTCCTTGAATTAATACTAACTGCAGTGGGAATAGTAAATTATATAGGTTTAGTGTCCAGCACCTTCCTTGAATTAATACTAACTGCAGTGGGAATAGTAAATTATATAGGTTTAGTGTCCAGCACCTTCCTTGAATTAATACTAACTGCAGTGGGAATAGTAAATTATATAAGTTTAGTGTCCAGCACCTTCCTTGAATTAATACTAACTGGAGTGGGAATAGTAAATTATATAGGTTTAGTGTCCAGCACCTTCCCAGATTTAATATTAATTGGAGTGGGAATAGTAAATTATATATCTTTAGTGTCCAGCACCTTCCTTGAATTAATACTAACTGCAGTGGGAATAGTAAATTATATAGGTTTAGTGTCCAGCACCTTCCCTGAATTAATACTAACTGGAGTGGGAATAGTAAATTATATAGGTTTAGTGTCCAGCACCTTCCCAGATTTAATATTAATTGGAGTGGGAATAGTAAATTATATAAGTTTAGTGTCCAGCACCTTCCTTGAATTAATACTAACTGGAGTGGGAATAGTAAATTATATAAGTTTAGTGTCCAGCACCTTCCCTGAATTAATACTAACTGCAGTGGGAATAGTAAATTATATAGGTTTAGTGTCCAGCACCTTCCTTGAATTAATACTAACTGGAGTGGGAATAGTAAATTATATAGGTTTAGTGTCCAGCACCTTCCTTGAATTAATACTAACTGGAGTGGGAATAGTAAATTATATAGGTTTAGTGTCCAGCACCTTCCTTGAATTAATACTAACTGCAGTGGGAATAGTAAATTATATAAGTTTAGTGTCCAGCACCTTCCTTGAATTAATACTAACTGGAGTGGGAATAGTAAATTATATAGGTTTAGTGTCCAGCACCTTCCCTGATTTAATACTAACTGGAGTGGGAATAGTAAATTATATAGGTTTAGTGTCCAGCACCTTCCTTGAATTAATACTAACTGGAGTGGGAATAGTAAATTATATAGGTTTAGTGTCCAGCACCTACCCTGAATTATTAATAATTGGAGTGGGAATAGTAAATTATATAAGTTTAGTGTCCAGCACATTCCCTGAATTAATACTAACTGGAGTGGGAATAGTAAATTATATAGGTTTAGTGTCCAGCACCTTCCCTGAATTAATACTAACTGGAGTGGGAATAGTAAATTATATAGGTTTAGTGTCCAGCACCTTCCCTGAATTAATACTAACTGGAGTGGGAATAGTAAATTATATAGGTTTAGTGTCCAGCACCTTCCCTGAATTAATACTAACTGGAGTGGGAATAGTAAATTATATAGGTTTAGTGTCCAGCACCTTCCCTGAATTAATACTAACTGGAGTGGGAATAGTAAATTATATAGGTTTAATGTCCAGCACCTATCCTGAATTAATACTAACTGGAGTGGGAATAGTAAATTATATATCTTTAATGTCCAGCACCTTCCTTGAATTAATACTAACTGGAGTGGGAATAGTAAATTATATAGGTTTAGTGTCCAGCACCTTCCTTGAATTAATACTAACTGCAGTGGGAATAGTAAATTATATAAGTTTAGTGTCCAGCACCTTCCTTGAATTAATACTAACTGGAGTGGGAATAGTAAATTATATAAGTTTAGTGTCCAGCACCTTCCTTGAATTAATACTAACTGGAGTGGGAATAGTAAATTATATATCTTTAATGTCCAGCATTTTCCTTGAATTAATACTAACTGGAGTGGGAATAGTAAATTATATAAGTTTAGTGTCCAGCACCTTCCCTGACATAATACTAACTGGAGTGGGAATAGTAAATTATATAAGTTTAGTGTCCAGCACATTCCCTGAATTAATACTAACTGGAGTGGGAATAGTAAATTATATAGGTTTAGTGTCCAGCACCTTCCCTGAATTATTAATAATTGGAGTGGGAATAGTAAATTATATAAGTTTAGTGTCCAGCACCTTCCCTGACATAATACTAACTGGAGTGGGAATAGTAAATTATATAGGTTTAGTGTCCAGCACCTTCCTTGAATTAATACTAACTGGAGTGGGAATAGTAAATTATATAGGTTTAGTGTCCAGCACCTTCCTTGAATTAATACTAACTGGAGTGGGAATAGTAAATTATATAGGTTTAGTGTCCAGCACCTTCCCTGAATTAATACTAACTGGAGTGGGAATAGTAAATTATATAGGTTTAGTGTCCAGCACCTTCCCTGAATTATTAATAATTGGAGTGGGAATAGTAAATTATATAAGTTTAGTGTCCAGCACCTTCCCTGACATAATACTAACTGGAGTGGGAATAGTAAATTATATAAGTTTAGTGTCCAGCACCTACCCTGACTTAATACTAACTGGAGTGGGAATAGTAAATTATATAAGTTTAGTGTCCAGCACCTACCCTGAATTATTAATAATTGGAGTGGGAATAGTAAATTATATAAGTTTAGTGTCCAGCACCTTCCCTGACTTAATACTAACTGGAGTGGGAATAGTAAATTATATAGGTTTATTGTCCAGCACCTTCTTTGAATTAATATTAATTGGAGTGGGAATAGTAAATTATATAGGTTTAGGGGCGGATTCCGATCTCGGCTGGAAGCGCACCGAATACGATTCGTCCGGAAAAAATACGAGCCGAACGCAGTTTACCTGACCAATTCGAACAGTCGTCCGAGCGAGCAAGTACGATGCGATTGAACACAAAATCGCTGACCGACTCGTTTCCGGGTCCGAACCGCTCCATCCGACTCGTTCGCACTCGATTCGTACCGCGCAATGGAGACGTTTTACGACCGAGTCAGTACGATGCACGATCCGGACAGCCGGATTGAGTCGGAGCCTCCGACACAAAAAAGCTCTTGGAAGTGGACTTCGGGGGTCCGTACCGGACCCCCCTTCACCCATAGCCATACGAGTCGGACACAGGGGGGACCCATGGGTCCCCCCTATACATGCATGTACGGTGCGGATGGCACCAACGCGTACCCACTACAGGGGGCCCCCTTGTGCGCAACGTACCCATTGAGTCAATGGGAGCCCATGTACGCATTGTACGACTGGCTCCCATTGACTTCAATGGGAGTCCGACCGAACCGAGTCCGGCAGCATACGGCTGCATCGTACTCGCTCGGTCGGACTGCAGGGGTCCGGCTCGGTCGGAAAACAATCCGAATCCTGATCGGTCGGAGAACTTTCCGACCCAGATCGGAATCGGCCCCTTAGTGTCCAGCACCTTCCCTGACTTAATACTAACTGGAGTGGTAATAGGACATTATATAGGTTTAGTGTCCAGCATCTTCCCTGAATTAATTCTAACTGGAATGGGAATAGTAAATCATATAAGTTTACTGTCCAGCACCTTTTCTTACTTAATACTAACTGCAGTGGGAATAGTAAATTATATAGGTTTAGTGTCCAGCACCTTCCCTGACTTAATACTAACTGGAGTGGGAATAGTAAATTATATAGGTTTAGTGTCCAGCACCTTCCCTGACTTAATACTAACTGGAGTGGGAATAGTAAATTATATATTTTTAATGTCCAGCACCTTCCCTGACTATATATTAATTGGAGTGGGAATAGTAAATTATATATCTTTAGTGTCTAGCACCTTCCCTAACTTAATAGTAATTGGAGTGGGAATAGTAAATTATATAGGTTTAGTGTCCAGCATCTTTCCTGAATTAAAGTAACTGGTGTGGGAATAGTAAATTATATAAGTTTAGTGTGCAGCACCTTCCCTGACTTAATACTACCTGGAGTGGGAATAGTAAATTATATAGGTTTAGGGGCCGATTCCGATCTGGGTCGGAAAGCACTCCGACCAATCCGGATTGTTTTCCGACCGAGCCGGACCCCTGCAGTCCGACCGAACGAGTACGATGCAGCCGTATGCTGCCGGACTCGGTTTGGTCGGACTCCCATTGAAGTCAATGGGAGCCAGTCGTACGACGTGTACATGAGCTCCCATTGACTCAATGGGTACGTTGCGCACAAGGGGGCCCCCTGTAGTGGGTACGCGTTGGTGCCATCCGCACCATACATGCATGTATAGGGGGGACCCATGGGTCCCCCCTGTGTCCGACTCGTACGGCTACGGGTGAAAGGGGGTCCGGCACGGACCCCCGAAGTCCGCTTCTGAGAGCTTTTTCGTGTCAGAGGCTCCGACTCGATCCGGCTGTCCGGATCGTGCATCGTACTGGCTCAGTCGTAAAACGTCTCCATTGCGTGCCACGAATTGAGTGCGAACGAGTCGGACGGAGCGGTTCGGACCCGGAAACGAGTCGGTCGGCGAATTCGTGTTCAACCGCATCGTACTTGCTCGCTCGGACGACTGTACGAATCGGTTGGAAACAAAGCCTCTGACTCGGATCCGGTAAAGCCGAATCCGATTCGGAGCCCTACCGACCGAGATCGGAATCGACCCCTTAGTGTCCAGCACCTTCCCTGAATTAATACTAAGTGGAGTGGGAATAGTACATTATATATCTTTAATGTACAGCACCTTCCTTGAGTATATATCAATTGGAGTAGGAATAGTAAAATATATGTTTAGTGTCCAGCACCTTCCCTGACTTAATACTACCTGGAGTGGGAATAGTAAATTATATAGGTTTAGGAGCCAATTCCGATGTCGGATGGACTCAGGTCCGCCTGACATCGGTCAGGAGCCGTAACCGACCGACCTGCTGTCGTCGGTTACGGCCCTGCAAGTACGATGCGACCGAACCCTGTTCGGTCGCACTCGTATACTTCACAATGGGAGCATGCATTCCGAGCAGAATGCATGCTTGCATTGTGAAAAGCAGGGGTGCAGTTCATCCCTGTACCCGGCACCCCAAGGTGCCTGCCACCGTGTGCAGGGATCAACAGAGGGGCACCATAGGCACCCCCAGGCCACCATTCGGCGGCCTCGCACCCATGTGGGCCCTACTGGGGGCCCCCAAAGACAGTTTCCGAATGCCTTTTCGTGCCGGAAAGACCGGCACGAAAAGGCAGTGAAAAACTGCCATCGTACTCCCTCGGTCGTGAAGAGGCGGCCGGGGGAGTACTGAGCCCGTCGGTAGCCATCCGGAAATCCGAGTCGGATTCATTTCCGACTGAGCCCATCGGAATGCCTCGGTCGGAAAGGAATCCGGCCGGCACATTCCGATTCGGTCGGAAGGGCTCCGTCCATCGTTCGGTGCCCTTCCGGCCGAAATCGGAATCGGCCCCTTAGTGTCGAGCACCTTCCCTGAATTAATACTATGTGGAGTGGGAATAGTAAATTATATATCTTTAATGTACAGCACCTTCCTTGACTATATATTAATTGGAGTAGGTATAGTAAATTATATAGGTTTAGTGTCCAGCATCTTTCCTGAATTAAAGTAACTGGAGTGGGAATAGTAAATTATATAAGTTTAGTGTGCAGCACCTTCCCCGACTTAATACTAACTGGAGAGGGAATAATAATTTATATAAGTTTAGTGTCCTGCACCTTCCCTGACTTAATACTAACTTGAGTGGGAATAGTAAAATATATATCTTTAATGTTCAGCAACTTCTCTCAGTGTATATTAATTGTAGTGGGAATAGTAAATTTGTTATGTGTAGTGTAGGGCACATATATTTACTTTATACTAATTGGTGTAGAAATATTACATTATATATGTATATAGGTGTGTGAGTTTAAAATGTTTTTATAATTTCTAGTAGTGATGGAAATGTGTAATATTTTATATTATCTTTACAATTATAATAATTATAATCATATATTGAGATGATATATATTAGTTAAAAAAATTGTACATTGCATTAAAATATACATTTAAGGAAAATATTTAATAATAATAACTTAATAGAAAAAGAATAACACATGTCAATTTTTAAATGATCTTTATTTTTTAATAATAAAATACTTAGGGTAAAAAAACATATTTTATTAAGGCAATTATATACAAGTGAGGAAATATACAAAATAAATACACATTTTTCTTCATGAAAAATAAAATAATTAGGATATATGTTTATTCACATATATTATATTTTTGAACATACATGTTTTTAACATTTTTATATTTTAGAAGACAGGTATTTATCTTTTGTAGCAGAAAACATTTTTTGACATTTTAGTTTATAACATTTTTGTAACATACATTATTTTTGCCATATATTTTCTTACAGTTTTGTTTTTGCATTTTTAACATTTAGTAAATATATTATATATATTTCATTTTAATGAAAAAATATCACATTATACATATTTTGCCAAAAGAAAATCACATTTAGCCCGATTCACAGAACTAACTCAAGACAAAATCCTAAACTTACTACCATTTTGGTATTCACAGAAAGCGCTTACTTACTCATTTTGAGTAACTTACTCATTTTGGTATTCACAGAAGTCACTTACTCATTGATGAGTAAGTGCCTTCTGTGAATACCAAAATGAGTAAATTACTCAAAATGAGTAAGTTACTCAAAACGAGTAAGTTACTCAAAATGAGTAAGTTACTCATTTTAGTATTCACAGAAGGCACTTACTCATCAATGAGTAAGTGCCTTCTGTGAATACCAAAATGAGTAAATTACTCAAAATGAGTAAGTTACTCAAAATGAGTAAGTAAGTACCTTCTGTGAATACCAAAATGAGTAAGTGCCTTCTGTTAATACCAAAATGGTAGTAAGTTTAGGATTTTGTCTTAAGTTAGTTCTGTGAATCGAGCCCATTGTCACTTGTTAATTATTTTTGAACATGTAATATATATTTTGAATTAATATTATTAATATATGAAATATTAATAATAATAATTATTACATTGTTAATTTTTATACAAACATGTTTTTCAAAAGGTAAGTTTTTATTTAACATTTTATACATTTTTAGGCATTTTTAGATAAGTATTGTAAATGATACAAATAAATAAATAATTATTAATATATTTTATATTAATTATTATAATTTTACAAAGTAGAAAAAATGTTAATTTATTTTTAACATATTACTGCAATATTCTAATATTTTTAGAAAATATAAAAGTTGTTTATTTATGACTGTATTATACATTGTGACATTATTTTCTATGTGTTTTATTATTTAAGCAGCCATTTTTGTTTTACAGGTACTATTTTGTAACCGCTTACTGTTGTTTTGGGTCATTTCACAGGGGAGAAGCTCGCGGTTAGATGCTGCGTCGCGTTGAGCATGGTAAGTGTAATTTTCTTTATTTAAACTAAGTTTTTACTTGTA
This sequence comes from Calotriton arnoldi, assembly GCA_963921515.1. Taxonomy (NCBI): domain Eukaryota; kingdom Metazoa; phylum Chordata; class Amphibia; order Caudata; family Salamandridae; genus Calotriton; species Calotriton arnoldi. Next base: position 1,664,218 of record CAWUFW010001800.1, read on the forward strand.
TTTGAATGTAGTTAGGTGGTAGGTAGTATATGTAGTGTTAGGTCGTTGTGTTTTTGGTGTGTTTTAGTTGTTAGTTATGTTTTAGTGAGATGTCGAGAGTTTGTGTTTGAGGCCTAGTGTAGAGAGGGTAGGATATGCATAGAAATGTGTGTATATGGTAACTAAAGTGTTTTTACATGTAATTTATTATAGCGTATGTGTATGTTTGTGTGGGTGGGTATGTTTATTTCCATTTTTACAGGTTTCGTTATCGGAATTGCGTTTTGGAGAGGATAGCGTTTTTTTTTTATTAAGAAGTGTGTATTAGTATTTTATACTAATATTTATTTAACACTTTCTTAATTTTTCAGGTTTTCCTGGAGCGTTTCTTTTTAAGAAATATTTTCGGGTTTTTTATGGTTTAATTCCGTTGGATTTATCGACCATGGATTTACCTTTTGGAACAGTTGTATTTTTACATTTTTTTGGGGGTTAATTTTAATATTAATTTGGATTGAGAGATACCTTGATGGATGAACGATGTTTGGATTACGTTTTCTTCAGCTACAGAAACCGTAAGTAATTTATTTTATAATTGTGGGAGGGCAATGGTGAGGATAATATTTTATATATGTGTTATTTTTTGTAAAATGTAATTAAGATGTCAATAATTATTTATATTATTAAATTAAATATATATGACAAATTATTTATATTTTACAAAGTTAAGAAAAATTATATGTACAGTTACAGTTTTTGTTTTGTAAGAAAGCTATTTTAAATTATTTTAGATTAGTAATTTAAAGTATCGTTTTAGCTATTAGTGATAGGTATTCTAGGCCTTTTGTGGTTCGGTATAGTGTTACCTGACTTTGTAGTAATTCGTACATTTTTGGGTTTGTTTAGTGAGTTTAGGGCCTATTTGGGTCACAGATTGTTCCATTCTAAGGGGCCCATTAGGATGGTGGGCGGATCGGCCCCGGCGGGCTGGCGGTAGCCACCGCTGGCCCGGCGGGGGCGATCCGCCCGCCATCCTTGCATGATTGACCCCCGCAATATTAGTATGGCTGGGGTGTCTGCGGCAGGCGGCAAGACCTTCCGCCGCTTTTCCGCCGGTCGACTCCTCGACCGGGCGGAAACATGCCATAATATGGTGGCGGTGTCTGCAAGACACCGCCATCCATATTATAATGCAGGAGGTGACTCACCTTTCCATGGCGGCGTTGCCACCATGGAAAGGCATACGGTTTCTGCTTTGGGGGGCCCGTTGTGGGCCCCCGGAATGTTGGGGGGCTGGGGGGTGCACATGGGGGGTACCTATGGTACCCCCCTAACATTGGCGTGGACAAGGTAGCAGGCACCGCGGTGCCTGTCATCGTGTGCATGCCAATGCACAACGTGCATCCACAGCATTGTGGCGGGCGGTGCTGTGAGCACCGCCCACCACAATGTTGTGGATGGGGGATGCCACCGCCACTGTGGCGTTGGCATCCTAATGCCCACAGCGGGACCGCCGCACCTCTGGTGGACGGTCCCATTCACCGTTACGGTGGCGTACGTCCTGCCATGATGTACGGGATTACGGCGAGGAGGAGGAGGGCAGTCCGGGACGCCGCGGTAAGATAAGTGCGCTTTTATTTTACTTTAATTGTACATTTTATTTTTAAAATATTTATTGCAGGAGGTGGGAGGTGTGGAGCGCAGCGGAGCTCCACTGAGTTTTTGGCCAACTCCGTAGAGCTCCGCGTAGAGCAACTCTACCTGCTACGCCCAGGATTACTTGTGACAACATTTATTTTTTATTTACACGTATTGCAGATAATATTTTTTTTCCTGTGATCATGAGGGATCGTGCTTGCGACTTCGCAAATTTGGTGGTTGTGATTGTTGTGAGTAAGTGCATTTGCTGTGTTGTTGCAGAGGTGCAGGTGTGTGTGTGGAGCATCTACCTGTACAGGGAGAATGTCCTGGACAGGGGCTTGTAGTGTCTGTACAGTTGGGGGGTGCCTGGATAGGGGCTGAAAGTGTCTATACAGGTGGGGGGAGTGCCTGGACAGGGGGTGATGGTGGATGTGCAGTGGAGGCTGGTGCAAGGGTGGTGGTGGCTGTGAACTCTTGCAGCGAGCCTGTGCAACTTGTGGTACAGGTGGGTGGGTGTGATGTTCTGCAGGTAGATGTGATGGGTCCTCTCCCTGCGTTGACATTGAAGGGAGACTTTCGATCAGTTACAGCATGCCCTCCATAATCTTTATGTCCAAGGCATGGTTTCTTGCACTCTCTTCCCCATAGATGAATATGATGTAATTTATCTTCTTGTACATGTCTTGTCAAGATTTATCCATCCTGTCCAACAAGTGGGTCAGTCTGTTCACCACATGAGGGATTTGGCACATGCCCTGCAGGGCCTCTGAAATGTCTGACAGAGTAGCCCCTATGGCACAAATGGCCTGCCTCACATAAGCCTGCTGTTGGAAAAACTCCTCCACCCAGTGGCCACCACGGCCATATGCTAGCACCCTCCACATGGGACAGCCATGGATACAATCTTCAGGTCCACCAGCAGGAAGGGGGGGACAGGTGGTAGTCTATGGACAGGAGATTGGTGCTCAGGGGATACCTGCACCACACTAAGGGTGGTAGGTCACTCAGATGGAGGAGAGAATGCATGGGATGCACTGTTTTGGGAGGAGTCTGTAGGGGAACCACAACTTCTGTCCTGGATGTGAGGGCTGTGAGAGAGTGATGTCTGTGTTGGGGTATGTGAGAGCTGTGGCTGATTAGTGCTATGCTGAGAACAGTCAATCCTGGGCTTTGGATGATGAGACACTTTGCTGGGCGGAGAGGGGTGACCTTAGACATTTTGTCCAGTGGACCTAATACTATGGTCAGGGCACTTGACTCCTCATCCTCTGTATGAAGGGCCAGATAGTCTCCATCATCCTCCAATTCATCCGCCTCCTCTGGTACTTCCTCCTCTTGCGCATTACTGGCAGCTGACATGGTTGCTTGTAAGAGTAGTGGGTTCTCCCCTTCAATTGCCCGTTGTCCACCACTGGTGGAAGGTCCATTGTCCTCATCGTTCTCGTCACCTGGAAGACAGAGGTTGCAAAAGGAGAAGTAATTGACCTAGTATATGATGTGGAGCAACACATGGGTTGATTCTACTGAACTTTCCGTCAACGGATGATACACATATGACCTGGTTTGGCTACACCTACACTTGACAGCTCACACCATAGCACTGACGTGTTGAATAGAGATGTACGATGCACAAGCAAATTCACCAGCTCCAGCCACAGGTCTGTGTTGCTTTTATATCCTCCTGATGTCAACTGCTGAACCTGGCTCCGCATAGGTGTAGCTGAAGATGTGGGTCTCGATCCAGCATCTTGAGAAGGAAGTGACACCATACTTAATGCTCTGCATGACTAAATAGCTAACAGGCACATGTGACAGACACATAACTGAAAGAATATGCAGGCAACGTTTTACACACCAACTACAGATGCTATATAGTAGAGGATAAATCTGCTAAAGTCCTTCCCCAAAGATTTAGATCTTCTGAATGATTTTGGAATCCATAATTGAGAAACACTTTTATGGCACGCTTCTCTGCTGGACAGACGCAAGTGGGTTTCACTGCTGCAGCCAGGCTGTATTGCATACCCCGGGATGGTGTTGTCTGCAGCACTGAGGAAATCCAGCCAGCAGCTGTAATGAGACATACATGTCCCTATTTAAGTACACAGGATGATAGCAATGAGTTAACAGGTATATGTAATTGTCATAGACCATTAATATGCTATTTCTGGCCAGTGTGCTGCATGTTTTCCTCCCAAACTTTACATGTGGGCCCATGGTCACCAGCAGCAGTTGCCTTCTGTTACCTCCACATAGCACTGACATCAACGAGATATCACGTTAACAGACAAACGTGTATTAGAGGGTAACTGATATTTGAAGGGAGGGGGTAATTATCGTGAATGCCTCTGCCTACCTTTGGATACACCTTCATTGTTAGGTCCATCATGCATCATGAGTATAATGTGGTTTGTTGACAAATCTGAAGGAGTGTACCTCAATATGCCGACCCTTTTCTCCTTTGGACATCAGATCATATCACTGCATTGCAGAGTTAAAATGTAAAATGCCTAATAGTCAGGTACAATTTAGGCAACAGCTTCCCTCCCCACAGTCTCACAACGCCCATTTGGGACTGAGAGATCACACATTTGTTATGTGCAATCTTTTTTGTGACCTGTGTTCCCATCATACATGTACGACATCATAGTAGAACTTAGCAATGGATAAGGTCTTGGTTTGTTATGTTCCTAGTTTAGGCCCATGTAGCGAAGCAGTGAATTTCTTACATTGTCCTATTTTTCACATTAACATTTCAGCTGTGACCGTTTGCACATATGCGTGTGCGAAAATGTTGGATTAGTTTCTCTGAAGCTAAACTTGTTTGCACATCTAGCTTCTCAAAACATTATCACAATGCTCCGAACACCATGTACAAGGTCTCTTCTCGCACTATGTACAAATCTCATCTCTATCTTCATCCATGGTGCGACAGGGCTATCTACATATCCATAACATCACTAATCTATATGCAGATCGCAAGGCTTCTTTCTATTATAAAAGATGAGATTCTCAATAGATTGGCAGAGGAGGCACTTCAGCAGACACCGGGGGACCCTGCATGCTGAGATTTCACCACGCAGCGGTCTAACATCTCCATGAGGGGTGTCCAGTTTGTGACGAAGACAGGGTCCTTCATTCTCTCCCACCAGGTAATGGGTTTGGATTGTCCCTTGGCGGGATTCTTGGCTCTACACCTACACACACTCTAGGTACACTCAGAGTGTGTGTAGCCAGAATGGAACAAGCAGGCAGAATGCAAAAAGGCATCCAAGAAATCCGGGAACAATGCTGCCATGCCTATTGGAGGGCAAAAAGTGTGCTAGGACGTGCCCACTGGAGATCGATAAAATATTTTAAACAAATTGTTGGACCACACATACCAGCATGCATTTGGGAAGATAAACAAGGCAGGCCAACACAAATCACAAGCTGTGTCAATGAGGATCCCTTACGAAGCGTCAGAGGCCCATGTAGCTGGGAGCAGCTAGGTGGGAGTGAACCAAGCTGTGTAAAGGCTGAAATGCCCATACAGGAGGAGGGAAGAGGGGCCATCACATGCTGTACTGTGTGATGGCCAACCAAAATGTTCCCTCAGTGAAATCACTGGAAAGAGAACTAAACACACAAAGGAGGGACATTTACAGAAATGCAACAATAACAAGCCAGCATTTCTGAATGCCACAGATAACAGCCAATGGCAATCAGTGGCTGTTCCAAAACCCACAGAAGAGGTACAAAAGGTCATGCGAGGCTCGACCTAAAAAGGATCCTTGGGCTCCTTATAACATCAACAATTACTATCCTCTGAGCCTCTCCCTTCTCTCCCCATCGGTGTCCCTTCAGAAATTGTTTCACCCCTGCTTGTTTCGCTGCCTCGTGTGCTCACTCCTGCAGACACATAAATCTTTGAGCTCAGGTGCGGTTAGTTTTAGCTATGAGTTCAGGTTGAACCATGAACATAATTTGAGGATAGATCAGTTGTCTTTGCCGTTAGATCTTTAGATGAGTTACCCCGAGGCACTTCATCCTGGTAACACTGCAAAGCACACTTTTACCAACACCAATCTAACAAAGTGTCAAAGGAGCATCTAACAAGGGTTTTACAAAAGTGCTGCTTTTAATAGGTGTCTCTGCAGAGATGAGAAATCCTCGTTACACCCATAGGATGCCAAAAGTCTGTGCAACACAAAGGCATATTTAGAATTGATGAATATAGTGAAAATCTTTTGTGTGGACACAGTAAATGCTTGGGTGAGTGTGATCAGCTCAGCAGAGTAGAGCTGAGATGAAGGGCACTTTCAGTAACTACGCCATTTTTAAGACAAGCATCGTCTCCATAGTGTATGAGTTCGCTGTTGGGTATTAACGCACCAGATGATCAATCCAGGACTTGCTGAGTAGGCAGCGACTATTCACCAATCATGATAGCCGCCATCTTGTGCGGTGGGAGGAAGGAGGCCAGGTTTGGATCAACACAGCATACTGATGTCAGGTTAGAAGCAGAAAGCAAGAGCCTGGCAGTGCAGAGATGCTGAATTTGGTGGTTGGCAAGAGCAGTCAATGGAATGGTCAACGGCCGCAAGAGCTGAGGAAGGTGTTTTCAAAGAGTTCTCTCAGTTGGGCAGCTGCTGCCACCATTACAAACAGGGTGCGAGAGTCGTGGCTCCAGGGTCGAGCACAGAAGAAGGATAAGCCATAGGCTTCTTGTGATCCTGAGGATCTTTCATCAGTACCCGAAGCGCGTCCCCATCTCTCTCATGGCAACACAAAGTAAAGGCTTTGAGGTATCAGGCTTCCCATAAAGAAGAGATGTCTATTCAAGATGCTGATCCACACATACGAAGCCCTACACAACCAAAGACCAGCGTACATCAACCACCGCATGAACTGCCACCAACCCTTCAGACACCTGAGCTCACCCTCCTTATACCTCGCTCATACCTCCGCATCCGCTGAAGCAACAGTGGAGGACGCTCCTTCTCCTACCTCACTGCAAAATCCTAAAATTACTTCCCCTTTCACCTCCAGACATCATCCTTGCTGCTTGAATTCAGGAAAGGACTCAAGACCTGGCTGTTCATCTGATCCCTCCCTTGCAGCAAGGCTCCCACTGCCTGGAGACCCTCTCGGTGAAGAGCTGTGCTTTATAAAGCTGATTTGATTCATAAAAGACAAGCCGAAAGCAGGGGCCGGCTGAGGCAACAGCGCATTCCAACCTTGACGAATGCTTCCTCTGCATCTTTCTTCCAGCAGGAGGTTCAGGGATGTCCTTTTTGACAATTTTGAAAGGTTTTCCTAATCAGACAAATCTTATTAACCACTGTCTCTGATCCATTATTCAAATCCCCCCCCCCCACCATAGAGAATTCCTGGAAACGGTGACTGGGCGAGGTGCTGTACGGAGGGCTTTGATCTGCTCTGCAGATAGTCAGCGCTCCCCTGCTGAGATGGTGTGACCAAGATGTCAAACATGGGCGAGACACAATTGTACTACCTGCTTCGAAGCTTAAGTCCAATAAGTGAGAATGTACACTGACGCAAGTAATACATCATCTACACATTGAACCAGTGCCCTACTTTGGAGGAACAGCAAAGTGTCAGGATCACATTAAAGAGTCTGAGAAGAGATGTACGGGGACTCAATAAATCTCAGTGGGAGTTGACACGATGCGAGTTTATGTTCCTAGAAAATGACAATGTGAAGACATAATGACTGTCCTTACGTATAAGGATGAAAGAGGAGGTAGAACAGGGCTAAACAGGGGTGAACCATTTGGCAGTTGGTGGAATAAGTAACAATATGGCAGCATGCTTAGGCACATCTGGAAATCTTGATATCACTGCACATGATTACTCACAGGTCATGTACTAATCTGTACGTTGAATTAGTTTTGGCAAAATCAGCTTTTTACATGCAGTCACAGTGGGGAGAGGATCTCCGCTTAATGAAGGCAGCGATGACAGGTGGATTCCAGCTTCAACCTCCAGACGCAGGGGGTAATGTTGAATACAGGGTAGTTTCTTCATAGGATCAACTTTAATCTTTACAGGGTCAGCAGAAAGTACTCAACAAACATAAAGTTCATGTCCAAACCATAAGGTAGAAGGCACCTGTCCAAGTATGTCTTTAATACATTCAGGTGCTCGAGAGGTTTGCACTAATAATTCACGTTCATTGACCGCGGGTAGATTCAGGTAGACACCATCATTGGTAATGTACACAGTATTGGACAGTTTGCATAACATCTCTCCCTGGAAAAGCTTCTAGGAGGGCTTAGTAAAAAGGCATTTCTGTCAGTAATGAGAACTAAGGTAGCGGAGATGGGATCAGTGATGTGGTGGAAGCGCCATCTGCATCGATAGACGAGCCTGAGAGAGGCGAACAAGGGCATTCGGAGGAGTTCATGGCGGATCGTCCAGGATCAGTATCAACACAGCAGAAAGCTGATCTACAAAAGGTCACATCTGGCACATCTGGGTGGCGCATATTCACAGAGCAGTTGGTACCTCTGGGGCTGTCCTATAAGTTAGTGGACTGATTTTGGGAATGTTATTGATCATCTTGGGTGGATGTCTTTGCAGTTATGTCAGGACAATCTTCTTCCTGGTGTGCAAGTGTCCACAGCTGAAACACAAGCCTCATTGAGGTGCCATATTGCCCTGACCTTCTCCCAGATTGTTACCCTCTCAGTCTCCCTCTTGACCATCCTTGTCCCAGTTAGATACATTGCTCCTCTTCCCTCCATTTTACCATCTGTTGAAATGACCGCATTCAGCTCCTTCTTCCGTTCTTCTACCGTGACATGGTGGTTGGTGACAGAAACGTACTCCCTCACCCCTTGGGTGGCCACTCAATGGAGATGCTGCCAAGCTGTTTCTGAACCTTCTCTAACAGCCCCTGAACAAAATCAGCACAAACATCCTCCGGAGTTTGTTCGACAGGCTGGGAAATAGCAGCTTACCCCTCAAAGACATTGTTGAGTCAATCTAGATGATCTGGGGCGGATGATCAATTGCTCTATTTACAGTCGGTCTTAGGTTGGCATACCTTCATTACACCGTTTAACCACCAATCCTCTGCCGTGGCTAGAGCAGCTTCATCAGGAGGGACGTGCTGCGACCAACTAAAAGTTTTTGCAACTAAGGTAATGATTGTTGGAAAACATCAAAACAATGGCACGCTGGTCCTGCCACCTTTAGTTACACTTCTGCATACAATTAGCACAGTGTTTGGTTAACCAAGAAATTGTTCCCTAGACTTCATTTGGCAAACTTAAGGAGTAGAGGGGCTAGCATGATTTATGGATTACATGGACAACAAGCCAAACTCCACTACCCATCAGCCTCTCCAGTTTTACATGTAAGTAGAGCAGAACTATTGCTAGCCTTGATGTAAGGCCACTAAGGGGTCTACTGATGAGCTCGTTTGCATCACGTTTCAACCCTGCAACATGGTGCAAGAGCGACGCAAACCTTACATATTATTTATGAAGCTACGCAAGGCCACATTGCATGACCCTGAAGGGCTCCATAAATCTAAATTTCGGCAACACAGCGCAAATCAGTGCATTGAGTTACACTGCCCTGGGAAGGTGTTCCATGGGTGTTCCCACAAAACTCCCATGGTTTTTGATGCATTCCCAAATTTACCAGAAATGGTGGGCCTGGAAATGCGCCGAAGAGACGCGCCTTCCCAGGAAAGGCGTAACGAGGAGAAATATCTATATTGCCTTCACTCACAGACTAAAACTGCACTAGCACTTGTGACACCCCACTGGGAGCGGCTTTATTGTGGTACACAGTTTATGTTGGAGGCTGCCGACTCCCAGTACCCCGTGCCTCTGGTTCCCTTACCCCAGATTTGGTCTGGACGTTGTGGTTACACAGGGGGTGTGTAGAGTCACAAGGGAGCACAGGCCATTCCAGTTTGGGGGTAGTCGCATGTGGAGCCGGACCCCAAACATCCAATAGTGATCCATCAGGCCGGAAGTGCTGCCCTGGATATCGGCGTTGTAGGTGGGGATCTTGCAGTTGAGGATGCTCTCCATGCTTACTGTTCCATTTTCTCTGAAACAAAAAGAAAACTGTGTTAAGTTCTTTGCTGTTCTAGGGTGTGTGGTAATGCCTGTCCATGTATATCTCTGTATGTTTACATCCCATATTTTTTAACATTGGCCTATTATCTTATCAAATCTTAGGTGACCGTTGGTTTGGTACCATCCCATAATAATATTTCATCTACATGTGAATTTGGCTCCAGTGTTCCATCTGTCATGGGCAAATACTGATCCTGTAATGCTAAGACCTGGTCTGCTCACACAATCAGGGGGTAGAGGGTTAGCTAAATAGTTACTACACTCGGACAATGGGTAAGACCTTCCAAAACAGCCTGGGTGTAATACCACTTTTTTCCACTCTGTGTGCGCCTTCTTTTGCCCTGCCTTCTTCATTCTTCATATCTCCTCCATTATCTCTTGGTTTCCTGTCAGGACTTATAGGACTTCAGGGGAGGTGTCAATCTAGTTATATTAACTCATAGAGTTACAGGGCTAACATAAGTTTGTTGTAGCTGGGCTTTTATTCCACATAAAAAAGGTGCCATAGACAGCATGTAATATTTGGAGATACCGCTTTAGGGAAATGTTTGAATCTGCAAATAAATATAATCTATTTATGTGTTTCAGTGCAGCTGAATTGCCCATGCAACTTTTATGTGTGTTTCCTAAAACTAATGTGCACTGTGACCTATATATTTCTGCGGAACCCACAATTATCTTTTTCAGCACATCCATTTATTGACCTAGGCAGGTTCACTACTTATATAGTTTTAAAACTATCCCTCACCTGAAATATTTATATTGGGGTTTGGAATGTTATACTTGTGTTTATATGTCTATAAAATGTATTCCTATTATTACCCTCCATCACCAGGTAAGGAGGTTGTTAATTACACACCAAGGCAGCATACATTAGCATCCAATCCCGGCTGTTGAGTACCAGCCGCTGTGTCCAGGTTTTCACCCTCCTTTCTCAAGTGGTGAACACCAGCCCTTTTCAGGTGTTAACGTTCAGATTTTTTCAAGTAATGTGGTTCAAAGGTGCTGGCTTGCACTGATGTGGTAATATCACAGTGTCCCAGCCAGTAGAACAGGCCAAGTATGGGGCATTCTAATTACAGAGCACGAATATTCCAGGTGTTCAAACTTTAAGCCAACAACTGCGTTATACAAATGGCTGAAAACAGCAGCGGACAAAATGTAGGCATTTGTGCTGCAATGGGATTCTGAAAAGGTTGTGACATGAAAAAGATGTGGAATAAAAGAGATGAGGCACGAAAGAGTAGAGGTGTGGTATGAAAGAGATGTTGAATGAAAGAGATGTGGCATGAAAGAGATGTGGGATGAAAGAGATGTGGGATGAAAGAGATGTGGCATGAAAGAGATGTGGCATGAAAGAGATGTGTAATGAAAGAGAAGTGGCATAAAAGAGATGTGTAATGAGAGAGATGTTGCATGAAAGAGGTGTAGCATGAAACAGATGTGGCATGAAAGAGATGTGGAATGAAAGAGATGTGTCATGAAAGAGATGTGCAATGTAAGAGATGAGGCATGAAAGAGATGTGTCATAAAAGAGATGTGGAATAAAAGAGATGTGGAATGAAATATGTGGCATTAAAGAGATGTGACATGAAGGAGATGTGACATGAAGGAGATGTGGCATGAAAGATATGTGGAGTAAAAGAGAATGTGTCATGAAAGACATGTGGCATGAAAGAGATGGGCCATGAAAGAGATGTGGCATTAAAGAGCTGTACAATGAACAAGATGTGGCATGAAAGATGTGTGGCATGAAAGAGATGTGGCATGAAAGAGATGTGGCATGAAAGATATTTGGAATGAAGGAGAATGTGGCATGAAAGAGATATAGCATGAAAGAGATGTGCCATGAAAGAGATGTGGCATGAAAGAGATGTACAATGAAAGAGATGTGGCATGAAAGAGGTGTGGAATGAAAGAGATGGGGCATGAAAGAGGTGTGGAATGAAAGAGGTGTATAATGAAAGAGATGTGACATGAAAGAGATGTACAATGAAAGAGATGTGGTATGAAAGAGATGTGACATGAAAGAGATGTGGAATGAAAGAGGTGTATAATGAAGGAGATGTGTCATGAAAGATATGTACAATGAAAGAGATGTGGTATGAAAGAGATGTGGCATGAAAGAGATGTGGAATGAAAGAGGTGTATAATGAAGGAGATGTGTCATGAAAGAGATGTACAATGAAAGAGATGTACAATGAAAGAGATGTGGTATGAAAGAGATGTGGCATGAAAGATATGTGGAGTAAAAGAGAATGTGTCATGAAAGACGTGTGGCATGAAAGAGATGTGCCATGAAAGAGATGTGGCATTAAAGAGCTGTGCAATGAAAGAGATGTGGCATGAAAGAGGTGTGGCGTGAAAGAGATGTGGCATGAAAGAGATGTGGCATGAAAGAGATGTGGCATGAAAGATATTTGGAATGAAAGAGAATGTGGCATGAAAGAGATATAGCATGAAAGAGATGTGCCATGAAAGAGATGTGGCATGAAAGAGATGTACAATGGAAGAGATGTGGCATGAAAGAGGTGTGGCATGAAAGAGATGGGGCATGAAAGAGGTGTGGAATGAAAGAGGTGTATAATGAAAGAGATGTGACATGAAAGAGATGTACAATGAAAGAGATGTGGTATGAAAGAGATGTGACATGAAAGAGATGTGGAATGAAAGAGGTGTATAATGAAGGAGATGTGGAATGAAAGAGATGTACAATGAAAGAGATGTGGTATGAAAGAGATGTGGCATGAAAGAGATGTGGAGTGAAATAGGTGTATAATGAAGGAGATGTGTCATGAAAGAGATGTACAATGAAAGAGATGTGGTATGAAAGAGATGTGGCATGAAAGAGATGTGGAATGAAAGAGGTGTATAATGAAAGAGATGTGTCATGAAAAAGGTGTGGCATGAAAGAGATGACGCATGAAAGATATGTGGAATGAAAGAGAATGTGACATGAAAGAGATATGGCATGAAAGAGATGTGCCATGAAAGAGATGTGGCATGAAAGAGATGTGTCATGAAAGAGGTTTGGCATGAAAGAGAGGTGGCATGAAAGATATGTGGCATGAAAGATATGTGAAAAGAAAGAGAATGTGGCATTAAAGAGATATGGCATGAAAGAGATGTGACATGAAAGAGATGGGCCATGAAAGAGATGGGCCATGAAAGAGATGTGGCATGAAAGAGGTGTGGCATGAAAGAGATGTGGCATGAAAGAGGTGTGGCATGAAAGAGATGTGGCATGAAAGAGGTGTGGAATGAAAGAGGTGTATAATGAAAGAGATGTGACATGAAAGAGATGTACAATGAAAAAGAGGTACAATGAAAGAGATGTGGCATGAACGAGGTGTGGCATGAAAGAGATGTGGCATGAAAGATATGTGGAATGAAAGAGGTGTATAATGAAAGAGATGTGACATGAAAGATATGTACAATGAAAGAGATGTGGTTTGAAAGAGGTGTGGCATGAAAGAGATGTGGCATGAAAGATGTGGAATGAAAGAGATGTATAATGAAAGAGATGTGGCATGAAAGAGATGTATAATGAAAGAGATGTGTCATGAAACAGATGTACAATGTAAGAGATGTGGCATAAAAGATATGTGGCATGAAATAGATGTGGAATGAAAGAGGTGTATAATGAAAGAGGTGTGGAATGCAAGAGGTGTGGAATGAAAGAGATGTGTCATGAAAGAGATGTACAATGTAAGAGATGTGGCATGAAAGAGATGTGGCATAAAAGAGATGTGGAATAAAAGAGATGTGGCATGAAAGAGGTGTGGAATGAAAGAGATGTGTCATGAAAGAGATGTACAATGTAAGAGATGTGGCATGAAAGAGATGTGGCATAAAAGAGATGTGGAATAAAAGAGATGTGGCATGAAATAGATGTGGAATGAAAGAGATGTGGCATGAAAGAGGTGTATAATGAAAGAGGTGTATAATGAAAGAGGTGTATAATGAAAGAGATGTGGCATGAAATAGATGTGGAATGAAAGAGGGGTATAATGAAAGAGGGGTATAATGAAAGAGGTGTATAATGAAAGAGGTGTGGCATGAATGAGATGTCAAAGCAAACCACAGGGGAACCTGTAGACCCAGTTGAGACTGGGGTAATAAATAATATCTACAACATCTCAACAGGTATTAGTACAAAAAAAATTCACACTTAATAATAAGAACACAAAAGGAAGTACCACATGTATAACTGATTTTTATGAATATCTCAAAGCACAAAGTAATAAGAAGCAGCATCAACATTACCCAGCAATAAGTGCCGTGAATTTAACAAAGTGAACACTTAGTGCTTGTGAACCAGTGCCCGTGAACGCCACATGTGAAACACATTAAAGAACAAAGAAACAGAAGCTGGGTACACATAGAGATTATTGAGGACATCTTAATACATGAGTACAATGATAAGGGAGATAATTTAAATAATCATGTAGTAAGTCAAAAGAAAAATAATTCTGCTGCTTCAAGTGTCGATGGCGTTTCGATCCCAATTGCTGAGGGTCATCATCAGGACAGTAATGCGATGGCGTTTCGATCCCACTTGCTGAGGGTCATCATCAGGACAGTAATGCGATGGTGTTTCGATCCCAATTGCTGAGGGTCATCATCAGGACAGTAATGCGATGGCGTTTCGATCCCAATTGCTGAGGGTCATCATCAGGACAGTAATGCACGTAGATGATGTAGTGCTGCCAAAAAGAAGAGAGAAGGATAAAGAAATTAGCTGGTAGACGCAGCAAAGAGAAGGGCTGTGTTGAAAAACCGTGATTGCTCAAAGGACCAACCTGATCACAAATTCATGAATGAAGAAGCGGTGGTGCTGGGCTGTTGAAGCGACCACTAGAACCAATCTTAAGGTAACCTTCGTCCGGGGTGGCTCCAAAGTGAAGCGTGCAAGCTCTCAAGGTCTATAACATAAATATTCGGTATCAGACTCAAACCAGTCCTTTCAAATAATAAAAAAATTGCCACAATTATTCAACAAGAGACTGACCTGCACAACACAATAACGAGGTCCCAATCCAATTGTAAGTTTACCAATTCATGGCAAACAGATCAAAAGTTGTGAAACAAGAGGCACCAAAAGAAGCGGATCCTGTAAGTAAGTGTCCGATATCTAAAAAATATAATAGTAAACCAATCATAATAGGTAAATCAATCACAAGTACTACTTACAGCAAAGCACAACTAACTTATTGACTTGTAGAAGTTACCTCAGTTTATGCAGAAAATAAGGGAGGCCAAGGGAATCCAAACACAAACAAATTAATTTGGTCACCAACTCCCAATTGGGACATGAATAAATCATGTCAACCTAAAAGTAAAGCAAGGAAAACCAATAAACCCTGTGTTTCTACAAAGGAGGCACACAGGGAAAGGGTTTTTAGGAGTAAAAAGGTCCTCACTGACCAGTGGCATTTCAAGCAAAGGAGGATCATTTAACGCGGCTACCTACCCATGACGAGTAGCAGCAAGGGACGCTGGACGGCACAAGATTCTTGCAGAACGATGTCAGCCTGATCACGACGTGAGCATATTAACAGGGACGACTGTTATGACGTCCTATCGTAAGAAGAGGATTTTACAGAAGTTTGCAGCAAACTAGCTTTTTTCCACGCTTAGGAAGAACTATACCACGAGGACTTTTTCTGACCATCTTTGTTGGCCCCTTGGAGTGGAAATGTTTAGGAATTAACAAAAAGGACAACTGAGGATGTGCTACGTTACTCTGATTCCTGTGTGATCTTGATTTATATATCAGCATTCCCCCATTAACCACCCCTGAAGCATTTGTATTGTAGTGTGGTCCTGAAGAAGGTGGTTGCATGAAATTATTGCCCACACTGAAACATGCATTGACTTCTTTGACGAGTGATTCCAGCTCAGTACACTACAGCGGGCAAAAAAAATCAAAAACTGTTTCTCCATTGTATTTCATGTCATGTATGTGCAGAGTGGCTGGGTCAGGGTGAGAATGTAGAGTATGATAGGTGGTGATTTTGGATGTGTGTAGGAGTGAGTGGATTGTTGTATGGGGGTATCTTTGTTCTTAATGCACACAATGTATTTAACATTTTGGTGGTAATAGATTTCATCAAAAGTGACGAAAGAGATTAGGCATGAAAGAGATATGAAATGAAACAGATATGGCATGAAAGAGATGTGTAATGAAACAGAAGATTTTGTCACCACTTGTCCTGCCATAACCTTGCAGCAGAGAGGCACTCCCGGTCCTCCAGCCAGCGTGGAGTTCACCGGTTCGAGCCCAGCTGTGTGCCTCTTTGTGCAGTGTAATTTGCCTTCTTTGCTCACTCTTTATTTTAGTTGCTTCCTTGTGTAATTTTATTTTCAGTTTCTTCCTTGCGGAATTTTATTTTTAGTCTCTTCCTTGTGTAATTTTATTTTTAGTCTCTTCCTTGTGTAATTTTATTTTTAGTTGCTTCCTTGTGTAATCTTATTTTTAGTTGCCTCCTTGTGTAACTTTGCTTTCCTCTGAAATTGGCGTAATTCTTGCTCCTGTGCTTTCTTCTTCAATGCCCTTGCTCTCAGCACGTGGACCATGCCCCCTCATACCGGTTCCTGCCGGTTTCACCCACGCCATTCTCCCGTCCAGCCCCATGCCCTCCAGTCTCCGGGACTGGCCCTTCCTCCTCACAGGGCTACTTAATGGAGGCAGCTGTGTGGTTGCACTGCCGGTGTGCTCAAGGCACGCCAAAGGCAAGCCCGTCTGCGCCCGACTGCGTCCTGTGCCAGGACCTCTGGATCTACACCCCGACGCCGGTACTCCACCAACAAAATACGATGCCTCGAACCCAAGCCACGAGACAACAACTGCTGCTACGCCTCTTCACACTCCACTGAAGGACCTTTCACCTGCCACCACTGCCGCTTCTCCTGAGACGCAAGATCCATAGTGGCCAAAGCCCAGCAGCAGACACCCCTTCAGAGACCACAGCTCTACTGTGCACTACTCAACGACAGATCCCTATGCAAATACGTCACAGAAATCTGGGACACCATAAACACCCTCACCCCAACATGATGTTCATCACAGAAACTTGGCTCATCCCCTATTCAGCACCCGGCATCCCCATCGCAACTTCCCTCCTGTACAAGAGGATCAACCGCGACCGCCCCCAACAGACTTGCCAGAGGCATCGCCATCATCCATAAGGACTCCCTCAACTGCATTGCCTCGGATGACCACACAATGCTAATAATGTAGCACCTCAACTTCCAGATCAAACCAGACACCAAAACCACCATCAGAGGAACCCTCACCTACAGACCTCCTGGCCCCTGCCCCAGCTTCTGCAACTCCATCACAGACTTCATCGCCCTCCTGGTGATTGACTCCAACTACGTCTTCCTGGGCGATCTGAACTTCCACCTAGAAGACTCATCTAACACTAACTCAACCTCACTACTGGAGAACATGAGCATCATCATCACAACTTGTCGCCTCCCCCAAGCACAGAGCATGACACATGCTGGACCCCATATTCCCCACCGATGACAGAGCCAAGTTCTTCCACACCAGAGAGCTGACCTGGACGAACCACAGCATCGTCCACTTAACCATTGATGGCTCACAAGGAGCCATAAAGAAACCCCCCACCCTCCGTCGTTGCAACTGGGGCAAGGTCGCCAAACCCCTCTGGACCACCAACCTCAAAGAAGCAAGATTCGCCGCAAACAACTCAATCTCCCTCGAACTGGATCTCCTCAGCTGCCGACACCGTATCCCCCTTGAGGAACAATTCCAACAGGTGACCTGCCAAACGAGTGAGATGATTCACCCCTGAATTACAGACCCTCAAGTGAAACTGCAAGAAACTAGAGAGACTCTGGTGATCCACCAAGACACCCACAAACTTCAACACCTCAAAAACCGCCCTCAAGAGCTATCACCACCATATGAGAGAGACCAAGAAAGAAGCCCTCAACACCTGCATCGCCAAAAGCCCCAACCACACCAAGGAACGTTTCAGCATCATCCGAGAATTCTCCTGCCTCTCAGCCACTGGGAACACGATACGCCCCTCCCAAGCTCTCTGTGACCCCCTGGCGTACTACTTCCACCACAAGATTGCCAACATCTACCACAACTTCGACCCCCATACCACGGACCTGAACCACCTCCGCACCCAATCCAACATTACCTACCCCCACCGAATCACCAACTAAAATCAGCTCTCTATCAAAGACGCCACCTCCATCATGAACTCCATCCACTCCAGATCCCCAAAATGGAACCCTTCCTGCACCACAATTACAACCTGGGAAGAGAAGTAATTGCTCACCCGCTCACAGATCTCCTCAACACCTCCATCACAGCAGCCACTGTACCAGATACCTGGAAACATGCCAAGGTCAAGCCCCTCCTGAAGAAGCCCTCAGTCAACCCCAACAAACTCAAAAACTAGCACCCGATCTCACTGTTCCACTTCCCACCCAACGTCCTGGAGAAAGCCATTAACCACCAACTTACGAACTCCCTAGAAGAAAACAACATGCTCAACCCTTCCCAATCTGGCTTCCAACCCAACCACAGCACCGAGACTGCCCTCATCGCAGCAACGCACAACATCAGATGCCTCCTTGACCAAGGTGGAACAGCTGCCCTCATCCTCCTCGACCTATCAACAGCCTTAGAACACTGTCTCCAATCACACCTTTATGACCAGGCTCCACCTCATCGGCATTCAAGACAATGCACTCAGTTGGATCTCCTCCTTCCTCTCTGGCCGAAACCAGAGGATCCACCTCCCACCCTTCACCTCTGCACCCAAAGACATCATATGTGGCATCCCCCAGGGCTCCTCCCTCAGCCCAATCCTCTTCAACACATGCATGACACCACTGGCAGACATCGCCCACACCCATGGACTCAACATTGTGTCCTACGCCGACCAAACCCAGCTTGTCCTATCCCTATCAGAAGATGCCAACACCACAAGAGACAACTTCCAAATCACCATGACCAACATCGTCTCCTCGATGAGGACCAACTGCCTCAAGCTCAACTCAGACAAGACAGAGGTCATCATCTTCGGGAACAAGCCCTCCCAGTGGGATGACACCTTGTGGCCCTCCGCGCTCAGCCCCGCACCCACCCTCTCTAACCACGCATGCAACCTCTGAAACATCCTGGACACCCAACTAACCATAAAGCAACAAATCAACACAGTCTACTCTGCCTGCTTCCACACCCTCTGCATACTCCACAAGATCTTCCAATGGATCCCCGTCTCAACAAGGAAGACAGTCACCCAGCCCGTCATCGCCAGTTGACTCCACTACCGCAATGCACTCTTCTCCGGAACCACCAAACAGCTCCTGAGCCACTTCCAGACCATCAGCTCATCTACAAGACTCATGCTCAACCTCCTCAGAAGAACCAGCATCACCTTCCCTCCTCAGAGCCCTCCACTGGCTGCCCGTCCAAGAAAGATGCCTCTTATAACTCCTCACACACCCCTACAGAGCCCTCCACAAGTCTGGACCCGCCTACACCAACAACTGCCTGACATTCCACAAACCAACCATAGAGCTCCGATCCTCCTCGCTTGCCTTAGCCCACATCTCCCACACCCATCGCAGCCACTCAGAGGCCGATCCTCCTACCTCGCCGCCAAGTCCCGGAATGACCTACCCCCCACCTGCACACTTCCCGTCTTTGAAAGACTTCAGGAAAAAGCTCAAGACTTGGCTCTTCTACCGCCACCACCCTCCGACCGAGCCTCACAGAACCCCAGTGCCTGGAGACCCCACAGGGTGACAAGCCGCACTTTACAAGACCCTCTGATTAACTGGAATGAAAGAGATGTATGATGAAAGAGGTGTGACAAGAAAGAGATGTGGAATGAAAGAGATGTGTCATGAAAGAGATGTGGCATAAAAGAGATGTGACATGAAACATCACCTGGTGTATATCTGCGAGCCCTGGGCCAGCACTTGTCCCATCAGCTTGCTTTCTTCCCGGGCACCCGTAGTCAAGCCCAAAGAAGGAATAACCATGGCAGCAGCATTGCAGCCCCACTGACCAGGGCGTGTACCAGTTCAACACACCCTACTCCAATACCAAAGGCTGCATGCCAGCCTCCCTGGTGGCCTGGCACCTCCAGGGAAACATGAGGCAAATTCCACACTGGTGCTTCCTGCACACCTGTCCTGTGATGTGGAGTTGTGTTCAGGCTCGCCCCTTCTGAGTCCAAATGCAGGAAGTTCCAAAGAGAGAGAAAACACGCAGGTTCTGTGCAAAGCTTCACATTTTGGGGTGCCCTGCTGGGCATACATTATCTGCTTGCCAGCAGCCTTCTGGGCCCACTCAGAGCTACACAAAGACTCAGTATCTCACCCAGCACAGGTGACTCTAGACCCTTCCCTGTATCTCTTCAGAGATGGGAAGGGGGCAGGGAGGTAGGGGAGGGGCGTAGCTTGATCAGCAAGATTGGGGCAACAGAGTAGGGTGGGGGCTTCTGATTTTCCAAGAATCTCGCTGGAAAATCTTGTTACAACACATCATATGAGAGGCAGAACACGAGGGTGGCTTAAGGGGCCATTGAAAGTGGAACGAGAGAGAGTAGTGCGGTTTGTTAGGGTTAGTTAAAATGCAATATTTTCAAACTCATCAGCATTTTTAATGCATTTAAAACAGAGAGAAGAGTGTGTGTGTGTTTTTGTCTGTGTGCATGTAAAAATCCCCGGTGAAATCTGACAGATACCTCACCATACCCGACTGAAAGCACCTGTACCCAACTATTTACTACATAATACATTTTTTAGGGGGTGTAATACCCAAAACACCCCTTCTGGAGCTACGCCCCTGGGCAGGGGTTTCATATTGTTCTCACCATCACCCAGTCTGCTCTCCAGACAGACAGACACATGCATTGGAGGGCACAGTGAAAGAACACTCAAAGACACTCTGAAAGGGTTCTTTAAGGCGGGGGTAACATAGGGTGCGAATGCTATGGTTAGGGCCGCATCCACAGCTCACAACACAGCCATGTAAACCGGAACTGGTGATGGAGGCAGTGAAGGTGTGGACGCTAGGATGATGGACTGTGTGACGTAACTGTAGGAAGCTGGCTCTGTATATACTATACCAAAGTGAGGTATAGTGTGCACAGAGTCCAGTGGAACCCCAGAGGCAGGCAGAGGTAAAAGTAGATAGCACCTTACTCTCTATTTGTGGTAGTGTGGGCGAGCAGTAAGGCTTTATCAGAGGGTAGTGTTAAGCATTTGTTGTACACACTCAATCATGTCACACACTCAAAAACTGAACTCAGACCAATTTTGTTTGTATAAACATATTAGTAAGTTACTTAATTTCTAGAATCAAGCCAAGCCTGGCACAGGTAAGCAAAATAAATGCTTTGCAAAATCATATGCAATGTTTTACAATTTGATCCAAGTTCAAATGCAGTTGATTGAAATACAGGTAAATTAATATGTTTAAAATACTGTTCAGATTACTTTGCAATTACTTTTCAGATTACTTTTTAAGTTACTTTTTCTATTCAGTGTGATATGCCTAGATATCACACTGAGACATTTCCTAGAGAAAAGGTAAGTAAATCAGTTTTTGTACACTTGTAGTTTTTCAGGTGTTCATACAAATCAACTCCACACTGAGAACAATTTTCAAGGAAAAACAGTCAATGTAATCTTATGAAGAGAAATGAAGTTATTGGTTAACAGGTAAGTACTCGGTCTTTGGGTTTGAGTTTCTGGGGTTAGAACAAGGGTTCCCCCAGGGTCAAGGATGCACTCTCAAAACACCCTCAGCGGCACTAGGGCAGCCGGGAGCAGAGTGCTGAGGCCCAATGTTATCCAATGGGGATCTCAGGTTGGTAGCTGCTCACGAGCAGGCCACAGGGTTGTGGGAGCAAAGCTCATGGTGTTAGGCTCAGGGCAAAGGGGGATCCGAGTTAGTACCCAAAGTACACCCGCAGCGGTGCAGGGGCGGCTGGGTGCAGGGTGCTGTTTTGGCATCGGGTGCCCGGTTGTTTTCAATGGGGATTGCTGGTTTTGTTTTTTAGCTGCAGGCTCGGTCTAGGAAGAATTTAGGGAGGAACCAACGGCTGGGCAGGTAAGTTGGAGGGCTCAGGGACGTAGGTGCACCTTGGGTTCTCTTCTCCTGGGCGCAGGGCGGCTGGATGCAGGGGTGTCTTTTGAGGTCAGATTTCACCTTACGGGCCACTCGCGGTTGGGTTTTCTCTGTGCAGAGGCTGCAGGCGACGTCGAGGAGTCCTGGAGTGGTCAACTCACGGTGGACTCGGACTCTGGAGCGCTGGGGGACCTCGCTGGGACCGGTGGGCAACTCAGACTCTGGCCGTAGGCATCGGGTGTAGTGGTGGTTCCAGGCGTCGGGTTTCTTTGTCCTCAGCAGGCTCAGAGTCTGTCTTGGGAGTTTCTTTTGAACAGAGCTGCTGTTCACAGGAGATCCAGTCTTTGTTGAAGGCAGTCAGTCCTCCCAAGGTTCTGGAGGTCGCTGGCTGCAGGACAAGGTGACTTTTGGCGCAGGATCTCTGGATACTGCAGATGGGCTGGTAGGGCAGGGGCCAAGTCAGTTCTTCTCTGCAGTCTCCTCTGCTGGGCGTCTTCTTTCGTCCTTCCTCTTAGTAGGTTGTGGGAATCTGTCTTCTTGGTTCAGAGCTGCCCCCTAAGGCAGGCACTGAAGAGTGGGCTTCACCTCGCCTCCCCCACCTGAGGGGTGGGTTTGGCAGAGGTGGGCACACCTTCTGAGCTGGCTAATTTTTCCTGCCTGTCTTCCCACCGAAAGGAGGGGAAACAGGAAGTGGGCCTACTCCTGATAGCAGGAGAGGCTGGGGGTCGCTTTACAAAGGCAGCAAGGCCTTTGAAGCTCCCTGCCACAGAAGGCTCTTCTTGGCCTGGGGGAGGTGTGAACACCTATGCCCAGGAAAGGCTTTGTTTCTGGGCTCCCACCCCAGGGGTCCAGAAACATATCTCGTGGTGGCAGGCTGGTGTGTACCAGTCAGGGAACCCACCAGAGGCTGGTCGTTTTTCAGGGGGCATCTATAATATGTCCTCTGAGTGTAGTTTTCATTAAATCCCACACTGGCATCAGTGTGGGTTTAATGTGCTGAGAAGTTTGATACCAAACTTCGCAGTTTTCAATAAACCCATTATGGTGCTGTGGAGTTCGTAATGAAAACTCCCAGCACCATATACTCTTAATGGCATTACTGCACTTACAATGTCCAAGAATTGGTCTAGACACTGTAGGGGTACAGGGTTCATGCACTTGTACCCTCACCACTGGTATAGTGCACCCAGCTGTGCCATGTCGACTCTTCACTTTGTTCTGCACCAAAACACGCAGACTGCAAAGGCAGTGTGTGTGTGTAAAGGTACAGGGCCTCTAAGGGTGGCACAATAAGTGCTGCAGCCCTTAGAGGCCTTCCTTGGCCACAGTGCCATTGGTACCCATGGTGCCTTTTACAAGGGGCTGACCTGTGGCTAGAGATGCCAATTGGGGGTACGAGGTACAGTTTTGGAAAAGAACACAGGCCCTGGAAACCTGATTGGCAGGGACCCAGGGCACACCAAGTCAAAGTGCATCAGTAGTATGACAAAAAGTGTGGGGGGGTTTACTGCAACGAAACCCAGCTTCCTACAGTAACTGCTGCTGAGATGTCTAAGAGTTAATTCCCTGCCCTCTCCTGGTTTGCCGGTGGGGGTAAGGGGAGGGCGCAGGGTCACCAAAGAAGGGGTGCATCACCAGTGTCTTCCTGAAGCAAAGAAAAGATGGACAGTAATGAACCCAAATACAATTTTCAGTATGGAGCTTCTTACCACAGATGGGAGCTGGTGAGCTCCGCGGTACCCGGTGCAGTGTGAAGCTGAACAAGAGATTGCAGGAGAAGACGTCTCCGGCATCAGCTCCACTGAGCGCTCTACATCTCTGGGAGCAGCTCCACTGAGCGCTCTACAGCTCTGGGAGCAGCTCCACTGAGCGCTCTACATCTCTGGGAGCAGCTCCACTGAGTGCTCTACAGCTCTGGGAGCAGCTCCACTGAGAGCTCTACAGCTCTGGGAGCAGCTCCACTGAGCGCTCTAGAGCTCTGGGAGCAGCTCCACTGAGCCCTCTACTGTGAGAAGTTGGCCTGGTATATGCTGTCCACTAATTAAAGTGGGCACCTTGTACCAGTCCAAACAACCCCTTATGGAGATAGGTTAAAGACAAACTTTATTGAAAGCTATCCTAATGGTAGCTATGGAGAGCAGCCTTCAGGCTAAGTCTTGAAGGAATGTAAAGCAGCTTGTTTTACCAGTCTATAATCTCTTGAGTGACCAAATGAAAGAGGACCACACCAGGTATATATATAAAATATATGTATTTAGTCTTAAACACACCCCTCTAGTCTCTTTATGAGGCTAGAGTTCGAAGTACATAGGTTACAAGTCAGTTATCAACAGTAATAGCACAAATACACGTTTAGGCCCTAGGGCGTACCAAACCATATACCAAAAAAGTGGTATAAGAACCACGACTGAGGCTAGACACAAGGCCTAGAGCCTGTAGAAGTGCTTGGACCACAAGGAACCACCCAAGGTAGTGACACAGGGGACCCACGGGGTCGCGCGCAGTGTGGGAACACAGCCGCGAATCACCGTTAACTTCTACGGGGAAAGTCGCGGTTAGGTTTTTAAAAGAAAAGGACACTTAGAAGAGGACTTGGAGCAACCCCTTTAGAATTAGGCCATTCTAGAGTCAAAACCCACGGAGCACCGTAGTACTCGAGTTACCTCACCCAGGGAAGCCGGGTGCATAGGTGTCTTTTGGAGTCGGGTTTCGTCGTCGATTTCAATGGCGATCTGCTGCAAAGTGCTGCTGGCGACCAAGTCGAAAGTGTCCAGGTGGATCCAAGGATGGATCGGAGATCTGAAGAACCTGAAAGCAGAGGGGACAGAGTCTGGGTCACTAGCCAGTGACCAGGAAGGCGATGAGCAGATGCCCACCGATGTCGGGTGCTTCAGGTAGGTTGACAGGTGTCTTGACTCTTCAGCCACGAGGTCCAGGAGGTGTCGATGATGACCAGGAGCTGGATTCGAGCTGTCCCACAACGTCTGTCGAGTGCTGAGGTGTCAGCGAACGGGTTGGACCCAACAAGCCTTGGCAATGGCAAGTCATGTAGAAACAGAGAAAGGACGTTGGTGCAGACCAGCAAGGTCTGAGGGACTCACCCAGCAAGGGTAAGTCAGGGCACGTCTGGAGCAACCAGGAAAGCCCAAGCAGAAGAAGAGTTGCCTTCAGGAGGACCCACTAGCCAACGGACTAGCGATCGCAAAGGTGCCTCAAGTGGACGCACTTGGAGCTGGCTCACAGGACACTCGTGGAGTGGAGGCCAGTGATCTTCAGTGCAGTCGGTGCATGGGGTGGGGGCTACTCGAAGCCCAAAGCACAACTTCGAGGGAGACCAGGAAGAGGATGCACTTGCAAAAGTTTTCGGTGTCCAGGGGTCACGGTTCCACGTTACCCGCTACGTGCCTCAGCTTCGCTGGGGTCTCAGGGCAGCCTCGGGGAAGTCTGGAAATCCACCTCTGGTGATGCAAAGACTTTGGCGTCCGGCGGGAGCTTCAGCGATGCAGACCGGACAGTTGCTTCTTTGGTGCCTGCCAAGCAGGGGAGTCACTCCTTGACCCCAAGGGAGATTCTTCAGTCCTCTAATCTTCAAGTAGAGCGTCGAAGGACCAGGATTCATGTTCAGAGTTTCATCCAGGGATAATCTAAAGTCCTAAGGACTGGGGTCCCATACTTATACCAAGTTAGGGGGTTGGACATACTCTGGGGACCCACCTATGGGAGGGTCAGGGAAGAGTGGTGGTCACACCCATTCCCTTTGTCCAGTTTCATGCCAGAGCAGGGGCAGGTAGCCCCTGCAACCGGTTTGAACTGGACTATGCACAGGGACACCAAATGTGACCCCAGTGCAGGACTTCAAAGCACCAGAGAGTGCTCCCGCCCAACCCCTATACACACTATCCTGTCTGGGGAGGTGGTTACACCTCCCTGCAACAGGAAACCTATTGTCCAGGCCTCCCCTGCCGGATTTTCGGTCAGCAGCAGGAGGCCAGACCCGTGTCTGTGGCAGCGGCATCCATTTTGTGATGCCAGGGCTCTGAAAAGTTAATACCGCGTATGCCGGTGTGTACATGTCTCTCCCTCTAGAAGGGTGGAGTGCTACCCCCGCCGCCAGAACTGGCGGGGGGGTACGATTCCAAGGTGTTTGACACCAAACACGACATGTTTCCGTGCAGCCATCCCAAAGTTAGCATTTAACGCGAGGTGATAATGCACTTAAGAGTATATGGTCAGGCTGCACCACAAACAGCACCAGAGGATTGACTCCGAACGCTGCAGAGGGACTCTGCTCATGCAGGGGCACCCTCTCACATAAAAACCAAGCACTCTGCCTTCAGGATTGTTAAGGCCTGCCATAGGAGTGACTTACAGGGTTATATGTGTGTGCAATGGTAGTGATATAGGTAGCCTATTCCACAGTAAGGGGTGCAGGCACCACCTTACCCAGGCTGCAGTAGCAGACCTGTGGTGTCTTTTTGGAGGGCTTCCCAGGGGGGGCATAATATATGCTTCAGCCCCTGGTAGGCCTCTGGGGTACCTATGCCCTGGGTACATAGTATACCATATACTAGGGACTTATAAGGGCACTCCAGAATCCAATCAAAGATGTACCTAAGGTACATGGGAACCATTTTAGAGAGGAAGCAGCTAGGCTGGGGTTCTGATTAGCAGGGCCCCAGCCAGACTAAGTCAAAAACAGTGAAGCATCAGCAAAAAGTGGGGGTACCCATGTGAAGCAGATCTTACTCTCCTACATCTACAGCTCTGGGAGCAGCTCTACTAAGTGCTCTACAGCTCTTGGAGCAGCTCCACTGAGCGCTCTACAGCTCTGGGAGCAGCTCCACTGAGCGCTATACAGCTCTTCGAGCAGCTCTGCTGGGCGCTCTACAGCTCTGAGAGTAGCTCTACTGAGAGATCTACAGCTCTGGGAGCAGCTCCACTGAGTGCTCTACAGCTCTTGGAGCAGCTCCACTGAGCCCTCTACAGCTCTGAGAGCATTTCTGGGAGCAGCTCCACTGAGCACTCTACAGCTCTGGGAGCAGCTCCACTGAGCGTTCTACAGCTCTGGGAGCAGCTCCACTGAGTGCTCTACAGCTCTGGGTGCAGCTCCGCTGAGCGCTCTACAGCTCTAGTGGCAGCTCCACTGAGCGCTCTACAGCTCTGGGAGCAGCTCCACTGAGCGCTCCACTGCTCTGGGAGCAGCTCCACTGAGTGCTCTGGGAGCAGCTCCACTGAGCACCCTACAGCTCTGGGAGCAGCTCCACTGAGCACTCTACAGCTTGGGGAGCTGCTCCACTGAGCACTCTACAGCTCGGGGAGAAGCTCCATTGAGCGTTCTACAGCTCTGGGAGAAGCTCCACTGAGCGCTCTCAGCTCTGGGTGCAGCTCCACTGAGCGCTCTACAGCTCTGGCAGCAGCTCCACTGAGCACTCTACAGCTCTGAGAGCAACTCCACTGATCGCTCTACAGCTCTGGGAGCAGCTTCACGGAGCACTCTACAGCTTTGGGTGCAGCTCCACTGAGTGCTCTACAGCTCGGGGAGCATCTGTGGAAGCAGCTCCACTGAGCACTCTACAACTCTGGGAGCATCTGTGGGACCAGCTCCACTGAGCACTCTACAGTTCTGGGAGCAGCTCCACAGAGCGCTCTACAGCTCTGGGAGCAGCTCCACTGAGCGCTCTACAGCTCTGGGAGCAGCTCCACTGAGCGCTCTACAGCTCTGGGAGCATATGAGGTTGTAGCTCCGCTGAGCACTCTACAGCTCTGAGAGCAGCGCCACCGAGGCTGAGGAATCTACAGCTCTGGGAGCGGCTCCACTGAGCACTCTACAGCTGAGGAAGCAGCTCCACTGAGCACTCTACAGCTCTGGAAGCATCTCTGGGAGCAGCTCCACTGAGCATTCTACAGCTCTGGGAGCATCTGTGGGACCAGCTCCACTGAGCACTCTACAGCTCTGGGAGCAGCTCCACTGGGTGCTCTACAACTCTAGGAGCAGCTCCACTGAGCACTGTACAGCTCTGGAAACATCTGTGGGACCAGCTCCACTGAGCACTGTACAGCTCTGGGACCAGCTCCACTGAGCACTCTACAGTTCTGGGACCAGCTCCATTGAGCACTCTACAGCTCTGGGAGAAGCTCCACAGAGCACTCTACAGCTCTGGGAGCATCTGTGGGAGCAGCTCCACTGAGCACTCTACAGCTCTGCGACCAGCTCCACTGAGCACTCTACAGCTCTGTCTCCAGCTCCACTGAGCACTCTACAGCTCTGGGAGCAGCTCCACTGAGTGTTCTATAGCTCCGGGAGCAGCTCCACTAAGTGCACTGCAGCTCTGGGCGCAGCTCCACTGAGCGCTCTATACCTCCGGGATCAGCTCCACTGAGCACTCTACAGCTCTAGGTGCAGCTCCACTGAGCACTCTACAGTTCTGGGAGCAGCTCCACTGAGCACTCTACAGTTCTGGGAGCAGATCCACTGAACGCTCTATACCTCCGGGAGCAGCTCCACTCAGTGCTCTGCAGCTCTGGGAGCAGCTCCACTGAGCGCTCTATAGATCCGGGAGCAGCTCCACTGAGCACTCTACAGCTCTGGGAGCAGCTCCACTGAGCGCTCTACAGCTCTGGGAGCAGCTCCACTGAGCGCTCTACAGCTCTGGGAGCAGCTCCACTGAGCACTCTGCAGCTCTGGGAGCAGCTCCACTGAGCACTCTACAGCTCTGGGAGCAGCTCCACTGAGTGCTCTACAGCTCTGGGAGCAGCTCCACTGAGCACTCTGCAGCTCTGGGAGCAGCTCCACTGAGCACACTACAGCTCCGGGAGCAGCTCCATCGAGCACTCTACAGCTCTGTCTCCAGCTCCACTGAGCACTCTACAGCTCTGGGAGCAGCTCCACTGAGTGCTCTGCAGCTTTGGGAGCAGCTCCACTGAGCGCTCTATAGCTCCGGGAGCAGCCCATTGAGCGCTCTACAGCTCTGGGCGCAGGTCCACTGAGCACTCTGCAGCTCTGGGAGCAGCTCCACTGAGCGCTCTACAGCTCCGGGAGCAGCTCCATCGAGCACTCTACAGTTCTAGGACCAGCTCCACTGAGCACTGTACAGCTCTGGGAGCAGCTCCACTGAGTTCTCTACAGCTCTGGGAGCAGCTCCACTGAGCACTCTGCAGCTCTGGGAGCAGCTCCACTGAGCGCTCTATAGCTCCGGGAGTAGCTCTACTGAGCGCTCTACAGCTCTGGGACAGGCTCCACTGAGCAGTCTACAGCTCTGGGAGCAGCTCCACTGAGAGCTCTACAGCTCTGGGAGCAGCTCCATCGAGCACTCTACAGTTCTGGGACCAGCTCCACTGAGCACTCTGCAGCTCTGGGAGCAGCTCCACTGAGCCCTCTATAGCTCCAGGATCATCTCCACTGAGCACTCTACAGTTCGCGGAGCAGCTCCACTGAGTGCTCTACAGCTCTGGGAGCAGCTCCACTGAGCACTCTGTAGCTCTGGGAGCAGCTCCACTGAGCGCTCTTTAGCTCCGGGATCAGGTCCACTGAGCCCTCTACAGCTCTAGGTGCAGCTCCACTGAGCACTCTACTGTTCTGGGAGCAGCTCCACTGAGCAC
Organism: Calotriton arnoldi; assembly: GCA_963921515.1. NCBI lineage: Eukaryota > Metazoa > Chordata > Amphibia > Caudata > Salamandridae > Calotriton > Calotriton arnoldi. Next base: position 1,693,669 of record CAWUFW010001800.1, read on the forward strand.
TCTACAGTTCTAGGAGCAGCTCCACTGAGCGCGCTATACCTCCGGGAGCAGCTCCACTGAGTGCTCTGCAGCTCTGGGAGCAGCTCCACTGAGCAATCTATAGATCCGGGAGCAGCTCCACTGAGCGCTCTGCAGCTCTGGCAGCAGCTCCACTGAGCGCTCTACAGCTCTGGGAGCAGCTCCACTGAGCACTCTGCAGCTCTGGGAGCAGCTCCACTGAGCACTCTACAGCTCTGGGAGCAGCTCCACTGGGTGCTCTACAACTCTAGGAGCAGCTCCACTGAGCACTGTACAGCTCTGGAAACATCTGTGGGACCAGCTCCACTGAGCACTGTACAGCTCTGGGACCAGCTCCACTGAGCACTCTACAGCTCTGGGAGCATCTGTGGGAGCAGCTCCACTGAGCACTCTACAGCTCTGCGACCAGCTCCACTGAGCACTCTACAGCTCTAGGTGCAGCTCCACTGAGCACTCTACAGTTCTTGGAGCAGCTCCACTGAGCACTCTACAGTTCTGGGAGCAGATCCACTGAATGCTCTATACCTCCGGGAGCAGCTCCACTGAGTGCTCTGCAGCTCTGGGAGCAGCTCCACTGAGCACTCTATAGATCCGGGAGCAGCTCCACTGAGCGCTCTACAGCTCTGGGAGCAGCTCCACTGAGCGCTCTACAGCTCTGGGAGCAGCTCCACTGAGCACTCTGCAGCTCTGGGAGCAGCTCCACTGAGCACTCTACAGCTCTGGGAGCAGCTCCACTGAGTGCTCTACAGCTCTGGGAGCAGCTCCACTGAGCACTCTGCAGCTCTGGGAGCAGCTCCACTGAGCACACTACAGCTCCGGGAGCAGCTCCATCGAGCACTCTACAGCTCTGTCTCCAGCTCCACTGAGCACTCTACAGCTCTGGGAGCAGCTCCACTGAGTGCTCTGCAGCTTTGGGAGCAGCTCCACTGAGCACTCTATAGCTCCGGGAGCAGCCCATTGAGCGCTCTACAGCTCTGGGCGCAGGTCCACTGAGCACTCTGCAGCTCTGTGAGCAGCTCCACTGAGCGCTCTACAGCTCCGGGAGCAGCTCCATCGAGCACTCTACAGTTCTAGGACCAGCTCCACTGAGCACTGTACAGCTCTGGGAGCAGCTCCACTGAGTTCTCTACAGCTCTGGGAGCAGCTCCACTGAGCACTCTGCAGCTCTGGGAGCAGCTCCACTGAGCGCTCTATAGCTCCGGGAGCAGCTCTACTGAGCGCTCTACAGGTCTGGGACCAGCTCCACTGAGCAGTCTACAGCTCTGGGAGCAGCTCCACTGAGAGCTCTACAGCTCTGGGAGCAGCTCCATCGAGCACTCTACAGTTCTGGGACCAGCTCCATTGAGCACTCTGCAGCTCTGGGAGCAGCTCCACTGAGCCCTCTATAGCTCCAGGATCATCTCCACTGAGCACTCTACAGTTCGCGGAGCAGCTCCACTGAGTGCTCTACAGCTCTGGGAGCAGCTCCACTGAGCACTCTGTAGCTCTGGGAGCAGCTCCACTGAGCGCTCTTTAGCTCCGGGATCAGCTCCACTGAGCCCTCTACAGCTCTAGGTGCAGCTCCACTGAGCACTCTACAGTTCTGGGAGCAGCTCCACTGAGCACTCTACAGTTCTGGGAGCAGCTCCACTGAGCGCTCTATACCTCCGGGAGCAGCTCCACTGAGTGCTCTGCAGCTCTGGGAGCAGCTCCACTGAGCAATCTATAGATCCGGGAGCAGCTCCACTGAGCGTTCTACAGCTCTGGGAGCAGCTCCACTGAGCGCTCTACAGCTCTGGGAGCAGCTCCACTGAGCACTCTGCAGCTCTGGGAGCAGCTCCACTGAGCACTCTACAGCTCTGGGAGCAGCTCCACTGAGTGCTCTACAGCTCTGGGAGCAGCTCCACTGAGCACTCTGCAGCTCTGGGAGCAGCTCCACTGAGCACACTACAGCTCCGGGAGCAGCTCCATCGAGCACTCTACAGTTCTGGGTCCAGCTCCACTGAGCACTCTACAGCTCCGGGAGCAGCTCCACTGAGTGCTCTACAGCTCTGGGAGCAGCTCCACTGAGCACTCTGCAGCTCTGGGAGCAGCTCCACTGAGCGCTCTATAGCTCTGGAAGCAGCTTCACTGAGCGCTCTACAACTCTGGGAGCAGCTCCACTGAGCGCTCTACAGCTCTGGGAGCAGCTCCACCAAGCACTCACCAGCTCTGGGAGCAGCTCCACTGAGCACTCTATAGCTCCGGGATCAGCTCCACTGAGCGCTCTACAGCTCTGGGAGCAGCTCCACTGAGCACTCTACAGTTCTGGGAGCAGCTCCACTGAGCGCTCTACAGCTCTAGGTGCAGCTCCACTGAGCACTCTGCAGCTCTGGGAGCAGCTCCACTGAGCGCTCTATTGCTCCGGGATCAGCTCCACTGAGCACTCTACAGTTTCTGGGAGCAGCTCCAGTGAGCACTCTACAGTTCTGGGAGCAGCTCCACTGAGCGCTCTACAGCTCTGGGAGCAGCTCCACTGAGCACTCTGCAGCTCTGGTAGTAGCTCCACTGAGCGCTCTATAGCTCCGGTATCAGCTCCACTGAGCACTCTACAGCTCTAGGTGCAGCTCCACTGAGCACCCTGCAGCTCTGGGAGCAGCTCCACTGAGGGCTCTATAGCTCCGGGATCAGATCCACTGAGCACTCTACAGTTCTGGGAGCAACTCCACTGAGCACTCTACAGTTCTGGGAGCAGCTCCACTGAGCCCTCTACAGTTCTGGGAGCAGCTCTCCCTCGCATCTCCACTGTATGGATGACGTGGCTCCTACACTTTGTAGCACTCATTATCTAATGTAACATTTCCTGTACATTGGTTTACACAAGTATGCTTCATTGTCTGTTTATAGTATGTGACGTAAGTGCTCCAGCATTCTCCAGTGGTACGAACTGCGTCATTAACGAAAGGAAGTTAAAACAATAGAAGCTGCTACTTTCATCGCTATTAGCATAATTACTCTTACAGATACATATGACACTGACAGTTCAGACTTCTGTATCCAAGGGTCAAACAAAGACAAAGCCTGACTCCCACAGTTCTTCGGTGCTTGTGACAAGCTGAGAGCCTTGTTTCCATCCAGGATATTGGCATCGAGGCGCTAGGCTCCCAGCAGCTCCCTCCGAGGATGAGACTCCAAGGTAAGGAGGGTGCATTGGCATCGAGGCGCTAGGCTCCCAGCAGCTCACTCCAAGGATGAGACTCCAAGGTAAGGAGGGTGCATTGGCATCGAGGTGCTAGGCTCCCAGCAGCTCACTCCAAGGATGAGACTCCAAGGTAAGGAGGGGGTATTGGCATCAAGGCACTAGGCTCCCAGCAGCTGCCTCCCAGGATCAGACTCCAAGGTAAGGAGGGTGCATTGGCATCAAGGAGTGAGGCTCCAAGCAGCTCCCTCCCAGGATGAGGCTCCAAGGTAAGGAGGGTGCATTGGCATCAGGGCGCTAGGCTCCCAGCAGCTCCCTCCGAGGATGAGACTCCAAGGTAAGGAGGGTGCATTGGCATCGAGGTGCTAGGCTCCCAGCAGCTCACTCCAAGGATGAGACTCCAAGGTAAGGAGGGGGTATTGGCATCACGGCACTACGCTCCCAGCAGCTGCCTCCCAGGATGAGACTCCAAGGTAAGGAGGGTGCATTGGCATCGAGGTGCTAGGCTCCCAGCAGCTCCCTCCCAGGATGAGGCTCCAAGGTAAGGAGGGTGCATTGGCATCAGGGCGCTAGGCTCCCAGCAGCTCCCTCCGAGAGTGAGACTCCAAGGTAAGGAGGGTGCATTGGCATCGAGGTGCTAGGCTCCCAGCAGCTCACTCCAAGGATGAGACTCCAAGGTAAGGAGGGGGTATTGGCATCAAGGCACTAGGCTCCCAGCAGCTGCCTCCCAGGATGAGACTCCAAGGTAAGGAGGGTGCATTGGCATCAAGGAGTGAGGCTCCAAGCAGCTCCCCCCGAGGATGAGGCTCCAAGGTAAGGAGGGGGCATTGGCATCAAGGTGCTAGGGCTCCAAGCAGCTCCCTCCCAGGATGAGGCTCCAAGGTAAGGAGGGTGCATTGGCATCAGGGCGCTAGGCTCCCAGCAGCTCCCTCCGAGAGAGAGACTCCAAGGTAAGGAGGGTGCATTGGCATCGAGGCGCTAGGCTCCAAGCAGCTCCCTCCCAGGATGAGACTCCAAGGTAAGGAGGGTGCATTGGATCAAGGCGCTAGGCTCAAAGCAGCTCCCTCCCAGGATGAGACTCCAAGGTAAGAAGGGGGCATTGGCATCAAGGTGCTAGGGCTCCAAGCAGCTCCCCCCGAGGATGAGGCTCCAAGGTAAGGAGGGGGCATTGGCATCAAGGTGCTAGGCTCCAAGCAGCTCCCTCCCAGGATGAGACTCCAAGGTAAGTAGGGGGCATTGGCATCAAGGTGCTAGGCTCCAAGCAGCTCCCTCCCAGGATGAGACTCCAAGGTAAGGAGGGGGTATTGCCATCGAGGTGCTAGGCTCCAAGCAGCTCCCTCCCAGGATGAGACTCCAAGGTAAGGAGGGTGCATTGGATCAAGGCGCTAGGCTCCAAGCAGCTCCCTCCCAGGATGAGGCTCCAAGGTAAGGAGGGGGTATTGGCATCAAGGCACTAGGCTCCAAGCAGCTGCCTCCCAGGATGAGACTCCAAGGTAAGGAGGGTGCATTGGCATCAAGGAGTGAGGCTCCAAGCAGCTCCCTCCCAGGATGAGGCTCCAAGGTAAGGAGGGTGCATTGGCATCAGGGCGCTAGGCTCCCAGCAGCTCCCTCCGAGAGTGAGACTCCAAGGTAAGGAGGGTGCATTGGCATCGAGGCGCTAGGCTCCAAGCAGCTCCCTCCCAGGATGAGACTCCAAGGTAAGGAGGGTGCATTGGATCAAGGCGCTAGGCTCCAAGCAGCTCCCTCCCAGGATGAGACTCCAAGGTAAGGAGGGGGCATTGGCATCAAGGTGCTAGGGCTCCAAGCAGCTCCCCCCGAGGATGAGGCTCCAAGGTAAGGAGGGGGCATTGGCATCAAGGTGCTAGGCTCCAAGCAGCTCCCTCCCAGGATGAGACTCCAAGGTAAGGAGGGGGCATTGGCATCAAGGTGCTAGGCTCCAAGCAGCTCCCTCCCAGGATGAGACTCCAAGGTAAGGAGGGGGCATTGCCATCGAGGTGCTAGGCTCCAAGCAGCTCTCTCCCAGGATGAGACTCCAAGGTAAGGAGGGTGCATTGGATCAAGGCGCTAGGCTCCAAGCAGCTCCCTCCCAGGATGAGGCTCCAAGGTAAGGAGGGGGTATTGGCATCAAGGCACTAGGCTCCAAGCAGCTGCCTCCCAGGATGAGACTCCAAGGTAAGGAGGGTGCATTGGCATCAAGGAGTGAGGCTCCAAGCAGCTCCCTCCCAGGATGAGGCTCCAAGGTAAGGAGGGTGCATTGGCATCAGGGCGCTTGGCTCCCAGCAGCTTCCTCCGCGAGTGAGACTCCAAGGTAAGGAGGGTGCATTGGCACCGAGGCGCTAGGCTCCAAGCAGCTCCCTCCCAGGATGAGACTCCAAGGTAAGGAGGGTGCATTGGATCAAGGCGCTAGGCTCCAAGCAGCTCCCTCCTAGGATGAGACTCCAAGGTAAGGAGGGGGCATTGGCATCAAGGTGCTAGGCCTCCAAGCAGCTCCCCCCGAGGATGAGGCTCCAAGGTAAGGAGGGGGCATTGGCATCAAGGTGCTAGGCTCCAAGCAGCTCCCTCCCAGGATGAGACTCCAAGGTAAGGAGGGGGCATTGGCATCAAGGTGCTAGGCTCCAAGCAGCTCCCTCCCAGGATAAGACTCCAAGGTAAGGAGGGGGCATTGCCATCGCGGTGCTAGGCTCCAAGCAGCTCCCTCCCAGGATGAGACTCCAAGGTAAGGAGGGTGCATTGGCATCTAGGTGCTAGGCTCCAAGCAGCTCCCTCCCAGGATGAGACTCCAAGGTAAGGGGGCGTTATTGGATCAAGGCGCTAGGCTCCAAGCAGCTCCCTCCCAGGATGAGACTCCAAGGTGAGGAGGGGGCATTGGCATCAAGGCGCTAGGCTCCAAGCAGCTCCCTCCCAGGACGAGGCTCCACGGTAAGGAGGGGGCATTGGCATCGAGGTGCTAGGCTCCAAGCAGCTGCCTCCCAGGATGAGACTCCAAGGTAAGGAGGGGACATTGGCATCGAGGTGCTAGGCTCCAAGCAGCTCCCTCCCAGGATGAGACTCCAAGGTAAGAAGGGGGCATTGGCATCAAGGTGCTAGGCTCCAACATCTCCCTCCCAGGATGAAGCTCCAAGGTAAGGAGGGGGCATTGACATCGAGGTGCTAGGATCCAAGCAGCTCCCTCCGAGGATGAGACTCCAAGGTAAGGAGGGTGCATTGGCATCAGAGTGCTAGGCTCCCAGCAGCTCCCTCTGAGGATGAGACTCCAAGGTAAGGAGGGTGCATTGGCATTGCGGCGCTAGGTTCCAAGCAGCTCCCTCCGAGGATGAGACTCCAAGGTGAGGAGGGGGCATTGGCATCAAGGTGCTAGGCACCAACAGCTCCCTCCCAGGATGAAGCTCCAAGGTAAGGAGGGGGCATTGGCATCGAGGTGCTAGGATCCAAGCAGCTCCCTCCCAGGATGAGACTCCAAGGTAAGGAGGGTGCATTGGCATCGAGGTGCTAGCTTTCAAGCAGTTCCCTCCGAGGATGAGACTCCAAGGTAAGGAGGGGGCATTGGCATCAAGGTGCTAGGGCTCCAAGCAGCTCCCCCCGAGGATGAGGCTGCAAGGTAAGGTGGGGGCATTGGCATCAAGGTGCTAGGCTCCAAGCAGCTCCCTCCCAGGATGAGACTCCAAGGTAAGGAGGGGGCATTGCCATCGAGGTGCTAGGCTCCAAGCAGCTCCCTCCCAGGATGAGACTCCAAGGTAAGGAGGGTGCATTGGCATTGAGGTGCTAGGCTCCAAGCATCTCCCTCCCAGGATGAGACTCCAAGGTAAGGAGGGGGCATTGGCATCAAGGCGCTAGGCTCCAACCAGCTCCCTCCCAGGATGAGACTCCAAGGTAAGGAGGGGGCATTGGATCAAGGCGCTAGGCTCCAACCAGCTCCCTCCCAGGATGAGACTCCAAGGTAAGGAGGGGGCATTGGATCAAGGCGCTAGGCTCCAAGCAGCTCCCCTCGAGGATGAGGCTGCAAGGTAAGGAGGGGGCATTGGCATCAAGGTGCTAGGCTCCAAGCAGCTCCCTCCCAGGATGAGACTCCAAGGTAAGGAGGGGGCATTGGCACTGATTAGCCCCCGCAAGCAACGCTCTACCAGCTCAGGTGGGGGCAGTCACTGCACCGGATGGCCTGGTGATCTGCCTCCAACTCAAATGTTAGTCATTTTAGAATAACCCCTTCAGTCTGCAGTGCTGTAAACAGAAGCTCAAAATATGGTCTGAGGGCTGAGAGGTCGGAGTCAAGGACTACGAAGTCAGCCAAGTTCATTGAAGGAGACAGAAAAAATAAAGGAAAGGGACCAGCAACGGATATGGGGAAGAGGAAGACAAGAAAGAAAAAAACGTGAGAAAAGAATGAATAATATAAATTGGAAAGGAAGAAACGGTGAAAGCAAACATGAAAGGAAGGAACTGTAAAAGGAAAAGAGAAAGGAAAGAGTGAAAAGAAGAAAGAAACGAAGAGTGCAGGCTGGGTATTTGAAAGGATCAATGGATGGATAGGTAAACAGAAGGGTGGACAGATGAATGGACAGAAGAGTGAATGGATGGGTGGATGAAGGTGTGAGCAGAAGGGTCAGAGGAAGGAGGGGAGCGTGTGACAGGGTGGATCGACGAGTGACAGCACGGACAGATGTGTCTGTAAAGGATGAAATGTGAACTGGATAGTAAAAGGGCATGTGAAGGGTGAAGGGATTGATGGAAGCGTGGACACAACTGTTCTAGGAAGAGGCAGGCTTACTTTGTTTGCTCACTAGGTATCACTAGAGGCTTGGTTCAGAGCAGGACAGTGCAATTTTAATTACACCATCATAATTGGCGTAATTTTGGGAATTCCACGTTATGCGAAACTCCTGAAATGACACTGTTATGCCACAGCAAAATGATAGCAGGAGTAAGGGGGCAACGCAAACTACCAAAACTGGAGCGGGGTTGCTTTAAACACTTGTTTTCACACTTTGGGAGATATTCACAAGAATGTGTGATAAATATCGCTTGAAAATGCGAACGCAACTTTACACATCGCAGTCCATCGCGGGAAAATAACCCCGTGTTAACGTGGAATTCACAACACGGCGGTACCATGCGATAGTCACCTGAAACCGTGGACAATGTCCACGATACAACCACCGCGACAGCGATAAAAACACAAACCCCAACACCAAAAAACATGCGATGAGCCCATTCGCGATGAGGAAATCAGCGATAAGCAGCGCCAGGCCTGCCATACACACATGTCAGGCGGGAAAAGCACTACAAAAGGAGAAAAAACACACAAACACAAAATGACCAACACCGAAGCACCATGGAGGCAGCCGGAGCAGGCGCAGAGGACGAGCGCAACCCCACAAGTACCCCGGACGATCAGCCCGGGACCACGGTGACAGGGAAGGGCAAGGACAAGAAGAAGAGGAAGACGAAGTACAGTCCGCAGGAGAATCGGAGCCTGGTCACGGAGGTGATAGAACACCATCAACAACTGTTCGTCGCCTCCAATGTGTCATTGGGTACCAAAAATGGATTATGGCGGTCCATCGTGGACAAGGTGAATGCTGTCGGAGAGCACAAGAGGTCAATGGATGAGGTCACGAGGCGATGGAATGACATCAAGCGCAAGACCAAGGAGAAAATCGCAGGCAACCAGAAGGCAGCAATGCAGACCGGAGGTGGGAGCCCAGCACCACAGCTGGAGCTGGATGACATGGAGGAGCTGGTGTCGACAGTCATCAGTGTGGAGACCGTGGCAGGAGTCGGGGCACCGGACACTACTCGACAGGACCCAACACAACGGCAACAGGGTGAGTAACCACCAGGTACTGGGGGGACGGGGGGAGATGGCCACAATGGTACACATGCACAATCAAGCAGAGCACAGTGCACACCCACAATGACTCTGGATCATGGCCCTGATCTACAAACTGTCACAATGTACATTGCCATGCTGTCTGAATGTGAACATGTACCATGCGGCCACATACATGTGGACACATTGTAACACAGCATCTCCCCTTCACATTGCAGGGGCACCGTCAACGCCACCTGCAGAGCAGTCCCAGCCACTCTTCACTGATGACGAGGAGGACACCACCAGCATCGACACCCAAGCCCTCCAAGACATCATTGAGCTCATCCGCCAATCACCTCCAGGATCAGGGCAGCCCAGCTGCATCGAGGAGACCCCACCCACTCCACAAACCACCCAGCAGGAGGCACCCACAACCCTGGCTGTCTCCTGTGAGAAGTTGGCCTGGTATATGCTTTCCACTAGTTATAGTGGGCACCTTGCACCAGTCCAATCGACCCTTATTGATGATAGGTTTAAAGACAACCTTTATTGAAAGCTATCCTAGTGGTAGCTATGGAGAACAGCCTTCAGGCTAAGACTTGAAGGAGTGTTAAGCTATTGTTTTACCAGTTATAATCTCATGAATGACCAAATGAAAGGAGAACCACACCAGGTATATATATAAATATAAGTATTTATTACTAAACACAACGCAATAGTCTCTTTATGAGGCTAGAGGTGAAAGTACACAAGTTACAAGTCAAATAGCACTTAAATTAGCACAATATACGATTAGCCCTAGGGGCGTACCAAACCATAAATCAAGAAAGTGGTATAAGAACCACGACTTAAGTAGACACAAGGCCTAGAGCCTGTAGAATCGCTGGGACCCCAAGGAACCACCCAAGGTAGTGACACAGGGGACCCACGGGGGCTGTGTGCAGTGTGTGAACACAGCCATGAGCTCCGTTAAAGTCTATGGGAAAGTCGCGGTTATCGTTTTAGAGTTTAAGGACACTTAGAAATGGACTAGGACCATACCCTCTTGGACTTAGACAGTTCTAGGGTCAACACCCACGGGAGCACCGGAGTACTCGAGTTACCTCACCCAAGGAAGCCGGGTGCATAGGTGTCAAATGGTGTCGGGTCGCGTCGTCGTTTTCAATGGCAGCCTGCAGAGAAGTGCTGCTGCCGGGAAGATGCGAAGTGTCAGAAGAGATCCAAACCTGGATCGGAGATGAGAAGAATCTGAAAGCAGAGGGGACAGAGTCTGGGTCACTTGCCAGTGACCATGGGCACGATAGTCGAATGCCCACCAATGTCGGGTACTTCAGGTGAAAGAGGTGAAGCTTGACTCTTCAGCCACGAGGACCAGGAGGTGTCGATGATGACCAGGAGCTGGATTCGAGCTGGCCCACAAAGGATGTCAAGTGCTGCAGTGTTGGTGTCCAGATTGAACACAACAAGCCTTGGCAACAGCAACCCACGCAGAAAGAAGAAAGATGCTTCTGTGCAGACCAGCAAGGTTTGAGGGACTCACCACTTGGTGGAGAGTGAGGGCACATCTGGAGCAACCAGAAACGCCCAAAGAAAATCAGAGTTGCCTTCACAGGGACCCACCAGTTGACGGACCAGGGATCGCGAAGGAGCCCCAAGCGGAAAAGCAGGAAGCGGGCCCACGGAACACTCGTGGAGTGTAGGCTCACAATCTTCAGTGCAAATGGTGCTCGGGGCCTGGGCTACAAGTAACCCAAAGCAGGAATTGAAGAGTCGTCGAGAAGTCAATGCACTAGCAAATGTGCACGGTGTCCAGGAAATCCGGCTCCACGCTACTCACGAGGGCTGTGGGTCTCAGCTTTGCTGGGGACTTGGGTCAGCCTCTGAGATGTCTGGAAATCCTGTTCCTGGGCTGCAAGTACTTCAGAGTCCGGCGGGAGCTTCGGAGATGCAGACCGGCAAATGCTTCGTTGGTGCCTGCCAAGCAGGGGAGTCATTCCTTGACCCCAAGGGAGATTTCTTCAGTCCTCTAGTCTTTAGTAGAGCGTCGAAGTTCCAGGATTCAGTAGCAGAGTTTCGTCCAGGGATATCTAAAGTCCTGTTGCCAGGGTTCCCTTACTTATACTAAAGAAAGGGGTTGGACTAACTCTGGGGGACCCACTTATGGGAGGGTTTGGAAAGAGGGGTGGCTACACCCATTTCCTTTGTCCAGTTTCGCGCCAGAGCAGGGGCTGGTAGCCCCTGCAACCGGTTTGAACTGGGGTATGCACGAGGACACCAAATGTGCCCCCAGTGCAGGACTTCAAATCACCCAGAGAGTGCACCCACCCAGCCCCAATCCACTAAGGCCTGTCTGGGAGGTGGTCACACCTCCCTGTGACAGGAAACCTATTGTCCAGGCCTCCCCTGCCGGAGTTTCGGTCAGCAGCAGGATGCCAGACCCGTGTCTGTGGCTGCAGCATCCATTTTGTGATGCCAGGGCTCTTTAAGGTTTCTACCGGGTATACCGGTGGGGACATGTCTCTCCCTCTAGAAGGGTGGAATTCTACCCCCGCCGCAGCGAGGTTATAATGCACTTAAGAGTATATGGTCAGGCTGCACCACAGACAAGAGCCGGACAACCCCGGATAGGAGATTCCGAGGGCTGCAGAGGGGCTCTGCTCATGCATGGGCACCCTCTCACATATAACCAAGCACCCTGCCTTCAGGATTGATAAGGCCTGCCATAGGGGTGACTGATAGGTTTCTATGTGCAGTGTTAGGTGAGATATAGTGAACCTATATCTCTGTAAGGGGTGCATTCACCACCTCACTCAGGCTGCAGTAGCAGTCCTGTGGTGTCATTTTGGATGGCCTTCCAGGGGTGGCACAATACATGCTTCAGCCCCTGGTAGGCCTCTGGGGTACCTATGCCCTGGGTACATAGTATACCATATACTAGGGACTTATAAGGGCACTCCAGAATCCAATCTGTGATGTACCTAAAGTACATGGAATCAATTTAGAGAGGAAGCAGCTAGGCTGGGGTCCTGGATAGCAGGGCCCCAGCCAGACTAAAGTCGAAAAACAGTGTAGCATCAGCAAAAAAGTGGGGGTAACCATAAGAGGCAGATCCTACTCTCCTACATCTGCCAAGACCCCCCGAACAACCCATGGCCTTCCAGTGCCGTGTGTTGGAGGTCCAGAGGGAGATGGCTGAGCAGGTGCGGGTGGGGTTCAACCTCATGGCTACCAAACTCAACGCCATCCATGGGTGTCTGAGTCCCATCAGGGACCACTTGCAGTCCCTAACGGACACCCACACGCCGCTCCATGGTCTCCAACGAGCCCTGGCTGATATTGCTGGAGTCATGACTCGGAGACAAGAGCACCTGTCCACTCAGGGTGGCTCCAGCGATCTCAGCCAGGAGATGGCACGCATGCGGAGGCTCATGGAGGACATGGTGCGGATGGAGGCGGAAAGGATGGCAGCCACCGCTGCACATCAGCGGAATGTAGGTGGGATCTACCAGGCCCTGCATGTCCTCATCATGGCATTGCTGCCACAAGGCGTGGCGATGATGAATGCTGCTGCCCCCACACCATCCACATCTCCGCCCCTGGTGTGTCCATGCCCCACAGTGCGGCAGACATTCCACCTCCACACCTGATGTGTCACTGCCACACAGAGCGGCCGGCAATACACCTCCGGCCCCTGATGTGTCAGTGGCACACAGTGCCATAGCCGGAACAGCACCACCCACAGGTGGGGTAGAGCACACATCCGAGGACGAGGACGTGGATGGGCTTGAGTTCAGAAGGAGTCACTAGCATTCATGTCCGCCACCTGGCCTGTTGCTCCTTGGTGCCGCACATGGCCCCATGACCTCCTACTGACCCCCGATACACTGTGCGGCACTCACCTTGGACCACGACATGGACTTCCATATCCTGTTTGGTGACCAATGACACGGCGACCAGACTGTGGACTGTACTCTTCCTCATCCTCTGTCCTTGTCATTCCCCGATGGACTCTGGCTTGCCCTCCACGGGCCCATATTGTGAAGTGGGGTTGGCATGGCCCTGTACTGCTCCAGCTGCTGAACTCCACTGGATGTGCAATAAACATTCAGGAACGCACTGCTGTGTCATGTCTTTCATCATTCAAGTATGAATGTGTGGATGAATGTAGGGACAGTGATTCCCCCTAATGGCAATGCTGCTCATCTAGTGGGATTCCAGTCACAGTGTGCTACGTTGCCGATTGCGTTGTGGGTACCGTAGACACCACAACAGGGACACACGTATTAGTCACTTCCTTGTCCGGACATGGACTGCACCACGCCCAGAGCCCCCGAGTCGTTGTTGCAAGCCCTGCGCTGGTCTGGCATACGCCATGACGGACCACTTTGCTTACGCTCCGAGGGGGGGCCACATCACCACATGTCACAGGTCTACACGCTAGTGGTCTGCAGGTTGCTGGTCTAGTTGTCAGCATGTCGCGGCCACTCCCTGAGGGCAGGTTTGCACACACACCACACCCATCCGGCGCAGGCGTCACAGGCCATGTGACCCCGGCAATATAAGGGGCCGACAACATCACATTCCCCTCTGCCGGTGGTGACTGGATGACGGACGCGCCATGGTTCTCAATCATAAAGGGCCCATGAGGTGTTGCGCACAGGGTTAGTGGCACCCGAAGCTTTCGGCCGTCACGGGCCTACCACCACGTGGTGCTGACTGGGGTTGCACAGGGTTAGTGGCACCCAAAGCCTTGCGGCCGTCACGGGCCTACCACCATGTGGCGCTGACTCGGGTTGCACAGGGTTAGTGGCACCGAAATTGCTGAGCGGGTGTGCAGCCTGCGATGATGACGTGTGCACTGATGTGGTCTCTGCCATTGATGTCTCAGGACTCAGCGTCATGTGTGGGACCTGCTGGGCCGCGGTGCGGGTCCGCATGATGTGGAGCATGCCATGGTGGCGGGACCGGGGCCTGGAGCTTGCACGGGCATGTGGTGTGCCCACTGGTGGACACACCATTGGCGGCAGGTGAGCAGTGGGGCCTGGGTGCGCAAGTGTGGGCAGGCAGCGCTGGGTGGTGGGAGGGGGTAGGGTGTGGCTGCATGAGTGCGCAGGATGGACAGGCGTTGTTGCCGTCTGCAGTGAGATGGACTCTGCCATGATTGACTCTGGCCTCGTTTACAGATTGCAGACCTCGTGGCTTGCAGTGTATACCGGCACGTGGTTGGAGACACACCGGTGGCAGCAGGTGAGCAGTGGTGCCTGGGTGCGCGGGGGCGGCAGTGTCCCTCCTTCTCTCTCTCCCTCTCCCTTCCTTTCCCTCTCCCTCTCCCTTCCTTTCCTTCTCTCTCTCCCTCTCCCTTCCTTTCCCTCTCCCTTCCTTTCCTTCTCCCTCTCACTCACTCTCTCTCCCTTCCTTTCCTTCTCCCTCTCTCTCTCTCTCCCTTCCATTACTTCTCCTTCTCACTCTCTCTCCCTTCCTTTCCTTCTCCCTCTCTCTCTCTCCCTTCCTTTCCTTCTCTCTCTTTCTCTCTCTGCCTTTCTTTCCTTCTCTGTTTCTCTGTGTCTCGCTCCTTTGATGTGCGCATGACATACGTTCTGATTTTGTGCTTTATTTTCCAGGCTGTGACATCGAGATTGTCCCGGACGGACCCGACAGGAGTCTTCCGCATTGGTGTTTTGTGTTGTATTCAATAAAGACTGTTTCTCGTTCTTCTGACCACACGTGTGTTTCTTTGTGTCATTGTGCGACGTCATGCACTTTTTGTGGCTCTTGTGTCGTGCATGGTATGTGTTTGTCTGGGGGGGGTTCCGGTGGGGTGGGGGGGGCTGGGAGTGGTGGCGGTGGGTGTTGTGGCCCTCATGGGTCTCCGGGCTGCATGGTCATTGTCTCCATGGCATCTGTGGGTCTTCAGATGTGGCTCTTGGCTGTGCTCCCTTTCATGCTGCAGGTAGTCGTCCAGCTTAACACCAGCAAAAGGCAGGTGTTAATTCCCTGGTGCTACTGCGGCTTATCGCCTCTTTTTGGTTCGCATCGCAGATCTGGCAGTTCGTTGTGAAAGTGGTGCTGTGGTTTTTTCGTGTGTTTTTGCACGGGAACACCTACTCTGCATCTTATTAGGGTTAGTTGGTGGTGTCCACCATAGAGTTAAATTTTGCGGCAGTTCTCTCCGGAATACTGGCGATGTCTGCAGTTTGCACCCGCTTGTGAATGGGGTGTTAAATCTATCTCCACTTTTGGTGAGTTAAGGTGGAGATAAATCGGAGATAAGTCCTTGTGAATATGCCCCTTTGTTTTTTAGTTTTACTAGAAAATGTGTTCTCGCATCACAAATAGATGCACAAACAAACACATTTCACGGTGAAATATAATACTAAGTACCAAATTTGCATTTTCCGTAATTTTCTGTATTGCCAAAATATTGCATAATTACGAAAAAGCAGATTACGTGAACTTCCCACACCCTTGTTCAAAGTGGGGGGTATATTTTGATTTTTGGCTACTCCCTTGGATCCCACCATGAGAGCCTAAGTGTCCTCCTTCTAGTTCAATCTCCTCCCTAAGAAGGGTCTGTTGATTTGGTTTTGCTGTAAGACCAGTCTCTTCCCTACTTTTCCGAGTAGTGTACTCTCGGTCTGCTATGACGTCGCCTCTGTGGTCCCGATTCTGTTCCCACAGACAGTGCCGCCCCAGCTCTGTCCCTGCTTTGACACAGGCCCCGCGCTCCGTCGAAAGAGGAGGGGTTTGCACGGCCCGAGGGCAGACATGGAGGCCAAGGGGGCTCCTTCTGCCAAATGACGCACAGAGGGATAAGTGACGCGGAATGGCATTGCTTCGAAGGTTTATATTTCATTCGAAGACTGTCACACAGTGGCAGAAAGTGACGTCTTGGAATCCGGATGTGATGCACTCGGCGCACGCAGAGCCTTTTAGAAACGTCACGCATTTCATCTTAGCCAGGAATGCGTAAAGACGCAGGAGGGACGGATTCATTTTCTGGCTGCGTGGCTCCGTTCAGACAATGAAATCATCTGCGCAGGCTCCACAAAGGTAATCTTCGACCAAGAGTCTAAAGGCCTCATTGATGAGGTTTTTTCTCAGAGCAGCCTTGCAAGGAATCTTGCTGCACTGCCCTGTGTCAAAAGAAAAGGACAAGAAGATGCCATATCTATAAGATAAAGCGAATATCTGTCCATTTCACCTGTGCTGGCGGACAATGGGCTGCCACCCACTAACGCAGACACCCTTGTGCCATGGTGCAAGGGTGCCTGCGTTGTGGGGTTGATTCATTTTGTGCAGGAAGGGATGCCTTTCTGTACAATATCATTCAGTTCAGGCGATTTCCTCTTTCTATGTGTGTTGCAGAATGCAGCGCACATAGAAAGAGAAAAAAAAACAATGAGAAATATGAATATTTCTCCTCGTTGCTCCTCCCTAACGCCACCCCTAGGGTGGTGTTGGAATCTGACACATTCTCAGTTTTACGATTCCTCGTAAATCAGGGAATGCGTCAGGTGCTATAGGTGCCGCTGTAGAAACACCCACAGCAACACCCATGGAACGCCCCTTTCCTGCAGTGTTCTGCGTGAAAGGGGCACATACTTACACAGCCATGAAAAGCCAAGTGGCTTTGCATGGGCTTGTAAATATGCTGTGGCACATTGCGCCACTGGAGCCCAAAAAAGTGACGCTTCGGTGGTGCAAAAGTTTCACAAGAGGCCTCGTAAATGAGGCCCCTTAAGTTTAGACCTGTAGTCTAACTTTACTGCTAGTTAAGGGAGACTTTTGGTCTAAACATAGACTTCAGGTCTGAAATTAGACTTTTGGTCTAACTTTACCTTTGTGAATGTGTACCTATTTCTTTCTTATTCATAACACATTTGAAAAAAATATTCTTTCTAAATTCTGTATCTGAGGTGCCCTCTTTGGAAATGATTCCCAATGTTACTTGCAGTCGATAGACTGATTAAGACTGAAGCTTCTCCTGAGTACAGTGAACTGCTTCTGTTTTCTCTTCTGCGTCTGGTCTGTTAAGTTAATGTTTTGATGGATTGAAATGCCTCCCCAGATTTACATAGGACTGGTATCTTATTTATTTATTTTAGACTATTTTGAGGTTGGGAGAGTTGGTGTATGGAGAGATGACTAGGAATACTAAGAAATGTTGGGGCATTTTAGCAACGCTTTGCGATAACTATCGCAAAGCGTGCTTAGCGCTCATTTTCCTAACGCCGGCTATCGCAGATATTTATCGCGGAGGTATCGCATTATTAGCAACGCGTATCTCCAATGCGATAAAGATTCCTGCGATAGCGGGGAAATCGCCGTTTTGCATGGAACATCGCTGGTTTTCCAGCGATGTTCCCTGCAAAACGGCGATAACCTTGCTGATACGACCCTGTGGTCGTATCAGCAGAATCCACCCCCTATGTTAGGGATGGCTAAGTCAGGATTTTAGCAGACGTTAGATTTTGGCGAAAACGGCTGTTTTCGCCAAAATCTAACCTCTGCTAAAATCATGTGGGCTGCCTTGTAAATATCGCGATGTGATCATCAGCGATATTTGCAACGTAGTCCATCCGGGGTACGCCCAGTAACGCCCACTTTGCATCTCATTGGAGATGCAAAGGGAGGCGTTGGGAAAAAGGGTGCTAACATGCGATTATGCATGTTAGCACCCTCTTGTTCAGAGGGCGATAGTTTTATCTCCGTTTTTCTGGCTTTTAAAGCCAGACAAACGGAGATAAAGCCCTTGCTGATATGCCCCGTTATTTTAGGCATTTTTTGGAGGCGAGCCCCAGTGTGGCGGGTCGGACCGGTGCTCAGACTGGCATCTGTCAATCGTGTCATATGATTGAAGATTGGGCCTAAACTTGGTTTCCTGAGTGCTGCAGGTTTGATAGATGGTTAAGTGTGAGGGGTGAGACTGCAGTTTCTATTAGTCAGATGAGGAAGTTTCTAGGCAGGGCCTTTCTTTGTGTCCCTGATTACTGCTGCAGGGATGCTGAATGACAGCCAGATGCAAGGTTTTACACTTCCTTGTGCCTGTGTTGTGGATGCTTCAGATTAGAGACAGCCCTAGTGCTCCCTGCACTGAGAGCATTACTCACACAAACACTAAAACAGACTCTGTTCTCCTCCCCGCCTGGTCATCAAAGGGAAAGGGGAGAGGCTTGTCTACCACAAACATTTGAAACACAACATTACTGCTTCCTGGCGTTCTTCCATCAGATGTTGTTGGAAAATGAAAGCATTTTTATTTTAATTGTATTTACCCTGTAGGTAATGGTAGATTGTGTGTGCGTGTAGGTGTTCCTATGGCCTACAGTGATATTGCAAAACATGCAAATAATGTTTTCTTTCTACAGTTCTGCATGCAATCTCAAAAAACCTCCACAGTAATCCAAACATACTGCATGAAAACTGACTTTAACTTCAAACTTCCGATTTTCCACTCTCCCTTTCCATTGGAATGACTATCTTCTTCCTTTCCATCCTCTGCTTGCCTCTTCTCTCTGAGCACGGCCAACTCCAAGTCACATGTTTGCCTTAAAACTTATTATTGTATCTCTGCAAATTCCAAACACCTCATTCAAATATCACAACCTCTGCTTTAAAAGTTATACCCCTGGGATCTCAGAATACCCAATCCCCAGTAACTCATCAATTAAACCCACCAACCAGAGCATGAATTCAGACCCCCACCCTTCCACCAACCAGAGCATCAGTTCAGACCCCCACCCTTCCACCAACCAGTGCATCAGTTCAGACCCCCCACCCTTCCACCAACCAGTGCATCAGTTCAGACCCCCCACCCTTCCACCAACCAGTGCATCAGTTCAGACCCCCCACCCTTCCACCAACCAGTGCATCAGTTCAGACCCCCCACCCTTCCACCAACCAGAGCATGAATTCAGACCTCCCACCCCTCCACAAAAGATCACAGCTAACTCCTCGTAATTGAATCCACCAGATAGAAACTCAAGTAAATTCATGGCCTGGTTTTCTTAAGAACACAAAACTAATCCCAATAACCGATAATATTCAAGAAACAAAACTACTAACTATCCAGAGCAGCGTGCTGCCCACCGTAAAGCACTAAAGCACCTCATCAGGGAAAGTAGGTGATATATAAATGCATGTACAATACAAATTCAATTTATAAACCACAGTAATATAATACCATAACACGCAGTGGTTGGTCATTTGATTGTAGTTCATACAGGCTGCATAATAATTTCCTTTTACTGACACTTACACTCACATACATCACAACTGCTACGGGTCATGCCTATCTCCGACTGCTGTACCAGTCCACCTCAAATAAACCTCCCATTACCAACTGGTCAGGCATGGAATGGCAGAAGAGATTTGCTACATGCCACTGGCCTACAGAGAATTTTTAATCTATTCCCCCACTGCAGATCCCAGCAGGGTACATGCTATGACGCTTCTTGACACCTCACCAATCAAATATGGCGTGGTTTTAACAAAGCGCACCCCAACTGATCTTGCCTCCCTTTAATTTACTCCTGCCCAGGACCATAAACTTTAAACAAAATATCTCAGAAAGGACAACACTGTACGTAAATGAGGTAAGTGACTATGAACATCAGAAATACCATAATGGACCTGCAGAGCTGCTCAAAGCTGACAACGTACTGAAAACAATAAACTGCGCGCCTGTCTCTCACACGTCTTCATCCATCACACTGCCAGGCACCGCGTCCCATAACACGATAACCACACCTCTGTGGTCCTCACTCATGATATGGAAACACTTCCCACATAGGATCAAAGACAACACATTCCAACCACACAGCTTCAGCGCCCCACATTGGGGCAGTAAGTGCTGTATAAATGCTACAATACAATGCAAAACAATTCTTCGTAATATGTTGGTTTTGTTTGTTGCGCCACCGTCCATTGGCTGCCAGTCATTTATGAGTGATTTATTAAGTATTTTTGCTGTCATGAAGTGGTGTTTGACTGCACATATTGTGTAGTGTTTGTGCCTTGAGTTGCATTAACACGTATTATTATATATGATAAGGTTAGATCTTTTAAGCATATATTTTATGATGGTGTGCCTACCCTTCATATACATGCAACTCACGCAGAGTGGTATTTTTTGTATTTAGACACAGTGATGCAGGAGTGTAAAAGAGTGCACAAATAAAACTATTGTTTGCACCACATGTTAGTATCACAAGCAGTGGTGGCTGCTTCTATTTAAAAGTGGTGGTGTGATCATGCAAATATATATCGACCCACTTTCAGGCAACCTTGGAACCTAGGAATGCCCTTAGGTGCAACCCCAGCGTTTGGCATCAAAGGGTCCATTATATACAGTGTTTATAAAGGGCCACGATTAAGAGCTCTGGATTTGAGACTGAAGTAGGTGCGAGTTTCTTACACTGCCTGACAGTGCGTACAAATAAATAAGTCAATTTAAACATTTAAAAAAACGTACCTACCTACTCCACTCAGGTCCTGCAGTCCGTGACCAAAAGGCAGAGGAAGCCAACTCCCCTAACCAATGCAGACGCTGCTCTCATGCTGTTAATCAGCATGAGACAAGCTCCAGGATTGTCGGAGTGGGCTGGCTTAGCACTCCTACAGGTACTGGAAGCCTGTGCCTACTCTCCACCCAGCTGTCTAAGACAGCTGTGGTTGGAGAGGTTTAAAGTGTTCATATCAGGCTGGCTGTTGCAAGACAGCCGGCCAATCGAAAGCCATCTAAAGCGACATGCACATTATAAACGTGTGCACCACTTCTCCTCCAATGGTGTCAGTCAGTAGCAATGGCCCCGCCCCATAACTTGGCTCGTGCTGGCCGGCTGCGCTGAAAAATAATCACTTTGGGGCAGATTTACAAGCCCCTTGCGCCACTTTAGCGCCGCCGTTGCGTCACTTCTGTGACGCAACGGCGGCGTAAAGCCAGCGCCATGCTGCGGGGTATTTACAACGTGACGCATCTAGGGAGATGCGTCACGTAGTAAAGCCCTGCGCCACATGAAACCTGCGTCAGGTTTCATGTGGGCGTTCCGGAGCAGGGGGGGGCGTTCCGGCGCAGGAACGCCTCGCAAAAGTGGCTGAGTGAAATCTACAAGATTTCACTCAGTCACTTTTCCGACGCCGCTGCGACGAATCCTTACGCCTGCTTCAAGCAGGCGTAAGGAGTGGCGCACCACGTTAGGTATGGGCGGCCCACGAGCATTGCTGGAGTTGCGTCGCGCTTGCGACACGACTCCAGCAATGCGCCGCCCTTGCGCCACAGGATGCGACACGCATCGGCCTTTCCTTGCGCACGGTGCGCCGCATTGTAAATGCGGCGCTTCCGTGGTGGCGCAAGGAGAGAATTGCGTGTCGCAACTATTCTGGCGCATCCCTGCTGATTTGCAGGGATGCGCCAGAAGTTGTAAATCTGCCCCTTTATTACCATTTTATTTTTCATGTTTGCTGCACTGGCAGCAGGGTGGGCGATGCTCCGCCACCCTAATGGAGGAATCGTCGCTGTTAGGAACACGTGAATTATCAAGATTACGGAACATCAGAATATTAACATTTTTGGTTACCAAACAAAAGTCTACAAAAGTCAAGTACAAACTATAACTCATCTTCCACAGAGGGTCATAGTGATGAGAGTATTTAATTTTTGGAAAAAACAAGTTCCGCATCAAAGAACAGAGAGTCTGTTAGAAATATTCTTAGGTATGTCTTAGGTATGTCAATTCACATTTACAGTTATCCATACAACCTACTATAGCAAGTTACTTAAAATCTCTCTTTGCATTGTAGAATCCCTCTGCATCCTGCAAACATCCTAGATCAACATGAGCGGCTGGTCAGAGTGGTGGAGCCCATGGTCTCTTTTTTCTCTTGTGTGCCATTCTCTTATCTCCATGTATACCACTGTCCATCATATTCCTGTGTATCTGGTCACTGGTGGAGGTGGTGAGAGGCAGAGGAATGCATTGCTCCCATTGGATTCCACGCACAGGGTTAGCGCGTTCTGGCAAGTCCCTCTTCATCGCTGTCGTTGTTCAGCATATACTTGTTGCCAGAGATTCAGCTGCTGTGGACGTGCACTTTCAAATGAAGCACAGCTCATCTTCCACCTGACGTTTGCATTATTAGCAAGTGGCTTGAGAACATCTATCAATGGGTGAAGGAGAATTCCCTCTTCATCAATCATTCCAAAATGGAGGTCCTTGTGCTGGAAATGGCCACATCCCCATCCCATCTGTCTAGCCTCTGTCCCTAAGAGTTTCACTAGTCATGTCACAGCAAGTAAAACAACGGAATCACCTTGGACAAGGGCCTTCCCTTTGCCCCTACAATCAATAAAGTTCTGTCCTTTCTCTGGTAAATGCCCCTGTTTCAACCACGAAAGTTAGGTTGAACTAACCAAAGCCTTATACCTGGTTCTCTATCATCTTCTCTGGGCTGTTAATAAAATTGATCAGCAAACTGCAAAGGGGGCAGAATCATGCAAAAGGCTTAACTTTAGGCAATGGAATCATGTTAAACCAGCTTTCATGACACTCTGCACCCTGGGCAAGGGATGCTGAGGTTACTGCCCAGGCTTCTTCAAAACAAGTAATTCCCTCACACAACCTTAGTCTTTCATTCCACCTCTGGAAAACTCATAAAACAACAGATGTTAGAATGACTAAAGAATACAGACAGAATAGTTGAAGGATATTTACGCTAACTTGCACCCCTAAAGTCCCTACGAAGTATAGCGTAAGCGATCGATCTTTTATTTACCTAAAGTGGTCGAGGGGAGGAAAACAGCTTAAACAGATATCAACAAAGTTGTCATGCCTGAAAAGATCACTGACTCCGAAGTGCAGTTTGAATATTTATTATAAGGCCAAAAACAATTGGATGTAAATACATCTCAATAGCAAAGTATAGAGATACAGAAAAATTAGTCTAGAGCCGATCTTTCTGATATAAGTAATGCGGCCCAAAAGACAAATGATTATAAATTCTAAAATCACAATGCAACACAAAATAGATGCAATATTCAGCTCTCGATTCATTGAAAGAAATTAAAATCTTACCCTACACTATTCTATATGAGGGCCCTTCCTATCTCTCTTGTATCGTTCCCCAATGGTGTCAGCACGTGTGACTTCCTAAGAAGTACTCATGTCAAATGGGTTGTTTAGCTTAAGGCTTTGGAGCTCGCTCTAAGATGCTCCGTCTTCTCCGAAAGCTATCAGAAGTCTGATCTCTCTGTCCCTGCGCATCATACAAAAAGATGGGATTCAATCAACATTGCGTCACCTTTTCTAAAAGTTTCCACTAGACCTCTATACAGTAGCTGGTTCTCTTTCATGAAGCAAAATTAATTAAAGGTATCTTCCTCCAGTGGCCTTGGCTTCCAGACAGACCCGAAGCGCAAAGCTTCCTCCCTTCTCGCTTCCAATTATCTTCAAAGGCATTCCGGATCTCTCCTTAACTCTGAAAATAATGATGTGTATTTCTGCACCTGCAACAGGGTGAGAACACTCTAACCTCGAACACAACAATCATTTAATTCATTATTTCTCGAGAGCAAGGAGAATCTTTTGGGCCTATATTTCAGACAACTTAAACAAATCACAATTACGATATATAAAATAATATTGTCCTGCACATTATGCATGAAGGAATCATAATACATGCAGAAGTCTGCTTAATGCGTTCACTAATTCAACGTTAAATGATTCAATTAAATGTTTCTTAATAATCAAAAACACTGCACACAATACGAGTATATAAGAGTGCATTTTTAAACCATGAGTATAGTGCATTCATACAAATAGAGTGCTAACTGCGCTCTATCAGTTCCCCCCTCTTATGACTAGTGTCATAACACCAATTCTCTTTTCTGTTGTAGTTTTTCTCCTTGTAGAAGAGACCGACCTAAACAGAAGCTGTTGCTTGCCGTCCCTGTCTGAATCGTTCTAACCCTTTAAGATGTTGGTAATGTCTGTCCTGCAGTTGCTCAAGTTGTAGTTCTCTCTTTTTCAACACAGTCTCCTGATGTCGTGCCCTTTGCCATTTGTAAGCCTTGACGGCTCCTAATAGGACGATTATACAAATGACAGCTATTATAATAGGCTTCAAAAAATATCCCATTATTCCTTGTCCCAGACTTCCAAACCAACTGCCTATCTTGCCAAATCCTTTCCCCACTTGCTCCCAGAGTCCTTCAGCAGCCATCTCACGTAACTCTTGGTGTATATCTGAAATATTGTTAATGTATTTCCTTATATCCCGACTGTTGTCAGGAATATAAGTGCAGCACTGTTGAACTTTCAACAATTTGCAGACTCCTACAGCTTTTGCTAGCAACACATCTAGGGCAAGACGGTTTTGCAAAACCATAGCCCTTATCGAAACCATCTCCCCATCTACAAGTAGTAAAATCTGAGCTGTATTTATGGAGAGCTTATCCACTAATGTTGCCAGCTTTCTGATTTTCAAATCATTCAGAATCGCACCCATACTCGGTATCATAGCTCCAAATATGTCGCCAATCACTTCTCCTGCACACGCACCATGTTTTCCTCTTTGAGGTCTCCTTTTTTCTAGAGGCCATAAATCATTCATATGGAAAATCTTGGGAAATACGACATCCAAATAGCAGGTGCCGTACCAGTTCTTGGGCAACGTCACATAGGCATTCTTTCCACACACAAAATACACATTGGGCACTACTGTTATTTTGTCCAGTAATGCTTTTCTAATTGATTCTTCGATCAAGAAGACATGCTCACAATCACTCTCACCCACAAATATTTTGTCATAGTAGGTGGTCGGGTGTCTAATGCACAATTTTCCTTTCTGCTGGAAATATAATGCTATAGGTCCAAAACTCCCCTTTGCTTTATGATCTAATTCTTCTTTGGTCCATGGGGTAACCTTATGCTTTGGATCTGGTCTGAATAGAGTCTGTCTATGTCGATCTTCTATCTGATATATGAACTTCTTTTCGATGTCAGTCAACATACAGGTTAAATTGTGTCTATGGGCATAGGACGTATCTAATGTGATGGTAGGCCCGAAATACTTTGACATTCTCTCTAATTCCTTATAATAATCATATTTATTCATGTATTTCAGAACGGGGGCTTCCGAGAGTACCACATCATAATTAGAGAAATAGTACTCGAAGTGTGCCTTGCTATAAAACATGCTCAATAAGACACTACATGTAATGCCATAGGTCACAGGCAAATGATGATATTGAATGCCTTCTTCTACTGAGGCGGGTAATTGCATACACACATAGCAATCCTTCGCTTCCATGGTATCCACATGCTCATACAATAATCGAGTGTTAGAAATGGGATCTCTAGTTGGCAAGGGCTTGCACCTTTGTCCAAGTAGGGACCCTTCTTCCTAGTCAGGGTAAGGGAGTTACACTCCTAAAATAACCCCTGCTCACCCCCTTGGTAGCTTGGCACGAGCAGTCAGGCTTATTCTAGAGGCAGTGTGTAAAGCATTTGCACATAACCAACAGTAATACAGTGTAAGCACTACAAACGGACACCACACCAGTTTAGAAAAATAACCAATTTTTATATACTCAAGACAAGACCAATTACGACAAAAATCCACAATACTATACTTTAAAAATGAAGGCTTGATAAGGTAACTTCTTCTTTGTAGGAATAACACAAAAGCAAAGTTCGTACGAGTCGGTAGCCCCGTCCGGGTCTACCGCGATGCTGAATTACACAGAGTCCAACAGTTCCAGCCGACGGT
The DNA here is from genome assembly GCA_963921515.1 of Calotriton arnoldi. NCBI lineage: Eukaryota > Metazoa > Chordata > Amphibia > Caudata > Salamandridae > Calotriton > Calotriton arnoldi. The sequence continues at coordinate 1,719,420 of CAWUFW010001800.1, forward strand.
GTCATTACGGGCCAGCAGAGTCGTGATCAGACTCGGTCACAGTACCTTTCTCGTTGTGGCTGGTACGGAGTGTACGAGCCGGTCGGCGTTCGTCGCGGTTGCGGTGCAAGACGGAGCGATGCAAGGTGCGGTGTCCCTCGATGCGGTGCAGGCAGCGGCTCGATGAGCGTCGTGCAGACGGAGTCGGTGAGTCCAAGGCGTGCGGTGCAGGGTGAGACGATGCTCGATGCGGTGCTGACAGGTTGCGATGCAGGCGACCAAGCCGGAGTGCGGGAGCTGGCGTCGGACAGCGGTGCGAGTCGGAGCGGTGCGTCGCAAACGTGCGAGCGGTGCCCCAAATGCGATGCGGTCACGACTGTTGAGCCAGTTGCAGCGACCGCGTCGGTCGGGTCCGGCTGGTTCAGTGAAGCGATGCGATGCGTACTGCGGTGCCCACAGGTCACGGTGCAAGCAGCGGCTCGGTGCTGGCGGCGTCGGACGTCGCCCACGGTGAGACCAGCGTTGCGATGCGAAGCGGGGCGATGCGGTCTGCGGTGCAAATAGGTCACCGGTCAGGGATGGATTCGGTTGACGGAGTCGGTTGCAGTTCCCTTCCTCTGTGGCAACTGAAACAGCGTTCCAGAAGCGGTACCCATAGGCTTGTGAAGTCTTTGTAGTCCCTGAGACTTCTTAACAGGAGGCCAGCTCGGTTCCAGGCCCTTGGAGATACTCAGCACAAGTTTGTAGAAAGTTCAGTCCTTTCACTGCCCAAGGCAGAAGCAGCAGCTGCAGGCCAACCCAACAAAGCAACAACACAGCAAAGGGGCAGTACTCCTCCTGGCAGCTCTTCCAGCTCTTCGTCTTGGCAGGTTCCTTGATTCCAGCGAGATCTAAATTCATGGGGTCAGGGCCCCAATATTTATATCCCAAATTCCTTTGTTCTCTGAAGGCAGAGAGGCCTTTGCCTAGTCCAAACCAGTTCTGGAGCACTTTGTTGACAAGTCTCCGTCCCTTCTTTCAGAGAGTAGGCCAGGGACATCAGACGCACCACAGGAGGTGGAGCCAGCATTGTGGAGGGAAGGCACTGTCCTATTCAGGGCCCAGGTGCAACCCCTCCCACCCATCTACATGTAGATCTTGCTATTCAGCCCTGTGCTGACTCACCCTGTCTCCTGGCATCCCCCAGCCCCTGTCACTCACACTCCAGACAAGGAATACACAACCTCGCAGAGGCAGGCTTGGATGGTTAGGCAAGAAAATACCCACTTTCTAAAAGTGGTATTTTCAAACACAGAATGTTAAAACCAACTTCACTAAAAGATGCATTTTATCATTCTGAGTCCAGGCATATTAAACTCGAATTTCTACCATGTTCTCGGGGTCAGTTAGGATTATAAACTGTAATAATCCAAACTGCCCGTTCTGGCCTATGGGGAACAGGTAGCCTTGCAATAGTGAAAACGAACTAGGCTGTAATTCACTATCAGAACATGCCACACACACCAGGGCATGTCCTACCTTTCGCATACAATGCACCCTGCCCACAGGGGTACCTTGGGCCTACCTTAGGGTGACTAACATGTAGAAAAGGGAAGGTTTAGGGACTTGTAAGTGTGCGTACTTGCCAAGTCGACATGGCAGCCCCAGGCTGCGCACAGGCTCTGCGATGGCAGGCCCGAGTTACACTTTACGGGCTGTTTGCGTGGGTGGCACAATCCAGTGCTGCAGCCCACCAACAGCATTTGGTCTATAGGCCCTGGCACTCGCAGTGCACTTTACAAGGGACTGACACATAAACCAAATAGGCCAATCATGGAAACGCCAATCCGTAACACATTTTATACAGGAGCACTTGCACTTTCCCACTGGACCGCAGTGAGGAAAGTGCTCAGAATCATTACACCAGCAAAAACAGAGTCAAAACCGGGAGGTCAGAAAGCAAAAAGTCAGGGGAAACACGCCAAAAGATGCCAAGTCTAACACATGTCCCCTCCAGCTGAAAGTAGGGAGAACTACCCAACCCCATTGGAGTTCTCTTCACTAAGGCGGAAGAACCTGGACAGACCATCTGCGTTGGCGTGTTCTGTACCAGGACGGTGTTCCACCGTAAAGTCCATTCCCTGTAGGGAGATGGACCACCTCAGCAGTTTTGGATTCTCACCCCTCATTTGCATCAACCATCTGAGGGGCCTGTGGTCTGTCTGAACCCGGAAGTGAGTCCCAAACAGGTATGGTCTCAACTTCTTCAGCGCCCAGACCACAGCAAAAGCTTCCTTTCTATGGCACTCCACCTCTGTTCCCTGGGAAGTAGTCTCCTGCTAAGGAAGACTACAGGCTGATCCAGGCCCTCTTCGTTCAGTTGTGAGAGCACCGCTCCCACACCATGCTCTGAAGCGTCAGTCTGTACGACGAATTCCTTGGAGAAGTCAGGTGCCTTGAGCACGGGCGCCGTGCACATGGCTGCCTTCAGGGCATCAAAAGCTTTCTGGCAGGACTCAGTCCAGATCACTTTCCTGGGCTGCCTCTTAGAGGTCAGCTCTGTTAAGGGGGCAACGATGGTGCCATAGCCCTTAACAAATCTCCTATAGTAGCCGGTGAGACCTAAGAAGGCTCTCACCTCTGTCTGGGTCTTGGGGTGCTCCCAAGCCAGAATGGTGTCAATCTTGGGTTGTAGGGGCGCCACCTGGCCGCTTCCTACCTGGTGCCCCAAGTACACCACAGAACCCTGCCCGATCTGGCACTTACTGGCCTTGATCGTGAGGCCTGCACCTTGCAGGGCCCTCAACACTTTCTCAAGGTGCTGTAAATGTTCTTCCCAGCTGGAACTGAACACAGCAATGTCATCCAGGTAGGCGGCACTGAAATCCTCCAGCCCAGCCAACACCTGATTGACCAACCTCTGAAAGGTGGCAGGGGCATTCTTCAACCCAAAGGGCATCACCCGGAATTGGTAATGACCTTCTGGGGTTGAGAATGCTGATCTCTCCTTGGCCCCCTCGGTTAAGGCAATCTGCCAGTACCCAGACGTCAAATCAAACGTGCTGAGGAACCGGGCAGCTCCCAACCGATCAATGAGCTCATCAGCTCTGGGGATGGGGTGCGCGTCAGTCCTGGTGACGGCATTGAGCCCACGGTAGTCCACACAAAACCGGAGTTCTGGAGTGGCACCGGGCGCAGCAGCCTTTGGGACCAAGACCACTGGGCTGGCCCAAGGACTGAGGGAGGGCTCAATCACCCCTAACGTCAACATCTTAGAGACCTTCTCCTTGATGCTGGCTCTGACCCGGTCAGTCAACCTGTAAATCTTGTGCTTCACAGGAGGGCTGTCACCAGTGTCCACGTCATGGGTACACCAGTGAGTAACACCGGGGGTCAGAGAGAACAGTGGGGCGAACTGTCCCAACAACTGGTGACAGTCCCCCTGCTGCTCCTGAGTCAGAGTAGGGGAGAGGATCACACCTTCTACTGACCCATCATGCTCCTTGGTAGACAGGAGGTCAGGGAGAGGCTCACTCTCCTCTTCCACCCCATCATCTGTCGCCAAGAGCATACTCACTTCGGACCTCTTGAAGTGGGGCTTGAGGCGGTTCACGTGAAGGACCCTCAAAGGGTTCCTTGGAGCTTGCAAATCCAACAGGTAGGTGACGTCACTTTTGCGCTCCTTTACCTCATATGGCCCAGTCCACTTGTCCTGCAAGGCACAAGGTGCCACTGGGGCCATGACCCACACTTTTTGCCCAGGTTGAAATTCGACCAGAGTGGCATTCTGGTCATACCATCTCTTCATTTCTTCCTGGTTTGCTTCTAGGTTCGCCTGAGCGAGTTTCCTGAAGCGGGCAGTTTGGTTTCTAAAGGCCAGCATGTAGCTAAATACATCCTGGGGAGTTTTCCTGGGAGCTGCCTCCCAGCCTTCCTTTACCAAACTCAGAGATCCTCTGACAGGGTGGCCATACAGGAGCTCAAAGGGGCTGTACCCAAGAGACTTCTGAGGCACCTCCCTGTATGCAAAGAGTAGGCATGACAAGAGGACGTCCCACTTACGCCTCATGGGTTCTGTTAGACCCTTGATCATGCCTTTCAAGGTCTGGTTGAATCTCTCCACCAGACCGTTTCCTTGTGGGTGGTAAGGAGTGGTGAACTTGTAGGTTACACCACACTCCTTCCACAGGGATGTCATATACTTGGATATGAAATTGGTCCCCCTATCAGAAACCACCTCTCTGGGGAATCCCACACGGGAAAAGATCCCCATTAACGCCCGGCCCACCACTGGTGCTGTCGTTGTCCTGAGAGGGATTGCCTCCGGGTACCGGGTGGCATGGTCCACCAAGACCAGGATGTACCTGTTGCCCATGGCTGTCTTGGGATCCAGTGGCCCCACAATATCCATCCCTACCCTTTCAAAGGGTGTTCCAACAACAGGAAAAGGTTGGAGAGGAGCTTTGACCTTCCTCCCACTCTTACCACTTGCCTGGCAAGTTTGGCAAGACCTACAGTGTGCATCTGACTGCCTTCGCATTTGGGGCCAAAAGAAGTGGGTGACAAGCCTGTCAAAGGTCTTGTCCTGCCCCAAATGTCCTGCCAAAGGCACGTCATGAGCCAGACCCAGTAGGAAGGTCCTGAAGCGCTGGGGTACCACCAGCACACGGGCTGACCCAGGCTCAGCAACCTTAGGCTCACTGTATAGGAGACCACTCTCCCAGTAGATCAGATGTGACCCGGACTGATTACCAGCTGCCTGGTCTGCAGCCTGCCGCCGCAGACCCTCCAGAGTAGGGCACTCGTTCTGCTCCCTGCAGAACTCCTCCCTGGTGGGACCCCCTTCTTGCTGCCAATGGGTCAGCTCAGAGATGTCTCCCAGTTCTCTGCTCCCCTGTAGGCACCGGGGCGTCCTCCTCGAGGTCCGCCTCCTCCCGGTCCGTGGGAACTTCGGGGGCCGGTTTCCCACGCCCCCTGCCCTTTCTCTTGGCGGGGACTTGTCCACTGTTCCAGGCTCCAAGTCCTCTTGATCACCCTTTCTGGCTGCCATTGACCGAGTAGACACGCATGCCCACTCTGGCAACCCAAGCATCTCCAAGTGAGACCTGAGCTCAACCTCCTTCCATAAGGACTGCTCCAGGTCGTTACCTAGCAGACAATCTACAGGCATGGTAGGGCTCACAACCACCCTCAAGGGACCTGAGACCCCCCCCCATTCAAAGGGAACCTGCGCCACCATACACTGGCGCTCAGAGTTGTCTACAGCAACTACTTGGTGGAATGCCCCTGGGACTACCTGCTTCTCAGAGACCAGGTGACACCGGACTGAGGTCACACTGGCTCCAGTATCTCTGAGAGCCTCTACCCTGTTCCCATTGATGGTCACCCAGGTGCTATATTTCTTTGTGTTATGGGGCACCTGGTTTCCTGGGACCATCTCACTGTCCCCTAGTGAGACAAGGGTCATTTCTGCGGGATCCCCACCCTCCTGTGGGCACCCCTCCTCCCCAAGCGCTACACTAGCCAACACTTTGGACTGTCCACCGGTGGGTGGCTGTGTCCCCTTTGGGCACTTGGGGTCCCCTTAAAGTGACCTACCTGGTCACATGCATAACACTTGCGGGGGCCGGTCTCAACAGGCTTCCCTGTAGAGACCCCTTTCTTCTTATCACTGGGGGGCTGGGAACCTTTACCCTGGGTACTAGTTTGGGGCTCTTTAGAGAACTCCTGTGCTTTACCCTTGTCCCCCCCACTTTTCTGCTGGGGACCCTGCCCACCTTTGGCTGAGTCTCCGACAAAAACGCTTTCTTGTGGACCCTGGTACTCACCCAGCAGTCCGCTTCCATAGCAAGCTTCCTGGGGTCAGTTAGCTTACTATCCACTAGGTGCTGGCGCAGATCTGCAAAACATAGACTAGACAAGTGCTCCCATGCAATCAAGTTGTAGAGCTCCTGAAAATCTGTTACACTACTGCCCTTCACCCAACCATCCAGCGACCTGCAGAACACATCCACACATTCCAACCAAGTGTTGGCATCAGACTTCTTACTGGACCTGAACTGATCCCTGTACTTTTCAGGAGTAAGACCATACTTAGTGAGAAGGGCATCCTTCATGTCAGCATAGGTGAGGTGATACCCCTTACCCAAAGCTATCAGAGCATCCCTTGCTTCTTCAGGGAAAAGTGGCCACAATCCTGCTCCCCAATTCTCCTCAGGGACCCCATTCATGTGTATGGCTGCCTCATAACCCTGGAACCACCTTTGTATGTCATCCCCCTTCTTGAACTCCTTGCCTACATTCTTGGGAATGTGCACAATCCTGTCTGCCTTTCTGGACGAATTGCTGCCACCATCTGAGCCTGACTTACTCCTAAGTTCTAGCTCCTTCAGTTCTCTCTCATGCTCTAAGAGCATCTTCTTCTCCTCCATGGCCAATCTCTTCTCCTCCCGCTCACTCTCCAGCCTGAGCTTCTGCAGCTCAAACTGCCTTGCCTCCCGCCTGTCCTCCAGCTCCTCTGGGGACAGACTGCTGCTGCCTGACCTGGCGGGTTCCCCCCACCCAAAAGCACATCCACCCTGGAAATAGGCTCCTCCACCTCCTCACTGAGATTACCAGGCTGCCCACTGGCATGTCTGGCTGCTACCCAGGCCCTCAGCGCCTTCTGTAGCTCCTCCTTCCTTGTGAGGCCTTTAATTTGGACTTTCAGGTTTTTACAAATCGCTCGTAGCTCCTTTACGGCGTAGGATTCCAACCTATCCTCCTCAAAGATAACTTCCAGAGATGCAACGGATGATGCAATTGATTCAGGCATGACAAAAGTAGTGAGTTGAAAACTGGCAAGATCAAAAATAGGCCAAAAGAAAAAGAACCAGTATGTGGTACGTAATGGTCTGCGATATGGTAGTAGTGCACACCAATCACTGTAAGTCACGTGCAAACACAAGTCCTATCCTCACCGCTGACAACCAATGTTAGAAATGGGATCTCTAGTTGGCAAGGGCTTGCACCTTTGTCCAAGTAGGGACCCTTCTTCCTAGTCAGGGTAAGGGAGTTACACTCCTAAAATAACCCCTGCTCACTCCCTTGGTAGCTTGGCACGAGCAGTCAGGCTTATTCTAGAGGCAGTGTGTAAAGCATTTGCACATAACCAACAGTAATACAGTGTAAGCACTACAAACGGACACCACACCAGTTTAGAAAAATAACCAATTTTTATATACTCAAGACAAGACCAATTACGACAAAATCCACAATACTATACTTTAAAAATGAAGGCTTGATAAGGTAACTTCTTCTTTGCAGGAATAACACAAAAGCAAAGTTCGTACGAGTCGGTAGCCCCGTCCGGGTCTACCGCGATGCTGAATTACACAGAGTCCAACAGTTCCAGCCGACCGCGTCGTTACGGGCCAGCAGAGTCGTGATCAGACTCGGTCACAGTACCTTTCTCGTTGTGGCTGGTACGGAGTGTACGAGCCGGTCGGCGTTCGTCGCGGTTGCAGTGCAAGACGGAGCGATGCAAGGTGCGGTGTACCTCGATGCGGTGCAGGCAGCGGCTCGATGAGCGCTGTGCAGACAGAGTCGGTGAGTCCAAGGCGTGCGGTGCAGGGTGAGACGATGCTCGATGCGGTGCTGACAGGTTGCGATGCAGGCGACCAAGCCGGAGTGCGGGAGCTGGCGTCGGACAGCGGTGCGAGTCGGAGCGGTGCGTCGCAAACGTGCGAGCGGTGCCCCAAATGCGATCACGACTGTTGAGCCAGTTGCAGCGACCGCGTCGGTCGGGTCCGGCTGGTTCAGTGAAGCGATGCGATGCGTACTGCGGTGCCCACAGGTCACGGTGCAAGCAGCGGCTCGGTGCTGGCGGCGTCGGACGTCGCCCACGGTGAGACCAGGGTTGCGATGCGAAGCGGGGCGATGCGGTCTGCGGTGCAAACAGGTCACCGGTCAGGGATGGATTCGGTTGACGGAGTCGGTTGCAGTTCCCTTCCTCTGTGGCAACTGAAACAGCGTTCCAGAAGCGGTACCCAGAGGCTTGTGAAGTCTTTGTAGTCCCTGAGACTTCTTAACAGGAGGCCAGCTCGGTTCCAGGCCCTTGGAGATACTCAGCACAAGTTTGTAGCAAGTTCAGTCCTTTCACTGCCCAAGGCAGAAGCAGCAGCTGCAGGCCAACCCAACAAAGCAACAACACAGCAAAGGGGCAGTACTCCTCCTGGCAGCTCTTCCAGCTCTTCGTCTTGGCAGGTACCTTGATTCCAGCGAGATCTAAATTCATGGGGTCAGGGCCCCAATATTTATATCCCAAATTCCTTTGTTCTCTGAAGGCAGAGAGGCCTTTGCCTAGTCCAAACCAGTTCTGGAGCACTTTGTTGACAAGTCTCCGTCCCTTCTTTCAGAGAGTAGGCCAGGGACATCAGACGCACCACAGGAGGTGGAGCCAGCATTGTGGAGGAAAGGCACTGTCCTATTCAGGGCCCAGGTGCAACCCCTCCCACCCATCTACATGTAGATCTTGCTATTCAGCCCTGTGCTGACTCACCCTGTCTCCTGGCATCCCCCAGCCCCTGTCACTCACACTCCAGACAAGGAATACACAACCTCGCAGAGGCAGGCTTGGATGGTTAGACAAGAAAATACCCACTTTCTAAAAGTGGTATTTTCAAACACAGAATGTTAAAACCAACTCCACTAAAAGATGCATTTTATCATTCTGAGTCCAGGCATATTAAACACGAATTTCTACCATGTTCCCGGGGTCAGTTAGGATTATAAACTGTAATAATCCAAACTGCCCGTTCTGGCCTACAGGGAACAGGTAGCCTTGCAATAGTGAAAAACGAACTAGGCTGTAATTCACTATTAGGACATGCACACACACCAGGGCATGTCCTACCTTTCGCATACAACGCACCCTGCCCACAGGGGTACCTTGGGCCTACCTTAGGGGTGACTAACATGTAGAAAAGGGAAGGTTTAGGGACTTGTAAGTGTGCGTACTTGCCAAGTCGACATGGCAGCCCCAGGCTGCGCACAGGCTCTGCGATGGCAGGCCCGAGTTACACTTTACGGGCTGTTTGCGTGGGTGGCACAATCCAGTGCTGCAGCCCACCAACAGCATTTGGTCTATAGGCCCTGGCACTCGCAGTGCACTTTACAAGGGACTGACACATAAACCAAATAGGCCAATCATGGAAACGCCAATCCGTAACACATTTTATAGAGGAGCACTTGCACTTTCCCACTGGACCGCAGTGAGGAAAGTGCGCAGAATCATTACACCAGCAAAAACAGAGTCCAAACCGGGAGGTCAGAAAGCAAAAAGTCAGGGGAAACACGCCAAAAGATGCCAAGTCTAACATCGAGCATACGCATTCAAAGTGAAATCACCCTTTGACAGATCAACATGCAGCCTACGACTGGTTTCCTTAATCATTTCTAGGTCTTGGGCATATGCATCCTCATCTATCCCAGAGCTTGGTGTAGTGAGTGTTGCCTGTACCCTGCTCTGTTCGACATTCTGAGATACAACTAGAGATACAACAATCACTACAGTTATAACAATAAGCACCACTACAATCAGGGTGCCAATGATCCACTTCTGTTTGCGTGTTGATTTTTCAGACACCATGGTTTCTCTTGATCTTTTCCGAAGCACAAAAGGGAAACACAGTCTCTTTCTGTTTCTTTGTTTTAACAATGTCTTTCTTGCTTCTTTCCTTTCATGCAATTAATGTCAGAGTTCTTTCGATTGATACTAAACCTATTGAAGAGATGTAGACAACCCTACTCCTCACTCCATCATCTAAAAGAAAAGTCCCTAAATTTAAATCTTCTTAATCTGGGGTCTAGGTTATCTTCTTTCTAAGGCCTAATGCTTTCTTTGATTACAGTTCAGGCTTCATCATTAATGACATTTGATCCAAGGATTTCGAGAACAAGTTGCAGAATCTCTGTACGGATGTTTCCCAACTCTAGCGCGGTGAGCCGTCAGCCAAATGCAGGGAAAACAACCGCATTAAGGATAAGGTAACGCAATCCACTCAGTCTTGGAGGATTCGGAACTTGCAGAGTTAGTATTCCAAACGCTTCTACACCTGTGACCAGTAATCGTATTTCAATTGAGAGGGTGTTCTCTCCATAGCTCACTATACCAGGTCCCAACATCCCGGACTTCGCTGGGCCCTGCATCTGCAGCAAGGTATGTCCACTCAAGAGATGCGTATCTTTGAGATGCTGTTCTTTCTCTTTGGGAACGTCTCAGATCATCCTGTCTTTCTTCCACGTCACTTTGATCTGATTCAGATGTTTCAGGAATTGGAGTGAGATCTTTCTCAGATGCAAGCCATATATTCAGCCTTTCTTTTCTTGCTGGCCACTTTTCTGCTCTAGCATCTGTTCTCTTTTCTTCCTCTTGATCTGACCTTTCTGCAACAGACAGTTCACTTTGATCTGAGGCACCTCTCACTTCTGCAATATCCTCTATTTCAGGATCTGGACTCAGTTCAGGAGCCTTCAGCTCTTCTCTTTCTTGCTCACTTGGCTGTTCCGTTTCCTCCAAAACTCTTACAGCTGAGTCTGTGCCGTCGTCGTTGTCTGTATCAGGTCCACACACGCTCCTCGGACCCAGGGAACTCTCTTCTTCTGCAGGCGCTTGAACTCGGCGAGTGTGGGAAGCGTGGATCCAATTCGGCAATCCTCCACACTTCACAGCGGTACTTGTGACCAGTATCACTTGGTAGGGTCCACGCCAGCGAACATCAAGACAACTCTTCCTTACGTGTTTACGAACGAGCACCCAGTCACCACGATTAAGATCATGCAGCAGGTCTCTCGAGGTGGATGCAGTCGCAACCTCGACCTGGTGGGATACAGAAGTAACCACATCAGCCAGTCCTTTACAATAATCCAACACTAAATCATCAGTGATGTTTGTCAATGCTGTAGCTGGCACCATAGGCAAACGCATAGCTCTTCCAGTTAAAATCTCGTGTGGAGACAGCCCTGTCCTTCTAGCAGGAGTGCTACGTAGACTCATTAGCACCAGGGGCAACGCATCCGGCCACTTCAATGAAGTGGACGAACACACCTTTGCCACTCTTGACTTGATGGTGCCATTAACCTGCTCTACTAGACCTGAAGCCTCGGGCCTGTAGCTACAATGCAGTCTGTGATCAATATTTAACGCAGAGCACAATAACTTCATGATTTCACTGTGGAAATGAGTTCCTCTATCTGTCTCCACTGATGTTGGGAAACCGTACCGCGGGATCAGTTCTCTTAATAACAATTTGGCTACTGTGAGACTGTCACATCGTCTAGTTGGATATGCTTCCACCCACCGTGAAAAGATACACACCACCACCAAAACATATCTCAACCTATTGCACCTTGGCATCTCTATGAAGTCTAACTGTATCCTGTTGAAGGGACCCTCAGATTTTCCAATGTGACTCATTCCAACCACAGTTCTTTTTCCAACATTCATCTGTTGGCAAGTAACACACCGGTGACATACTGTTTCAGCCCACACACGTAAGCGTGGATTAAACCACGTCTGCCTGAACACTCGCACCATAGCATCTCTTCCCAAGTGAACGGCTCCATGAATTTGCCTTGCCATCGGGCTCAGTAGACAATTGGGTAATACTGCTCTTTCATCTGTGAACACCCAAATGCCATCATCTCTTTTTGTGCAACCTGCCTTGACCCATGAAGCAGCTTCTTCTTCTGTGACTTCATCCTGCAACCGCTTCACCTCATCCCAAGTATCGGCTATAGCTAACATCATGCTGAGCTCGGTCTCTTCTGTGCTCTCGCCTATATATTCCCCATTGAAAATACAAACATGTTCAGCGCAAAATCGTGCTACTTCATCTGCGTAATTGTTGCACTTAGTGACAAAGTCTTCTCCCTTTCCATGAGCTGCACATTTAACAACTGCTATCTCTTTGGGCATTTGCAGAGCTTCCAATAGTTGGCGCACATACTCGATATTACGTATAGGTGACTCTGAGGACGTTAGAAACCACCTCTGTGACCATAACTGCCCAAAATCATGAACCACCCCAAATCCATATTGACTGTCAGTATACACAGTCACTCAAATATCAGCTGCAATGATACCGGTACGTGTCAAAGCGACAATTTCGGCCACCTGAGCAGAGAATACTCTATTTAAACAGGCAGCTTCCACTACCCCCATGATGGTGCATACAGCAAACGCTGCTCTCAAATACCCTTCATTGTCTCTTATGCATGAACCATCAACAAAAAGGATCAAATCAGATTGGGGCAAAGGTTCATCGACAATGTCAGGTCTGGGTTTGGTGGATAGGTCAGTAACATCTAGGCAGTCATGTTCTTCACAATCCTCATCTCCTTCCTCCTGCGGAATAGGTAACAATGTAGCAGGGTTCAGAGTGGTACAACGTCTCAGGGTCACATTATCAGCAGCCAAGATAACCTGCTCATACTTAGTAAGTCTGTTGTTTGCTAAATACTGTGTTTTCGTTCGGGTCATTAACAATGCTACAGAATGGGGCACATAAACAATGAGCGAATAACCCATCACTATGCTTTCACATCTTTCAATGCTGATACCAGTTGCAGCAACGGATTTCAGACATCCGGGCAACGCAGAAGCTACAGGATCTAATGTAGCTGAGAAGTAGGCTACTGGTCTACGGGCACCCCCATGTGTCTGCACTAGGACTGCTAAAGCACATCCCTCCTTTTCAAAGCAAAAAAGCGAAAACGCTTTGTTATAATCCGGCATTCCGAGAGCTGGAGCACGACAAATGCTTTCTTTCAGCTCACGGAAGGCTTTCGAGCACTCTTCATCCCATGGTACCGGATCACTAACATCCTTTCGAGTCAGTTTCAACAGGGGCTTTGCTTGCAAAGAAAAATTTGGGATCCACTGTCGACAATAGCCGACCATTCCCAAAAACATGCGGACCTCTTTTTGTGTTTTCGGAGTTCCCATTTGCAAAATCGCCTCTATGCGATCTGGTGACAGCCTTCGTTTTCCTTTCTCAATCCGGTGACCTAGGTACTGAACTTCAGACAAACAATACTGCAATTTGTTTGGAGACACTTTGTGTCCATTCTCTGCCAAATGATTCAGCAACGCCACAGTGTCAATCCTGCAAGCATCCTCAGTCTCTGAGGCGACCAAAAGGTCGTCGATATATTGCACTAAGACTGAGTTGTGGGCCATCACCAGTCCTTCAAGATTCCTTTTCAAACATTGACTAAAAATGGAGGGGCTTTCTGTATACCCCTGAGGGATTCTTTGCCATGTTAATACACGATCATCCATCCTAAATGCAAATAAAAACTGGCTTTCTTCATGCAATGGTATAGAGAAGAATGCGTGGCACACATCTATCAGTGTAAACCATTCTGCTTTGCATGGTATCTGGAATAGAATAACAGCTGGATTCAGTACCACAGGACAACATGGGATCACAATTTCGTTAACCCGACGCAGATCTTGCACTATTCTGTACTTGCCACTTGGCTTTTGCAGTCCCATGATAGGTGAATTATAGGGACTACCTCTTATCTCCTTCAGAATATCTTGGGCAATCATAGTCTCAATCACAGGTCTTATGCCGGCCACAGTTTCTGGAGTTAACTTATATTGTGGCGTTCGTGGGAATTCAGCATTAGGTTTGATCTGTATCTTAACTGGCTCAACCCCTCTCATCAGACCTACATCCTCGCCCGTAAAATCCCACACTTTCGGATCAACTGAGTCTCTCAAGTCATGTGGCAATTCTGCTATTGTGAGCACCACAAACATTTCTGCACACAGACTCATGTTAGCCATTTTAAAATCAGCATCGGCATCATATGTTTGCAATTCCACACCCTTTGGAGTGCACGATATAGTACAATTGAGCTTGCACAGAAGGTCTCGTCCCAAAAGACAGACCGGACTTGAATTGTACACTACAAATTGGTGTTTATCCCGAAATGGTCCTATTCTCACAGGTAATTCGTTTGTCAATGGATTGGTCATTTTCTGATTACTAACCCCCACTACTTGAATCGATCGTCCTGAAAGAGTTAAATTCAGGACTACTTCAGTTCTCACTGTAGAGCGAGCAGCTCCGGTGTCTAATAAGAAGGTAACAGGATATCCATTCACGTCTGCATCTACAAACGGCCCACTCTGATCTACTTCTAGAATCGCATCTAAGGTGCATTCCTCGTGCACCCCCCTCTGGCACTCCTGTGAATTTTGATTTGTATCAAATCGGTCTTGTATTTCAAAATAAGGCATCTGATAGTATAACTGATTCTCAATGGGTATTTTAGGAGGCTGAGGTACTTGCACTTGTGGCTCATATCCCCCTCCATACATAGACCTGGGTCTTGTCACAGTATTGACAGCCTCGGTCAGCTGTCCCTCTCCTTCCATCGGTATCTGATTTGCTGGATATGATCTACACTTGCGCTTCCAATGCCCGATTTTGTGACAATAGTGGCAGGCAGGGACTCTTTTCTGTTGAGCCAACCAGTCACTTGTACCTGAATCCATTCCTCTTCCTCTACCCTGACCAGGTTGGGTCACCACCTGTTGTCCCTTTCCTCTTCCACCTCCTTTACCTCTACCTTGACCTCCTCCAGACCCTTGCATCATATCAGCGTTTCTCAACTGCACCAACATAAACTTGTCCTTTTATTTCTTCTGTGTCGACTTCACTTGATCACTGCAATATTTAGCATAACGCAGAATCTCGTCCACCGACTTATTCTGCCAACATATCAAATGCTGCTGTATCATCAAACTAATATCAGATTTCAGTCCCAACACAAACTTCGAGACAAATTGTCCCATATCTTTCTGTTCAACTGTATCCAATCCACTAAGCTGCTTAAAAGCTAACAACAATCGTTCGTAATAATCATGTACTGATTCTTTAGAGTCTTGGGTGGTACGATCAATCTTCAACCAATCAACCGTTTGAGGAGCTACCTTCGATTGCAACCATGTAATCACTTGTTCATACTTTCTCATGACATCAGGTGAAGGACCATGAGTCACTGCATCTCTAGGTGGCTCTGCAGTGGGCCATTCAATGGCAATCTTACATGCCGCCCACAAATCCGCCGGCACTACTATATCAAACAAGGTGTTCAAATCAATCCACAATACCTTCGAAATCTTCACAAACCTGTCTATTTGCTTGTACCACTCAGCAGGTTTTTCCCTCAGCCGAGGGAAATCATTTGTAAATGCTGCCAAATCACCCCTGCTCCATGGCACATGTACATATCCTCCATTCTGTACCTCCCTAAGGGGGTAATTTCCTGCAGCTCCTGTCCCTCCACCCGGAGACGGAATATTTCCTATTCCAGTCTGGAAGCTTTTCTTTTTGGCCCATTTTTCGTTCCATCTGTCTAAATCTTTCCATGTCCGCATCCCCATCACTAGTTCTCTAATTTGTGCTTTCAACCCACTCGTTCGCTTCTCTTCCAAATCCTTATCTGTATAATTTAATCTGCAAGAACCCTGTGTCAGCTTAGTTTTTGACAAATCAACCTCATATCTTTGTGCCAAAAGCAACAATGCATCATAAGCCTGTTTGACCTTTCTTGTCATGTCCTTTGCTACGAACAGTAGTTCGCTTGAGTTAATCAGGGGTAGATTACCTTCAATCACCTCGTCTCGCTCTGCCTTTAATCGTACCACATCTAACATGGGCACCTTTATTGCGCTTTTTAACACTTTCTGAATTTCCTCTTTTCGTGTCTCTTCCCTGTCACAACTTTGAGTTCTCGTAAGAACTGCACCCTCTTCTGTCTGTTCATCCGGGCGTCTCTCTCTCTCACAACTTCGACTTCTCCAGTGGTCACCTGCACAAGTCAACTGTGGCACAAACAATACTTTAGGCGCTTCTTGACTCCTGCTTATCTCTTCCCTCGGCATCATTGACTCTCTCTCTGGTTGAACCCACATTCGAAGGTCAGACCTAGAATTCGGTAGAGCACCTGTCCGTCCTCGTTCTGTCCCACTATCCATTCTGGATGGATCAGCTGTAGCTGGCAGTGGAGTACTAGATTCTATTGGGATCCGACAGAAACCTGTCCCACTCATTGCGAGGCTCCCTCCAGAAATTGTCTCTTCCCCTTCACTTATGTGCTGATGACTGTCATCGGTTCTTTCTCTAGGAGTATATATCGAAACCACTGGCCCTATTGTGACTGGTACAGACAAAGCATCTGGCAACTGCATGTTTCCTACAGGTGGTTCCGGATCAGTGTTCGAATACCTTCTTCCTCCAGACCCTCCCGGAATGCGTACCATGGTAATCTGGCCTCTTACTCCTGCCATTGGTTCCCCAGAATTCAGTTGTCCTGCACCTAACTGCTCTTCTGATGTGCGCACCCTCTCTGTCTCTACTCTAGACTCGCAAGGTGGAGGGCGGTCCGCTAGCAATCTGTCGAGAAAGCTGTCATCTGTATCACTGTCCTCCTCTGTCTTCTTTTTCCCTTCAGCCCCCACTCCTACTGTAAGAAGTGGGTACAAGCGTTCTCCCTCTATAGTATCTACTCTCCATCTCTTCAACTGAGCATCCCATCTAGCATCATGATATGCCTTCATTGCTTTTCTCATCCTCCCATGTGAAGCCTCTCTCTTTTTACTAGAGCTGCTCTCATCCATGCATCTAATGCCTCAAATTGTGTGGGTCTAGGGGGCGGTTTCAGTGCATTCATCACCCCCCTCAGCTGGGTAAGCACCTCCATACGAAAAGACCCATAACGAGGGAAAGCCAATTCACCCTCTTTCTCTGTAATTTTATGCCAATTCTGAAGCCACACAATAGTATGAAGTCCTACATTCGTTGCCATGTAATGTGCCGGTGTGTCCTCTGGCGGGGCTTCTTCCCCTACCCGAGTCACTACCCCTGTGTCACCTCTACACAAATCTCGCAATACCCTAAAACATCTCATTTTGAAATCGATCAACTGTAAGCTCCAAAGTTACGCTGTTCCACTGCTAATGCACTTCCACCAATCCCAGCGCGGCGTTACACCAACCAACCTATCACAGCGCGGCACACCCTGACGTCACTTCTCACTCCTTGCAGCGGCTCACCCGCCTTTACAATTTCACCGCAAACTCGCTCGCACACATTCGTATCACAAGTAACTGTATAACCAAAAGTTATTGAACCAAGTAACTGTTCCTACACAATCACAATAACTTACAGTCACATAAACAAGTAATTGTCTGACACTGAAGATCAATAGAACACTCTCACAAGAACATTCAGCTGTAATGACCCCCGACCTGCGTTGGTCACTCAATCGCCATAGTCCACCCCGGTACCTGAGGCTTTCTACCACGACCTCTTCCTCATTCACACAAAGGTCCCTAACACAAGTGGATCATTGATAGCGCTTCACAACGCCCACGTTTAATCAGACAATTACAATACAAAACTATCCCGGGATCTTGGACTTCTCTTGAGTCCGCTTACCAAACTTAAACCAAAAACCACATTCACTCAACATACACCCCAACTCCGCAAGACATCACCCACTTACTCATTACCGCAATCTAACACAATTCCTTTCATACTCACGCCACCACTGTTTCCGCTGCACCGTCAACGTCCGCCAGTCTCCGGTCTCCTCTGCTCCACTTCAGGGCTCTCCGACCTTCCGACCTTCGACCCTACTCTGAAGTACTCCCCTCACCTTAGAGGTAAACCACTTTAAAGGTAAACCATCCTCTGCTACCATTTGGTTACGCTAACTTGCACCCCTAAAGTCCCTACTAAGTATAGCATAAGCGATCGATCTTTTATTTACCTAATGTGGTCGAGGGGAGGCAAACAGCTTAAACAGATATCAACAAAGTTGTCATGCCTGAAAAGATCACTGACTCCGAAGTGCAGTTTGAATATTTATTATAAGGCCAAAAACAATTGGATGTAAATACATCTCAATAGCAAAGGATAGAGATACAGAAAAATTAGTACAGAGCCGATCTTTCTAATATAAGTAATGCGGCCCAAAAGGCAAATGATTATAAATTCCAAAATCACAATGCAACACAAAATAGATGCAATATTCAGCTCTCGATTCATTGAAAGAAATTAAAATCTTACCCTACACTATTCTATATGAGGGCCCTTCCTATCTCTCTTGTATCGTTCCCCAATGGTGTCAGCACGTGTGACTTCCTAAGAAGTACTCATGTCAAATGGGTTGTTTAGCTTAAGGCTTTGGAGCTCGCTCTAAGATGCTCCGTCTTCTCCGAAAGCTATCAGAAGTCTGATCTCTCTGTCCCTGCGCATCATACAAAAAGATGGGATTCAATCAACATTGCGTCACCTTTTCTAAAAGTTTCCACTAGACCTCTATACAGTAGCTGGTTCTCTTTCATGAAGCAAAATTAATTAAAGGTATCTTCCTCCAGTGGCCTTGGCTTCCAGACAGACCCGATACGCAAAGCTTCCTCCCTTCTCGCTTCCAATTATCTTCAAAGGCATTCCGGATCTCTCCTTAACTCTGAAAATAATGATGTGTATTTCTGCACCTGCAGCAGGGTGAGAACACTCTAACCTTGAACACAGCACTCATTTAATTCATTATTTCTCGAGAGCAAGGAGAATCTTTTGGGCCTATATTTCAGACAACTTAAACAAATCAGAATTACGATATATAAAATAATATTGTCCTGCACATTATGCATGAAGGAATCATAATACATACAGAAGTCTGCTTAATGCGTTCACTAATTCAACATTAAATGATTCAATTAAATGTTTCTTAATAATCAAAAACACTGCACACAATACGAACATATGAGAGTGCATTTAAACCATGAGTATAGTGCACTCATACAAATAGAGTGCTATCTGCGCCCTATCAAGGACGAGGCCCCAAATGATTAAATTGCCTGAACCCCGAGTTTAGGGCAGAACCCACCCTCCTACGTTTCAGAAACTCCTCTCCACAGAGCTGTTATGGCTCTCATCTGACTGACATCCTCTCAGGTGAGCAGGCACTGAATGAAGAGCATTGGGTAGAGGGGGGGGCTGCCCACACACGCAGATCCGCTTTAACGACCTCTGTTAATTGCTGATCATCCTTCTTCCCAGTGAAGTGAAGTAACCAGAAGGTCACAGTGTAGCACTATACATGTATGAGTAAACAAACACATTAAATGAATGAATAAACAAATGTGAGATTTCACATGAGTGAACCAGTGATATTGTGAGGTTCCACCAATTGCATGCAGGGCCGGCTTTAGGGGAGTGCGACTGGTGTGACTGCACTGGGCGCTGACCTGGGAGGGGGCGCAGACCTCAGGGGGGTGGGCGCTGTGATTAGCAAAAACTTATGATTGAAAAACACCAGTGGCAGAGTTCCTTGTGTGTCCAGTTTTCAGGCAGCATCAAAAATGTCAAGATAACTCTTGTGATGAATGTTCCTGCTAGAGAGAGCGATCAGAGTTTTGCCTTGGGGCAGTTTTGACTCGCCATAAAGTAGCGCAGAGGGTTAATATGCCTGCCGCAAAGAACGCTTACCGTGCATATCAGAGATCTGTATTTTATGTGGATAGGGGAATGGGTTGCTGCTTTTGTCAAAGAGATCCCTTTGTCACCGCAGTTCATAAGATAGAACCCTGATATAGAACGGTGACTGTTACGAACTATCATCAAAGAGCTGCATGCAAACTGCATAAAATAGGTTAGGAAGTTATGTTTTTTCCCCCTAGTCTTTTCATTAACTATTCCTAATGTTGCTGAAAAGGGTGTGTTTGGATAGATATACATTCTTATTAGTAAAGTCAGCCTTTACAAGTATTTTAAAACAAATTAAATGTATGTGAGAGAGTGTTTATGGAGAGATGAGCGGCACTTCTGCCCGGTGGTCATGAGGGAATCCAAGGAGGAGGTCAATGAGGGGATGGACGCCAAAAATGAATGTCGCACCGGGAGCCAACAGCGCTAAAGCAGCCCTGATTGCATGAAATTCATAGAGTTCCTCATTATAGACTTTGGGACTCTTTTTGGGTTTGGCAGAATGGGGAGACTGCTGTAAAGCAGCAATCCTTATGACACACTAAACACATGGTTAATCCCCTCATTTAGAGGTGTGGAAACCGCGTAGTTACCCCTGGCCGAACTTCAGCTGACTCTACCAATGGCAGCCTTTAACCTGGTAATCCGTCTTCTACCACACCACTGAGGCATAGTGGTGGTAGCCCTGCCCTGTTTAAGGCAGGTGATCATTGTTGATTAGTTCTTGCCAGTGCCTGCCATAGAAGACATGACAGACACAGGCAAGGAAAATGTAGGATGGTCTCGATGTGCATGAAGAAAACTCCAAGAACATCAGTCTATTTGCTCTTTGTATTGAGGATACAAACTTCCTCTTTGAGAGTTTTTTTTCTTTCAACAAATAATCTACAGGCAAGGTGCTTTAAACATGGAGTCTGCTTAGATAACCCGCAGTGCTTGAAAGGGATCCACCACAATGCTGGCTTGACTGCACAGAGCAGTGGTGGCGGGCAGGGATCGGGAGTGGTGGGGGGATGTAAAAAACAAAACAAAATCCACTTACCATATCGCTGCGTCACGCGTCTCTCCTCCGTCTGACTCGGCTGAACCAGGAAGCACTGCCAGGCTCCCCTGACCAATCACAATGCAATGTGATTGGTCTGAGCGCCGTGACACGGTGCTCAGACGGAAACTGGGGGCGTGGGCATGTTCTCCACACAGGCTGTAATGCAGCCTGCATGGAGAACATGCAAAGTGCACATTGTGGTTTGGCCGGCCCGAGAGGGCTGGTCAAAGCGTCACTGAGCACTTAGAAGTGGGCAAATCATTCCACCCCTGCCCTGCTCTGAGTGCAGAGCAGCCCCGCCCGCCCCGGCAGCAAAGCAGATGTAAACAATAAAATGATAATAACATCACGTTATTATCATTTTATTGTTCCTTGTTACACTGCGTAAAAGCAGTTGGGCAACGCTCCTCCACCTTAGCTGAGGAGCTGCCACTGATCACAAACACATTCGTGCCAGGCAGGAACATCTCCCCGTGGACTTCAGACAACAGAGTGTGATCTTTACTGGCACAGGGCATCATCCCATGGGGTCAGAAACGTAGCTTCTCTATCCCACCTCTAAGAATGGCAAACCCTCTACTTACTAAGGATTGGTATTAGCACTTTTAGAGAAAGAAGGCCAGCTAATAGCATGTAAGTTTTTATTCTTATTGCACTTGTTCTTTATTTTTGTTATTGCCACTACAAGTGTCATATTGGACTATAATTGTCTACATATATTATGCACCAGGTTTGCTTATAATAAAACCCTCTAAAATATCAGTCCAGATATCTTCTTTGTGCTGGTTCTGGGCCAGTGGTGAGGAGGACTCAACTATAACCTGACTGTCACTGGCAGGACTATTTGCAGTCCAGGTGAAGATCTTTTTCACTTCAGCTGTGGGAGAGGGTTGACGGGACGTCTGTCTGTATTCTCTGCTCTGCACTGTGGGTTAGTGTACCTTGGCCACCTACCTAAAGTACTAGTGTTCCTTGACTAACTACCTAGAGTACTAGTGTACCTTGACTAACTGCCTAGACTACTAGTGTAACTTGACTATCAACCTAGAATAGGACTGTACCTTGACTACCTACCTACAGTAGTAATGGACCTTGTCTATCTACCTAGTGTACTAGTGTACCTTGGCTAGAGTACTAGTGTACCTTGACTACCTACATAGGGTACAAGTGTGCCTTTACTACCTACCTAAAGTTCTAGCGTTCCTTGACTACCTACCTACAGTCCTAATGAACCTTGGCTAGAGTACTAGTGTACCTTGACTACCTACATAGGGTACAAGTGTGCCTTTACTACCTACCTAAAGTACTAGCATTTCTTGACTACCTACCTACAGTCCTAATGGACCTTGGCTAGAGTACTAGTGTACCTTGGCTACCTATCTACAGTACTAATGTACCGTGGCTACCTACCTAGAGTACTAGTGTACATTGACCGCCTTCTGCTCCATCTGTAGAGGTGGCGAGCCCCACACTCTACCTCCATTCAAGGTTTCTGGAGTACTGCTAGGCACAACACTGAAAGGCTCTTTACTGCCTCCTAGTGCTGGAAAGTCCACTCATTGGAATAGAACTGTCCTACCTGTCCTCCCTGGTGACTGTTCTCAACACCGCAATTCCAAAGCATGAGTGTGTATTTTAATCTACATTTCCAGTCTGGGAATCTTGTTATCTATCAGGACTCTGAGGAATGTGCTGTGTGTGGAATATTTCATGTGTGATGTAAAAGTGCTGTTGGCGTCAGTTGGAATGTGCATGTTTACTTTCCATATGTAGCTTACATGAGCTAAATATTGAAGATAGAATGTCACACGAGGGCTGTTCCCAAACTAACCTGAGGGTGAAACAATGGTGCTCGCTGAGCCTTACCCTACCCCTATTAAATCTGCTGTTTGCTACAGTCACAGGGCCTGCAGGCTGCTCACTCATCTGCAGCTCTTACACAACTTCCTGCTAGAAAGCTGGCTCCACCCCATTCTTAATGACCAGTTTCTCATGCTGTGTAGGTCCTATAAATATGTGTCCATCTGCAGACTCCAAGCACCTGCCGAAGAAGATTGGAGAGCGACTAGGAGGACCTTCATCGGCTCTGGATAGCTCAGCCTGAGCACAGAGGTACAGTACAGGGCAGGATTCTCTTCTTCCAGGGACCAGGATGCTAGGTCCTGCAGTGCAGTGGTGTCTGCTGTGTGTGCAGGAAGGTCACTTGTGCAGCCCTTACCTGACATTGAGCTCAAGGTCACAGAGGCATGGATGCAGGCTCTGACCTACTAGAGCTGAGACCACCATGAAGATATGTCAACTGTACGTCTACAGGTAGTTTTGGGGGGTCCATCTCTGAAGGTTGGGTACCTGCTCATCCTAAGATGGCCTCATCTGCTTGCTTGTTGTTTCCCTCAGACACAGTCCAGGGTTTACTTTGTTTACATTGAACTGCCTGCTTATCTCAACCTTACACCGACCTAAGTGAGTGGTGAACCACCATCTTTGAATTGTCATCTCTAGCCTTTTTCTAAATGTTTGATCCTGTGCACTTTAAGAAAATTCATAGAAAACAATTACATGTCGCCCAACACACATAACCACATGTGCGTGTACACATGGTTACACATAAATACACGCTTATGTACCAACATACTCCTGTGTGCGTGCACACATACACACACATGCACACACACACTCAAATATACACAATCTCTCTCTCTCTTTCTCTACTGTATACCCCCTCTCTCGCTAACATAAACCCCTCCCTCTCTTCTCTGAAAGCAGAGAAACCTCCACATGAGAGTGAATCTCTGTCTGGTTAGGGAATATCACAGCTGAATCTTTACAGTCAATTCTTTGAGTTAACACTATCCTGTGATCCCCCTTTGAACTGCCACATTGCACATTCAAGTGGCAAAGATAGTTCAGTGGGTCCATGATCTGCTCTAGAGCTCTCTGTGTATCTCTGTGTAAGTCTGGTGAGGAGACATGTGCCCTTTGTCTTCTGTGGTCTCACAGGTCTCTGGTTTGGTCTGTGTGCTCTAGAGTTTCTGTAGTGACTCCTCACAGTGAAACAGTGCTGTGTGCTCAGTGGGGCTGTTGCTGTTACTAGTATGTCTGGGCATTCCTGGTTTATATTCCCAGAGAGCTGGCCTGCTCCCTGGTGACACCCTAGACTGCTTCGCAGAAGTTGCTTGGTGGCTATGGTCGCCTCTGGCGCTCCTCCTGACTCTGCCCTAGGAAGCAGGCACACCATGCCAACCTCGGTGCACCTGCTGTGCTGGGCATGCTGCTGCTTGCTTCCATCTTTTAGCTGAGAGTCTGCACCATACCTCACAGTGACAAGCAAGAGGCATGTACCAGTCCTCTGTCCTGGCAGCTCCTATCCTCCTCAGCTGCTTATGCCCCTGAGGAAGGGTAGCATGTGACATACATGCCTTCTGTGCAGACTCACTGCACAGAGTACCATCAGTGCCAAGGTACCTGGGAGTGACTCACTTTAAATTATAGCCCTCAGAGGTTGCACGTGTCCTAAATGCCTGGCGTAGCTTGGATGGCGTCCATGCTTCCCGCCTCTCCAAGGAAGCAGACAGAGCACACAGGCAGGGCTTTGGTTCGTTCCTGAAGCCCCACATCCTCACCCCAATGCCAGACACATTAGGAGTGCTCTCTCATGCAAACTACATTGAATGAAACAAACCATCCCACAACCTCTTAACATTCAACTAAACTCTTTTTGTTTTCACTTCTCCCTTTTCCCAAACATCCTTTACAGACCCACCTGTCCTGCCCAGATATTAACTTGAACCAGTAGTGCCAGTCTCCGCCTTCCCTCTCTTTATTACCCCTTTTACCTGCTTCATCAACCGATGTGATTACAATTTTATTTTTCTTGAACCTTTTCTAGCACCGGTTTCCTGCAGCTACGGTATTATGGTCCAATTGACCCACTGTTGTTGCCTCTGTAGCCAGTTCCTCCAGGCCCAGGGTATTGGGGGATGGTGCTGGGCACCTCACTTCACATAGGGAGAAATGTCCCTTCTTTGAGTCATAGGTTGTGGCCAGGCAGTGTTAGGGGAGCCTTAGGCCCTCAACGTCAGAGCTGTTCCTCCTTCGTCCTCACAGCTCTCACACTCCCAGACAGAGTCTGATGCCTCCACTCTGCCCAGGGCCCTCCTTCTCCCATAGGAGACTCATGCCTGTGGGCTCTGTGGGCTGGGAGCCAACTCCACAAGGAGTCTGTGGCATGCCATGTACTTGTGCATATTGTCTTGTGTTAGTCCAAGGAAGGTTAACGCATTCTCAGGTCTTTGGAGGTGTCCGGACTGCCTTGGAGTTGGGTTCTCCTTCTATTAAAGGAGTCTTTTCATGTCTCACCTGTGAAAACACAGAGGCCTCGTGCTTTCTACGGGTCAGAGACACAGAGCTTTACTTAGTGCTTGGCGGAGGGATACTCTGTCTCAAACAGGGTGGATGTGACAAAGCCATTGTAGATGTGCGTTGAGCAGGCTTTCCGACCTGTGTTTTTCATGTAATCAAGGCACAGCCCCTGTGGCATCGCACCCAAAGCTGGATACGTTTGTCTTGGCAGTCCTCCTGTGTGTTTGGGCATACCTTATGCTGTGCCTGATCGGCCATACCCTTATCTCTGCGTGCATGTTCCTACCTGTGAAAGTTATAGGGACTCCCTGATGTGGAAGGGGCCCTTCTCAGCAGCCACTGGGTTCCCCGCACAGTTGTTTGTCACCACCTCCTTCCAGAGCCTACGTTTACCAGTGTTTTGGGCATTTAGACTCTGCGCCTCTCTTCCTTGGTGTATGGCTGTCACTCTGTGCCTCTCTTTCATGGTGCATGGCTTTCACTCTGTGCCTCTCTTCCTTGGTGTGTGAATGTCACTCTGTATCTCTCTTTCATGGTGTGGGGCAGCCAATCTGTATCTCTCTTTTGTGGTATGTGGCTATCAGTCTGTGCCTCTCATTTGTGGGTTGTGGCTCTCACTCTGTGCAATTCTTTCTTGGTGTGTGGCTTTCAATCTGTGCCTCTCTTTCGTGGTGTATGGCTGTCACTCAGTGTCTCTATTTTGTGGTGTGTGGTTGTCACTCTGTGGCTCTCTTCTGCTTTGTGGCTTTCACTCTATGCCCCTCTTCCTTGGTGTGTGACTGTCACTCTGTGCCTCTCTTCTCTGGTGTGTGGCTGTCACTCTGGGCCTCTCTTTCGCAGTGTGTGGCTGCCACTCTGTGCCTTTCTTCCTTGGTGGGTGGCTGTCCCTCTTTGCCTCTGTTCCTTGGTATGTGGCTGTCTCTCTGTGCCTCTCTTTCGAGGTGTATGGTTTTCACTCTGTGCATCTCTTCCTTGGTGTGTGGCTGTCACTCTGTGCCTCTCTTCCTTGGTGTGTGGCTGTCACTCTGTTCCTTTCTTCCTTGGTGTGTGGCTGTCACTCTGTGCCGCTCTTCCATGGTGTGTTCCTTTCTTCCTTGTTGAGTGTCTGTCACTCTGTGCCTCTTTTCCTTGGTGAGTGACTGTCACTCTGTGCCTCTCCTCCGTGGTGTCTGGATGTCACTCTGTGCATCTCTTCCTTGGTGTGTGGCTGTCACTCTGTGCCTCTCTTCCTTGGTGTGTGGCTGTCACTCTGTTCCTTTCTTCCTTGGTGTGTGGCTGTCACTCTGTGCCGCTCTTCCATGGTGTGTTCCTTTCTTCCTGGTTGAGTGTCTGTCACTCTGTGCCTCTTTTCCTTGGTAAGTGACTGTCACTCTGTGCCTCTCCTCCGTGGTGTCTGGATGTCACTCTGTGCCTCTCCTTGGTGTGTGGCTGTCACTCAGTGCCTCTCTTCCTTGGTGAGTGACTGTCACTCTGTGCCTCTCTTCCATGGTGTGTGGCTGTCACTCTGTGCCTCTCCTTGGTGTGTGGCTTTCACATTGTGCCTCTCTTCCTTGGAAAGTGCCTCACTTCCTTGGTGTGTGGCTGTTTCTCTGTGCCTCTCTTCCTTGGTGTGTGCCTCTCTTTCTTGGTGTGTGGCTGTCACTCTGTGCCTCTCCTCCTTAGTGAGTGGCTGTCACACTGTGCCTCTCTTCCTTGGTGTGTGGCTGTCACTATGTGTATCTCTGGTGTGTGGCTGTCACTCTGTGCCTCTCTTCTTTGATGTGTGGCTGTCACTCTGTGCCTCTCCTTGGTGTGTGGCTTTCACATTGTGCCTCTCTTCCTTGGTGTGGGCCTCTCTTCCTTGGTGTGTGGCTGTCTCTCTGTGCCTCTCTTCCTTGGTGTGTGGCTGTCACTCTGTGCCTCTCCTCCTTGTTAAGTGGCTGTCACTCTGTGCCTCTCTTCCTTGGTGAGTGGCTGTAACTCTGTGCCTCTCTGGTGTGTGGCTGTCACTCTGTGCCTCTCTTCTCTGATGTGTGGCTGTCACTCTGTGCCTCTCCTTGGTGTTTGGCTGTCACTCAGTGCCTCTCTTCCTTCCTGAGTGCCTCTCTTCCTTGGTCTGTGGCTGTCCGTTTGTGCCTCTCTTCCTTGCTGTGTGCCTCTCTTCTTTAGTGTGTGGCTGTCACTCTGTGCCTCTCCTCATTGGCGAGTGGCTCTCACTCTGTGCCTCTTTTCCTTGGTGTGTGGCTGTCACTCTGTGCCTCTCTGGTGTGTGGCTGTCACTCTGTGCCTCTCTTCCTTGGTTTGTGGCTGTCCTTCTGTGCCTCTCTTCCTTGGTGTATGGCTGTCACTCTGTACCTCTCCTTGGTGTGTGGCTGTCCCTCAATGCCTCTTGTCCTTGGTGTGTGCCTCTCTTCTTTGGTGTGTGACTGTCCTTCTGTGCCTCTCTTCCTTGGTGTGTGACTGTCACTCTGTACCACTCTTGTGTGTGGCTGTCACTCTGTGCCTCTCCTTGGTGTGTGGCTGTCACTCTGTTCTTCTCTTCCTTGGTGTGTGCCTCTTTTCCTTGGTGTGTGGCTGTCACTCTGTGCCTCTCCTCCTTGGTGAGTGGCTGTCAATTTGTGCCTCTCTTTCGTGGTGTGTGGCTGTCACTCAGTGTCTCTATTTTGTGGTGTGTGGTTGTCACTCTGTGGCTCTCTTCTGCTTTGTGGCTTTCACTCTGTGCCCCTCTTCCTTGGTGAGTGACTGTCACGCTGTGCCTCTCTTGTCTGGTGTGTGGCTGTCACTCTGGGCCTCTCTTTCGCAGTGTGTGGCTGTCACTCTGTGCCTTTCTTCCTTGGTGGGTGGCTGTCCCTCTTTGCCTCTGTTCCTTGGTATGTGGCTGTCACTCTGTGCCTCTCTTTCGAGGTGTATGGTTTTCACTCTGTGCATCTCTTCCTTGGTGTGTGGCTGTCACTATGTGCCTCTCTTACTTGGTGTGTGGCTGTCACTCTGTTCCTTTCTTCCTTGGTGTGTGGCTGTCACTTTGTGCCGCTCTTCCATGGTGTGTTCCTTTCTTCCTTGTTGAGTGTCTGTCACTCTGTGCCTCTTTTCCTTGCTGAGTGACTGTCACTCTGTGCCTCTCCTTGGTGTGTGGCTGTCACTCAGTGCCTCTCTTCCTTGGTGAGTGACTGTCACTCTGTGCCTCTCTTCCGTGGTGTGTGGCTGTCACTCTGTGCTTCTCCTTGGATGTGGCTTTCACATTGTGCCTCTCTTCCTTGGTAAGTGCCTCACTTCCTTGGTGTGTGGCTGTTTCTCTGTGCCTCTCTTCCTTGGTGTGTGCCTCTCTTCCTTGATGTGTGGCTGTCACTCTCTGCCTCTCCTCCTTAGTGAGTGGCTGTCACTCTGTGCCTCTCTTCCTTGGTGTGTGGCTGTCACTCTGTGCTTCTCTGGTGTGTGGCTGTCACTCTGTGCCTCTCTTCCTTGGTGTCTGGCTGTCACTCTGTGTCTCTCTGGTGTGTGGCTGTCACTCTGTGCCTCTCTTCTTTGATGTGTGGCTGTCACTCTGTGCCTCTCCTTGGTGTGTGGCTGTCACTCAGTGCAGCTCTTCCTTGGTGTGTGCCTCTCTTTATTGGTGTGTGGCTTTCACATTGTGCCTCTCTTCCTTGGTGTGGGCCTCTCTTCCTTGGTGTGTGGCTGTCTCTCTGTGCCTCTCTTCCTTGGTGTGTGGCTGTCACTCTGTGCCTCTCCTCCTTGTTAAGTGGCTGTCACTCTGTGCCTCTCTTCCTTGGTGTGTGGCTGTAACTCTGTGCCTCTCTGGTGTGTGGCTGTCACTCTGTGCCTCTTTTCTCTGATGTGTGGCTGTCACTCTGTGCCTCTCCTTGGTGTGTGGCTGTCACTCAGTGCCTCTCTTCCTTTCTGTGTGCCTCTCTTCCTTGGTCTGTGGCTGTCCGTTTGTGCCTCTCATCCTTGCTGTGTGCCTCTCTTCTTTAGTGTGTGCCTGTCACTCTGTGCCTCTCCTCATTGGCGAGTGGCTCTCACTCTGTGCCTCTTTTCCTTGGTGTGTGGCTGTCCCTCAGTGCTTCTCTTCCTTGGTGTGTGGCTGTCACTCTGTACCTCTCTTCCTTGGTGTGTGGCTGTCACTTTGTGCCTCTATTCCTTGGTGTGTGGCTGTCACATCATGTTACATCTGTGTTATGTCTGGTGTTAGCTTAGGAGCTGCATAGAGGCATGAGGGAAGGTTTCTCAATGAGATACAAAAGCTGAAGACAGCAAGAATCATCTGGGGTACAGCAATAATCTAGCAGCCTGTATTCCAGCAAAAGCTTTCACCCCTGACTCAGAAAATGAAAACCTGTAATTATGATGAACCCATAATGAATGTGTTGCTCTTGTGCCTCTGGTGTTGTGATGTAATGCTGGGTACATTGTTATTATTATAGCCCTACCATCTTACACCCCTCCCAGAAGAGCCTAGGGAACAACCACCCTTACAGTCGCTCACTGGAGACAGTGGAAGGTAGAGATGCCCATGTCTCCTCATCCCACCACATGGCTGCACCGCATACACTCAAGCATGCCATTCACCACTGCTCCCACACATGGAAGGAGTCCCCTGCGTTCCCACCCAGGAGGAGGCCCTGAAGAGGGAGACGCCCCATTTAAGTGGTAACTATGGAAGCGCATGCACTCCAAGCCAGGAGTCCATGGCAGTCTGGAAATATAAAAATCTATCAAAAGAGCACAGTTGAACTAAATAAGAACAGTTGTCTTGAAAAGTAAATGGGGTTCACAATATTTTGCCAGCGGCAGGGGCCCGACCTGCATTGAGGGGTGATCTTGTCTGTTAATTCTGAGTGTGAAACCAGGAGGTGTGAGATGCAGTCCCAGCTTCCAATGGCAACATTCTCTGATCCAAGGGAACACAAATCACCCAGCATGTGCCAAATTGTCTTTATTTGCGTTGTGTCTACTGTACCGATACACATACTCAGTAATACATTCAGAGTATCCCAAGGAATAGCTTGTTCACTAATATTCGGTAGGTTAGAGAGGGTCACTGACAGAATATCGTGAAAAAAAAAATTAGAAGAAAAAATTATTGAGTAAAAAATATAGAATACAAAAATATCGACTGCCTATACTTGAAAAGGTAAGTACTAAAATATAGTTGTATTAAATATCGATTTTTAAATATCTATAATTTAAAATATTAAAATAAACAAATATTAAATACTAACATTAATTTATAAAAATAAAATATGTTTAAATTTATATTTTAACAAATATAACAAATAAAATTACTGTTAAAAATGTAAACAAATATATATATATACATGTGTGCGTGCGTATGTTCATATATATATATATATATATATATATATATGTATATATATATATATAAATAAACTAATATTTTAAATAATAATATAATTTAAAAATTGTAAATGATATAATATTATCAAAAATATATATATACAAATTTAAATATACCACAATCATAAAATATTTTTTTTAAATAATTTAGTTAAAAAAAAAAAAAAGTAAATATATTTTTAAAAATTGAATTATAAATAATTTACAAACAAAAATTATTGACATTTTTAAATATTCTTATTATAATAAATCAAACACATAATTATCTAAATTACAACAACATAAAATACATTATTAAATATTATAATAAATATATATGCATTTTCCACTACATTAAAACACATTCCCTTTACAATTAACACAACAGTAAATATTATAATTAACAAAAACAAAAAAATGTACTATTCCCACTCCAGTCAGTGCAACAGTAGGGAAAGTGTTGGATTGCAGAGGACTAAAATGTACTATTCCAACTCCAGTCAGTGCAACAGTGGGGAAAAACGCTGGATAGCGGAGGGGTAACATTTTCTATTCCCACTCCAGTCTGTGCATTAGTAGGGAAAGTGTTGGATTCCAGGGGGGTAAAATTTACTACTCCCACCCCAGTCAGTGCAACATTATAACAAAGTAAAATATCTTAAAAATGAAAATAATTTAAAAACATTAAAAAGTATGTTGAATACAAAATAGAAATATATTTAATATTATAAATGTTAAATTCATTTACTTCGCACCCCACACCCCGACAAAAACCACAACCCACATCTAAATTTAAAAAGATTTACTTGCACAATTAACATAATTATTTATCAATTAAACAAATATTATTTATGAAAATCTAAATCTAAATTCATTAAAATTGATTAACTTCCTACCCTTTACCATATAAACTCCACAACCCCAACCCAAAATTAAACAAAAAAAACATGTAATAACAAAATGTAATTAATTCATTTACAAGTAAATAATTATTAGAATTTCACAAGTAATTAACAAATAAAATAAAATAGTTTACTCTCCACCCTTTAGCCCTATAAACCCCACAATCCAAACCTAAAAACATTTAACTCAACAATTAACAAAATTAATGATCAATTATTTAATTAATATTAATTAATATTTTGTTATTAATTATTAAAAAATAAATTACTTCCCACACTTTACCTCTATAAACCTCACAACCCACACCTAAAAAAATTAATTACACAGTTAACATAATTAATGATCAATTAATTAATTATTATTAATTAACAAATAATACATTAAAAATAAATTATGTCCCACCCTATACTCCTATCAACCCACAACCCGCTACAGTACTAAAAAACACAAAATTAAATTAAATTAAATTTCAGAACTACTAAAAATGTAACTAATGTTGTAAGAAACATAAAAACCCCTTTTACTCCATAACCCACAGCTAAAAAAAATATTAAACAAATATTACACAATCAACATAATTAATCATCAATTAATTAATTATTATTAATTAACAAGTAATCATTAATACATTAAAAATCAATAACTACTAAAAATGTAACTAATACTGTAAGAAACATAAACAATAATTAAACAAAAAAATAATGTCATATACATTTAAAATATATACTAAAAAACATAATAATTAAAAAACAATATTTTAACCAACTATGGGGGTGATTACGATGGCAGACGGACTTCAGTCCGTACGCCATTGTCTCGGGGAGTGGGACCGCCCGCCTACAAGGCGGCGGTCCAACAGGTATTACGATGCGGCCGCCACCAAGGAGGCCGCAGGTGCCATACTTAACATTGCTTTTTTAGCAAAAAGGGGTTGGGCCCTAAACCACACCCAAACGGGGCCTCTTCAATAGTTACAAACCACAAAGTGTCTGGGTGTGCGCTTTCAAATTAGAGACATTTGTACAAAAACCACCTCAACTGCTGGAGTGGTTTCGTGTTTTTTTATTACACCTTCATGAGTTGGTTAAATTTTGACATAAACATTCAACTTTTGAATCATGTCAAAACCAAGAAAAACAACAAGTTTAAAACAATGCACACAGCATGAATAACAATAGCACAATTGACATTAGGATGAATGAAAAAAGCAAAAGTGTACGGCACATAAAATTACAAAAAATTACAATCAGAATAAGGTGACCAGTCCTTCAATTCGTCCTAAGCGTCCTAATGTCAATTGTGCTATTGTTATTCATGTTGTGTGTATTGTTTTAAAATTGTTGTTTTTCTTGGTTTTGACATGATTCAAAAGTTGAATGTTTATGTCAAAATGTTTATGCGGAGAAGCTTTGGTGTTCCTTCTTGTTTCTACCAGGGTCTTCTCACCTCAAACTTCACTATTCTATTTCCTTCTCCTGGTTTTTGTTTCTCAGCGCACAAGTCCATGTACATTCACAAAGACTAGATGGTGTCTGATCAAAAGACATGTGTAATTAATGCCACCAAGCAATTGAGAGGAATAACTCGGGTCAAAGCAGGCTGAAGTAGGAGAACCAGGCTCCTCCGAGGCTGGTTCCCACCGTTGGCACAATAGTTATATTTATAAGGCTGATGCTGCTGTTGCACTAATGTCATCTGCCATGCCCATATACCTTGTTTGAACGCATGCCTTTCAAAGCAGGATAACATGGAATTCATTAAGTTTTTTTTCCTCCCCAGGAAGACCCTAGATCATCAAAGATCTGTGGAAACCATGCTGTTCTCTCTTGTGCTGCTCCCTGTGTTCCTTAGTGGGGTCCTGGGGCAGTTCCCTACTGCCTGCACTACTGACCAGGCCCTGAAGGACAGGCGCTGCTGCCCTAAGTGGAAGGACGGCAGCATGTGTGGGGTAGACTCAGGAAGAGGACGCTGCAGGTTCATGCATCAGACCTATTCAGAGAAGAGGAGCTTTACTCAGCCCAACGATGACCGCTTAGACTGGCCGCATGAGTTCTATGACAGTGTTTGTGTCTGCAATGGGAACTACGGTGGTTTTGACTGTGGAGAATGTAAGTTTGGCTTCTATGGAGACAAGTGCACTGAGAAGAAGACCATCATCAGGAGGGACATCCGTGAGCTCTCTCGTCAAGAGAAATTGACATTTTTCAGTTATCTGAGCCTTGCAAAGTTGAAAACAAGTGCAAGATATAAAATTCTCATTACTGGCAACAGGTATGACAGAAACACCTTCCGCTTCGTAGAAGCCACTGTGTATGATGTCTTTGCCTGGATGCACTTTTATTCCTTTGCACCATTCCTAGATAATAATATGTTTGATGTGACCATAAACCTTGCTCATGAAGGCCCCAACTTCCCTTCTTGGCATCGGTGGTACCTCCTCTTTTTTGAGAGAGAAATTCAGATTCTGACCCATGACCATGATTTTGCCCTTCCGTACTACGACTGGAGCATGGACGGCCGGACGTGCAGCATCTGCACGGATGACATGATGGGCAAGAGCAATTCCCAGGGGTTGCTGACTTCTACCTCGTACTTCGGCAATTGGAAGGTAAATACAAAACTCTGCCTGTTTGTTTAGAAACTTGCCATGATGTATGTGTGTGTCCATGAATGTGTGCACTGGTCTGCAAAGCAGTGAAGCCCTGTACAATAGAAGGGTTTACAAAATAGGTAAAACAATAAGAGGGTCATTAGGATGGCGGGCGGATCGCCCGCCATCCCAACCTGAATTACCCCCCGCCATATTATTATGGCGGGGGGCATCGAGGCGGACGGAAAGTCCGTCCGCCGCATTTCCGCCGGTCATCAATCGTACCGATTGCCGGCCGGGCGAAATTGGGCGTTAATATGGTGGCGGTACCTAGCAGGCACCGCCATCCATATTAGGATATGTGTTACAAAAGGCCTTTCCATGGCGGCGATGCCGCCATGGAAAGGCTGGCGGAGATGTGCTCTGGGGGCCTGTTGTGGGCCCCCAACGGGGTGGGGGGTGCACTTGGGCGGTACCCATGGTACCCCCCTGCATTCACGTGCACAAGGTGGCAGGCACCGCACGGTGCCTGCCACGTTGTGCATGGGAATGCACAACATGTCAATTTGGCATTGCGGCGGGTGCTGCTGTAAGCAGCACCTGCCGCAATGCCAAATATGTGGAATGCGACTGCCAGGGTGGCGGTCGCATCCTAATCAGCGGTGCGAGACTGCCGCACGTCTGACGGCCGGTCCCAGCACCACGAGGATGGCAGGCGGACTGAAGTCCGCCCGCCATCCTAATCGGGCCCTAAGTACCTACAATGGGATGGTTTCCTTCACTGTTGTTCATGTGAGGGAATCAGCCCAATGCTCCTCCACCGCAATACACAATTAATCATATTTTAGCTCATAGGAATCTCTTCAAACTTAAATTGTATCTTAAAAGAAGTTAATTATGTGTCCATGTAGCCTCACCACTTACCATTGCTGTATTCTATAACTGATAGGCAGCCCTTTACTCTGGATGGCAGAGGATTACATTACTTGGAGAAAATGGCTCCAACATATTTATTAATTTACAAACCAAATATCCATGATCTTCTTGGCCCACATTACCCACGGGCTAGAAGATGAAAGAGTGTCACTTTAAGCATACCCTAGAACCCTGTCAGCCAGAACTAATTTTATTCCGTAATTCGCTCTCATTTTCTGATACATTTTTATAGGTCTCCCTGTAAATATGGTCCAGTATATTCTCACTTGCCCTTTAGCAAACAAAGGTTTGAAGCCACCTATTAACCTGAGCAGGAGAAAAAGATAGGCTGTGACCTACGCATCTCTATATTGGGATATACAACTTACATCTTGTGGATATGTTTTAATCCATGTTTGGACTCCATCCAGGCCTGGAGGAGTTTCACTTTCCGCTACGACCAATTAATAGCCACTTTCTATCCGTGCTGTTCATGCTTATGTACTCCAGAGGAAGACCTGCTGTGATACTTAACAATTAACACATACCCACAGGGTCGAAACGTCGACAATAACATTGATAATCCATATTCACGGGAAACAAGCCTAGAGAATGTGCTGGAGTTGAGCTGTTTACAATTGGAAAACGGACATTCGTCCACGGAATTAGTTTTTTTGTTTTGTATATCTTTTATGTCATTTATGATTTGGTGTTGTTAGACTGATGTGTCCGCATTGTGTCACCTTGTCACTAAGTCATGCTTTTATGTACTTTTGTATATTGTGTGTGTAACAGCCATGTATGAGAATACGTGTACAACTTGGATCACAGTCTTTGTTGTGTTGTGTCTAATTCACTAACATATTCTGAGCATGCCCAATGTTAATTGACACCAGCCCAGACTTGTAAACTCTTTTTGACCCTTTGTTGGTCCATATATAGGTGTATTAATCAAGCACCAATATCACCCAAAGTAATTGTGTCTCCCAACAGTAGCTCCATAATATTATATACCCAGGTTTTGAGGGACACAGGGCAAGCCCATTATAATTAATGGGATGCTGGTGGAGGGCTGACCTGTGATCTGATAGAATCAATCCTGGAAAGGAGTTTATTGTCAGCTCTCTACTGCACCAAGAGATCGAGGAGAACATGGAGGTCTTGGGGGGGAGTTCACACTGCAAACATGAAAGGCCTTTATTGTCAGGGCAGCTGCCATACCATGTTTGTGTTTGACACTGAAGAGACCGTGTATTTTTCTCTTTTTGGCTGACATTGAGGGGCCTCTAAACACAAGGTCTCCCCATAGTTAATTTCACAAGCAGGACAAGGCTTGCTCCATTTTGTGTTGTCTCTGGGTGGAAAAGTCTGTTCCAACCTGAATGACTACAATTTAAACAGTAAGAATGGGCTGGTAACAATTGTTCCTGTGGTGCTGTCCACCTGGCATGGACTATGAATGCAATCTGAGCCTCACCCTGCATGTGAAGTATCTATATCAACTCGTAAGTGTCGCACCACTGAACTGCTCCATGAAGATGGAGCTGCATACTGACCCTTTCCTGCAGGCCTGGATTAAACATGAAGGTCTACCGAAACTCTGCCGGCCTGGTGCACTGAAGGCCTTGCCTGCATGGAAACCCCATACAGTCCATGTAGTCCCAGTACACGAGCATAGAGTGCCAAGTAGCCGCCATACACCAAGGACTAGCTGAAGCACTACCCAAAACCATACTTGTACAAGTATAGATGAGATTAGTGTTAACAGTCTGGTAAGCAAACTGTCTCCCTCTGCCAAGGGATAGTTCTTTGTGGGTCTCCTCTACTTGTCCTTTCCCGGTGCCACTGTGCTCATGGCATAAGCCCATCTCAGCCTGGGTGGCAGAAGACCATGTATGTTTTATGTTTGACATAATTTTCCAATGACCAGAGTTTTAGAAGTGATGGGATTATTTAAACATTAGCAGGTGTCCTACCAACCCAGTCAGAGGAGTCCCTTGCTTCCACGCCCCTACCAGAGGACTGCCTATTCCTGCCTGGTGGGAATCTCTCTGCCTTCGTTGCATCTGCTGCACCGGCTGAGGCAAAGAAGATGGAGCAGTATGCAGAGCAGCTCCAACTTTTATTGATCCCACCTGGCATACTTACAGGTTGAGCCTAGACATCACTTGTGCTGTCTTTTCAAGACCTGTTGTATATACTTTGTTGCCTTAAAGCCCACCCATTGCTTTTCATTTGTCTATTTCAGTGTCCTTTAAAAATCCTTACTTTTAAGTGATTAATATGTCTTATTTATCCCTCCTTTTTTGTAAGTTGTTCACTCCCATGGAGCAGTGCAGCAGTACTTGTAGCCTTCCACTTGTCCCATTTTAGCA
Organism: Calotriton arnoldi; assembly: GCA_963921515.1. Taxonomy (NCBI): domain Eukaryota; kingdom Metazoa; phylum Chordata; class Amphibia; order Caudata; family Salamandridae; genus Calotriton; species Calotriton arnoldi. Next base: position 1,756,428 of record CAWUFW010001800.1, read on the forward strand.
ACTGCAAAAGGGACTACTTTTTCCTATGTCCAAGAGCACTGACCTCCGATTTCCATTTCTACAAACAGGGCTTTAATTCTTGTTTCCATTGTTTTGAGCTCAGAGATCCAACAGCCCTGTAAATCTTGTCCGCCTTTCTTTTATTATCTTTTCTGATTTTTCGAGCTGATTCACTTATTTATTCTTTCTCTGTTTTCAGATTTAGAGTGCTTGTTTATTCTTTCTGTGCATGCTGCGTTAGTCCTTACTTAGTGTCCTTCATCCTCTTTCACCGTGCTTGTTTATTCTTTCTGTGTGTACTGCATTAGTCTTTCCTCTGTGTCATTTGTGCTGTTGCTCATCCTCTTTCACCGTGCTTGTGAATGCGTGTGTTTGGTGCCTTATTGTGGTGACTGGTAATGGTCCAACTGGGACTTTAGCTCAGAAATTTAATCAGCACAATTCAATTGCATACTTTGGTTGGTCACAACTTGCAACTTAATATCACCTTACAGCAATGTGATCCCGTCTCTCATCTAAATGTAAACAAATGTAGCATGTGACAGTTTTGCACACTAGCTTATGGGTACAAATGTTGCAGTGGGTGCGCCTAAGAATGCCAGAAATTGAAACTCGCACACAAAGCTCTGCTGGAAATGCATGTTTTTATACTTCGCAGTGCGACCACTTTGCATAGTTGTTGCTTCCCTCTAGATGATTTCAGTGTTTGACATTCCTTTGCCAAACATATGCATACCTAAAGCAGTTCATTTAGGTCTTTTCAGACCAAAAAGATTGGCATGTTAAACCCTTTACTTGCATGCCCAGATGGCCTCCAAAGGCCTCCCAGTTGAAGTGAAATGGGCCGTTATCTGAAATGTGCTCCGGGTTCTGTCTGCGTGGACAGAAAATTGGACAGTACAGATATGTGTCTTAGCAACACATCAGCATACATAATGAAGGACGTCACATTATCCGATACGTCAACGTTCAGAAAAATGCAGAGTTTTGTGTTTCTCTGCCCCCCTCCTCTTAACGCTTGCATTTTAAAATTCTAATTTTGCTCAAAATCATACTGTTGTTATTTGTTTTGGGATCTGAATGCATACATTTTATTAGTCCTGTTTAATGCACTGTAGGTTTAAGGTTTTTACTTCTTTTTTTAGAAGATTGTGGAGTTTTGCCTGAAGGAAAACCTTTTGGTTTCGAACAGTGTGTCACGCTCATTATTGTTTTTTCCTCATATTTCGGGAAAATAGAGTTTCGGGCAAAGCTTAACTTTATTGGTTTGTTTACATGCCCAGGACTGGTCATGTGCATTTTGGATTGCTGATATTAGTGCCAAGGAGGGAACTGGGAATCAGATAGATTGTACTTCATAGAGGTGACGTGAAAGATCTTAGGTGGTTGCATATATATATATATATTTTTTTTTTTATAACATCATTTACGTTGTACTGTAGTTGTCCCAAGATAATGTGCTGCATAGCTAAGCACTTATAAGATTCAAAAGGCAAGACCTATTAGCTATGCCAATGCTTGTTTGTTTTAGTGGAAGCAGGAGTTTGTTTCATCCAAACAAAAAATACATGAACCTGCCATGAAGAGAGTGTGTTCCTGAGCACCAAGGCATTGTAAACTGTCCCTGCCTGGGCTACCTTGCCTCACATGAGGGACCCTGGCAGTGAATACGAGTGATGGTCGCCCTGCCCTAGGTAACTGGTGGCCCAGGGCCTAACTGGCTATCCAACCCAGGGCGCCCGGCAGCAGAGCCTCTGTGGCAGCACAGCCAGCTGATGCTCTGCTGTCACCAGTTCTGCAGTCCCGCCATCTTTGAATGGGATGAAAGACCCCTGAGTTTGCTGGGGCAGGAGCACTGACAGTTTATGGTAAGACTCCAGTCTTGCCTTACGGATTGCCGTGCCCCATGTTCTTATTTAATTTATGAACAGCAGAGCATTTGGGATTGATGAGTAATTAAGAACTTCATGAGCTGAATATCACATAGGTACCAAGTGCTGTCAGCATATTACATTTGTGGTATTTTGCTGCTTTGTTTGATAGGTGGGATTTATCTTGTTTGGTTGATGATTTTACTGTACATGTTTAATTTTTTATGTGTTATTAAATTGTTGTTGTTTCATATAAATTAACAACTTTTCTATCTTTATTGCAATGGTAAAAAATATCTATTCTAAATGTTCCAACCAGATATGGTGAGCTCGTCTTTAAATGCTCGGCCAGGCTACCACAGACTCAGGATATTTGCAAACTTCATTCTCACCTGATTTTACAAGGTTGGCTCGGGGTACAAAAGTTAAACCTGGGCTAATAGCATCACCCGACTCTGACTTCTTCTTTGGAGGACACAAGGGAGTTTGCATTGGAAATGGAATGAGCCCTGTAGCTGCAATAGGGCCCAAAGAGTAGTAACAGACCTCTGCTATGTAACTGAATATGATGGGTCTCCTGTCTCTGAGTCCTGAGGCTGTCTTCAGGTCACTACTGACACCACAACCAAAGCTCATTCAAAGATTATGCAAACACATGTCCTTGCTCAATTATTTGAATAGGCCCACAAGGGCCATTGTTCAAGGAATTATGGACTTTGTGGCCCTGCTTTCTATAAGATCACCAAGAGGTCTACAGTGATCAGTCTTTAGGTGGAGGAGGTGTCTATGATGTATGAAGTAGAGAAAAGAAATATTCTAATATGTACTGCCTCACACAATACAGCTCTCTCTTCTTCTGACTTTCCAGCTTCTAACTTCTCTTCCTTCCATACCATTTCCAGAGTATGTGCAGCGGGTTTGGCTACCCTGATAAGTATTGCACAGTTGCAGAAGATAAGTGCAGATTGGAGCCTATTTTCAGGAACCCTGGTGCAGACCCCAACAACAGCCAGCTGCCCTCCGCTCAGCAAGTGGAGGACGTGCTACAGTGGAAGGACTATGACACGCCTCCGTACAATATCACTTCCAAGCACAGCTTCCGCAACTGTCTGGAAGGTAGGTGCAATACGGTCTTTCACGAATATCTTGGTTGTGTGTGAATTCTCTCTTCTACTTTCACATATCTAATCAAAGGATGGACGGATGGAGGTAGCTTGAAGCCACATGTTTAAGTCTTTACTGATTTCTACAGAGTGAATACATTGAAAGGATGGAAAGTGCATCAGATCTCACGGTGTCAGTCAACAGCTTACCCTGGAACCTATAAATGAGGAGACAATTCCCAGGCAGGGATGGGCAAAATATTCTGTTTTGCCGGTGAAATTGGTGGAATTTTGGCGACTCCGCATTACTCTTTTAATGCTGAGTTCTGGACAAATTCTGGCAATCACTGCATGGCAGAATTTTTTCTCAGGCACAGCTCCAGAATGGTAAATTGTCGAGCAAGATTTTGTGTCCCTACCATGATTTCCGGTCCAGCGAGTTTTTTCTAATGCAGCAGGTCACCACTATTTGTGGTTCATGGCCAGAAGGCCGCTGCTCAAGTAGAAAATCTACTCGAGCGGCACCAAAATCATCTCAAGTAGCTGCGCCCTCTGATGCACCACTGGTGCTGTTTGTGCTGATTTATCAGCATGGAATGCATTCCCGGCACTAAATCACAGCTCAGGCAGCACAACGTGCCTATTTCTGGCCATTGGCGGAACTCCGCAGAACCTCACAGAGGTTATATGTAAGTCCGCGGAATTCTGCAGAGTCAAATTACGTGAGTATCACACGCACCTATTTCCAGTGCTACAACCAGCGTGGCATAATTCTTGCTGCACCAGAGGACACTCTGGAGCATGATTGGCTGCAGAGGTTGAAGCCATGCTTCACTGCTCTACCTGAAGGCTACTACTGGAGCAATAGAAGGGAAGTTGAGGGGACAATCCCTGATTTGGTACTGAGTTGGGATGAAGGATGCAGAAACGTTAAACAAGATCTAGATTTTTGGCCTTTAACTCAATCACCCGTGTTAGAAACAGGGATTATATCAGGCCTTCTGCTATAAAATATATAGGGGCATATTAGCAAGACCCACGTTAAAATTATCGCCGTTTTAGCGGCAGGAAACTGCCGCTAAAACGGCGATAATGGGCTTGCTAATATGCGTTATGGAATTCCAATAGAAGCCCAGGTTAGATGTCCTGCACATCTAACCTGGGCTTCTATTGGAATTCCATAACGCATATTAGCAAGCCCATTATCGCCGTTTTAGCGGCAGTTTCCTGCTGCTAAAACGGCGATAATTTTAACGTGGGTCTTGCTAATATGCCCCATAATCTTATATTCCAACTTGTTCAATAATTGAAGCACAAGTAAACAATCAATTGCAAGGACTGAGAAAGATCTCAACTGATGACCCACACCATTGGCCCCACTCTCCCAGCCACTCCCCAGGGACAATACCATGCACTCACCAAATCTTGCATTGAATAACTGTGTTCAGCAGAGGCAGGATTCTTCACCGGCAGACTTCATACATGGTGGACATTCTTAAAATCAAAGAACACCAACTTCCATCAAGCAGGGTCTTTATTGCAAGATTTAGGATTAAATGGATATGTCTTAATTAAGGGGAATCCTTTTGCTGAGCCTCTCCGGAGCAGCAAATTAGTTAAAAAAGTTAGGACCCAATTCACAAAAGTAATCTGAGACAAAATCCTAAATTTACGACTTTCGGTATTCACAAAGGGCATTTAGGAGTAGTAAAGTTAGGATTTTGTCTCAGTTAAACTTAAGTTTTGGAATACCAAAACTTAAGTTTAACTGAGACAAAATCCTAACTTTACTACTCCTAAATGCCCTTTGTGAATACCGAAAGTCGTAAAGTTAGGATTTTGTCTCAGATTACTTTGTGAATCGGGCCCCATGTGTTTTATTTATTGCTTCCTGTTTCTCCTCATGAGCCCGTGTGTTCTAATATGTTCCTCAACATCTCATACTAAAGAGTCCATCACATTTTCCGTTCACAGGCTTTTTTGATCCATCCAGCGGTGAGATAAGGAGGCGGAGCTTGCACAACTTGTTCCACATGTACATGGGAGGAACAATGAGCCTGGTCTCCCTCTCCGGCAATGACCCCATCTTCCTTTTGCACCATGGGTTCATTGACAAGTAAGGCACAATCTGTGGTTGAAAAATGTCTGAATGATCTATAAGAAAAAAACAGATGTTACAGCTGCTGCATAAAAACCTTGAGACAATTAGGAGAGAGAGACAGTCATCAAAGTGTAGGGACCACATGGACACAGCTCAACCACCCTGTCTCTAGCTTCTAAAGCAAGAACCTTTATAGAGATATTGTGTGTCTGTCCACAGTGTACACACAGACCTTTAGGGTACATCCTTAGATTTCAGAAACGGATAACTGACATATTAGTGGGGACTGTGGACCGTGCAAATGTCCAGTAATGGGAGCTTCATGATGCCCAAAAGCCAACACCAAGAAATGCATAAGGGGAGTTAAAATCAAGCAGGCAAGCCCCCTTGAGTCTTCTCATTGGGTATTCTGAGAGACCCAGGTATAGCGAGTTACTAGAGTTCAGTGTCGACTCAGTAATCGCATCCACACATAAACAGCCCATCGTGGCCAATCAAATGCTAGCTCATACCCTCTCCAAAGATATATTATATATTCTAAGAGATAGTCCTAGAAACAAATCCAGTCCCTTACCTCCACTTTCACACTCCGTGTTTATGTCATGCATTCTAATAAATATTGATTGCGACAAGTCCAGTCTATTACCCTCAAGATGCATGGTACGCATTCTGACAGCTGGCCCGTGCATGTCTAATCCACTGGCACCCCATTACGTCTGCTGGAGTGTGTTGCACGTTCTATCAGCTAGACATAGCAAAAGGTCCCATTGACTGCTGCTGCATTTAACTCAAAGTGTATGTTATATATTAGAACATTGGAATTTTGAGTGCCCCATTTAAGCAATGGAGCAGCAGCGGCCCATAAGAAACGGTATAGGCCCGCTGCTCTCAACAGTACAATGTCCTAATACACAGCCTCTGCCTCCCCAAAATATATGGTTTGGGCAGGGTAAAGCAAAAGGCAGAGCATGTGCAGCAGGACAAACAGGAACCTTCCCCCTCTCCCTTCTCCCGTGGCTCACAGTATCATTGGAGCCTTGCACGGAGGGAGGGGGGAATTCTGCTCAGCTCCTGGGTCTCCCTGGATCGGCTGAATGACAAAGTCAGTTTATTCAAGCCTAGGGAGAGCCAGGGGCTGACATCTGCTTTCTTTCACAGCTATTTTTGTGAAGGTTCAACAGCTAACAGCTGCTGTTATCTGCTGAACCATCACAGCAGCAGCTGTAAAACAATGGGTTTGGACCCTCGGGTGTTTCAACCCACCCTGGGCTCCGAGGCCTTTGTTTTTGCATTAGGAAATTCTGACCTCATAAGGTAGTATGTTTTAACAGCCGTCTAGCCCGCCATAGTGAGCTATACTGGCCATTAGAAAACTAGAATGTTGAGAGCTCCACTGAACATAATGGAGTAGCTCCAACATTCCAATGTTTGTCTTTCCGTTTCTCCCTTTTTAATTTAGAACATTCTGCCCTTAGTGGGTGGAATGTTCTAAAAGTCCTATAGCCCTTCTGCCTCTGTCTATACCCTTCCTGCACAAAAACAATCCTGCCTACAACACAGGCACCCTTGCACCATGACGCAAGGGTACCTGCATTGGCTCTAGGCAGCCAAAGGTACGCCATCACAGACAAGGACAGACGCATGCCATATAATAGTAAATATGGCACATTCCTGCCCTTTCGCTCGCTCCGCTGTGTAAGAGCAAAAGGGCAGGAATAGGCTGTATTTACCATTATACGGCGCACTCCTTTCCTTTCCTAGCACCGGCACTTTTGCCTTCCTAGCGCCAATGCAGGTACCCAAGCGTCATTTCAGGGGTGCCTGCATTAAGGCAGGATTGTTTCCATCCTCAGAGGCATTATGCAGCACACTTAGAAAGAGGAAAAAACAAAGAGAAATAAAGATAGTTCTCCTCAATGCGTCTCTGGTGGAGAGGTGTACGATTCTGATGCATTTCCCGGTCTATCAATGTTGGTGAATCTGGTATTGTGTCAGAACCCATGGGTGGATGCGTGGGAACACCCACGCTTCATCCATGGCACGCCTCCCTGGTACACCTCCCTCCCGCAGAGTAATGCAAGGCAACGATTTGTGCTGCCTTGGTTTACTCTAGATTTATCGGGCCACTCAGGGCCATGCAAGGTGGCCTTACGTGGCTTGATAAATCTCATTTAGGTTTTTATGTCGCCTTTGCATTGTGCAAGGGTGACGCAAAACATTGATAAATGTGCCCCTCAATGTGTACAACCGGGGCTAGCCAGATGTCCCCTCTCTCGCCGCCACATTCACTTTCCCTGATGTTTGGTAAACAGCCAGAGCTAGCCTCATTTCCAAATCATCGCCACATCATTTTCCTCTGTGTACCCCTCTCAGGTATCCTAGCAGCTGAATGTGGACTAGTATCACATCCACCTCTACCAAATGCTCTTTTCCCTCACCTGCATGTCACATGTTCTAAGAGATGGATTGCCCCCAGTCAGAGTCATTAACCCGGAACTCCCCTCCTTCATCTCAATGCTATGTCTTCTAATGATTGAATGTTTCTTGCCCTATTAACAACTGCCTCTTCTCTTTCTGCAGAATATTCGACCGCTGGTGCGTGAAATACAACGCTACCAGGGAAATGTACCCGAAGAATAAAATATTTGGGCACGGCCAAAATGATTACATAGTGCCCTCCATACCTCCAGTAATGATCAAGGACTATGTGAGACAAGCAGCAATCTTTGGATACAAATATTCTGATTATGATCCTTCTAGTTACTATTCAAAAACAAATGTCAAAGCATAGGGCAGTTTAAGACATGAAGACCCAGGGGCGCATCCCCAGAGGAGGGAGTGGGTGTTTAACAGTGTAAGAGAGACATAGGACAAATCTAGCAATAAACAGGGGTCGGTCTGACTGTAACAGGACATTTGATCCAGAGGGTTAGAGGGTTAGAGGGTGAGGACAACACCTACAACTTGAAGAATACCAGTGACTTCTCCACTATTGGCCAATCCATTTCTTTGCTCCTACCATTGGACCGGTCATTCCACCTCCAACAGTCCTGCTGAAAGTAGGACAGGAGACCCCTCTCGTGCAAATTCCTCACATGCCACATATCATGACCTCAGACCTCCTGCTCTCTTTGGATATGAACTTGATGGGAGTTTTTTTCTGCTGATTCTTTGCTAGGACTGTGATGCAAAGATCTACCTCATCACCTGCTCTTACCTCAGATCCCGCTTCTACTCACAGCGGAAATGAGTCCTAGATCGCTATTCTCTACTTTGACAACTCACCCATTATACTCTTCTCTCATCAGCTGGAAAATGAGCATCTCTTTCTTTGCCTCCACTCTCTCCTGAGAGGACTTATTTAGAACCCAAAATAGTACTCAAGGATGAGGCAGGGTTAGCACTTATTCTTGCCATTGAAACTTACAATCAGAGGCCAACAAGATGTCAAGGACTTCTTGGAACAGAAGTTCTCTGGGTGTCGTCATACAGTCATCCATCTTCAGCGGGCGCTGCAGTGCATTAGAGTATGTGCTTCATTGGTCCAGCAGTTGCCAATTCACCCCATCACCACCTTTCAAGCTCAGTGTCAGAGGGTCCTCTTTTACGATGTGCAACAACAAATATTGTCAATGCACATTACATTTGTCTCATAAATGATCCTGGTTTACTGAGCCTTACAAGGAACTGCTCAGCACCTCCCTTTGCACATGCTCTTGATGGCTCATCCTTCTTGTGTAAAATCATATAACATGATTTCTAAACTGATTCACTTAACCTGCACTTTTTGTCTTTTCACTTAACTAACATTTGTAAAGTTATTGTATTAGTTGTATTATTTTGATGGTTGTTACTGTTGATATGTATATTTATCATGCACGGGGCAATGACATTTCTCGCTGCATTAAGTATGGTTGATTTAATCAATAAATGGCCTCTTCTAATATGAGTGGCTTTCCACCTTTTTATTTTGATTTGGTCTTCTTTCTCTCCAGGCTCCATCACATACCACACTGCATTTCCTAAGTGTTTCTTCTGTGACTGTGTGACACATGTAGCACCCAATGCCACCCCACTGGTTTACACTGGATAGGTGAGTGAGTGAGAGGAAAGGACAGACCGCCAGGTTTCACCCAGGTTTCACTAGAAGATATGAACAGATGCATGGAGGTAAAATGAGACACTTCCATGTGAAACAGCTGCATAATCACCCTCGAGAACCCTCCTAAAAATTCTTCCTCGTTAAAAATACCAGGCCTAGGGCACTAGCATGTCTCTCCAGGCTATTCTGTGTTATACAGCTAAACTAAGAACTGTTGCTAGCTACATTTTGCTCTTAGTTTTCATTTTATTAAACTATTGTGAAAATGTAAAAACACATGTCTCACACAACTCTATTTTCAGTTCCAATATCATACAGTCTCAGACTTCCAATCTCATCTTCTAACCACTGACTATGATAATCACCATCAAGATACTAACTTACCCAGTTATAAGCAAGATGAATGTTGACATGTTTCGGCATGTTGTCCAATCTTCACCTGGGTCTTCATTAAGGCAAAGAGGTAAAGCAGTTTGAAAACGATGAATATTTATCAGCTGTGAGAGATCTCTCATAAACAGAGAATACTCCGTTTAGGTTTATTTCACTATCAATATGCCCTCCTTTCCATTGCATGTAGCACAAACTTCCCAAAAATACAATGTTGTTATACAGGGATTGATTGCCCTTTTCAACTAATCTTCAAAAGCAAACCCTTGCAGTGAGCTGAGGATATCCCTGACCTGTGTCTTTGATTATTGATCACTCTAGTTCACTTTACCATCAACATATGCTATTCTGATCTAGAAATAGAGCACTCTGCAGTAAATTATTTAGATTTTTTAAACATTTCATAATGTATTTGTACTCACATTTCTTCAGGAATCCAAATCATTAAAAGTAGCATCCTTACTAAACCCCAGAATGGAAAGGTCTTTGCCAATGTATTATTTCAAAAAGAGTCTACTGGTGATCTCTCTCCTTTAGTTTCTTCACAATGTTAATATTTCCTTCCAAAGATATCACTCTTAATGGACCATAAGTTATAAGGATAACTAGATTGTTGATTAAGATAGCACCCAATGGTCACCTGTCACTCAGAGATGCAACTGGTACCCTCTAAGCCTGGGGGAAATATAAATAACGCTGACGTACTTTGCATACGTTTGGGAAATATATGTTACACTTATGACGTGAAAATTCCCAAAATAGTGCCACATTGCGTAATTAGGCTGCACATTGATAGCACACAAGAACGTGACCAACCAGCATGCAGGCACCTGTTGTTCACAGTACTTGGGTTTTTCACTCTATTTTTTCAGCACAAAATGCATCTTCATGTCCAAAATGCATGCGAGGAGGCATTTCACCCTAAAATATAGTGCTAAAAGCCAGATTTGTATTTTGCATAATTATGTGAAAATACGTGAAAACAAATTATGCACATTTCACACATCCCTTGTACTCAATTAACTGTTCTTCTGTAAGCTGTGGGGGTTTGATAAACTATCGTATTTTACATCAATATACATTCCACTCTTATTTCTTATATCCTTATCTGAAAAAAGAAGCATATCCCAAGGATGTATCTTCTGAATGCCTCCCATTTTTAAGTTGTATCTAAAACATTTATTTAGCAAGAATAGAGGCACTGGTGCACCATATAACACATATATTTAAAAATACATAACGCATAGTTAGCGGAATAGAGGCTAACTTCTCAAATTTAGTGGAGCTACAAAGTAAGAATTGAAATAAGCAAGTTTTATAAAACACGACAAAAGATCTTAAGTCACCTAGAAATACACTCTCTACACCTAAAGGCTTAAGATAGATTTCGTGTGGCAGGACCTTGAGTCCACGAAGATTCATAACTTGAAGTCTGGTATAGTAAATGATTAAATAAATTGATTGATTTGTAGACTTGACATCCAATTTCAATGTACTCCCAAGCCTTTGGGCAATAGATGAGCAAACCCACTTGCTCCAACCATCCATCTATCAAAGAAAAACACAGCCTTAAGGAGGGAAAGTGACACTTAAGAAACCTCCATTAAAAAAAAGATCCCCTAGGGCGTGGCCAGCCAAGATGGCCGTGTGGACGTGATCCACGACGGCTCCGCTGCCAGAAAGTTATTCATTGCAGACACCACCGCGCTTAAGACTCCAAATGTAGGGAAATATACCTGGCATAACGCAGAAACAACTCCGGTGTCTTTTGAGGCGCCAGAATTCGTGTGTGGACTGGCGGATGGCGAGTGGCTGAGGGCAGAATGGGAGGCAGGCGCTCCAACTGGAGCTCTGCCTGGGGTTGATTGCAGAGAAGGGCAAGAGGTGGAGAGCGGCTCTACTGGGGCCAACCGAGAGAGACTTCAATCTGGAACGTCCCGCGCCTGCAGGATCGAGACCGGTGAGCGACCCTCAGCAGCCCGGTGCGCGAATGCAGCGCGAGGCGGGAGACGCGACGGCTGCCATTTCCCTGCAGCACGGCGTGGAACAAAGAGACGAGCGGTCCCCGCGAAAGAGAACAGAGGTACCCGCCGAGTGGAGGCCGTAATAGCTGCTTCATGTGCGTCCAACTGGAGAGGGTATTCTCTTCTTCTGGGCAAAAAATACGCCATTAACCCCTGAGGCGAATTGTGAACTGGCGGTGCCTGACCCCAAAATGGCGCCCACAATGGACGACATGCCTCGGGCTGACTCTGGGATTTCGCGCCAGGTAACGCTCCCACGCTAACAGCGGGGTGTGTCTTATCAGCCTCAGTGGGCAATCAATGGGAGCACTCAGTGATTCGCAACCCTAGCAAGTTCAAGGCATTCCAGACAGCAATCCCCATAACTGCCCACATCGACACTATGCAAGGAGGGCATGCGTGAGAGGGGTGGAGGCCTTCGTATGTAAGAGAGATCATAGGCGCAGAGGGGCGGTGTACAACGGGATCAACATTGAAAATAGAGCAACAGGAGGCATTCTGGAGCCCCCACATGGATGAGCACTGAGAACAGGCACCATCCTGGAACTTAAAGTACCCATATACTCTGACCAATTGCAGAGGGTAATAGGGCTGGTGAGGGGACCAAGGACATTCCAGGCTCTGCGTTTCAGGAGATCCGGGCTCCAGGCATCTCCCACGGATAATACCACCTAAAGCTCTATGCTGCCCAAAAAACAGCCTCAGAGCAACAGGGTGTCAACCTGCTTCACACCTACCTCCAATACGGAACCACAAGCGGACATTCGCGAAGAGACCAGAATGGTGCTATCTAAGGAGGACCTACTCACCTCTTTGAGAGCATTCAAACAGGAACTGAGGGACGAAATGAAGGCGGACTGGACCCAATCCCTAGACACACTGAAGGCAGATCTCAGCGGTAGACTTACCTCCCTACAGCAAGACATCGATTCGGTGGGCACGAGGGTGCTGGATGTGGAGACTAAAAATGCGGAACTCGATCAGAGATCGGAAAAAATATCAGCCATGGCGAGGGAACTCCAGACCCAGCTGGCATCAATGCAATTAAAACAAGAGGATCTGGAAAACCACTCTCGGCGGGATAATATACGAATCCGCAACCTGGAAGAAGGTGCAGAAGGCCCGGACCTCAAGGCCTTCATAACAGGACTGTTTTCTGAAATACTGGGAGCGGCGACGGTCAAGGTGAAAATGGAGAGAGTCCATAGAGTAGGAAGACTTTTACAAGGTGAGAAACGGCAGCCAAGGGACATCCTCGCCAAACTACACTCCTTCAAAACCAAAGAAGCTATATTACAAGCGGCCAGAAAAAGGGACGTAGTGAAGTTCCAGGGGTACCCATGCGAGCTGTTCCAAGACATCGCCCCGGCGACCCTGGCACGGCGTCAGCAATTCAGACTCATCACAGACAAACTACGGCAGGACAATATCCGATACCGCTGGACCTATCCTTTTGGTCTCAGCTTTGAATATAAAAACAGGGCACGCCATGTTACCGAGGTCCAAGAGGCGTGCAGGGTCCTGGGAATTTCACCGCCAACCAACGATTCTGGGGAGAATACCCCTGCTCTTCAAGGCGACGACATGTCTGGTGGGGGTGAGACAAGCTCGTGGCGTACCCGCCAACTTCCCAGATCGAAGAAGACCCAAGAGGCCCCTGAAACAAACTGAGAGACTTCATAGAGTGCTCCAGACATGAGGGACTATTGACCGTATTGCAAGCGCTGAACTGATATTGCTTGAGAGGGCGGAGATTCATCCACAGTAGGAAACGGACAGTGATGACCGAGCCTCACTCTCTCTTCAATATCTGGCTTATTGGGAACTAAACATTTGTGACACCAACGCTATTTACCTCCTTCCTCAGAACGTGCTCTGAGGACAGGAGCGCTCTACTCTGGTCACAGAGGGACCGTGGGTGTTTTTACAACTAGCTGCCTTGTAGAACTTCTGGCAGCAGACTTTGGTCCTAATCGCCTCACAGTGTCGGACAGACACCATGGAGGTACGCTGGACTGGGGACATACGGTCCCAGAGTTGACACTGTTCAAGTTAATTTGTTTTTCTTTCTTGTTGGTATCTTTCTTTTTGACCCTGGGACAACACAGAGGGCTCTGAGGGGAAGGAAGGGGGTAGAAGAAACACAACGCAATGTGCCGTAGAGACGGGAGGAGGGAAGAGACGAAGTGGGGGGGAGTATGAGAAGGGAAACTGACTGAGGTTTGATCACGAGAGGCTAAATCACACGCCACCATCAGTAGGGTGATACCACATTGTCTTGGAACATACGAGGTATGAATGCCCCCTTTAAGCGTCAAAAGGTATGGAAATACCTCACAGATCAACACTACGATGTGGTTGCTCTGCAGGAGACCCACCTCAAACGGTCAGAAGATCATAGATTGAAACACAAGTCCTATCCACTGATCTACAAATCCTCCTCCACCACAAAACATAATGGGGTGGCTTTACTCTTTCACTGCTCACTCAAATTCCAACCCGAGGACTATAAGACGGACAAGGAGGGGAGGGTATTAATGGTGAAGGGGCGCCTCCGGGGGAGAAAGTGCACCATAGCATCTATATACGCACCCAATACTAATCAGGCGCAATTCCTCCACTCCACGTTGTCTCTGCTGGGGGGCTTTGCGACAGGTGAGATAATACTCATGGGGGACTTTAATCTCACCTAATTCGGGGGCAGACAGCTCAAACCCACACAAAGCCCACACTGGAAGTTTTCCAAAGGCTCTGAAACAAGCGGTACAGGAGATGGGTCTCAGGGATGCGTGGAGGGAAGCGCACCCAGATGACACAGACTATATGTTCTTTTCTCATGTCCACCACAGCTATTCAAGACTCGAATACACGTTTCTCAGTCAACACCTCAACAGTCAAGTCCGAGAGGCCACTATACATCCTATCATCATTTCAGATCACGCCCCAGTGGCAGTTTCTTTGGAGTGGCCGTGCACGGCCTCTAAATACAAAAGGTGGTACTTTCCCAATGCCTTAACCCAAGATAAAACGTTGCATGACTCGTTACGGGCCACTATTAGGGATTTCTTCCAAATAAACAACCCACAAGACACGTCCATGGCAAACAACTGGGACACGTTTGAGGCTGTTATTCGGGGCCAATGTTTGTCCCTCATGTCTGCCCTTAATAAAGAACTTGTGTCAAAGAGGTCACTTTTAGAGGGGGAGCTTAAGATCGCAGAACACGAACACAAGGTCAACCCCACTCTCACACTCCAGAGAAAAGTGACAGCCCTGAAAGGAAAACTGCAAGCAATCTACTCGAACAGAGCGGAATTGACTTTGCTTTGCCTTCAACAGACATCTTATGCTCAAGGTAATAAAATAGGGGCGTATTTGGCGAGACAACTGAGAGTTAAAAGGGCAAGAGAGTATGTCATAAGCATAAAAGGTCCCACAGGTGCCCAGACTAGGGAGGAACCCGGGAAGGCGCGTATGTTTAAGGAGTTTTACGAAACACTTTATTTGCCCGACCAAGCCAACTTACACGCACAAGCAAATCACCTTAATTCAGTGACGCTGCCTCAGGTTACGCCATTCCAGAACGAACAACTGGGGGAACCCATATCGGAAGAGGAGGTTCAGACGGCCCTTAAGACTCTCAAATTGCACAATGCCCCGGGACCGGATGGCCTGACCACGCACTTCTATAAAACCTTCAGTGCGGAACTCATTCCCCAATTAACTCTCCTCTTTAATCACATTGCGACCTCTACCCAAGTAACTCGCACTATGAGCGAAGCATTAATCACTGTGATCCCTAAGGCTGAGAAAGACCCTCAGCTATGTGGTTCTTACCGCCCCATAGCGCTCCTTCACCTAGATGCCAAATTGTATTCCAAAATACTGGCCTCTCGGTTATACAACTTGATGCCAGACCTTATACACCCAGACCAATCCGGTTTTATTAGGGGCAGACAAACGCATGATAATGTAAGCAGGGTGATTCAATTAATAGAGAAAACCCACAAGAAGCAGATTCCCGCAGTGCTCCTAGGTCTGGATGCCGAGACGGCGTTTGACCGGGTGGACTGGTCCTTCCTCTTTCAGGTCCTCCATGGGTTCGGATTCTGTGACACCTTCATCAACATGATACGAGCTAATTTCGCAGCACTGAGTGCCAGAATCTTGGTTAACGGGGTAGCCTCGGACTCTTTCTTGTTGGGGAGGGAAAAGAGACAGGGCTGCCCCCAGTCTCCGCTCCTTTTTGCGCTCAGCATTGAACCCTTAGCGACAACTATTAGAGAGTCACCAGAGATTAGAGGGGTGCCCTTCGGTTCCGACGAACATAAGATATCGCTGTTCGCCGTCGACGTCTTGTTGACATTGTCGGACCCCCTGCGTTCTCTGACTTCAGTACAAGAGGAGTTGACTAATTTCGAACAGGTAGCAGGCCTTAAGATTAACCTCCTTAAATCATTCATTTTAAATTTAATGCTGCCAGAAGCCGAAATGAGAAATCTGGGGGCAACTACACCATTCCAACGGGCCAAGAAGGATCTGACATATCTAGGGATTAAATTGACCCCCAAAATAGCAGATTTGTTTGGCGCTAATTATCCTCCGCTTCTCACCCAACTACAAGCCGACCTCAAGCGCTGGTCGCCTCTTTATCTGTCCTGGATCGGCAGACTCCACGCTATTTAGTTGGTGGTATTGCCGAAATTGTTGCACTTATTTCAGAGCCTCCCCATCAGCCTAGAGAAACACTTCTTGCACAGAACACACGTACTGCTTAAAAAATGTGTTTGGCAAAATAAGAGACTGAGGCTACCATTCCATCTCCTAAGAAAACCCACGGACGAGGGAGGCCTAGCGATGCCTGACCTGACACTCTATTATAAAGCAGCACAACTCAGGGTCATAGTTGAATGGTCCCACCATGAGTCGGACAAACACTGGCTACACATGGACCGGGCGATAGTGGGTCGGGTGATCTGGGACCTCCTCTGGAAGCCGAAAAAAGACCGACCAGCAAATGTGCACAAGTACCCCTACTAAAACAACTCTCCACACATGGGACGATGTGCTGAGACAGACTGATTGGATGACGTTTTCATCCCCATACACTCCAATACACGACAACCCAGCATTTCCCCCGCACTAGAGCCAGGCCCTTTCGACGCTTGGAGGGAGGGGGGATGCCTCACTCTTGCACATCTATTCCATAATTGGGATATCCTCACATTTGAAAACTGCCAGCGGGATTTCAATCTACCCAAGTCAGAATACTTTCACTATCTACAGTTACGCCATTGGGCCCTGCAACCCGAGATCAGAGAGGGAGCGACGAGGGAACTCAGAACACTAGAGCGCTATCTAAGGGGAGTGGGCACGATGAAAGGGGCTATCTCCTTCCTCTACGCACTATTATTACATACTTTACCATCCCCTCGTCCCCGTTATCTTGACTTTTGGGAAAGAACACTCAGTCACGTTATCACAGACGTTCAATAGAAGGCTTTATGGAGAGACATTCAGCGTCACAATCACTCACTAATACAATGAGAGGCCCACTACAAGGTACTCTATGACTGGTACCTATACCCCACCAAACTCAAGAAGATTTTCCCCAATACAACAGACTTATGCTGGAGGGGATGCGGCCTCCTCAGCGATTTTCATCACATATGGTGGGACTGCCCGGTCATTCGCCCCTTTTGGAATGAAATTCTTGCCCATATCAAAGATATATTAGGGTACCCCATACCGGTCTGTCCTGAATATGTGCTCCTGGGGCTTAGGGACCCGGGTTTGAAATATCAAACTACAGCGGATCAAGCCATCTTGTGGCTGTGTCTAGGTGCCGCCAAAACGGCTCTGGCCGCAGCCTGGAAGAGGAAGGAGGCCCCGGATATGAGAAGGTGTAAGGGTGTGCTCACAAGGGGTGGATCACTGTTTGAATATGTAAACGAAGGCTGGTTTTTATGACAAATTGCAGTTGAACCAATTGGAGTGAAGTTTAGATGTTTTAAGGGAATAAGTACAGGGTCGGCAGAATATTAATTTAACGTCAATATTCTTCCACAGAAAAGGAGTCCTCTTGGAAATTACCCCAGAGTGAAGCAATAGCGGATATTGTCCGTCTAAGTATTGAAGGTAATAAATACCCTATTTGGGTCTGCAACAAAAAAACAAGGGACCAACACCCTGATGAATGCCAGAGTGATCCTGTTGGACACATAGAATTGGCAGAAACATGTTGGTATTCGCAGCAGGGGTATAGGGGCTTTTACCTCCCGGAATACCCTATTATTCTATTTTTAATCCTACCAAGGGGTGACAGGAATAAAGAATGATTATGGTTGCCCTTTAGGTAGTTTTAATTATATGTGTCTGCACTGTTTGGTCCCATTCTGAAGGGAATATTCCTTCCTATGTTTGTCATTGTCGTATATGTTCTTTTATATATACTGTGTCTTCACCACTAATCTTCATTCACACAAAAGATTATTTGCGCTCCACTCAGCGTGTTGGTCTGCACCTGGGTGTTTGATGCGGCCCTATGATGAAGCATGACACTGCAAAGTGTGTGAGGGCAGTATTAAGAAATTTTTTGTCTTTCCCTGTTTCTTGTTGTCTTTGTAATAATGACTAGTGGTCGGTGTATGTAGGAGGTTTTGTGGAGTTCAGCACCTCCGTCAAGTTTCGTTGTGTTTAGTCCTTCTCTGTTGTGTGAGATTTCAGTGACGGTAGGGGAGTCAGAGAAGGCTTATACCCTTGTCTCTTCTTTGTGATTTGGAGCAATGGCAGGCACGCCTCTGGAGAGCACTAACCATGGAACGCATGAGTGACATCTACAGGTATGCTTTTAAAAACTTTGAATACGCTTGGGTCCCTTGGTTAATTACTTGTCCACTGGCCTCCCGATGACTACATGCTCCCCGAGGGTTAGAGCACTACACCTGTTCCAATTCTAAACAGAGTATAGTCACACACCAGAGCGTATCACAGACTTTGTTCAGCACCAACTTGTCACCCAGGGTCACACTTCGACTGGACTACTCGAGCCCAGCGAATTGTTTTTTTTATTTCCTTTCTTTTTTCTCTTGGGTTCTGTTTTTACACAGTTGGGGACTCTCTTTCAGGCTCCCCATCCACTCCCCGTAAGTGTTAGTAGGAGTGACCGTTGGCAAAGGGGTTGGGTTTTGGGGAGGGGGGAGGGTCAGGGGTACACAGGAGGGGTTAGTTTAAGAAGAATCTGTTGTCCTTAATGTACTGGTGATCCATATATGACTCTTTGAGAAACTATGACCCGTAACAACTGCAATACTCTGTACACGGAAATAGCATTATGAGAGCCGTATACGGGAGGAACGACTGTATGTATTGCCATATGTTATGATACTTCTTACGTAAAACTCAATAAAAACAAGTTTGAGAAAAAATTGAATTAATTTAAGTCCTGGACAAGAGTTTTCAAACATCTTCTGTAAAGCATTGCTACACAGGAAAGTACAGCTGATTTTGTGCCGCTTGGCCGATGTTGCAAATGTGCTCTAGCATAGTATGCTTAACTCAAGGAACGCCCACGTGACTGGGCACAAAGAGCAATCTTTGGAGTAAAACCATTGACCGAGAGCTCCTCAAGCAGCAGTGCAAACTCAATTATTTAAGGATCGAATTGGACTCTAAATGGCCCTTTTCCATTTTTCTTGTATACAGTGATAAAATAGGTCACGTGAATTTGTAGGTTCACTTTCCTAAGCACAGGGAGGGTCGTAGTCCACTGGAAGGGCTGGGATATGTGAGGTGGGGAATGTGTCGACAAACAACAATTGTTGCATTTACAATTCAAACAGTGTCTACAATTTTAGTGAACATCCCGCTTTCCAATATCACTTAAAATTGTGATAACTTTAAATGACATGGGCAATATTCATTAGGAGAAGGTATCTTTATTCTTTCCTCTTCTGTTTTTCTGTCTTAGACTTCTTCACAATATTTACACATGGGTTCAATTGGCAGTAGAGCTATGTATTTCAGCCTTGGTCTTGGCACAGATCATTCAGAGTAGGCCAACCATCTCATGTTTCACTTCCTCTGGCAAGTATTGTCTGGGGCAGTTAATGATTTAGTTGTAAAAAGAAAACATTTAAAGTATATAATCTAGTGATATACCTTATTCCATGTCAACACTGTGTTAGCTAGCGTGTTTAGTATAACACTTGTGAAACACAGCATACTCGTGATCATATAGTTCTAGGGTGTGTGTCTAGTGTGTACGAATAAATAATAGTATGTGGCGTGGTCAATCTTGTGGTTTAAAAATTGGGCAATGGTTAGACAGTCAAAAGAGTAAAAGAGGGACAATAACATAATAAACATATGAAGTAACACCTAGGGTTCCAACGTGGAGATCCCTTTACTTGAGATATCATGAAAAGCGGTATCTGAAAAGAAATTTAGATGTTCTTTAGGTACTATATCACAGAGATAATTAGTGGAACCCAAACTCTCTCTCGTTCCGGCAACACAAACTCAATAAAATCTAGGAAACCATGGCTGTATTTTAAAAATGCATTTTTAAAATCTAAATACTGTCCTAGAGCATATAATATATATAGTAACTAATATAAAAAATAGTGGTAGCAATACTTATCAGAAGAGTGAAGAGAAATTATCATTTTATCATATTGGTATCATAAAACTTTCTTTATATTAATACCTCCAACCCCAACCTAATCTCTTTGGATAACTACACTAGACTTAGCACTGTAAGAAAAGGGGACCAGTTTAAGTTTCAAAGATGGTTCACAACTGCATGCCTCTTCTGAACAATAGAACCAATGTTCAGCAACATTGCAATGTCTGCTATTCTCGTCTGCGCAGGCAGACAGGCTCATGAGCCCATTGAGTGAAGGCTAAATGTGCCTCCCTTTAGCCTTCAGCAAAGGAAGGTGATTGTGTTCTGAATGGCCTTGGTCTCGAATCTCTTTCACAAAGTTCCTCTCTATCTCATCACACTTTGTTTACATAATGTATTTCGTCATTGATGAACCTTTCAGGATAAGAAAAACAGCACAAAAGGCCTTGGCACCCTTTCACTTACATTGTGTGAAACTGTACTAATTGTTTAAAAACAATAAACAAGAAGTGGAGTGATCAATTTCTATGAAACTTTGTTAATTATTTTAAATGCTTCATTGGAATAGAGAATTTGATTCATATAAATTACAATGAAAATATGCAAGCACACTTGATTATCACATTTCAATGAATAATGACAAATAAATTTGCATTTTATATCTGACTGCTTTCTCTAAATACCTAGCTTATATAATTCAAAAAAGGGATACCTAAAGGAAAAAGTATATATGATATTTATGACAGCATAACATAAGTAAAGATTTTTATAATTTCAATGGGAGGGAAGCCAGCTGCATATATGGAACAGGTTACTTACCTCTATAGTCAGAGGTCTGTGTGGTCAGTGCAGGTAGTCGCATATTGAGTAAATAGGCAGATGTTCTCAGTAGCGGTAAAGCATGTCCCTCCCACTTGCTGAGCTGTAAGAGTATGATTGAGGTATATTTAAATAACAGGCTGTTCTTGATGAACAAGTTACTTACCTGAGGTAACAATATTTCTGCTTGATATTCTATTTAACCCTATTTATTCCTCACCTTGTGAATACTCCCCAGGTGTGAGACTTGATCCATCAACTTTTCAGCAGGCCCTCATCGTTGTGAGGCTCTGTGCTGAGGTAAAGCTTCTTAAGTGATATGTGGAGCTGTATCTAAGGGCAACCCATGTGCGCTGAAATCAGTTGCTCTCTAGGCTGTCCGTGCCCTCAGATGCACAACCCAACAGCAAATTGGTATGATCAGTAGTCAGATCTCTAGAGTAGGACATTTTTAGATGGAAAAGGGTCCAGTTCACAAAACAGGGAGGTGGGAGAGCTGGTGCGGAATCTGCAATTAGAAAAGAGTATCCACCAGAAAGATCATTACCAAAGTTGGCTGGATAAATTGGATAATGTACCTTTGTGTTGAAAAATTGGATTGAATTATACATTTGGAATTGGCTTTCCAATAAAACAATACTCCCTTGGGATATTCTTGGTTGGATACACAGAGAATGGACGATATATGAGCGCACTGCTTGGAACGCTATCATTATTTTGATGAATCACACGCTCCTTTTGTATAGATTGTAATTACTGCTGGTGGCCCAGTGGCGGTGGGACCACATAAAGTAGAGCGTGATCAGAACTTTGAGAATAAGTATCCCAGAACAGACACCTGTGCGCACTTTGCTTGCCACCTTCACCGCCAGTTTGTGTATAATTCACTTCACATACTAGCACAGTGGTAGCAGCTTAGGCCTTGAGTCTATAAGCCCTCGATGGCTGCTTCTTAGCCAGTGCAAAGCAGATCTATATACAGTGAACACTTAATTATTTTCATTTTTTTCACTTACTACATACGACTGGTGCTAGGGTATGGCACTGAGAGTGACGTACTGTGTTACCCTCTGAAGCCTCACAAGAATCTAAAGATATATGCAGCTTTCACCTCACCCACAGGCTGTGGCGTGCTTCATCATAGGTGAACTCTCCACACCAACAGATCCATTCAATCCACATTTTGTGTTAACAAAATAAAAAGTCAAGATATTTCTTTTTGTTTCTTTTTTCTTTTTTTCAATTTTATGATGGTAAAACTAAATTTAATTTACTAATTGGGCGAAAGGAGTATTACTGACTTATACAGGCCAGTGCCTTCTTCACAAAAATTCATAATTTCTCCTCTTGATAGCATTTCTATTTCCATTATTCCATTTGCATTCCTAACTTCTTAGGGGTTCCTCTCATTACACATCATAATCCTCTATTGATATTCCTTTTATTTCATTTCAGATCATGTTTTCACTCTCATATTTCACCCTTTCCATTCTTCCATCCAATATTCTAAATGCATCTATCATATGTGCAAACTAGCATTATTATAGCAGCCGAAACTCAATAACTAATATTCATTTCTTAAATCCAAAACTAATTCAGCAGCATATCTCCATAAAATGCCTTAATCACAATTTCCAATACAGTACAGACTGTATTTTAATTCACGGAAACACATCAATCGGGAATGTGCAAAATAGCAAAATGTAATTTGATAATATTTCTCTATAAAAGTTTAAATAACTTAACAGCATATCACCATAAAAAAATGAACTCTGCAATTACCATAGCAGCATATCCATTGTGCAAATTATGCAAACTAGGGCTTGGTAGAGGTGGAATATACAATTATACTGAAAATATCATGATTATACATTCTCATAGGTATGGCTGTACATCCAAAGGCATCTCCAAATACACAGGAATTAACCCACATGTATTTCCATCTCTTCATCTCTGTTTAGACCTGCCCGGATTTTTTATGTAAATCCAAGATGCATCTAGATTCCACATGTCTTAATTGCATCACTCTATCCCTACCTCTCACAATTGTGGATACTCTATCTACTGCAAAGTAATTAAGTCTTCCTGGATGACTGTCATGTTTTTCCTAAAAGAGGCTTGCCACCGGTTTATTAAAATCAATATTTCGTATTGCCCTTTGATGTTCCAAGATGCATTCTGCAATGGAAAAATAGTACTTCATACATACTAAAGGGAGCATGGGCAAGTCAATACGTACACACAGTGATCAGAATTGCAGTTATATAAACCATTGATCTTTCTCTTGTATCCTTCTGAAGTGACGAGAATTTGTGGATCCATGCTGAAATCTGATTAGCTGCCAACACTTCACCCAAGAAGTGTTGCCAGTCAACTTAGAACTCAGCTTGAAGCTGAGTCCCTCAAAAAAAGATTTAAAAAAAGAAAAGGGACCAGGGTAGGGATACCCTGAGCCCCTGGCCATTGTGCAGGGGTCTCCCAGAGAACCCGCCACAGCTAAAAAGCATTTTTTTTTTAAAAAACAATCTCGGACAAATCCACAGCAGGATCTGCAAATTTTTCCAAGATTACAAATTTAAAAACATGGCCTCCCATGCTTTTACTTTATTTGGCCTTGGGTGGGCCAGGTCCAGGGGCATTGGGGGCTGGAAAAGGAGGGGGGCGTTCGGGGTCCCCCACCTAGGGATTATAGTAGCCCTAGAGACCTCCACCTTCCTGGGGCTTTAATACAAATGAGTGCAGGGGGCATGCAGACCCCCCACAGAGCCCCAGTGACTGCCACCTCCCTGGGGCTCTAATTGAATACAGTGCATGGTGACTGCACAAAACCCCCTGCAGCCCTCGGACTGCTACCTCACCGGGGCTTTAATTGAATACAGTGAGCAGGGCGACATGGAACCCCCACAGCCCCAGGGACCGCCACCGCCCTGGGGCACATAATATGTGGTAGCACAGGGGACCACCACCTCCCCGGGGCAAATATAACAAAATACTGAAGTGGGTGTGTTGTGGAACACCGGCCCAGGGGACCACCAGCTGGGCTAAAGTAAACAATGGAGGGGGGCCGCGCAGGCCCCATCCTGGAGCCATACATGGCCCTGAAGACCACCACTCCCCAAAGCTGGCTCCTGCAATGTCCCAGGGTGCCCGCCCCTGGGGCATTGCAGGTTACTTTGGGTTGGCGGGAGCCTCCTGCCAAGCCACAGCAAATGCTCCGCTTTCAGCAAGGAAGAGCTCACTAATGCTGTCACTTGTTGAAGAGGAGCATTTGTCTGTTTCCCTGCATGCTGTCAAGCGAGCAAGGAAACAGACAAATTTCTTTGAGATCCAGGGAGCTGCTTGATTAGCAGCTTCCAAGGGGCTCAAAGCAATGCAGCTACCACAGGAGGCGGGCAGCCGGGAGGGACCCTCTCCATGGTCCCCAACGGAGAGGTGTCAGGATTCCAAGAAACCAAAGTCATTCAGTTTGTGCCTTGCAGGGCAAAGGAGCTCAGGAGGGTGGACTCAGAATTTGGAGTTACTCTTGGAGAGAGAATTGGCACAACCGGAACTCCAAGATGGCCGCCGATCTCTTGATCAGGGATGCGTTCTAGTCGTTATCTCAAAAGGAAGAATTCAGAACCTATGTGAGGCGCGCGCCTTTGCAATACTGCGCACTTCACTGAAGTATTGTCATGAACTCGTACCTAGTTGTCAGCGCTGAAGTTAGTCAGGTAGTCTTCACGTCTGTTTGCGATAGTTTTAGCTTGCGACGTGGAGTTAGTAATTCGTACCAAAGCCCGTCAGGTTTTAGGTCGTTTTCGTCAATAGAAATTTGGAGTCTGCGCATAAACATTCTTGTTCACGCATGTCAAATGACCCCATGACGGTGTTTCTTTCTTTCGTGCTTAAGAGTTGAAATGCCTTGAAAATTAGTATCACGAAGAGTGCAAGTTCCATAGTGGCAGCAGCTGCTAAGTACGAGCTGACGTGATTGTTCGAGTGAATTCTGAGGAAGCCTCATCATAATTAAGCTAAGTGGCAATTGTGTATATAGAAATGTTTAAATTAAAACGGTAATACAAGGAGAAAAAGGCATGTTTACAAGTACTGACAGAAGTAAATATTGATAAATAAGAAAACTTACCTCAGGATAAATCTTCTAATCCTTTTCATCTGTAAGAAAAGAAGTTAAAGGTTAGATTCAAAAATCAGTTCTGTCTAGAAAAAGAAGAAAAAATAAGGCAATACTCTTTGCAAGTCATCTTTACAAGAAAAGAAACTTCAAAATAACAAGAGAATAACAAGAGAAGGTGTTATAGGGATTCTGCACACACAGAGCTATGCACAGGATAATAGGACCTCGGAATATAGTGGTGAGCCAACCATAACCCGTAGCACCTAAAACCCCAACCCAACTAGCCTTAGCGTCCCATTAGCAACAATGTACTAATGATTAGACAACCCAGAACACGGTATCTCTCTCTCAGGACTCGCAGAGGCAAGAACACTCTTTCGTCACTCACTCATACCTGTCCACAACGTGCGTAGGAAGAGACACAGTTTAGGTTAAAATGTTTATTTCAACTTACGTGCTCTAAGATACAGTACACGTGTCAGTACTATCAGCATAATGCATAAGAATAATATAATCAGCATAGTTACAACTCCATAGAATACAAACGGGGAAAGCATCTCATAAAGCAGTGGATATAGGGATAAATGACCTTACCACCCTCCCCGTGCTGGAAGCTAGTTTATTATAAAAATAGAAGACCTCTGGGCTTTGACTAACGAACCCCCATACCTCAGTCTCTAGATGCAAAACTACATCAGCAGACAATCACAGCTCTTCTCCCTGGAAAGGTTTTCTCCAAGTGCCTCTAGAGCGGGAAAACCGCAATATTAAAAGCACACAAATTTCTCCATGGCAGCTGTACATAGTGTTATGTCTAGGTGCGAGGGACTGGCCAAAGCAGCAAGAACAAGTAAACGTTGTTATTCGACCTTGTACATGTTGTGCAGACTGAGCCCAAAGTGAACAGGAGAAAAGGTGAAAGATAGAAAATGCAGACAGTGCTAAAATAACTTGGCAAGAGCAGAGGTCGATAGAACAACGGCTCAGAGTAACGTGTGCAAAGAAAAGCATCATGGCAGCCAGGCCTAAGACAACGTAGCAAGGCAGGCCAGGAGGCCACAAACCACAAGACAAAGGAAGAGAAGCTCAGGTCCAGGAGAGCAGGGTCGGTTAAAGATATATAGGGGTAACAAGAAATTAGAAGTAGAAGTTCAAAAGAGAATAAATGGTAATTGTTGTGTTCTTAGTCCCTCAGGTATTCCTGCAAGTATAACAATAAAGAACAAACGACCAGAACTAGAGGGAAGACCAGACACCTGCATACCTGGGCAGTCTCCTCTATTGTTTATTATTTTATCCAATTCCCCTTTCCCCCTTGGGGGTCTTCTGGATACTCAGTTTAAGAATCGAGTTTCTGGGGCATTCCTGAGAGAGAATTGGGAAAAGGCTACATTCTGTTCCCGTGCAAGTTCGAGGTAAGCGAACCCTTGACAGAGTGAAGTGCCCACGTATTTCTCTTGCACCTGAGCAGAATGGCCAAAGGAGTTAATTTGCAGACTCTAGGGCTGGTCTTGGAAGCAATTAAAAAAGAACTGGTAGCGGTTAGCGAGGAGAATAAAAGTTTAAGGAAGGAAGTGATAACTTCGAGAAAAGAGACCGCAGACTTAGCCTCTAGAATGGGTAAACTCCCAGCCCCAGGAAATGAAACATTAGGCTCGACCTCAGATGGATCAATCAGATTAACCACCCAAGTTGTACATTCATTATCCTCAGTTATTCCGTTAGCTCTACCAGAACGCTTTAGTGGGGACCCACAAAAGGTACAGGTTTTCTTAACGCAATGCTCTTTACACTTCGTGTGTCGTCCTTTAAATTTCCCTGATGCGCAGTCAAGAGTAGCATTAATCCTATGGTATCTCAGTTGGGATGCGGCATCATTGTCTATGCCACTAGTTTCGCGAGACAATGCTCTGTTGTATAATTTTGAAGATTTCAAACAAGAGTTCCTTCGAATATTTGATCGACGGAGGATTTCGCAAGCCTTGGATAACAAACTGCTTGAGTTACGACAAGGGAACAAGGACCTAGTAGCCTACTTAGCCCAATTCAATAAATTAGTAGTGGAAACAAATTGGTCAGAAAGCAAAAGAGCAGCAGTTTTTTTATCGAGGACTAAAAGACAAGCTAAAGGATATTTTGGCACAGATTCCCAATAGGCCCACTGAAATCTCTGCGCTAGTAGATTTGGTACTGGAAATCGATTTTCATCAAGGTAAAAGGAAAGGAGAACGAAGAAGATAATTCAGACCTAGTATTCCAAAGTTTGATAGAGTCAATTTTGAACGCAGCAGGGTGTCAGAAGGATAGCTGGGGACGGAATCCATGCAGATAGGAACAATTCGATGTCCATTGACAAAAGAAGCGAAAGACAAGAGACGAGAAAACAACTTGTGTCTATACTGTGGGTCAAGTGGTCATTTTGTAAAAGGCTGTCTAAAGAAGCCCAAATACATCTTTAAAGCCAAAGGAAAACTTGCGGCACCACCAGTAGGAGGAGTTGGACAACTCCAAATGAACACAGGGTTGCCAATATGTTACAACCATCATCCCCTCACATGATTTTATCATTGACAATAAAATTCAGACAAATTACCTTAACAGAGGTTTCAGTGATGATAGACTCAGGAGCCACAGGGAATTTTTGCAATCTAAAATTTGCAGCCAAGGTTGGATTGAGAACCGTACAGAAATTGGGAAGTGAACCAGTACGAGCAGTGGATGGAACTAACCTATCTTTAGGACCCATAGCGAGTCATACTGAACAAGTACAATTAATTTCTTTGGAAGGTCATAAGGAGGTAATTCAGTTCAATCTAATTGATGCCCCTCAGTTTCAGATCATTTTGGGGTTACCCTGGCTCACCGAGCATAATCCAACGATGAACTGGAGTGCTAGAACCATAGTAATGGATTCGGAATACTGCAAAGAAAACTGCCTATGAAGAGCAGAAGGCTCCAGAGAACTAAACCCGGCGATTTCGTTGTGTGGTGCAGGGAGTTCGGTGTGCGTGATAGACACAAAGGAAATTCCACTGAGTACCAGGATTTTGAGGATGTCTTCAATGAAAAGAAGCCGAGAAACTACCACCTCATCGTATATACGATTGCAAGATAGATTTGGAACAGGGTTCCAATTTGCCTTGTAGTCGAGTCTATGCATTGACAGAAAAAGAAAACCAACATTTAAAGGTATATATCGACAAGTACCTTGCAAATGGATTTATTCAACCTTCCCAATCCCCAGTATCACCGTTTTTATTTGTTGTACCCAAGAAGGAGAGAGATTTGAGATCTTGCATAGACTATCGAGCAATTAACAAGATTACAAAGAAAAATCGTTATCCATTGCCCCTCATTTCTATACTGCTGGATCAGGTGAAGGGAGCACAAATCTATACCAAGCTCGATTTGAGAGGAGCTTATCATTTGATAAGAATGAGAGAAGGCAACGAATGGAAAACTGCGTTCCAAACAAGATTTGGCTTATTTGAGTATCAGGTGATGCCATTTGGGCTATGTAATGCACCAGCCGCTTTCCAGTATTTTATTAATGACATCCCAAGCGAATTCATCGACCAGTGTGCCATCATGTACATAGATGACATATTGGTCTATTCTGCCTCCGAGGAGATACATCAAGAACAAGTACGGAATGTTTTGCAAAAACTTCGAGAAAATAAGCTATATGTGAAACTTGAAAAGTGCACCTTGAACATCACCACAGTGGAATTTTTGGGTTTCATTCTTTCACCAACAGGAATTACCATGGATAAACGGAAAATAAAGGCGGTGACTGAGTGGAAATCCCCCACCAGCGTTAAGGAGGTACAAAGCTTCATAGGTTTTACAAACTTCTACAGAAGATTCATCTGTGAGTTCTCACACAAAATACTTCCTCTCACACGATTACTAAAAAAGGGGTTTCATTCAAATGGATGGAAGAAGCAGAGAAGGCTTTCAGATCGTTAAAGGAAAATTTTACCTCAGCTCCCATCCTTTTACATGCCAATCCATCGGAACCATTTTATGTGGAAAAGGATGCCTCTGACCAGGTGGTGGGAGGGGTACTATCTTAGAGACATAAAGAGACAGGTCAACTCCATCCAGTTGTTTACCGATCGAGGAAGTTAACTTCAGCGGAAGTGAACTACACCATTACAGAAAAGGAATTGTTAGCAATTAAGGATGCCTTTAAAGAACTTTGACATCACCTCATGGGGGCAAAACACAAGGTCACTGTGTTCACCGATCACCGAAATCTGCGAGAAACCTAACCCCACAACAACTCCGAGGGTCATTGTATTTTGCCAATTACAATTTTGTGATCACCTACAGACCAGGAACCCAAAATGGGAAGGCAGATGCCCTGTCCAGATTGGATACAGAAAACCAGAAGGACCCGATCAAAGCTCAGAAAATAATACCAGTGTCAAAGATTGAGAGTGTAGTGATGCACCGAAATATGGAAGAGCAGGTGATGCAAGCAATGGATTCAGAAGAAATGCTAGGATGGGCTAAGCAGGAGCCAGGAAGAGAAATTCGACACTAACTACCATTTTATAAAGTAGCCTTGTATCTACCAACTCATGAGCTACAAGACCAAGCTATGCATGCAGGGCCGGACTGGCCGTAGCGGGCACCAGGCGTTTCCACGGTGGGCCGCCTGGTTGGGGGCCGGTTTTTAGCCCCTGTGGGGCCGTTTTTGTTACTGGGGGCCAGCAATCTCGGCCCCCTGTAACAAAATCGTCCGAAACCGGCCCTGCAAACAGCTCGGCCGTACCCCCCCTCCTCCCCCTTAGGGGGTCCGGCTGAGCAGTTTTCCAGGGCCGGTTTCGGTTCCCAGTCCGGCCCTGTATGCATGAATGCCATGACAGTCCAATGGCTGGCCACAAAGGAATATTGAAAACTGAGGAACTAGTCAAGAGAAGTTTTTGGTGGCCACAAATGACTAAGGATATCAAAAAGTATGTTAAGACTTGCGAGATTTGTGCTCAGGGAAATCTGAACGACAGACCCCCAAAGGGCTGTTACAACCAATACCAACACCCCCCTTCCCATGGCTTACAGTCACCTTAGACCTGATAGTGGATTTACCTTCTAGTCAGGGGTATAATACCAACTTACGGGGCAGGCATTTGGGGATATATCAACCACTCTGCCCTACGGACCATAGAGGACACATTTTGGAAAAAACTAGTGGGCCTCCCGGTAAGCTGCTCCAATTTTATTGCCCATGCAGAATTGTATGTTCCATATCTGACCGATACAATTGACTTGGCCCCTATATTGTTGTGGCATTCTATATGGAGAAGGGAACCTAACCATATCACCCAAAAGCTAATTGAAGACTGTCTATCCCTGGAAAATGCCCATAGGATTCCATGGATTTCCTATATTAAATCTACTCTTTCCTCCTTAGGTTTAGAATGCTTATTTGCTGTCCCGAGTGACTGTTTGACATTCTCAAAAAGGGAGATAAAATTGCGTTTTCTGAAATTAAGGGCTGAACTAAGATTGAAAGCAAACTGTACAAAAGTATCGGTCAAAGCA
The DNA here is from genome assembly GCA_963921515.1 of Calotriton arnoldi. Taxonomy (NCBI): domain Eukaryota; kingdom Metazoa; phylum Chordata; class Amphibia; order Caudata; family Salamandridae; genus Calotriton; species Calotriton arnoldi. The sequence continues at coordinate 1,787,131 of CAWUFW010001800.1, forward strand.
TATTTAGAAAGGCCAATGGTACAGGAAGGGCCAACATCCTACATTTTTACTGTGACAAATTCACATCACAGATTTTTTTTAATTAGGTTTCGTTTGAATTTTATTCCATGTATGTTGGCCCATCCAGCTGGAATTTGTTCCATAAATGAATTACCATCCTGTCCATGTGAAGGTGTTTCTGGACAATCAAATCTACATATTCTCTTTTTTTGCAAATTTTATGCAGAACCACGTAAAAGATTTATTCTGCCCTTGAAGCGTAAATACGGTTTTAAACAATGCTGTGTTGCACTGTATTTTCTACAATCTTTGCCTAACCCTATGGTTTGTTTTTCTGTGGTGTCCTTTTTAATCCAATCACGAAAAATTAGGAAATTGCACAATAACTGAGAATGAATTTTAAACTGTTGTATCAGCTGGCTTTTATTAGTTGTTCGATGCAATTACCTTTTTATCCCTCTATGTATATAATTTTCTTTTTTGTATAGACGTTTTTAAACTGTACCTTGTTTTCTACTTTTATGATCTTATACTATACGTATCAAATAAAGTAAATTGACTGACTGGGTATAATACCATCTTGGTAATTGTGGATGCCTTCACGAAAATGGCGCATTTTCTGGCCTTAAAAGGGGTACCCATTGCTAAACAACTAGCCATTCATTTCAGTACACAAGTGGTCAGAATTCACAGAATTCTCAAGATTGTAGTCTCAGATCGAGGTTCACAGTTCTTGTCCCATTTTTGGAAGGCCTTTGTAGAGGGTTTAGGAATTGAGGCAAGATATTCGACCAGTTACCATCCAGAAACAGACGGACAGACCGAAAGGGTAAACCAAGAGCTAGAGAAGTATCTGAGGTTGTTTCTATTGAATTAAGAGGGAGACTGGCCAGAATATTTGTGGGCAGCGGAATTTGCACATAACGCTAAAAACGTATCCACTGGATTTTCCCGTTTTTATCTAAATTATGGTAGACACCCAAACTCCTCAGTAATGCACACAGAAATCTCAGTCCCAACAGTGAAAGATTTAGTGCAGCATTTAACCCTAGTCCACCAGGCAGCATCAAAGAACCTGGTACAAGCAAAGCAAAAGTATAAAATGTATGCAGATAAAAAAAGGAGAGAAGCTCCCCCCTTGCATGACCTATCGATTAAAATTACTCACCAAACTGAAGATTCACCCAACCTTTCATTCTCCTTACTAAAGAAGGCGCCCCAAGGTTTAAGAAAGATCTTATATCTAAAACCAATACAACTAGAGACAAGAGTAGAGTTCGAAGTGAAGGGAAGATTGGATTCAAAAAGAGTTAAGGGAAAACTTTACTACTTAGTAGACTGGAAAGGCTACGGGCCAGAGGAAAGGTCATAGGAGCTAGAAACAGATGTTCATGCCCCAAGGTTAATAAGGTCTTTTAACCAAAAATTTCCAACAAAACCACGATAGGAAGGACCTCCTTTGTTGGGGGATACTGTCAGGATTCCAAGAAACCAAAGTCATTCAGTTTGTGCCTTGCAGGACAAAGGAGCCCAGGAGGGTGGACTCAGAATTCAGAGTTACTCTTGGAGAGAGAATTGGCACAACCGGAACTCCAAGATGGCCGCTGATCTCTTGATCAGGGATGCGGTCTAGTCGTTAACTCAGAAGGAAGAATTCAGAACCTATGCAATACTGCGCACTTCACTGAAGTATTTTCATGAACACGTACCTAGTTCTCAGCTCCGAAGTTAGTCAGGTAGTCTTCACGTCTGTTTGCGGCAGTTTTAGCTTGCGACGTGGAATTAGTATTTGGTACCAAAGCCCGTCGGGTTGTAGGTAGTTTTTGCCAATAGAAATTTGGAGTCGGCGCATAAACATTCTTGTTCACGCATGTCAAATGACCCCATGACTGGTGTTTCTTTCTTCCGTGCTGAAGAGTTGAAATGCCTTGAAAATTAGTATCACGAAGAGTGCAAATTCCGGAGTAGCAGCAGCTCCTAAGTACGAGCTGACGAGATTGTTCGAGTGAATTCTGAGTTCTCAGGAAGCCTCATCATAATTAAGCTAAGTGCCAATTGTGTATATAGACATGTTTAAATTGAAACGGTAGTACCAGGAGAAAAGGCATGTTTACAAGTACTGACAGAAGTAAATATTGATAAATAAGAAAACTTACCTCAGGTTAAATCTTCTAATCCTTTTCATCTGTAGAAAAGAAGTTAAAGGTTAGATTAAAAAAATCAGTTCTGTCTAGAAAAAGAAGAAAAAATAAAGCAAAACTCTTTGCGAGTCATCTTTACAAGAAAAGAAACTTGGAAATAACAAGAGAATAACAAGAGAAGGAAGAGAAGCTCAGGTCCTGGAGAGCAGGGTCGGTTAAAAGATATATAGGGGTAACAAGAAATTAGAAGTAGAAGTTCAAAAGAGAATAAATGGTAATTGTTGTGTTCTTAGTCCCTCTGGTATTCCTGCAAGTATAACAATAAAGAACAAACGACCAGAACTAGAGGGAAGACCAGACACCTGCATACCTGGGCAGTCTCCTCTATTGTTTATTATTTTATCCAATTCCCCTTTCCCCCTTGGGGGTCTTTTGGATACTCAATTTAAGAATCGAGTTTCTGGGGCATTACTGAGAGAGAATTGGGAAAAGGCTACATTCTGTTCCCGTGCACGTTCGAGGTAAGAGAACCCTTGACAAGAGGCCAGGCCCTGGGTGATAGGGTCCCAGAGGCCGAAATCGGCCCGGGGAGGAGGTCACGTGGCCCCTTCCCCTTTTTTAAAATATAAACATAAAGCCGGACCCCGGGGATAAGGTTCCCACAGCCCCTCTCCCTCATTCAAAATAGGCCTTGCCCTGGGGATGGGGTCCCTGGGGTTGAAATTGCCCCTCGAACACATAACTAAGACCGGAAAGTCACCAGAGGCCCCACCCCCTTTTACCACCACTCTGCACACCCACCTCCTGGTTAGGGGGTGAAGTCCCCTTGGCTCTATAGTGTCCTTGGGGGCCAACAAGACCTCCTGTTGCCTCCAGTAAGTCCCACACAGTGGAACTGATGAGAGGTCTTCGGAGGCCACACCCCCTTTCTCCACCACTCTGCAATCACGCCTCCCGATGCTGAGTGTTATTGGGGGCCCAGAAGCCCTCCTGTTACCTCCAGTAAGCCCAACACAGCAGGATTCCTGGGAACTGGCCCGAGGTCCGGCCTTTTTTCTCCCCCACTCTGCAAACACGACTACTAGCTAAAAAACCCAGAAATTAACTAAAAAAAACTAAGATTAGAGGGACACTATAGTTCCGCTTAGATTTCACGTACAAAACCAGTGAAATTCAGCAGTTATAGTTACCTGAGCTAGCTATAACTTATGCCCACACAATACACTGCTTATGACCTCACATATTACATCACGCATGACATGGTCAGGGACATCACTGATGACTTCTCAAATGACATTACTCATCATATCACTGATGACATCATCCACAGAACCACTCAAACACTCACTTACACTACATACAACCTCTCGTATGCATACTCATACACCCACACAACCACTCACATACCCATTCAAAGACCCATACCAGTACTCACACATCCACTCACTCCTCCATAGTGCCACTCACAGTTTAAGAAAACTAGCAGTCAAGGATAAATAGCTCTGAAAAAGACAAAATACATTATTCAGGCCACATTCACTATGGCAACAGTATGCGTAAATCTGTTTCAGATGCGGAAATGGCAGAATTTGAGACTGAGACGTATACTCAAAGGCTGACCTTCTGTACTCCTGCACAATAGTACATTATGAGGAACTGGTGGGAAGTGGGCATTTTCAAGCGCCTCTCTGACACCTACCTACCTACTGTGAAACTGGTTGGAGATTTACTCTTGTCAGGAGCAGGGGTAAACTCCTTCCCAGGACGCCTAGTGGCAAGAACACCCGCGTGATACCTGGTGGGGAGAAAGCATTTCTCATAAAAGGACATGTTTTCTCTGTTTAGAAATAAAACGTGCCATTGCGCAAATTCTCTGGCATTTCACCATCTATAATTGTGCAATGTGCACTTGTAAGCCTTAGAGACATAACTCTATGGTAATGCGTACTTGAATTTACATAAAACTCCCGAGATTGCACCGTAGAGCTGCGGCTGGTGCTGCTGTTTCTATTTTAGGAATGGTTTCTAAAAGTGTTCATTTGTAGTGACTCCTCGGAGTGACCTGGCTTTTCCTTTTTGCCCAATGAGGTATTATTATGCGGCACAAATAGGACATCTCGAGTCCTTCCTTGAGATGACTGATTATGTCTATTGTGAAACATAAGAGAAGTCCCTGGCTTCAGCTTTCATGACTTTCATCTTCAGGGCTGGGCTCCACCCGACCAAACAAGGAAACTGGGAGTGTTGTTTATGCAACAGGGACTCTGGTGACTCAGTTCATTGGCCTCACAGGGACTAGCTCAGCACTCACTCAGATTAGTAAACAATCCTTGAACTCACTCAAAAACCCTCAGGTCCGTGCACTGAGCTGAGGGCCCCAGGGGACTTGTTCAAGCTTCTAAGCACATGAGAAGGCAGGTTAGAACAGAGAGCATCGAAACAAGACCTCCATTGTCAACAGGCTCCAGATTGTGACAAAGTCCATGCACTACCTGGAAGGAAAGAAAGAAAGAAAGAAAGAAGAAACAAACAAACAAATAAAGGAAGGAAGGAAGAAAGAAAAAAGAAAGAAAGAGAGAGAGAAAGAAAGAAAGAAAGAAAGAAAGAAGAAAGAAAGGGATGAGGGAAGGAAGAAAGAAAGAAAGAAAGAAAGAAAGACAGAAAGAAATAAAGAAAGAAAAGAGGCATTACCTAATGCAAATGGACCAGCTTTTTCACAAGTGACAGTGATGGTTCATTGATTGGGGAGTTCATGTTTCTGGCTATGGAAGGGTGAGACGATAAGAGGAAGGATGAGTCTGTAGCTTCGACACGTGGTCAAGCACAAGTAAAGTGCCCAAAAGAGAGCGATGGGCTGGGCCAGCCTTCCCTTCATTTGTTCAGACTGTGGTTGGGCCCAGTTGGCCTCAGCCCGTATAATAAAAGAGGCCTGCCCCAGCAGTACGTGTGGAGACCTGAAATGAAAGAGCAGGCGTGCTTGTTATTACTAGCACTCACACTCATTCACGGCCTGAGGCCTGGCCCAACTTGACCGACTAAATGATTGGATGAGTGAGTTCATGGATTGAAGAACGACTGAGTAAATTGATGGATGACTGAATAGTAAGAAACAGAGAAATGTGTGGGTCCCTGTTGCATTAGCAGAAACCTTGCAATTGACATACAGTGATTGAGTGGATGAGTGAATGTTGACATATGCTCTCAACATATTTCCTCTTTGTAGATGAGAGAGTTGCTTGCATTCACTGTTAGTTTAATTCCCTCACAAATCTAACTCGTGCCCTTATATGAATGACTGACAGATTGTTTACCCCTAAGCCGACATAAGTAGAGCAGGTGACTTGGGCCCAGACACTATTCACTCACCAGACCAGAGCCGCTCAGCCCTATGCCATACAGGGTGTGAGATCACACTGTACACTGAGGAGGCATGTATAGAGTTCTGAGTCTTGCACAAGGTTATACTGTATGATGAGAAGGTATGTGTGAAGGTTTGTGTTTTGATAGAGGTTACACTGTACACAGAGGAGGTGTGTGTAGAGCTTTGTGTTTTGTAAGAGGTTACAATGTATACTGAGAAGGTGTGTGTGGAGGTTTGTGTTTTCTAGGACATTACACTGTACATTGAGGAGGTTTGTGTATTGTAGGAGGATAAACTGTACATGGGGGTATGTGTAGAGGTTTGTGCTTTGTAGGAGATCAGACTGTACACTGAAGAGGTATTTGTAGAGTTCTGAGTCTTGCAAGAAGGTCGCACTGTACACTGAAGAGGAATGCGTAGAGTTGTGCATTTTGTATGAGGTTACACTGTACACTGAGAAGGTATATGTGGAGGTATGTGTTTTGTAAGAGGTTTACTGTATACAGAGGAGGTGTGTGTAGAGCTCTGTATTTTGTAAGAGGTTACTCTGTGCACAGAGGTGTGTGTAGAGTTCTGAGTCTTGCACAAGTTTACACTGTATACTGAGAAGGGATTTGTAGAAGTGTGTGTTTTGTAGGAGGTTAAACTGAACAGTGGGAGGTATGTGTAGAGGTTTGTGTGTTATAGAAGATCACACTGTACACTGAGAATGTATGTGTAGAGGTCTGTGTTTTGTAGGAGGTTTTATTGTACACTGAGGAGGTATGTAAAGAATTCTGTGTTATGTAGGAATTTACGCTGTACACTGAGGAGGTATGTGTAGAGGTTTGTGTTTTCTAGGACATTACACTGTACATTGCGGAGGTTTGTAGAGGTTTGTGTTTTATAGGAGGATAACCTGGATGACCAACAGCTGCCTGAAGCTCAACGCCGAGAAGACAGAAGTCCTCGTCCTCGGTACCACCCCTTCTGCATGGGACAGCACCTGGTGGCCGACTGCCCTCAGAAGCCCACCTACCCCCTCAGACCACACCAAGAACCTCAGCATCTTACTCGACTCATCACTCACCATGAACCGACAGGTCAACGCCGTCACCTCCAGCTGCTGCAACAACCTCCGCATCCTCCACAAGACCTTCAAGTGGACCCCCCCTGAGTCAAGGAAGACAGTCACCCACGCACTCATCACCAGCAGACTGAACTATGGAAATGCACTCTACGCCGGCATCAACAAGTCCCTACTCCGCAAACCCCAGACAATACAGAACACCGCCGCCAGACTTGTCCTCGGCATCCCCCGACACGAACACATCAGCCAACACCTACGAAGTCTCCACTGGCTCCCCATGGAGAAAAGAGTCACTTTCAAAATCCTCACTCACGCCTACAAATGCCTACACAACAATGGACCGAAATACCTCAACGACAGAATCAACTTCCACGTACCCAAAAGAAACCTCCGATCTTCCAACCTCGCACTGGCCGAAACCCTGCGCATCTACAGAGCCAGAGCAGGCGGAAGGTCCTTCTCTCACATTGCAGCCAAGACCTGGAACAAGCTACCGGCAGACATCAGACACGCCCCCTCCCTGAACACCTTCAGGAAGACCCTCAAGAGCTGGCTCTTTGGCTAAACAGATCTGCGGACCCCCCCCTCAGCGCCTTGAGAACCTCACGGGTGAGTAGGGCGCTTACAATTCCCTGATTGATTGATTGATCGATTGATTGTACATGGGGGTGGGTGTCAAGGTTTGTGCTTTGTAGGAGATCACACTGTACACTGAGGAGGTATTTGTAGAGTTCTGAGTCTTGCAAGAAGTTCACACTGTACACTGAAGAGGAATGTGTAGAGTTGTGCATTTTGTATGAGGTTACACTGTACACTGAGAAGGTATGTGTAGAGGTTTGTGTTTTGTAAGAGGTTGCATTGTACACTGAGGAGGTATGCATGGAGGTATGTGTTTTGTAAGAGGTTACATTATATACAGAGGTGGTGTGTAGAGCTCTGTGTTTTGTAAGAGGTTACACTGTACACAGAGAAGGTGTGTGTAGAGCTCTGTCAATCAATCAGGGAATTTTAAGCGCGCTACTCACCCGTGAGGGTCTCAAGGCGCGAGGGGGGGCAGCTCCGGTTAGTCGGAGAACCAGGTCTTGAGGGTCTTCCTGAAGATATGCAGGGTGGGGGTGCGTCTGATGTCGATCGGGAGCTCGTTCCAGGTATTGGCGGTGATGTAGGAGAAGGTTCTTTCACCTGTTCTTGCTCTGCGGAAGCATGTGGGTTCGGAGAGGGCGAAGTCGGCCGATCAGAGTTCCTCTTGGGTACGTGGAAGGAGATTCTATCGTTGACATATTGGGGTCCGGTGTTGTGGAGGCATTTATAGGCGTGGGTGAGTATCTTGAAAGTTACTCTCTTCTCGACGGGGAACCAGTGGAGGTTATGCAGGTGTTGGGAGACGTGTGCGTGTCGAGGGATGCCGAGGACGAGTCTGGCTGCGGTGTTCCGTATGGTCTGGAGTTTGTGGAGCAGAGACTTGTTGATCCCGGCGTAGAGGGCATTTCCGTAGTCCAGTCTGCTGGTTATGAATGCGTGGTTGTCGGTCTTCCTTGATTTGGGGCGGATCCATTTGAATGTCTTTCGAAGGTTGCGGAGGGTGTTGAAGCAGGTGGAGGCGACGGCACTGACCTGTTGGGTCATGGAGAGGGAGAAGTCCAGTACAATGCTGAGGTTTCGGGCGTGGTCCGTGGGGGTGGGGGGCTGCCAAGGGCGGTGGGCCACCAGGTGTTGTCCCACGCAGAGGGGGAGGGTCTGAGGACGAGGACCTCTGTCTTCTCCGAGTTGAGTTTTAGGCAGCTGCTGCTCATCCAGGATGCGACGTCCTTCATACCTTCCTGGAAGTTGAGTCTGGTGGTGAGGGGGTCCTTCGTGAGGGAGAGGATGAGCTGGGTGTCGTCGGTGTGGGATACTATGCTGAGTCTGTGCTGTCTGACGATGGCGGCGAGGGGGGCCATGTAGATGTTGAAGAGCGTGGGGCTGAGCGATGATCCTTGGGGTACTCCGCAGGTGATCTCTGTGGGTTCAGAGAGGAAGGGTGGAAGTCTGATTCTTTGGGTTCCGCCAATGAGGAAGGAGCCGAGCCAGTCGAGGGCGGTTCCCTGTATGCCGGCATCGTGAAGTCTGGCGGTGAGTGTGCGGTGGGAGACGGTGTAGAAGGCTGCAGAGAGGTCGAGAAAGATCAGGGCTGCAGTGTGTCCTTGGTCGAGGAGGGTGCGGATGTCGTCTGTGGCAGTGAGTAGAGTGGACTCAGTGCTGTGTTTTGTAAGATGTTACACTGTGCACAGAGGAGGTGTGTGTAGAGTTCTGAGTCTTGCACAAGTTTACACTGTACACTGAGAAGGGATTTGTAGATGTTTGTGTTTTGTAGGAGGATAAACTGAACAGTAGGGGGGTATGTGTAGAGGTTTGTGCATTGTAGAAGATAACACTGTACACTGAGAAGGTATGTGTAGAGGTCTATGTTTTGTAGGTGGTTTCATTGTACACTGAGGAGGTATATAAAGTATTCTGTGTTATGTAGGAGTTTACGCTGTACACTGAGGAGGTATGTGTAGAGGTTTGTGTTTTGTAGGACATCACACTGTACATTGAGAAGGTTTGTGTAGAGGTCTGTGTTTTGTAGGAGCTTACGCTGTACATATGAGGGGCAGATTTGCAGAAGCCCCTTGCGTCACTTTTTTTGATGCAACGGCGGCGCAAACAAGGCGGCCAATTTACAACTTGATGCATCTAGGGAGATGCGTCAAGTTGTAAAGCCCTGCATCACATTATACCTGCACCAGGTATAATGTATGAAGGCTAGGCGTTCCCACGCAAAAAACGCCATGTAGAACTGACGCAGTGAAATTTACAATTCACTGCGTCACTCTATGCCTTCACTGCATCAAAATCCCTACGCCTGCTCAGACCAGGCGTAAGGATTGACACATGGCTTTTTGTATGGGGCTCACCTATCTGTTGTGGCACATTGCTGGAGTTGCACAAGGACATTTGGCACTGGTTCAAGGAAACTGACGCATCTATGCGCCTGATTTGGTATGTGTAGAGGTTTGTGTTTAGTAGGATGTTACACTGTACATTGAGGAGGTATGTGTAGAGGTCTGTGTTTTTTAGGAGGTTACACTATACACTGAGGAGGTATGTGTAGAGTTATGACTATTGAAGGAGATCACATTGTATACTGAGGAGGTATGTGTAGAGGTCTGTGTTTTGTAAGAGGTTACACTGTACACCGAGGAGGTATGTGTAGAGTTCTGAGTCTTGTGGTAGGGTCAATTGTAAACTAAGGTGGTATGTGTAAAGTTAGGACTTTTGTAGGAGATCACACCTTATACTGAGGCTGTATGTGTAGAGGTCTGTGTTTTGTCAGAGGTTACACTGTATACTGAGGAGGTATGTGTAGAGTTCTGAGTCTTGCAGGAGGGTCTGTTGTATACTGAGGAGGTATGTGTAGAGGTTTGTGTTTTGTAGGACTTTACCCTGTACATTGAGGAGGTATGTGTAGAGGTTGCTGTTTTGTAGGAGGTTACACTGTACACAGAGGAGGTATGTGTAGAGTTATGTCTTTTATAGGAGATCACACTGTACACTGAAGGGGTATGTGTAGAGTCTGTGTTTTGTAAGTGGTTACAGTGTTCACTGAGGAGGAGCGTGTAGAGTTCTGAGTCTTACAGGAGGTTACATTGAACAGTGCAGTGGTATGTATAGAGGTTCACTGTACAGTGAGGAGGTATGTGTAGAGGTTTGTATTTTGTAGGAGGTTACACTGTATACTGAGGAGGAATGTATAGAGGTCTGTGTTTTGTAGAAGATTACACTGTGCACTGAAAAGGTATGTGTAGAGTTCTGATTCTTACACTAAGGAGGTATGTATAGATGTCTGCACTTTGTAGGATGTTAAACTGTACATTGAGGAGGTATGAGTAGAAGTTTGTGTTTTGTAGGAGGTTACACTGATGAGGTATGTGTAGAGGTCTCTGTTTTGTGGGAGATTACACCGAACACTGAGGAGGTATATGTGGAGGTCTGTATTTTCTAACAGGTCACACAGTACAATGAGGAGGTAAGTGTAGAGTTCTGTGTTTTGTAGGAGGTTACACCGTACACTGAGGAGGTATATGTAGATGTCCGTGTTTTTTAGGAGCTTACAATGTAGACTGGGAGGTATGTATGGAGGTCTGTGTTTTCTAAGAGGTTATGCTGTACACTTAGGAGCTATGTGTAAAGGTTTGTGTTTTGTTGGAAGTTCCACTCTACACTGAAGATGTATGTGTAGAGGTATGTGTTTTGTAGAAGGTTATACTGTACACTGAGGAGGAATGTCTAGATGTCTATGTTTGGTAAGAGGTTACACTGTACACTGAGGAGGTATGTGTAGAATATCGTGTTATTTGAGAGTTTGTTGAAGGTTACACTGTACACTGTGTAACCTTCTACATGTGAAGAGGTTTGTGTTTTGTAGGAGGTTACACTCCTAACTGAAGAGGTATGTGTAACGGTCTGTGTTTTGCAGGAGGTAACACTGTACACTGGTGAGGTATGTGTAGAGGTCTATGTTTTGTACGAGATTACACTGTACAGTGGCGAGGTGTATGGAGAGATTTGTGTCTTGTAGGAGGTTACACTGTACATTGAGGAGGTATGTGTAGAAGTTTTTTGTTTATAGGAGGTTACACTGTACACTGAGGAGGAATGTGTCAATGTCTATGTTTTGTAAGAGGTTACACTGTACACTGAGGAGGTATGTTTAGAATATCGTGTTATGTAGGAGTTTGTTGAAGGTTTCACTGAACACTGTGTAACCTTCTACCTGTGAAGAGGTTTGTGTTTTGTAGGAGGTTACACTGCTAACTGAAGAGGTATGTGTAAAGGTCTGTGTTTTGGAGGAGGTAACACTGTACACTGATGAGGTATGTGTAGAGGTCTATGTTTTCTACAAGATTACACTGTACAGTGACGAGGAGTGTGGAGAGATCTGTGTCTTGTAGAAGGTTACACTGTACATTGAGGAGGTATGTGTAGAGGTTTTTGTTTATAGGAGGTTACACTGCAGACTGAGGAGGTATGTGTGGAGGTCTCCATTTTGTAGGAGGTTACACTGTATACCGAGGAGGTATGTGTAGAGTTATGAATTTTGTAGGAGATCGCACAGTACACTGAGGAGGTATATGTAGAGGTCTGTGTTTTGTAAGAGGTTACACTGTACACTGAGGAGATGTTGGCAACCTGAGGCAAGATGGCGGCCACTCGCTCTGCTGAGTGAGCTGGATATCGGCACTCTCCTGGATTAACCCCCCCCATGCTTCACGGTTCGGTCCTAGGTGATGTAGTGTGATTTGGACGTAGGTGAATTGCGGCATGTTCTGGAGGTACCGGTCTTGCGCTTGATTCTTCCACAGCCCTCACGATTATTTTGTACTGGTTTTGTGTGTTGGCGGCACACAACTCTGTTTTCTCTGCTTACCTAGTACGATGCCTCCAAAAAATGCAGCCAAGGGCGCTAAGGCCCGGGGGCCTCCCGCGGGCACAGTTCCTGGCGCTGGGAGTCCTGCGAAGCTCAGTAGCGGAAGAAGAGGCGGCGGTGGAGCACGCCGACAAGCAGAAGGTTCCTCTCCAGCCTCGGCAGGGAAAGGCGGCACCTTCACCCGTAGCCGTCTAACAGTTCCAGCGCTATTTAAAATACAAACCGGCAAGGGGAAGAGTGTAGTGGAAGTCTCGGAGGCTGTTGAAGCTCCTGCAGAATGCGGAAACAATGTTATGGCAGAACTTGGAAACAATGTAGCAGCATTACCTCTGGAAATACAAGGTATCAACTCTGTTTCTGCTGCTGTGGCTGCTCCTAGTGAGGAGAGTGGAGGGAGCAGGGGGGCCCAGGGCGGCTTGAAGTGCTTGAGAGAAGTTGCGCAGTGTGTCGCGGTAACTAACGTAATTCCCCCTACTGTATCTGAGGGTGAGCTGGCCTTGGTTGGATCCGATATCCCAGGAGATATAATATCTGTGAATGAGGCCAAAATATCTGTACCGGTTGCTACGTTATCTACTAAACCACTAAGGGCAGGCCAGGATCAAGAGAATATTACTTATAACTGTGTAAGTAGCAGTCTGGAAAGGGGGGAAGAAGGGATTTTGGGCTCACAGAATGTGGATTAGTCAGCTACAGGTGGAGTTAAAGAAGGAGATTCGGGGGTTAAGTTTTACTCCATGTCAGACCCCTCTAACTCTTCTGTGGATGAGAGTCCTGGGAGAGAATGGGCAGAGGATAGAAGCGACACGAGCAGTCTACAGTTGGATGAAGAAGAGACGGGTGATGAGGTATCTTTAAATAATGGGACTGTTTGGAAACAAAGGGAGCAACCTGAGTCTTTGGCAAACACAGCTCTGGGCCCAGTTGGCTCACTGGTCTGGGACTACTCGTTCTCTCCAAATTTGTGTGATGAAGTGGGGCATGGTGAAATCTACAAAGAAGCAGCTGGATCAAGTATAGAACCGCAAGGGGAAATTACTCTTTCTACCATCTACCAGAGTATAATGGCTCATCGAGAGGAGACCAGGGCTGAAGGGTTACGGACTCAGGGGGCGGTTCGAAAATTGCAGAATGCTGTGCGCAGAGTTGCTAAGACTTGCTCTGAGTTCGCAACTAGATTTGGGGAAGCCGAAGCTAGAATTTCAGTACTGGAAGATAAGCTAGCTCAGCAGAAGGTTATTACTGAATCTCTGAAGGCTCAGAAAGACGATACAGCCTGGAAGCTGGCTGAGTTTGGAAAATCGCTCCAGAAGAAACAACTTACGGATTTTGGGAGTACCTGAAGGAGTGGAGGGCAACGATGTTCGGCAATTCGTAGTGGAACTCTTCTTGGAAGCCTTTCCCGAGCTTCAACAATGGGATTGGAAAGTTGAACTGCAAAGAGTCCATCGATTCCCTTTTAATCAACGGAAAAAAGCTGGGGGATCAACTGAAAGACCGAGAGCAATTTTGATTTGTCTTAATAATTTTCTATTGCGAGAAGCAATTTATGATTTGGCTAGACCGGACAGGAAGAGAGTGGGAAAGGGGTGCAAATGTTTTGTTCGACCTGATTTTTGCCAGGTCACAGTTGAGAGAAGGTGGCATCTTCGGGAACGGATTCCTTTATTTCAGGCGAAGGGGGCACACATTCTTTTATTAAATCCAGCCAAATTGAAAATTATAAATAAGGGTCAGACCCAATTTTTTGTCTTAGAAATTCTAGCGAAAGAGTTTTTAAATTCAATCTGAGGTGGATATTGGGACAAAATTGAACAAACATATGTACTGGAATATATAAGGTGCTTCATTGCTATAGATGACTGGGATTAATGTTGTCCTTCCTGCAGTGCTTCTTTTTCTTGTTTTTTTTCGCACCCCTTTTTTTTGGGGGGGGGAACCAGGGGTAACCGGGGGGTCGATTATCTGCTTCCCATCACCGAGGATTATGGTCCTTATGCCTCATTTGGGAGGAGGGTGGGAAGGGGGGAATGGGGTGGGTTGGTGGGCATGGGGTGGGGGAGGAGTGGGGTGGTAGGGGGTGGCACTGCTGCTTTTTGCTGTTTTTTGTTAGCCAGGGTTATGGTACTTGTTTCTATGAGAGAAAGAACAACATGTTTGTTGCTATGAAAACTAGCTTTGGGTTTGGCCCGACCAGATTCGAGTTGGAATATCTTAGATACGGTGCTGACTGGTAGAATTTGCATTTGTTCATGGAACATATGTGGCCTGAATGATAAGAAAAAGAGAGGTTTGACCACTAAAATTCTACAGGTTATGCAAATTGATCTGCTATGCTTACAAGAGACCCATATATCCTGGAACGATCATGGGTGGTTGAGGGATTTGGGCTTTGAAATGCTTGCTTGTTCTAGGCAAGGCACAACAACCAAAGGGGTAGCCATTATGGCAAAGCAAAGCCTTGGAGTCTGCAAACGGGTAAAAGAGGACACTTTGGGGCGGTGGGTCATTGCGGAAATTATGATTAACGACTCCCCTTTGTCAGTTTGTTCTATTTATGGCTCTAACCTAGATGATCCGGAAGTGATGCATTACTTGAGTGTTGAATTAGCACTATGGCCTCATCCTTTAATTCTTTGTGGAGACTTTAATATACATCTAGATAGTGATTTAGATATAACTAGTAGTTTCCCATATAGGGGTAAAAAAGTTAAAGTCTTTAAATCTACTCAAGGCTTAGTTAGGGAATATGGGTGGGTGGATGTGTGGTATAGGGACAAAAGAGACGATCCAGGAGCAACTTTTTATTCAGCCCCTCATAAGAAATTAGTGCGTCTGGACTATTTTTTTGTCTCCACTCAAATTGCCGAGACTGCCAAGACCAAGATCCTACCCAGGGTTATCTCAGATCATAACCCGGTAATATTAGAATTACCAATGAGTACCAAAATTAAACACAAGTCCTGGACTTTTGAAAGAAAATTGTTGTTGGACCAGGCATATTGTGCTCACATGGGAAGCTGGATTGAAGTGTTTTTCAAAATCAATAGAAATACAGCCTCTGATTCTATGGTCTGGGATGCCTTTAAGGCTGGGGTACGGGGGGAGACTCTTAGTTATTCTATAGCTAATCAGAGGAGAATACTTGGGGAAATTAAGAGCTGGATTGAACAGCTAAGATTATTAGAAATATAACTCATGGGGAAAATAACAAGGAGTTTAAGCATTGAGGAATCTCAAAAGGATATTGCTATCTTAAAAAGAAAATCCACCAGCACTTTGGTGAGGAGATAGCTGCTAAATATGCCCAGCATAGGGCCGAAATATATGAAATAGGAGAAAACACAGGCAGGGTACTAGCAAAGCGATTACAACAGATGGAAGTTGCTAACCAAATCTATGGGATTAAGGACCACCTTGACCAGATACAGGACTCCTCGGTTGAAATTCTGAATGTGTTTAATAGGTATTATCATCAATGATATGCAGAGGGTGAGACTATAGGCGGAGACGATCAGATGCAGGAGTTTTGTTTAGAATTAGAGACAACTAAGGTTACACATGATCAGAATGAGATATTAGCAGCACCAATTACTTGGGAAGAAGTGGAGGGAGCTATAATGTCGTTAGCTACTGGAAAAGCAGTGGGTCCGGATGGCATCCCTCTGGAATTTTTCAGGACATTCCGGCAGGTACTTCAACAAGATCTTATGATATTATTTCAATCTGCCAAAAAGGGTTCTATCCCTGACTCTTGGCGAAAAACTACTATAATTTTTTTTTTTTTAAAAGACAAGCCTGAGCTGTATCCTTCTTCGTACAGGCCTATCTCACTTATCAACTCTGATAGTAAGATTTTCTCAAAAATCTTGACTTGTCGGCTAGGTAAAGTTATTACTCCTTTGGTTTCAGATCATCAGCATGGATTTATTCCGGGAAGGGATACAGCTGATCATGTGAGACGTGTAATTGCTCTCCTCGATTGGGCTCAGGCAACAGAATCTCCATTAGGGGTGATCCTGTTGGACGCTGAGAAGGCGTTCGACAGGGTCTCCTGGCGATTCCTGTGGTATGTTCTGCAATGGAAGGGGTTCTGTTCGGAATTTATCCAAGCAGTGAAGGCACTATATGTACGCCCAGAAGCGGTTATCCGTATTTCTGGACAGGAGTCAAGACTATTTAGTATTAGTAGAGGCACGAGGCAGGGCTGCCCTTGTTCTCCCCTGCTGTTTGCACTGTATATTGATTTATTTCTTAATAAGCTGAATTTGAGCACTAATATTAAACCTGTCAGAGTTCACAATATGGAGTATAGAACACTGGCTTATGCCGACGATATTGTGGTTCTAACCAGCGATGTTTCTTTGGCACTTCCAGCAGTTAGGATTTTTGGCAGAACAGTTTGGTAGATTTTCAGGTTATAAATTAAATATAGATAAAACCCAGACGCTTCACTCACATAGTAAGTTTACGGCAGATCTGCCAATTGTCACAGAAGCAACATATTTGGGAATTAAAATTACACTGGTAGTGGATCAAATTCCAGACCTGAATATTATACCTGTGATGGATAAGGTTAATAGAAACCTGGAAAGATTAGACCATTTACATCTTTCTCTCCATGGGCGCTGTAATGTTTTAAAAATGCTGGTCCTTCCCAAATTTTTATATTTATTTAGAACAATCCCCCTTGAGTTTTCTGTTTCTTGTTTCACAAAGGTAGAGAGGATCTGCTCCAGATTTCTTTGGGGCTATTGGAGACCGAGAAGGGCGTTCAAACGGATGATTCTTCCAAGACATCGAGGAGGCTGGGGTATCCCACATTTTTTGCTGTATTATTGGGCATCCATGATACAACAGATGGGGCCCCTTTTAGTCGGGGCTAAGGCTGAGATTCCGCTTGCTAGTAGACCAACCATTTATGAATTTGGGTTGGGGGAAGAAGTTAACAGCTGTTTGGTGAGGATACTAGATTCCTAGTTATTATAAAAAGACTAAGTTTAAGGTACTCAAGGCTGCCTATCTAGTTTGGAAACAAATCAGGCGAAAGATGAATATTCCAAATTTGAACGTCTATACCCCATTTTCTGCCTCTGGCCTTCTCCCACCACTCTTTTGGGATCAAGCTACATTTAGATGGGGGTCGAAGGGACTTTTCTTTTTGGGTGATTTATTCGATGGTGGCCAACTTCTATCCTTTATAAATTTGCAGGGGAAATTTGGTCTATCTAAACAATTTTTTTTAAAATATCTATAGGTCCGTAGATTTTTAGGGAGGATCGGGTCAGGTGCAGAGCTACGGCTGGAAAAAAGTCCCTTGATTGAAAGAATAGGAAAAAATCTTCAATAGGACAGATTTACCAACAATTATTGGAAGTATTCCCGGATGATATTGGTATATGGAATTTAAAGTGGGAGAATAAGTTGGGGAACATCGAAATAAATATAGAGAATTCTTTGGAATTGGCGAATCAGATTTAAATGACTGGAAGACTCAGGAGCCAGCATTTTATGTCTATTTTTGATCTTTACTATACTCCTGGGAGGATTGCTAAATGGGGGGGTTCGAGGGGGGATAAATGTAATAGGTGCGGACTACAAGCTGCAGATTCGGTTCATATGTTCTTCTCCTGTCCTAGACTAGGTCTTTTCCTGCAAGAGATTGAAAATTTTCTGGTTACTATATTAGGAACTTCGATAAGTATTACTGCGGATTTGGTAGTTTTGGGTGTAGGATATGACAGGGAAGGAAATACAAGGTCGAGATCTATGACTGCAATCTTGTTTATTGCTATGGCTTTGGTCCGCTTATGTATAACCAGTGAATGGATCAGCCCTGATCCTCCTACGTTTATTAACTGGTGGTCAAGGTTGCTAGCTATTTATAATTTAGAATCCTCAATTTATAAAACAAAAGGTAGGAAAAAAGAGCCCTGGGATGCCAAATATGGGCCCCAGTTACAGATTGGATAGAGCAAACTTAGGAAAGGTATAATCACAGTTTGCTAAGTAGTATCTGATGTTTGTTTTTTGTTCAAATTTTGTTGATACCTATTCTCAGGTGGGGATAGAGGGTTATGATTTAATACTACCGGTCGTATCTGCAAAATAATGAGGTGTATTAATGCAGTATTAATTATTTGTTTTTGAAATTAGTCCAAACTGGGAAATGTATATTTGTTATATATATCTGGTGTTGATTGTACCATCATTTTGGTTATAGAATGTGCCTTGTACAAAATAAAAAAATTAAAATAAAAAAAAAGATTACACTGTACAGTGACGAGGAGTGTGGAGAGATCTGTGTCTTGTAGAAGGTTACACTGTACATTGAGAAGGTATGCGTAGAGGTTTTTGTTTATAGGAGGTAACACTGCAGACTGAGGAGGTATGTGTGGAGGTCTCCATTTTGTAGGAGGTTACACTGTACACTGAGGAGGTATGTGTAGAGTTATGAATTTTGTAGGAGATCGCACAGTACACTGAGGAGGTATATGTAGAGGTCTGTGTTTTGTAAGAGGTTATACTGTACAAGGAGGAGATATGTGTAGAGGTCTGTGTTTTGCTAGAAGTTAAACTGTACACTGAGAAGGTATGTGTATAGTTCTAACTCTTGTAGGCGGTTCCACTGTACATTGGGATGCATTTGTAGAGGTCTATGTTTTGTAGGAGATTACACTGTGCCCTGAGAGGGTTTGTGTAAAGTTTTGAGTCTTACACTAAGGAAGTAGGTGTATGGGTCTGCATTTTGAAAGAGGTTAAACTGTACATTTAGGAGGTATGTGTAGATGTCTGTTTTTGTAGGAGGTTACAGTGAGGAGGTATTTGTAGAGGGCTCTGCTTTGTAGGAGGATACACTGTACACTGAAGAGATAGGTGTGGAAGTCTGTGTTATGTAGGAGCTTGCAGGATGTTACACTGCACACTGAGGAGGTATGTGTTGAGGTTTGTGTTTTGTAGGAGGTTACACTGCACACTGAGGAGATATATGTCGAGATTTGGTTTTGTAGGAGGTTACACTGTACATTGAAGAGCTTTGTGTGAAGGTTTGTGGTTTGTAGGAGGTTACACTGTACACTGAAAAGTTATGTGTAGATTTCTGAGTCATGCAGGAGGGTACATTGTACACTGAGGATGTATGTTTGGAGGTTTGTGTTTTGTAGGAGGTTACACTGTACAATGAGGAGGTATGTGTAGAGGTCTGCATTTTGTAAGAAGTTATACTGTGCAGTTACAAGTACGTGGAGAGATCTGTGTTTTGTAGGAGGTTACACTGTACACTGAGGAGGTATATATACAGGTTTTTATTTTGTAGCAGGGGACACTGTACACTAAGGAGGTATGTGTGCAGATCTGTTTTTTGTAGTAGATTACACTGTACACTGAGGAGGTATGTGCAGAGTTAAGAGTTTTGTAGGAGTTCACACAATACAATGAGGAGGTATATGCAGAGATCTGTATTCTTTAAGAGTAAACTCTGTACACTGAGAAGGTATGTGGAGAGTTCTGAATCTTGCAGGTGTTTACAATGTACACTGAGGATCTATGTTTAGAGTTCTGAGTCTTGCAGAAATTTACAGTGTACACTGAGGAGGTTTATGGAGAGGTCTCTGTTTTGCAAGAGGTTACACTGATGATGCATGTGTAGTGGTCTGTGTTATATCTGAGATTACACTGTACAGTGACCACATACGTTGAGAGATCTGTGTATTGTAAGAGGTTACACTGTACACTGAGGAGGTACGTTTAGAGGTCTATGTTTTGTAAGAGGTTACACTGTTCACGGAGGAGGTATGTGTAGAGGTGTGTGTTTTGCTGGGATTTACACTGTACACTGAGAAGGTATGTGCATAGTTCTGAGTCTTCTAGGAGGTTTTATTGTACACTGAGGATGTATGTTTAGAGGGCTGTATTATGCAGGAGATTCCACTGTGCTGTGAGAAGGTATGTGTAGAATTCTGAGTCTTACACTAAGGAATTATGTGTAGAGATCTTCGTTTTGTAGAAGGGTAAACTGTACATTGAGGAGGTATGTGTCGAAGTCTGTGTTTTGTAGGAGGTTATACTGAGGAGGTATGTGTAGAGGGCTCTGTTTTGTAAGAGGTTACACTGTACACTGAGGAGATAAGTGTAGAATATTGTGTTATGTAGGAGTTTGTTGAAGGTTACACTGTACACTGAGGAGGTATGTGTAGAGGGCTGTGTTTTGCTGGAAGTTAAACTGTACACTGAGAAGGTATGTGTATAGTTCTGACTATTGTAGGAGGTTTCACTGTACACTGAGGATGTATGTGTAGAGGTCTGTGCTTTGTAGGAGATTACACTATGCCCTGAGAAGGTATGTGTAAAGTTCTGAGTCTTACATTAAGGAAGTAGGTGTAGAGGTCTGCATTTTGAAAGAGGTTAAACTGTACATTGAGGAGGTATGTGTGGATGTCTGTGTTTTGTAGGAGGTTACACAGAGGAGGTATTTGTAGAGGGCTCTGTTTTGTAGGAGGATACACTGTACACTGAATAAGTATGTGTGGACGTCTGTTTTGTAACAGGTTACACTGTACACTGAGTAGGTATATGCAGAGATCTGTGTTCTTTAAGAGTAAACTCTGTACACTGAGAAGGTATGTGGAGAGTTCTGAATCTTGCAGAAATTTACAATATACACTGAGGAGGTTTATGGAGAGGTCTCTGTTTTGCAAGAGGTTACACTGATGATGCATGTGTAGTGGTCTGTGTTATATCTGAGATTACAGCGTACAGTGACCACATACGTTGAGAGATCTGTGTATTGTAGAGTTGTGCATTTTGTAGGAAGTACACTGTACACTGAGGAGGTATGTGTAGAGGTCCGTGTTTTGTAAGAGGCGACACAGTACACTGAGGAGGTATGTGTGGAAGTCTGTGTTATGTAGGAGCTTGCAGGATGTTACACTGCACACTGAGGAGGTATGTGTAGAGGTTTGTGTTTTATAGGAGGTTACACTGTTCAGTGAGGAGGTGTGTGTAGAGGTCTGTTTTGCAGGAGGTTACACTGTACATTTACAAGGTATGTGTAGAGGTTTGTGTTCTGTAGGAGGTTACACTGTACACTGAAGCGCTATGTGTGGAAGTTTGTGGTTTGTAGGAGGTTACACTATTCACTGAAGAGTTATGTGTAGATTTTAGAATCATGCAGGAGGTTACATTGTACACTGAGGAGGTATGTTTGGAGTTTTGTGTTTTGTAGGAGGTTACATTGTAGAATGAGGAGGTGTGTGTAGATGTCTGTGTTTTGTAGTAGGGTACAAGGTACACTAAGGAGGTATGTGTGGAGGTCTGTTTTTTGTAGGAGGTTGCACTGTACACTGAGGAGGTATGTGTAGAGTTATGCGTTTTGTAGGAATCACACAATACACTGAGGAGGCATATGCAGAGGTCTGTGTTTTTTAAGAGTAAACTCTACACTGAGGAGGTATGTGTAGATGTCTGCTTTTTGTAAGAAGTTACACTGTGCGGAAACGAGATACGTGAAGAGATCTATTTTTTGTAGGAGGTTATACAGTACACTGAGAAGGTATGTGTAGAGGTGTTTGGTTTGTAGGAGGGTACACAGTACACTAAGGAGGTATGTGTGCAGGTCTGTTTTTTGTAGGAGGTTGCAGTGTATACTGAGGAGGTATTTGTAGAGTTATGAGTTTTGTACGAGATCACACAATACACTGAGGAGGTATCTGCAGAGTAAACTCTGTACACTGAGGAGGTATGTGTAGAGTTCTGAGTCTTGCAGGAGTTTACAATATACACTGAGGATGTATGTTTAGAGTTCTGAATCTTGCAGAAGTTTACAATGTACACTGAGGAGGTATATGGAGAGGTCTGTGTTTTGTAAGAGGTTACAGTGATGATGTATGTCTAGAGGTCTGTGTTTTTCTGAGATTACACCGTACAGTGACCACATACATGGAGAGATCTGTGTATTGTAAGAGGTTACACTATACACTGAGGAGGTATGTGTAGAGTTATGAGTTGTGTAGGAGATCACACAATACACTGAGGAGGTATATGCAGAGGTCTGTGTTTTTTAAGAGTAAACTCTGTACACTGAGGAGGTATGTGTATAGTTCTGACTCTTGTAGGAGTTTTCACTGTACACTGAGGATATATGTGTAGAGGTCTGTGTTTTGAGGGTGATTACACTATGCACTGAGAAAGTATGTGTAAAGTCTTACACTAAGGAAGTAGGTGTGGAGGTCTGCATTTTGAAAGAGGTTAAACTGTACATTGAGGAGGTATTTATGGGTTTCTTTGTTTTTTAGGAGGTTACACTAAAGAGGTATTTGTAGAGGGCTCTGTTTTGTAGGAGGATACACTGTACACTGAGGAAGTATGCATGGATGCCTGTTTTATAACAGGTTATACTGTAAACTAAGTAGATATGTGTAGAGTCGTGCATTTTGTAGGAAGTTACACTGTACAGTGAGGAGGTATTTGTAGAGGTCTGTGTTTTGTAAGAGGCTACACTGTACACTGAGGAGGTATGTGTTGAAGTCTGTGTTATGTAGGAGCTTGCAGGATGTTACACTGCATACTGAGGAGGTATGTGTAGAGGTTTGTGTTTTGCAGGAGGTTACACTGTACATTTATGAGGTATGTGTAGAGGTTTGTGTTTTGTAGGAGGTTACACTGTACACTGAAGAGCTATGTGTGGAGGTTTGTGGTTTGTAGGAGGTTACATTGTAGAATGAGGAGGTATGTGTAGATGTCTGCGTTTTGTAGGAGGGTACACTGTACACTAAGGAGGCATGTGTTGAAGTCTGTTTTTTGTAGGAGGTTGCACTGTACACTGAGGAGGTATGTGTAGAGTGATGAGTTTTGTAGGAGATCACACAATACACTGAGGAGGTATATGCAGAGGTCTGTGTTTTTTCAGAGTAAACTCTGTACACTGAGGAGGTATGTGTAGATGTCTGCTTTTTGTAAGAAGTTACACTGTGCAGAAACGAGATACGTGGAGAGATCTGTTTTTTGTAGGAGGTTATGTAGTACACTGAGAAGGTATGTGTAGAGGTTTTTGGTTTGTAGGAGGGTACACAGTACACTAAGGAGGTATGTGTGCAGGTCTGTTTTTTGTAGGAGGTTGCACTGTACACTGAGGAGGTATTTGTAGAGTTATGAGTTTTGTAGGAGATTACCCAATACACTGAGGAGGTAATTGCAGAGGTCTGTGTTTTTTAAGAGTAAACTCTGTACACTGAGGAGGAATGTGTAGAGTTCTGAGTCTTGCAGGAGTTTACAATATACACTGAGGGTGTATGTTTAGAGTTTTGAGTCTTGCAGGAGTTTACAATGTACATTGAGGAGGTATATGGAGAGGTCTGTGTTTTGTAAGAGGTTACAGTGATGATGTATGAAATGAAATGATGTATGTGTAGAGGTCTGTGTTTTTTCTGAGATTACATCATACAGTGACCACATACATGGAGAGATTTGTGTATTGTAGGAGGTTATACTTTACACTGAGGAGGTATGTGTAGAGTTGTGAGTTTTGTAGGCGATCACACAATTCACTGAGGAGGTATATGTAGAGGTATGTGCTTTTTAAGAGTAAACTCTGTACACTGAGGAAATATGTGTAGTGGTCTGTGGTTTGAAGGAGGTAACACTGTACACTGACTAGATATGTGGAGAGATCTGGTTTTGTTGGAGGTTACACTATACACTGAGGAGGTATATGTTGAGGTTTTTGTTTTGTAGGAGGGTACACTGTAAACTGAGGAGGTATGTGTGGAGGTCTGTGTTTTGTGGGAGGGTACACTGTACACTGAGGAGGTATGTGTTGAGTTATGAGTTTTGTAGGAGATCACACAATACACTGAGGAGGTATATGCAGAGGTCTGTGTTTTTTATGAGTAAACTCTGTACACTGAGGAGGTAGGTGTAGAGCTCTGAGGCTTGCAGGGGTTTACAATGTACACTGAGGATGTATGTTTAGAGTTCTGTGTTTTGCAAGAGGTCAAACTGGTGATGTATTTGTAGAGGTCTGTGTTTTGTCTGAGATTACACTGTACAGTGACCACATACGTGGAGAGATCTGTGTATTGTAGGAGGTTACACTGTACACTGAGGAGGTATGTATAGAGGTCTGTGTTTTGTAATAGGTTACACTGTACACTGAGGAGGTATGTGTAGAGGTCTGTGTTTTGTAATAGGTTACACTGTACACTGAGGATGTATGTGTAGAGGTCTGTGTTTTGCTGGCAGTTACACTGTACACTGAGAAGGTATGTGTATAGTTCTGACTCTTGGAGGTTTCACTGTACATTGAGGATGCATGTATAGAGGTCTGTGTTTTGTAGGAGATTACACTGTGCCCTGAAAGGGTTTGAGTAAAGTTCTGAGTTTTACACTAAGGAAGTAGGTGTAGAGGGCTGTATTTTGAAAGAGGTTAAACTGTACATTGAGGAGGTATGTGTAGTGGTCTGTGTTTTGTAACAGGTTACACTGTACCTTGAGGAGGTATGTGTAGATTTGTGCATTTTGTAGGAGGTTACACTGTACACTGAGGAGGTATGTGTAGAGGTCTGTGTTTTGTAAGAAACTACACTGTACACTGAGTAGGTATGTGTAGACTTCTGTGTTATGTAGGAGCTTGCAGGAGGTTACACTGCACACTGAGGAGGTATGTGTAGACATGTGTGTTTTGTCGTTTACACTGTTCAGTGAGGAGGTATGTGTCAAGGTGTGTATTTTTATGGAGGTTACACTGTACATTTATGAGGTATGTATAGAAGTTTGCATTTTGTAGGGAGTTACACTGTACACTTAGGAGCTATATGTGGAGATTTGTGTTTTGTAGGAGGTTACACTGTACACTGAGGAGTTATATGTAGATTTCTGTGTCTTGCAGGAGGTTAAAGTGTACACTGAGAAGCTAAGTGTGGAGGTTTATGTTTTGTAGGAGGTTACACTGTACAATGATTAAGTATGTGTAGAGGTCTGTGTTTTGTAGGAGGTTGCAGTGTGCACTGAGGAGTTATGTGTAGATTTCTAAGTCTTTCAGGAGGTTACATTGTACACTGAGGAGGTATGTGTGGAGGTTTGTGTTTTGTAGGAGGTTACACGGTATACTGTGGAGGTATGTGTAGAGGTTTGGTTTTGTAGGAGGTTCCACTGTACACTGAGGAGGTATGTGTAGAGTAAGTGTGGACAGAGTTGGCGGAGTGCCACTACGTGGAGTTCCACGGAGTTGCCTAAAAACTCTGTGGAATTCCCCTCTGCTCCACCCCACTGAGCAGTGAGCACTTACCTGGTCTGGCATTTTCCACCATGCCCGGGTTGCCCTCCTCCTCACCATGGTCTTCTTGCCATCCTCGCCAGCGGTTATTTAGCAAACCCCTACATTGTACGTCTTGCGATGACTGCACATGTGCGCGTGCGCACATGCGCAGCCCTCGCGAGACGTTCAACGTAGCAGTTTGCTAAATTACCACCAGCGAGGATGGCGAGGAAACCACGGCGAGGAGGATGGTAGGCCGGGCATGGCAGAGTACGCCAGACCAGGTAAGTGCTAACCTCACCCCTTGTTTGGGCGCCACAAGGGGCAAACTCCGCTACGCTGCAGTCAGAGTTTTTACCCGAACTCCACATTCCCAGCAGAGCGTGGAGTTGGCAGAAATCTGCAAACTCTGCTGCCAGAGCGGAGTTGCCCACACACCGTTAATGTAGAGGTCTATGTTTTTGTAAGAAGTTACACTTTACACTTAGGAGGTATTTGTCAAGGTTTGTGTTTTGTAGGAGTTATACTGTACACTGAAGAGGCATGTCTAGAGGTCTGTGGTTTGTAGGAGATTACGCTGTGCATTGAGAAGGTATATACAGAGTTCTGAGTATTACACTAAGGAGGTATGTGTAGAGGTCTGCATTTTGTAGGAGGTTAAACTGTACATTGAGGACCTATGTGTGGAGGTCTGTGTTTTGGAGGAGGTTACACTGAGGATGTATTTGTAGAGGGCTCTGTTTTGTTGAAGATCACACAATACACTGGTGAGGTATATGTAGAGGTCTGTGTTTTGTAAGAGGTTACACTGCACACTGAGGAGGTATGTGTAGATTTCTTAGTCTTGCTGGAGGTAACATTGTACACTGAGGAGGTATATGTAGAGGCCTGTGTTTTGCAGGAGGTTACATTGTACACTGATGATGTATGTGTAGAGGTCTGTGTTTTTGTATGAGATTACACTGTACAGAGACAAGGTACATGGAGAGGTCTCTCTTTTGTAGGCTGTTATACTGTGGAGGTGCGCGTTGAGGTTTGTGTATGTAGGAGGCTACACTGTACACTGACGAGGTATGTGTAGAGGCCTGTGTTTTGTAAGTGGTTACACTGTACACTGAAGAGGTATGTGTAGAGTTCTGTGTTTTTCTGGAAGTTACACTGTAAATTGAGAAGGTATGTGTATAGTTATGAGTCTTGCAGGAAGTTTTACTGTACACTGAGGATGTATGTGTAGAAGTATGTGTTTTATAGGAGGTTAAACTGAACATTGTGGAGGCATATATAGATGTCTGTGTTTTGTAGGGTACAATGAGGAGGTATTTGTCGAAGGTTCTGTTTTGTAGGAGGATACACTGTACACTGAGGATGTATGCGTGGACATCTGTGTTTTGTAACAGGTTACACTGTACAATGCAGAGGTCTGTGTTTCGTAGATTACACTGTGCACTGAGAAGGTATGTGTGGAGTTCTGAGTCTTACACTAAGGAAGTATGTGTAGAGGTTTGTGTTTTGGAGGAGGCTACACTGATGAGGTGTGTGTAGAGGTCTCTGTTTTTTAGAAAGTGACACTACACTTAGTAGGTATGTGTAGAATTCTGTGTTATGTGGGAGATTGCAGGTGGTTACACTGTACACTGAGGAAGTATGTGTAGAGTTTTGTGTTTTATAGGAGGTTATACTGTTAACTGAAGAGGTATGTGTAGTGGTCTGTGTTTTATAGGAGGTTACACTGTACACTGAGGAGGTATGTGTAGAGGTTTTTGTTTTTTAGAAGGGTACACTGTACACTGAGGAGGCATGTGTGGAGGTCTGTGTTTTATAGGAAGTTACAATGTACACTGAGGAGGTATGTGTAGAGTTCTTCATTTCGTAGGAGGTTACACTGTACAATTAGGAGGTATGTGTGGAAGTCTGTGTTTTGTTGGAGGTTACAAGAGGTTACATTGTCGACTAAGGAGGTATATGTAGAGGTGTGTGTTTTGTAGAACATTACACTGTTCAGTAAGTAGGTATTTGTAGAGGTCTTTGTTTTGTAGGAGGTTACAGGGTACACTGATGAGCTATGGGTAGATTTCTGAGTCTTGCACAAGTTTACATTGTACACTGAGGAGGCACGTGTAGAAGTCTGTGTTTTGTAGGAGATTACACTCTGCCTTGAGACGGTATGTGTAGAGTTCTGAGTCTTAGACTAAGGAGGTATGTGTAGAGGTCTGATTTTATAAGTATATGTAGAGGTCTATGTTTTGCTGCAGGTTACATTGTACATTGAGTAGCTATGTGTAGTGCTCTGCTTTTTGTAGTAGGTTACACTGTACACTGAGGAGATATATTTAGATGTCATATTTTGTAATAGGTTACACTTTACACTGAGGAAGTATGTATAGAGGTTTGTGTTTTATAGGAGGTTACACTGTTAACTGAAGAGGTATGTGTAGCGGTCTGTGTATTGTATCAGGTAAGACTGTACACTGATGAGGTATGGGCAGAGGTCTCTGTTTTGTATGAGATTACACTGTACAGTGATGAGGTATGTGGAGAGATCTGTATTTTGTAGGAGTTTACACTGTATACTGAGGAGGTATGTGTCGAGGTTTTTTTGCTTTGCTGGAGGTTACACTGTACACTGAGGAGGTATTTTTGGAATTCCGTGTTTTGTACGAGGCTACACTGTACACTGAGGAGGTTTGTGTAGAGGTCTGTGTTTTGCACGAGGTTACACTGTATAATGAGGAGGTATGTGTAGAGTTATGAGTTTTGTAGTTTATCACACAATACACTGAGGAGGTATATATAGAGGCCTGAGTCTTGCAGTAGGTTACATTGCACACTGAGGAGGTATATGTGGAAGTCTGTGTTTTATAAGAGGCTACCCTGTACACTGAGGAGGTATGTATAGAATTCTGTGTTATGTAGGAGCTTGCAGGAGGTTACACTGCACACTGAGAATGTATGTGTAGATGTTTGATTTTTATAAGAGGTTACACTGTTCTGTGAGGAGGTATGTGTAGAGGTCTGTATTTTGTAGGAGTTTACACTGTACACTGAGGAGGTATCTGTAGAGTTCTGAGTTTTTCAGGAGACTCTAACTGTGCACTGAGGAGGTATGTGTAGAGTTCTGAGTCTTTCAGGAGATTACACTGTACACTGAGGAGGTATGTATAGAGGTTTGTGTTTTGTTGGAGGTTACACTGTAGACTGAGGAGGTATGTATAGAGGTTTGTGTTTTGCAGGAATGTATACTGTCTACTGTGGATCTATGTGTGGAGATGTGTGTTTTGTAAGAGGTTACACTGTACACTGAGGAGGTATCTGTAGAGGTGTGTGTTTTGTAAGAGGTTACACTGTACACTGAGGCAGTATGTGTAGAGGTATGAGTTTTGCAGGAGATCACACATTGCACTAAGGAGGTATGTGTAGAGGTCTGGGTTTTTCTGAAGGTTACACTGTACACTGAGGAGGTATGGGTAGAAGTCTGTGTTCTGTAGGAGGTTACACTGTAGACTGAGGTGGTATGTACAGAGGTCTGATTTTTGTACGTGTGTAAACTGTACACTGAGGAGGAATATGTAGAGGTTTCTGTTTGTAGGAGGTTACACTGTGCACTGAGGGGGTATGTGTAGACATTTGTGTTTTTTAGGAGCTTGCAGGAGGTTACACTGAACACTGAGAAGATATGTGTACAGTTCTTTGTTTTGTAGGAGGTTACAGTATACATTGAGGAGGTATGTTTGTAGGTCTGTGTTTTGTAAGATGTTACACTTTACACTGAGGAGGAAAGTGTAGGGGGTCTGTGCTTTGCAGGAGGTTACACTGTACACTGAGAAGGCATGTTTAGATTTCTGAATCGTACACTGTGAAGGTATGTGTAGAGTTCTGTGTTTTGTTGGAGGATTCTCATTACTGTGAAGAGTAACATGTTTTTATGAGGTCATTATGTGCACCCAAGATATATGTTTTGTGAGTGTGGCTACTCCTCATCAGAAAGAAGCATAGGTTTTTGAAGAGCTCACTGATTTCCTTTTACGTATGTGGTTTTCTCACTTTTACTATGCACCCTAAAGGGATATGTATGTCATTCATTGTATGTATGTGGAAGTGGTATGTTTGTTTTTCACTTTTCTTATTATCTTCCTTCCTCATTCCCTTCTCCCCCACATTTGTTATCATTACTATGTATAGTCACTTGGAACGCAATGGTTGGCTGTGACCGGTCAATCAGTCAGCATCGGTATAGTGCACCAGTGGCACCCCAGGGGGTATCTGAGTGCTGTGGGGGTGCGGTTTCAGTCGAAAAGCCAAGTTTTGAGATTCGTTCTGAAGTCCTCGAGGGAGGGTGGTGTTCGAAGATGGAGGGGTAAGTCGTTCTAGGTTTGGCAATGTAGGAGAAGGAGCCATTTGGTCATTGTGCGGATGGGTCTCCTTATGGTTCATGTACCTTTACCTTTCTCCGAATAAAGATATTGTTACGCCTAACTGACTCTCTTTGTGAGGCATTGCACCAAGAAGGCATATAGGTTCATTAAGAGGTTATTTGCAAATCAAAAATGATTAGACAGCTGGTTACATAATTTGAGAAAGCACTTGTCCAGGGAATTTCAGGACATTTCAATGACTGACAGTAGGTTGCAGCAATACCTAATTTTCAACGACGTCACATGCTGTTGCAGTGCTGCAGATCAAAGCTCTGCAACTGTGGAAACACCAGACACGGCTGAAGTTCAATATCCTCATTCTTAGAATCACTTTCTGGCAGCACTATTCCTTCTTCACAACCTCGGTGGTCGCTGACCTCCTGAACCGGTACCTGGGAGATTACGTGCAGAACTGGGGGCTCCTCGCGCGCAGGATGTGGGCGCTCCTCTGTCGGCTGCAAGGTGCAGAGAAGCTCCTGTTCTCACAGGCTCTGTCTCTGCAGCCCTGGCCTGCAGTGATGAACAACTCGACGCACAGGCAGCCGGACAGGGGGAGTTGAGACCTAAGGTGACCTATCTGCCTGTGCATCTCACCGGGATCCTTTGTGGCGCTGTATGCAAGTGGACTCTGAATAAAACCAAACCCGACAATGGTGCCCGCAGCGCTTAAAAGCTACAGAATGACGCTGTGCCCAGATGTGTGAGCGAGAGCTGACACCCCAGCAGGTCCCTGACAGGGATCTCTCGGCGGCATATCTGATACCACGGCACATCATCTCGTTCGGATGTGGCATAAAGGATCTTTTGGGTCAAATCTGACGCTATAGCAGATCCCTGACAGGGATCTCTCGATTGCATATCTGACACCCCAGCACATTATTTAAATCACGCCTCACCACGGACGATCTCTTGGATCAAATCTGACATCCCAGGATATCCTTGGCAGAGATCCTTTGGGGGCACGTGTGACACCACAGCGCATGACCCAGACCACCTGTGGCATACAATATCTATTGGATCAAGTGTGGCACTTTAGCAGAACTCCCAGATCGCCCGTGATCACGGAGAATCCATTTGATCATGCCTGACACCGTGGAAGATCCTTAAGACCACATCTGATCATAGCCCCATCCCTAGGATCAGCACCAGCAGCGTGACATTTCTCATTTGACATCATCTCGATTGCAGGTTCTGTGTGACCTCTGACCACAGAAGATTCCTTTGATCCAAGCTGCTAAAATACAGACTATAATCTTAAACGAGGCATTGGACCGCACCCACCACCACGGGGGTCCCCCAATCAATCTCTGACCAGTGGTCGTCCATTAGAAACACCTGACTCCGCACGCGGACGCAACACCCTGCTGAACACCGTGCTGAACTTTTACCTACTCATCCCTCCCTGGACTATGCCTGACCTCAAGAGGACCTCCAGCTCTCGTTTTGCCGAACTTCAGACATTTCTCTTTTGCTGGACTGCCTTATCTCTTTCTCCCCCTCAGGTCCCCCTCTCGCCAATCTCAGCCTCCGACTCTTCTCCCCCTCCCACCCCCACCGCTCTCTACCCCCTTTGATGTTTCATTTCTCCGTTCACTCTGTTAATATGTAATGTTGAGTTGCCCAAGCCTAATCGCTGGTAAAATGTAATCATGAGTAAAGTCACTATTTGTGTATATATGCTTAGATATAACTCTAACCACTAGTATATGTAGTAGACCTTTGTACTTACTACCATTCCTAGGAGTTTAGCGTGTATCCGTTTGTATCTCTTCCTTGAATGACTTTGCAACTTGTACATTTGCAATTTTTTTTTCTGTGTGCATCTCTTCCTTGTGTGATTCTACAATTTGTACATTTGCAATTTCTTTTTTTTTTTTTTTTTTTTCCTGCTTGTATTTCTTTCGTAACGCATGTAATTCAAAGTCCTTATGTAACGCTACTGGTTCTTTTGTAAAGCCCTCTGACGCAGGGGGGGAGGGTGCCGAACTTCAGACATTTCTCTTTGCTGGACTGCCTTATCTCTTTCTCCCCCTCAGGTCCCCCTCTCGCCAATCTCAGCCTCCGACTCTTCTCCCCCTCCCACCCCCACCGCTCTCTACCCCCTTTGATGTTTCATTTCGCCGTTCACTCTGTAAATATGTAATTTTGAGTTGCCCAAGCCTAATCGCTGGTAAAATGTAATCATGAGTAAAGTCACTATTTGTGTATATATGCTTAGATATAACTCTAACCACTAGTATATGTAGTAGACCTTTGTACTTACTACCATTCCTAGGAGTTTAGCGTTTATCCGTTTGTATCTCTTCCTTCAGTGACTTTGCAACTTGTACATTTGCAATTTTTTTCTGCTTGTATTTCTTTTGTAACGCATGTAATCCAAAGTCCTTATGTAACGCTACTGGTTCTTTTGTAAAGCGCTCTGACACCTTTGGGTAATGTTCGCGCTATATAAAATCGCATTAAATAAAAAATAAAAAATAAATAAAAATAAACTGTTGGGGGAGGCATTATTTCTTCAGCCTCAAAGCTTCCGAAATGTAACTGTTCATATTTGAAGCAGGGTCCAGGTTTATAATATATAGAAACACAATGGGCCCACCTTGCTACACCTGAAACATAACACCCCAATGTAGGCCCCACCTGCCAGTGTACAGGAATCTGTTAAGTTGACCAAACTGCCTCACTTATTCCTTTAGCTTTAAAGGCCCAGTGCCTTGTAAACAGCATTTCACATATTTCTTCTGCGACACACACGAAGCTGCAGCTTCTGTCCCTCTTGGTCAACCACAGCCCAAAAAACCCCTCCTTGGATGTCCCAGGCCTGCGCTCACCCACACGACCACAAGAACACGGAACTTAGTAACGTAAGAGGAAAACGGTGGGGCAAGGGCTACTTGCACATCTTGCAATTTCTCAATTTCTTATAATTATTCTTGCTAGCTAGCCTTATCGAAACTTACGACAGCGTCATGGCGTGCCAATATCACCTCTAACCTTTTGGTCCGTTCTGCTTTTCATAAGAATTCCGAGAAATGATACTAAACGGTTGCGATAAATATGTCCAAATAATGGTAGGATTGACGTACGCAAAATGTCAAATGATGAACTTGCGGTCTAACTGTTCCGTATTAACCAACTATAAAACCTCTGCCCACAGTCCACTCGTTGGATTACCCTACACTGTGTTAGTGAGTCACATGTGGGTTCTCCCCGATTAATCGTTTAGTGCACATTATAAGAATTCTTCTCTTAAATATTTCAATGTATTTTTAGGTAGCATTTCTCCTTTCATATGCTTCATTTATTAGACAATGCATTTTTCTCCATGTGTAATATGAATGTATGATTTTCTCACTGCATTTTTCAAGAGATATACTTTTCTCATAACGCTTTCAAGTATTAATTTTCTCCATATATAAATGATGTTTATTGGTTCTTTACATGCAATGATATGCCCAAAGGCTTCTCTCTGTATGAAGTGATTTTTGCTCCATGCCTTGTCATATTTTTTAGAATACTGTTCTTCTTTCATGATTGCATTGAAGTATTCCATGCTATACTCTTGTCATATTTTAGCATGCATTGTGTTCCATTTTGTCTTTGCTAAGACACAGCATTTCATAATTGAATTTTAAAGTGTTTCTTTACACTTCATGTTGGAAGTGGTTTCCTTGTAATAAAGTGCAAAACAAACCTGATTCAATTCCTATCGTTTACACGTGTGTTTCCTCATATTATTTCGAGGCACCCCCTCAAATTAAGCTGCCCTGGTCCACAGCCCCGAGACCATAGAATTTCCCCCCTAACATATTCTGCAAGCTGTGTGCATCCCATGTCTCAATTACCATGATACAATGTGCACTGACAAGCCACAAGGCGTCTATCGATCACTCCCAATTGGAAGCCAATGGCTCACTTGTACTCTTGAACAACATGGCTTCTCCAGGGTCATCACACTGCTGGAGGATATCCACCATAAAAACCGTGCACAGCTCCACAGGTACCGAAAGCCAGGAAACTCCACAGCAAGGCATGGGGAATAGTACCTCCTGAATAAATCTAGGATAGATATTGAGCACAACTAACTTTTGATTCCACTAACGAACCACAAGGAGTCACCTCTGCCCAGATCTTGAGCTCTCACAGAGGTCCAGCGAGTCTTCTAAGAGTGAGTGACCGGTGGCATCAAGGACAGTGATCCACCGAGCTGGATAGCACCTATTGAGCTTAACTTGTGAGACCCATATGAAGTAAAGCTCACCTACAACCATATCCAGAGTCGATTCCACTGTGTATGTGAATTACATCTGAAGTAATGCTGGTCTACAAGCAACGCTGACCTTCAACCATATCCAGAGTCCATTCTACTGTGCATGTGAATTACAACTGAAGTAACGCTGACCTACAAGCAACACTGACCTTCAACCATATCCAGAGTCCATTCCACTGTATATGGGAATTACGTCTGAAGTAGCGCTGACCTACAAGCAACACTGACCTTCAACCATATCCAGAATCCATTCCACTGTGTACGTGAATTACATCTGAAGTAACGCTGACCGACAACTATATCCAGAGTCCATTCCACTGTGTATGTGAAATACATCTGAAGTAACGCTGGCCAATAACCATATCCAGAGTCCTTTCCACTGTGTATGTGAATTGCGTCTGAAGTACCACTGACCTACAACCATATCCAGAATCCATTCCACTGTGTATGTGAATTACATCTGAAGTAACGCTGACCGACAACTATATCCAGAGCCCATTCCACTGTGTATGTGAATTACGTCTGAAGTAACGCTTCACTGACCTACAACCATATCCAGAGTCCTTTCCCCTTTATATGTGTAGTTTTAATGCAAGTTGTCTGCTGCACATACAGGGTTAGTACATTCTGTTAAGCTGACTTCCCAGACACATTCCTTATTTATCATTTCAAAGGGGGAATGTCCTAGAAAGATGATGAAAAATGACAATGAATATTTATCACATCTGAATCAGAATCAGAATCAGAACAAAGCTTTATTTCGATTGTGATATAACAATCATAAAAAGCACAGATAAAATACAAAAACGTTTCTCTAAAATATATCTCATATTTAAAATCTGATAAGAGTTAATAAAAAAATACATGTAAAAGGAGCCACCTCCTCAGTCCTAAAAAACAATACTCTTTCTCTGGTGGAAAGTTTTTTTAAGAAACATGGATATCCTCCAAGCAACATGTTCCTTTTCTAAAAACTGGAGTTTATTAAAAGCAGGGCGGCATTGTCTCAAACCCCATTTCCGTAGAATTGGGAGTATCCAGGTCTTTCTTATCTCGATATAGAATTTACAAAATAAAACAAAGTGTAAA
This sequence comes from Calotriton arnoldi, assembly GCA_963921515.1. Classification (NCBI taxonomy): domain Eukaryota; kingdom Metazoa; phylum Chordata; class Amphibia; order Caudata; family Salamandridae; genus Calotriton; species Calotriton arnoldi. Next base: position 1,822,174 of record CAWUFW010001800.1, read on the forward strand.
GACGATTGAGTCGACGAGTTATCACATGGACATGGTTGTAGCTCGCTTGCCCAGTCTTTCAAGTTGGGGAAAGAGACAAGTCTATGTATTGTCCCCAATCTAAATCTTAATAGTAAAAATCTATCAAAGCCACCCGGTACAAATACTAAATATGGCTGCAAGCTAAAAGTTGTAAGAACCGTCTGGTGCTGCAAAACGCTAGGCTTGATGATTTCCCCCGATAGTCTTAGGCTTTCCAGGAAAGAAAGGGCCTCTTTTCTAAGATTTTTCCTGGAGACCAGGGTGATAGTGCTAGGGTTAGTAAAATATTCCGGATTGCCCATATCTTTTGTAAAATCACGGATAAATTTAACCCATGGGATCCTTTGCGCACCATCCAGCCTGAGACTATCCTGTAATAAGTCCCTATTAAGTGTAGTCTCGTCCCTTGACCAAATCCTGTGCCACAGAAGAATTGGCTCTAATTTTATGAGGTCGGATATGTATGGAAGACCCAATTCGGCATGAGAAACGTAAGTGGAAGTACCAGAAGATGCAGATAAAATATATTTTAAAAAGGAGTTCTCCACTAGTTGTATTGAGTTAGTGTCCGCAAAACCCCAAATCCCAGCCCCATAAATAACAATTGTGACGCATTTTGCTTTATAAATTTTTAGAAGTTCCAGAGGTGGTTTACATCCCAGTTTTTTTGCAAAGCTGGCTAAAGCAATCGTTGTTCTAATAAGTGCTAGCTTTTTGGCTGCAACAGCTTTGGCCCAGGTGTCTTTGTGGCTAAACAAAATGCCTAAATATGAAAAGCTACTGGTTGTAACTATCGGTTTTCCCTCCACGAAAATGTCCCTGCACTTCTGGATCCCGCGGCCACATCTCATTGTAAAGGTTTTCGTGATATTAATTCTGAGATCCAGCTCCTTCATAAAATTAAAAAAGTTATTTAAGGTCTTTTGTAGGCCAATCTGGGTGCGAGACAATCATGGCATCGTCAGCATATAACAATGCTGGAATGGGACGATTGCCTATTTGAGGGAAATCTTGGGCATCTTTAAGAAGTGCCTGTCCTAACCCATTAATGTTAAGATTAAAGAGGAAGGGGGCTAGGACACAGCCTTGCCTAACCCCCCTTCCAATTGGGAATGAGGCAGAGCGTTCTCCTCCCATACCAAATCGCACGCATGATTTTGCTCCATTGTAGAGACGGCGGATAAAATAAATGATATTTCTATCGACCCCCAGCGATTCTAAGATTTCCCAGAGCTTTGAGTGCCTTACGCAATCAAAGGCAGCCGTGAGATCGACAAAGACTAGATACAAATTTCCCTTTTTGGCCCTGGTGTACTTCCCCATGAGAATCGCTAAGTTTAAGCTCTGCTCCACGGTCCCTAATCCTTCTCGAAATCCATATTGGATATCGGATAAGATTTGATTTTCCTCTGCCCAAAGCTGTAGGCGTTCCAAAATGATACGTCCCACAACCTTGGCCATGGAATCTAATAAAGAAATGGGCCTGTAGCAGGAGGGGCCCTGGCGGTCCCCCTTTTTAAATATGGGGACAATGGTGGATTCCACCCAGGTGGGTGGGAAAGCAACCACACAGCTTGCGTTGATTATTTGTGTGATTATTGGTACCCACAAGATGACATTGGACTTATACAAGTCCACGGGAATCCCATCAGGACCTGAAGCTTTCCCACCTGCACTTAGGGAGAGTGCCTTGTTTACTTCGGCGATACTAAAGTATAGATCTAGTGACTGATTAGTGGTTCCTGAGTTTTCACTAACCTGGCCATTAGAGGTACATGGACCGTTATATATCTTAGAAAAATGTTCGACCCATTGACCCTCTGTAATGGCTACTTCGACAGTTGGGCCCCGACAGGAGTCAGGAATGGTGTTTTAACCGCTTTCCAAAAGGCTGCGCTATCTTTAGATTGTGCGGCCGATGTAAGCATCTCCCAGGCTTCATTTCTAAGGGCATTCTTCCTGTTCAAAAGAGCTGATTTATAGTTCTTTCTAGCCTGTCTAATTTTGGTAACATTCCTTGGAATGTTATGCAATTCCTGTTTCAAAAGAGAATGTGCATGAGTGCAAATTGAATCAAACCACCGCTGAGGGGAAAGCTTTTTGCCACCTTGTTTGAACATTACGTCCCGTACCGCGAGTGCTACCTCTTTAAATGAGGATAAAATACTCTCAGGGGATGCTAGTTCATTCAAACAAGTGTCAAAGGCCGATCTACACCTTGTAATTAACGATTTGTTTACTGCATCAGGATCTATCATGTTCCAGCGAAGCGTATATCCATTCACCTTGGCAAGTTTTAAATTAGCCAAGGCCTCATCTACCGCCTGTTTGTCTCTTCCCTGATTACTCACAGGGAGAGTCATTGTAATGCATAAAGGAAAATGATCACTCACTGAGATTGTATCGACTGAGAAGGTGAGTAATCTAAAATCAAACATGTTTGATAACAAAATGTAATCTATTGTGGAACAAAGGCCTCTGCCATTGAAAGTCTGTGGCATCAGAACAGGTCTAGTGCATAGATCGTTAACAAAGCCTAGATCTAAATTAAACACCAGTTCGTTAAAAAGTTCCCCTGATTTGAGTGACAGAAATCAGTGTTATGCATGCCTTCTTCCACATTAAAACCACATATCCTGTCATCCTCAAAGGGACACAGGGCACAATTAAAATCCCCAGACACAATAAGCATATTCACGGAGCCCTTTGTGTTACACAAAATTCTTAACTCTTTAAAAAGTGTGTTGACCACCTTAGGGACACTATCAGGTGGAATATTATTATAAAGATTGACCAATGTCACTGAATGAGAGACAGTTAGATACAGAATTAGTAGTTGATAATAGGGGGACACAAGCTGGGACTCGGTCTTAACAATATTTAACTTGTTAGATACATATATACAAAGCCCACCTTTGGCTCTGCCATGAGACCCCCCCTATCGCTTGGGTGTTAAAAGTTCTATAGCCATTCATATGTATGGGGTCCTTCAGCCATGTTTCCTGTAGCCAGATAATTTCATATTTTAATATATATTCAGTCCATAGGGGATTGCTAATCTTGGAGCGTAAACCTGATATGTTCCAAGATACGAGGCTACACCCAGTATTTGTATTGGTAAAGGAGGTGCTGCTGTCAGGGTGCTGGAAAAAGGAGCAAAGACTCTCCAGTGCTCCTCCGTATCTTGTAATGAGCCCGTTGTTAAGAGATCACCCGCTCGCAAAAGGCTGCGGGTGATCGTCGCGCACAGCCAGTCATTTCTTCCTGTACTCCCAACATGGAGGACCGCAGAGGCAGTGGCTGGTCTAGTCTTGCGCTCCTGGACGCGAGCGCGAGGTCTGGACCAGCTGTGAAGTGCGCCGGTTGATTGTGGAACCGCGCACTTCACCAACGGAATTTCTGGGTTAAGTCGCGAAAAGACAGGCTTCTAGTTAGGTAGAAATAGAGTAGTTTTGGGAGCTAGGCTTAGGCGTAGGATAGAGCGTTTCGGTTCGTCGGTTAGTTAGTTAGGTAAATGGCAAAGAGAAAATTATAGTTAGAAGGAAAAATAAATAGAAAGAAATAAAAGCAGTAGTTTAAAAGAATTACCATACTCACCATCCAGAATCTCAGTTCCTGACCTTCCTTCGTCGTCCTGTTGATGGCGTTGATTTCTGAAGTACCTACGGAACAAAACAGAAGCGAATTAACGAAGAAGAGAAAGTAAGGCAGAGTGTGTGAGAGAATAAAGGAATGAAAGAGAAAAAGTAAGAAAGTCTATAATGTTTTAAAGTATCAAATTATCGTTGCCATACAGAGCTCAGAGGAATTAAAAAATCGCATTTGAAAGAATAGAAGAGGAGCGAAAGCCTTAGACACTCTGGGTAAGGAAAGAGCCAAAGGGGAGAGTGGGAGAGTGGGGGAAGTAGAAGGGAATTAGTAATTATGTGTTCTTCTGTTGCAGTGCTTCCACAAGTTGCTAGACGATAGAGAGGGTGTAAGAAAAGAACAGAACGGAATGCAGAAGTAAGAAGGAGGTGAAAGCGCCAAAGACCAGGCAGTCTCTTCTCTGTCCCATTCCCCTTTCCCCCAGCGGGGTTCACACGGCCGCTGGTAATTACTGAGTAGGTGGCTGTGGGAAAACCAGTGGTGGAATTTGGAAAATCTCGTCGTTTTGCTCCTGGGAGTGTCGGCATAGTGAGTAACCACCGCCCTTGACAGAGTGAAGTGCCCACGTCAATACTCACCCGAGCAGAATGGCAGAAGGGTTCGATTTAAAAGATTTAGGGAATGTTCTTAAGGAAATTCAGCATGAGTTGATGGCAGTCAGGGAGGAAAATAAGGTACTCAAATTGGAAATGGAGGCCACTAGACGCGAGACCAAAGAGATAGCATCTCAGTTGAAGAGCGAAGAGTCTGGGAATAGGTTCCACCCCTCTCCTTCTGGGACCAGTATATTTAATCAGAGTTCCGCAGTTAGTGGGGGGTCAGCTACGCAGGTCATTCATTCCTTGGCGCCTGTAATTCCTTTGGCTCTGCCAGAACGCTTTGGTGGGGATCCCCAAAAGGCCCACATTTTTTTAACCCAGTGCTCTTTGCATTTCATGTGTCGGCCCACTGTCTTCCCGGATGCACAGTCTCGAATAGCCTTCATCCTATCTTACCTGAATGGAGACGCAGCTTCGTGGTCTATGCCCTTGGTCACTCAGGATTCTCCAATTTTATATAACTTCGAGGAATTCAAGAAAGAGTTTCTGCGAATTTTTGATCGTTGACAGGTGGCACAGGCTACGGATAATGAACTACTGGAGTTGAGGCAAGGGAATCGAGAACTAGTCACCTACCTTGCCCAATTTAACAAACTTGTTGTCGAAACAGATTGGCCTGAGGCCAAAAGGGCAGCCTTGTTCTATCGGGGTTTAAAAGATGATTTGAAAGACGCCCTGTCACAGATTCCAAATCGCCCCACAGAAGTATCTGCTTTGATTGATTTAGCATTGGAGATGGACTATCGACAAACGGAAAGAAGAGGTGAAAGACGACGTGAATTTTGACCCAGTGTACCTCGCTTTGATCGAGTCAGGTCGGAAGTTGTTAAGTCTGGAGATAGAGAGCATGGTGTAGAACCCATGCAAATTGGAACTATCAGAGGCCCCCTTTCCAAAGAAGAAAAAGAAAAGCGTCGACTGAATAACCTATGCCTTTATTGTGGGATCAGCGGTCATTTTATAAAGGAATGTCCCAAGAGACCCAAAATCTACAAGAAGGAAAACTCTCAGCACCACCAGTAAATGGAGTTGGGCTGGTGGTTGCAAACAAGAATACAACTCCAATCACTCACCAAGTGGCGAATACACTACAATCTTCTGCTCCACACCTCATTCAGACGATGACTTTAAAGTTTCAAGATCAAGTTCTTTTGGGAGTGGTCGTGATGTTGGATTCAGGAGCCATGGGAAACTTTTGCGATCTCAAATATGCCTCCAGAATTGGGTTGAAAGCTTTACCGAAAGAAAGAAGCGAAGCAGTCAGAGCCGTTGATGGACCAAATTTGTCTTCCGGTCCCATAACCAGTCATACTGAACTAGTGGAACTTGTCTCAGTAGAAGGTCATAAGGAGGAAATTCAATTCAACTTAATCGATGCCCCACAGTTCGGAATTATCCTAGGGTTGCCTTGGTTAACTGAACACAACCCAACAATTAACTGGAGCGATCGAACAGTGAAGTTTAACTCGAGCTATTGTTTGGAACATTGCTTCGGTGAAAAGCAAAAAGACCGAGATGAAAACCCAGCAGCCTTACTATGCGAACAAGGGATGATGGTTTGTGCTGTGCAAACTGTGAGCTTACCAGTTGAATATCAGGAGTTTGCTGAAGTTTTTAGTGAATTGGAGTCAAAGAAATTGCCCCCACACCGGTCGTATGACTGCAAAATTGATTTAGAACCCGGAGCAAATCTTCCTTGCAGTCGTATATATGCTCTTACCGAGGCTGAGAACCGTCATCTTAAGGATTACATTCAGGAATATTTGGAAAATGGCTTCATACGTCCATCACAGTCCCCAGTTTCTTCGCCGTTGTTTTTCGTTCCAAAACGTGACGGAGATCTGAGAACGTGTATTGATTATCGCGCCCTGAATAAAATTACTATCAAGAATCGTTATCCCCTCCCTCTGATTTCTGTTCTACTAGACCAACTAAAAGATGCCAAGATCTTCACAAAATTAGATTTGCAGGGAGCATATCATCTAATTCGAGTGAGAAGCGGAGATGAATGGAAAACGGCGTTTAGAACCAAGTATGGATTGTATGAGTACCAAGTCATGCCTTACGGGTTAAGCAACGCCCCGGCTGCTTTCCAATACTTCATTAATGATGTCCTGAAAGATTTCATAGATCAGTACGCTATCGTCTACATAGACGATATTTTGATTTACTCCTCATCTGAAGAAGAACACCAACACCAAGTCAAAGGAGTTTTGCGTTGTCTGAAGGAAAATGAACTTTACGTAAAACTGGAGAAATGTGCTTTTGGAGTGAAATCTGTAGACTTTTGGGGATTTGTGATTGCCCCGGAAGGTCTAACCATGGATGTTAAAAAAATTGAGGCGGTATTGAATTGGCCTCCTCCAACCTCGGTGAAAGAAGTGCAGAGCTTCATTGGATTTGCAAATTTCTATCGCAGATTCATTCGAGATTTTTCCCTGAAGGTAGCAGCAATAACTAGGTTGCTGCGAAAAGGAGTGTTTTTTCAATGGTCTTCTGAGGCAGAAGATGCTTTCCAGTTTTTGAAGAAGAGCTTTACCACGGAGCCCATTCTGCTGCATGCGGATCCTGCTCAACCATTTTACCTGGAGACAGATGCCTCTGAGCAAGCCATTGGAGGAGTACTTTCACAGAGACACAAAGAAACTGGGCAGTTGCATCCGGTGGCATATCACTCCAGAAAACTGCAACCAGCGGAAATGAATTACACAATTTCAGATAAGGAACTCCTCGCTATCAAAGATGCTTTCCAAGAGTGGCGACATTACCTTCTCGGAGCCAGACACGTGGTGACGGTATTCACTGATCATCGAAATCTCCAGTTTCTGAAATCGGCCAGGACGCTTACACCACGCCAACTTAGATGGTCCTTATATTTCGCCGATTATGACTTTGTAATCACATTTCGGCCCGGAAGGAATAACGGAAAGGCAGATGCTTTGTCACGAATAGACACAGATGGAAAGAAGATTCTCATTAGTGATCAAAACATAATTCCAGAAACTAAGATCATTGGAGCCACAAGTGAGAAAACTCTCGTGGAAAAGGTTAAAGAAGTCTTAACTTCTGAAGAAATGCAAAGTTGGGCTCTGAAGGATCCAGCTCGGGAGATTATCAATGGAGTACCATTTCATTCCAGGGCCTTGTATTTACCAACTCAAGAACTTCAACAGCAAGCGTTGATCGACTGCCATGACAATCCGTTGGCTGGTCATCCAGGAATCCATCGAACTGAGGAGTTGTTAAAGAGACAATTTTGGTGGCCTGGGTTGCCTGCTGATGTTCGAGTTCATGTGGAAGGCTGTGGGACTTGTGCAATGGGGAAGACAGATAAGCGGGCTCCTCAAGGGTTATTGAGACCTTTACCTACCCCACCATATCCTTGGCACACAGTAACCATGGATTTAATAGTAGAGCTACCCTCTAGTCAAGGATTCAGTTCGGTATTAGTTATGGTAGACGCCTTTTCCAAAATGTCGCATTTTGTTGCCCTGAAAGGGAATTCATCTGCAAGACAAATTGCCACTCAATTCAACCAAAGTGTGATTAAGTTACATGGCATACCCAAGGTTTTGATCACAGATCGTGGGTCTCAATTTCTATCTCATTTCTGGAAGGCTTACACTAAGGGTTTGGGAATTGAAACGCGTTATTCAACGAGTTTTCATCCACAAACAGATGGGCAAACAGAAAGGGCAAACCAAGAGTTAGAAAAGTATCTTAGGCTGTTTCTTTTGGATCAAGAGGGAGAGTGGCCCGATCTTCTTTGGACCGCAGAGTTTGCGCATAATAATGCAAAGAATGCCTCTACTGGTTTTTCCCCTTTTTACTTGAATTACGGAAGGCATCCAAATTCTGTGGTTTCCTCTCAAGAAGTGTTGGTGCCAGCGGCTCAAGATTTTGTACAACATCTTAGTGAGGTACATGAGTCTGCCACTAAGAACTTAAGGAAAGCTAAAGAACGCTACAAGCAAAGTGCAGACAAGAAGAGAAGGCCAGAGCCAGATTTGCATGTAGGGGACAGGGTTTGGTTAAATACCAAGAATCTCAAACTTAAAGGAAATCGAAAATTCCAACCCCGTTTTGTAGGTCCCTTTTCTGTGGAACAAATAGTGAATCCTGTGACTTTCAAACTAAAACTGCCTCCCCAGCTGAAGATACACCCAGTGTTTCATGTTTCCCTTCTAAAAAGGTTTCACCCCATTTGAAAGAGTTGAGGAGTAGAGAACCCATTTTAGTAGAAGGACAAGAAGAATTTGAAGTTAAAAGAATCTTAGACTCCAAGTCTGTTCGAGGTAAAATTTTCTATCTCGTAGATTGGAAGGGTTTTGGCCCCGAGAATAGGTCTTGGGTGGAACAATCAGATGTTCATGCTCCCCGATTAACCAACAATTTTCACTCACAGTATCCTCACAAGCCTCAGCCCGGAGGATTAATCTTGCGGGGGGGTACTGTCAGGGTGCTGGAAAAAGGAGCAAAGTCTCTCCAGTGCTCCTCCGTATCTTGTAATGAGCCCGTTGTTAAGAGATCACCCGCTCGCAAAAGGCTGCGGGTGATCGTCGCGCACAGCCGGTCATTTCTTCCTGTACTCCCAACAGGGAGGACCGCAGAGGCAGTGGCTGGTCTAGTCTTGCGCTCCTGGACGCGAGCGCGAGGTCTGGACCAGCTGTGAAGTGCGCCGGTTGATTGTGGAACCGCGCACTTCACCAACGGAATTTCTGGGTTAAGTCGCGAAAAGACAGGCTTCTAGTTAGGTAGAAATAGAGTAGTTTTGGGAGCTAGGCTTAGGCGTAGGATAGAGCGTTTCGGTTCGTCGGTTAGTTAGTTAGGTAAAAGGCAAAGAGAAAATTATAGTTAGAAGGAAAAATAAATAGAAAGAAATAAAAGCAGTAGTTTAAAAGAATTACCATACTCACCATCCAGAATCTCAGTTCCTGACCTTCCTTCGTCGTCCTGTTGATGGCGTTGATTTCTGAAGTACCTACGGAACAAAACAGAAGCGAATTAACGAAGAAGAGAAAGTAAGGCAGAGTGTGTGAGAGAATAAAGGAATGAAAGAGAAAAAGTAAGAAAGTCTATAATGTTTTAAAGTATCAAATTATCGTTGCCATACAGAGCTCAGAGGAATTAAAAAATCGCATTTGAAAGAATAGAAGAGGAGCGAAAGCCTTAGACACTCTGGGTAAGGAAAGAGCCAAAGGGGGAGAGTGGGAGATTGGGGGAAGTAGAAGGGAATTAGTAATTATGTGTTCTTCTGTTGCAGTGCTTCCACAAGTTGCTAGACGATAGAGAGGGTGTAAGAAAAGAACAGAACGGAATGCAGAAGTAAGAAGGAGGTGGAAGCGCCAAAGACCAGGCAGTCTCTTCTGTGTCCCATTCCCCTTTCCCCCAGCGGGGTTCACACGGCCGCTGGTAATTACTGAGTAGGTGGCTGTGGGAAAACCAGTGGTGGAATTTGGAAAATCTCGTCGTTTTGCTCCTGGGAGTGTCGGCATAGTGAGTAACCACCGCCCTTGACAGCTGCCTACCCCCAAATCAGGAGAATTGCCAGCTTCATGGCTTCTCTGCTGCCCCGCTTAAAACCGTAAATTAGGTGATAGTTGTGGAGATGTCTGGACCCGAGGAGTGGAACCATTTAGTTTGACCTCATCCTCCATAATATGCATACTTAAAGAATCCATGGATGGGGTCTCTACCCCAGCAGAAAATGTGTTATCCTGGGCTAAAACCACTTTACATTCCCCGGAGGGTATAGGATTAGACTCCTCTGCTAAGATATAAGGTCTGTTAGTATACATTAACTCCCTATCTCCCAGCTGCCTAACTTGCCCGTCGGGAGAACTTCGGTGATTCCTCACATGTGGTTGTCAATCAATATCGTCCAGTGTGTTAAAGATGTCGAAACGGTTACTAATTGGGACATTATATCTTAGGTGGCTACCATAAGTACACTCCTTCTCCCTAGAGACATACCGTGGATAAAAGGATGGAGGATAAAAAGATGGTGGATAGAAGTACCCCAGGGGTAATATGGCTAGCTGATCTAATCTGGCTGGCCCTTTGCCCGCCCTATCCAGGATTAGATGGACAAAATCCGGAGACCTAAATGATAGGACAATACAATCCCCTTTAAGTGACTTCCTAGAATGGCCCACCCAACCGATTCTACATGCCATCTTATATTCTGAGTATAAAAGATTGATATTAATCCCAGTCCTGGCACTAAGAAAATGGAGAGATTTGTTCTGCAAAGATGACCAGTGCTCACTATTACTACCTGGCAGCATAGGAACATTAGCCAACACCACGGTGTACGGTGTTACTTCTGGGTGTAGGTGTAAGTTTGTAGCTAAGTTCTGAGTGACCTCGCGAGCAGGGGACTTTCTCCTCGGCGGGTTCAGGGGCGAGCCACTCCCAAGTTGTGTGCGGTTATCCCTGCTTGCTTTATTGCTAGGAGGACCCTGTAAGGGTAAGACATGACCCTGTGTTGCACCCTGTGATGCACCACCCATGGATGAGGAGGAGACTACATTTCCACTCTCCATGTTACAAAGACCTTTATTAGGCCTAAAAGGGGCGCCTGAATTGGAGATTGGTTGACCCTTATCAGGGCCACTACACCCTGGCTGAATACTAAGTGAGGTATCCTCACTCCTCCCAGAGTTCACCAATAGTAATTGCGAGGGAGTCGATATAATTATTTCTAGGTTAGCTAGCCTGGTTTCAATATGGGTGAGTTTTTGAATTATGGGATCAATAAGAAGAGATAACATGAATTCCAACTTGCGTTGAAAATCCTCGTTTATTAGATAATTTGAGGGTTCCTCGGTGATCCCCTCATTCATAGCCAATATTTTATCTTGGGTCTGCTCAGCGCGGGGTTGGGAGGGTTTCCGACCTGTGTGTTTCAACATAGGCTGAGCTGGTTTGTGACTACCCTGCCCTTTCCTTTTCTTGGATGGAGGCGCAAGGGTATGACCCTGCGCAGTCTTAGCCTTCTGACCCCTGGTTGTGACTGGAGACCCAGGCATGGTCTCACTAATTACCGGTACCGTCACAGCCACTGGCCCCGAGCCAATGACCTCTAATCCACCTAAGAGGAGTGAGATCTCCGTAGGTCTCTGCCACACTAGAGGATGGTAGAGTGGAGGGAAGGGGATTTCGCATAAGTGGGCACTGTGGATCCAAGGATAGTCTCCTTTCAGTTAGTTCGATTTCGTGTGTTAGGACAGATTCCGCCCTTATAAGGAAAGCATCCAGGGTCCCCACAACCCCCTGCCCAGTTATTAACTTTTTACTCATGTTGGAGTCCCGCAATGCAATGCAATACAGTAACCCCCCAGGTAAACCAGGGCAACTCTTCAACAGTACCTTATTGCTCCAGCAATAGATTTCTGGCTACCTCGATCAATAGTGTTGCCCTGCCCGGCCTCCTTCGGCCTCTGACGGCGCAGACGGGCCCGCCCTTGACCCGGGCTTCGCCTGCGGAAGCCCCCTGGGTACTTTTGACTGCGCCTCCTGGCACTCCAATGGTGCTGGTGGGTGCGCGACGGCGCGATTCACCACAGGGGACCCTGGGGAGTGTAGTTCCCTCTCCTGCTACACTCCTGGTCCTGGTCCACTCCTCATCTCCCGCACTCCGCTCTGGCTCACAGTGGAAAAAAGGCTGAATGAGATGGGCTGATTGCAATGGGCGTCCCGCGCTGCGGAAGCCCCCTGGGTACTTTTGACTGCACCTCCTGGCGCTCCAATGATGCTGGTGGGTGCGCGACGACGCGATTCACCACAGGGGACCCTGGGGAGTGTAGTTCCCTCTCCTGCTACACTCCTGGTCCTGGTCCACTCCTCGTCTCCCGCACTCAGCTATAGTTAACCACAGCTGACGCCGTCAGACTTCATCTATAGAGCCGGGAGACGCTCCCGTGATTCTGCACCAAACAATGACAACAACCAAGAAAACCTCTAAGTCGGCAATCGAAGCGAAACCAATAGTAATCACCCGAATCACTGTTCCAATCGTACCGGAAACATTCCGTGTGCTTCTTTCAGTGCGCGTGAATTAGTCTCCTGAACACCTCTGAATCAATTCCGCACTGGACTGCATCGTTTGTCTGAGAGCCCCTTATAGTAATCAAGCTACTCCTTCTACCCCTTAGTGACAACATGTGTGTATTTGTTTAAAGTGTGTATCAATAAAAGAAAGCTAACAGTTGGGGACAATGTGATTTAATTTTCTCAAAACGAGTATTTGACATTTGAGGACAAAATAGGTATATTTTGAAAAACAGCTGCTAGTAATTTGAAATAAAATAAGCTAGAATAGGAGTGATAATTCATGAGGGTTTGGAGGCACTTATTGCTGATCAATTGTGTGTCTTTTGCTTCCTCGCCCTAAGTGTGCCGGGTATGCCCAGACGTGGGTCCCGGGCTCACTGTGCCACTGGAATCAAGCTATCCTGGCTGAAGAGGGGTGAAACCCCGAAAACGGTCCTAGGATGCTTGTTTCCGGTCCAGGGAGGACCTGGCTTGGCAGTTCGGGCTGGACTGTTCCCATGAGGCACAGGGTCAAGACTGATTTGCATATGGCAGGTCTAAACTGGGGTGGCATGGTGAGCAAAAGAATGATGGATTTAACCCAGATCTCTTGACTGGGGGTGAATGTTTTGATTTGTTCTGCATTCCGTCCATCAATTGTGTGTCTTTTGCTTCCTCGCCCTAAGTGCGCCGGGTATGCCCAGACGTGGGTCCCGGGCTCACTGTGCCACTGGAATCAAGCTATCCTGGCTGAAGAGGGGTGAAACCCCGAAACCGGTCCTAGGATGCTTGTTTCCGGTCCAGGGAGGACCTGGCTTGGCAGTTCGGGCTGGACTGTTCCCATGAGTCACAGCGTCAAGACTGATTTGCATATGGCCAGGTCTAAACTGGGGTGGCATGGTGAGCAAAAGATTGATGGATTTAACCCAGATCTCTTGACTGGGGGTGAATGTTTTGATTTGTTCTGCATTCCATCCATCAATTGTGTGTCTTTTGATGTTTCTGTGCCATTTCAGTGTTGCGAGAGGACACTTTCTGACTGCTATGTATTCTTTTCGTGGCTCATGTTGAGACATTAAATGATCGATACTGATGTTTGCTCGGGTCTTATAACCAAGTATCATGTGTAACAATGCTGTCTGTGGCATGAGTCTCTTCGGTCAGACTGTCTGGACCTGTAAGGTTTACGAACCCTGCAACCTCGTTATCAGACCTCGTCTCTTACATAATTGAAGGGAGAGTCTACAAGGCCATGAAAAGCCACTTTGCCACGGCCTCATAGATATGGTGTAAGGCATCACAGTACAAGTTGCTGCGTTGCCTTAGACTGTGTCAGCTAGGCATTCCATGGGCGTTACAGTGAGTGTTCCTACGCAACGTCCATGGGTTTTGACGCATTCCTAGATCTTAAAGGCTCTGTGAACCTGGTAATGAGTCAAAACTGTATGCCTACCCAGGGCAGGCATAACGAGGAGAAATATATTTATTTCTCCTCATTTTTTCCTCTTTCTATGAGGAAAACGCCTCATAGGATTGTTTCTGTGGATGAAAGTATCTCTTCCTGCACAAAAAACAATCCTGCCATCAAGCAGACACCCTTGCACCTAATATCATAAATATGGCACATTCACGCCCTTTACTTTTGACACAGGGCAGCATAGCAAAGTGACTTCCTGCACTGCCCTGCACCAATACTCATAAATGAGACCCTTAGTGTGTATTTTTAAGATTTTTCAAAATACTCTGGTTGCAACAAAATTAACAGCCTGCATTGTTGTATCTGGGTATAGATTACACACTAATCCCTTCTTGTTGGAAGGCAATGATATTTTTGGGGGGATTTTAGATATTAGTTTTAGAATTTATTTGAGTAAGTAGTATGAAGAACTTTGTTAGACAGTAGTGCATACACTAAAGGTAAGTTTGGTTTGTTGTATTCAGTGTATATAGTGTAAACGTGCATGAATGGTGGAGGGCACAATTTAAACATGACTCCCCTCACCTATGTGGTAATTTATGTTAATTTTACTAGATTGTTTACTGTTGCATGAATTGTTATTCTTCTGTCGTTGTTAGTGCTGTCATACATAAAAGGGTTCCTCACCATGATCTGTGGTTAGATATGGAGTTATTTATGTCTTGAAAGTTGTTAGAAGCAGCAGGGGTTTCAGTCGTAGATTTTCTGGTTTGTGCTTTGAGTCGTTTTAACTTTGGGATACCTGTGAGATATTCTGCAGTACAGTCAGAATTTCTAGTATAATATTTTTTATAAAGTTACTGTAGATTCTTGGAAACTAGTGCTTTCCTCCTTGACGTTCTGTAACACATTTCTACCTTTTATTTCTGCCAGGTTTTGCAGGATATTGTGCTCTCTAAGATTCAATACTATGGGCCTGATTACAACTTTGGTGGTCCTACATCGGGGGTGGCAACTCTCAAGATTAGAAGTTAAATCCTGGTCTGGCCGCGGTCCTTCTGTGGTGTTAGGGAACCTGCTGGTAGGTTTGTAGAAGAGCCTAACATGCAGACCACTGAAGTCAGAGCACCGACTGTGCCTTCCTGCACAGTGTGGCATACATGCCACAATATGCAGGAAGTAGGGGTGCACATCTAGGCCCAGGAGCGGCAGGGGGCTCTGTTAGGGCCCCCTTAGTTGCCTCTCCGCCACTCTTTTCATGGCAGGCTTACGCCATGAAATGGAGGGTGGACAGGCAACATGAAATATGCACAGCAGTACCGCAGCAGCGCCACCTGCATATTGCTGGCCCTGCATCCTTGATCGCAGTGGAGTTGGCGTTCTCATGGTAGTCTGACTGCCCCACTCAAAATACAGCGAGCAGACCTGCAGTGTGGCGGTGGTCGGACTGCCACCACGAGTACGGCACTTCTGTAATCAGGCCCTATATCATTCCTAGTTATAGCCTTCCCATAACCTACATTCAAATAATATTTTGCACATTATTTCTGCTTTAGCTCTCGTGAATGGTGGTGTATGCCATGTGAGACAATAACAGTTTTTCTTTTTGAGATGTGATGTGATGTAAGTTGATCTTTCCACCATTATATCTGTGGATTTTAGAGTTAAATATTAATTACATTTTTGTTATAATTATATTTTTAAGTAGTAACAATAGTTACCTTACACATGAAAGAGCGAGAGTTAAACAATGCTAAAGCCATATCCTCCCAATAAATTAAACACACATCAAAAGGGTTCCACAACTGTATCAAATATTGTCATTACTCCACACAGAGATCTCTCTGAGAAAAGCAAGCCCTCACCCACATCCAGATGTGGCATGCTTTATTATCTGGCTAATGAGTGTAAGGTGGGCTCTACCATACAAAGTGTGGGAGCAAGGTTTTTTTTAATTTTCGGAAGAGTGGAGTATATACTGCACGTCAACTTGAGATGCGAAAAAAAAGGGTAAATCTACCTAGATATATCTTAATGTATTAATTTTATAAGTGGATCCCCTGGGAGGATTAAAAATATAGACAGATGGATGAAATTGGGGAAATTAGTACCCCTGTCATCCCTCAAATGGTCAACATATTTTGGACATCCAAAATATGTATAATAAGGTCAGCAGCCTTCTTCAGACCCTGGTTAGTGAAATGCCAAGAACCCACACTAGGACAAAAAATGCCATTAAGTCTGCTGCCTTCTATGCAGCCCTTTGTGATTATCCGTTAGACACTAAATTATTGTGAAACAAACAAACATCATAAAATATGTAAGATAGTTAGACTTTTGGTCTAGGACCAAAGGTCCAACTTTACTACTAGTAAAGTTAGACTGTAGGTTTAAACTTAGACTTCAAGTCCAACCTTAGATTTTTGGTCTAAGTTTACCATTGTGAATTGGGCCCATAGCTGTTACAGGTATTAAGTTATTACTAATTCAGTTTATATTACTTACTTTTTAGAGTTGCCTTTCCTTTGTAGTTGGATTCATCATTTATTTCTGTGTAGAATCTGACAGAGTGTTACTTTCTTCAAGTTGTGGGATTGTTCCTGCAAATTAATGTATGTTTTGTGTTCTTTTTATAATGGTATTTTACGTTTTAAAGGTCTTGTATTGGTTAGTAGGTCTTAAGTAAAATTTCAGTGGTTGTTCAGTTTGATATTTGATTTTTTCAGTTTACTCCTTATTTGATGGAATTCGTTTTGATATGATGTTTTATACACAAACACACAACACATTTATATATATATCCAAATCTCGAAAACCACATAAATAACAAAAACTTGTTAAAAATAAAAAATAATTATCTTTCGGTTCCATTAAAATGCTAATTTAAAATGGTATGAACTAATAAATAACACATTAAAATATTTAAGTTAAACTATTTTTAAACGCTGAAAGGCAACATAAAACATATTTAAATATTTTATAAAATATATTGAACCAGCAGGAACATAAGAAAGAAAAAAATGAAACCAACATTTAATATAAAGATAAGCAAACCAATACCAGTAGGTAGTTATAGTTAGAACCAAAGTTTCCATAGTAAAAACGTTTTTTTATTTTGCCAATAACTTTGGCGCTGCATGAAGAATATCCACAACATTTTCACAAAACATCCCCTTTTTGGTTCAGTTGTTGTGTTGCACATTTCAGGGTGATCTGTCAAGCGGGGGCCGAGAAAAAAAGGGGTGTCCCAAAGCACGATTTCCCCTTGTTAAGTCTATGGGAATTTTTCATTTTTTGAACACGACTTCAGCCCAAACTACTGAAAGGAATTACACCACATTTGGCAGAAATCTTTATTTTGGTTAAGAAAGTGTGCTTTTCTAATTTGGTGTAAATCCGTTAAGTAGTTTCAGAGAAATTAAAGTTTAAAAAATATAGATATCTGGGGACTCGCGTCCTTGCAGTGGACTCGTGGATCCTACTAAAAGTAGATTGGCTGCCATCTTGGGACTCAGCTTGAAGCCGAGCCCCAGAAAAAAAGGAAAAATAAAGAAAATAGGGCAGAGTAGAAACACCCTGACCCCCCAGAAATTGTGGGGTGGTCCCACAGGGACCCTGCCATGTTATAAAATAATTTTTTTACATTTTGCAGTGGACTCGTGGGTGGTTCTGTGAATCCATGGCAAAATAAAAAAAAAGGCGCGCAGCCTCCCGCGCGTCTTTGTCTAAACTGCCCATGTGGGTTAAATCCTGTGAGCAGGAAGGAGCATGCAGCCCCTCCCAGAAGCTGCAAACAATAAAAATGCGGTGCGCGCTCAGCCCCCCCGCAGCCCCAGGTAGTGCATCTCCCCAGGGCAATGAATACTGAAAATGAGGGCGGCCTGCTCAGCCTCCCCGCTGCCCTAGGGACTGCCACCTCCCCAGGGCACAGATATGCAAAGTGATGAGGGGGACTGCATGGCACCCCACAGCCCCAGGGACCACCACCTCCCAGGTCTAATTAATTGGAATTACATTAATGCGGGGAGCTCCTTATGCTTCCACTGCAGCCCGGGGGACAGTAACCTCTCCAGGGCTAATTATGACAAATGTGGGGGGCCACACGCCCCCTCACAGCCCCGGGGAGGTGGCTAAATTATATATCCATGTGTGGGGGGGCTCCAGCCCCCCCACAGAGCCCCAGGGACTGCTACCTCCCTGGGCTAAATTGAATAGTAATGCCACCGAGACCACCATCTACCCATGGCTTAATTAACAAAGGAGGAGGGCAGCATGCCCCTCTCCTGGAGCCCCACATTGGCCCTCGAGACCGCCATTCCCCAAGGCTAGCTCCAGTAATGTCCCGGGGTGCCCCCGCTAGGACATTAAGGTTTGCTTGGGCTTGGTGGGAGCACCGCTGCCATCATGCCATAGCAAACAAGTGCTCTGCTTTCAGCAAGTGAGAGCACAAAATGCTCTTGCTTGCTGAAAGAAAAGCAGTGTCTGTTTCCCTGCTCGCTGTGAAGCGTGCAGGAAAACAGACATTGCTTTGGGATCCAGGGGCTGCATGTCAGCAGCTCCCTGGATCCCAAAGCAATGCCGGGTCCCGCAGGAGGTGGGGAGTTGCAAGGGACCACGGGGGCCTTCAGGCTTCCACATGGTCCCATTGGTGAGTGGGTGCCCTAATAAACTCTATTATTTATTTCAAAAACATTTGCCTAAATGTAGACTCCCATTTACATCTGGTACAATATAAACAGCAAATATATCAACTATTTCCTTTTAAACACAATTTTTCAAATGCAATATCAATTAGCGCAAATAATGTTCCAAACACTAATTATAAATACTAATAGTTTGCACTCCTGTCTACTTGCTGTTCACATCTTCCCAATAGGCCGAACGATGTATTCAAAACTTTGGCTTCAAAAATAACAAATATGAATTTCGTAATTCATAAGGCAATCCAGGTTTGAATTCCAAGTTGGCATCATTGCAATGTGTCCATCCTTTATTATACTTTAAATACACAGTATAGTGTCCAGATGTTGCAGTAGGTCCATCTTGGAAAATAATAGCCACTGCTGTAAAATATCTTCCTGAAATAGATATTTGACTTGAATTAAAGTTTTATATTTTGGTTTCCAATTTTCTTTTATTTGCTCTACAATGTTGTAGCATTAAAATGAGATAGTTTCCAAATCTTTCCATTTGTAATGTAGACAACATCTCTGATCTGCAATGCGAATATCTCTTGTCCTGATTGGCTGTTTTTATCAATTTGTTAAAAGGTACTGTTTTGCAGTTAGGTATTGTCAAGTATATGAATCGTTCTGTTTGAATTTCAGTGGTAGGAGTAAATGAACACTCTTCACATGTATGATCCCATCTGTAACTTAGTCCAAATAAGTTTTCAATCTGTATTCCTTCATGTTCTAATACTCCAAGCATAAACATTAGAAATTCTTGTACATCTTGTTGTATATTGAGAGTAAATGTCAAAGAACCAGTACATATATCCAAAAGATGCAGAATGCCAAAAGCAGTATGGATTTTACTTCTGTCAGTTACCAACTGTTGAAATACATGATGTAGTGCAGAACAGAATCTTTTTTCATGATTTCCCATGATTTCATGATGAAGATCTTGTAGATAAAACAAAACATTCAGAATCACATTAGCATTACAGTTGATACCCAAACTATTTTCCAACTGGTATCCTTCAATGTCATCAACAGTTTTCATTTTCTTTTTCTTTATACCTTCAAGTTTCTGTTCATTTGTTTTCTTTTTTTGAACCTCAATTGCATCTTTGACATATTTCCATTTTGGACACACTACACGTTTCTCATATATCGGATATTCACCTAAATCAGAAGCATAAAGTCTTCTTAAACGATTGTACTCTCTTACACAATTTGCATCAGCACTAACCTTTTTCTCATCAAAATCTATCAAATACAAACCAGACAATGTTCTTACTCGAGACAATGCAACGTAAGCCATTCCCTCTTTGAACACTGTACTTCCAATATTTACAAAAGCAGTGTCTATACATAAACCTTGTGATTTATGAATAGTTACTGCATATGCTAAAGAAAGAGGAAACTGTTGTCTGCGAACATACAAATCTTTTACAAGCAAAAAACGTACAACACAACACCCAATCTGTTTTACCTCTTTAATCTGATCAAATTTTATAATCCTAAATTCTATTCCATCTCTATTCTGAAAATTTACAAAATCAACAACTTTTCCCATTGCTCCATTTACTAAATCCTATTCTACATTCAATTTACGCCGTAAAATTACCCGATAGTTTATACATACATGTAAAGTCTTTTCTAAGCCTGCAGTTTTAGATACAGACTTTTCCAAAGAATGCAATTTAGCCTGTAGTTTCTCTGTAAGAAGACTAGTCACTCCCTGGTGTTCAATTTTATCAATAGCTTCAATTTCCACTATTTGTGGTTTTTCCAGTTTCAAAAGTTGTTCATTAAATGTAGAACACTCTTGCACTGTAGGCATTAGGCAAACTATAGACTTCTTTTCTCCAAGCATATTGTACATTACTTCAGCTGCTGTGTTTCCAGTTGTAAACAAGTTCCTTACTAGCCGACTTTCTAAAGCTTGTTTACCATGTTTTGTCAAGACACCTATTCTTATGTCTTGAAGAATACTTCCATAATCTTCATCACTTGCTTGTCGCATATTCTTAACCAGTTCTTTATATTCAAAATGTAACAAATGTTCACATTTCCAATATTTCCCAAAGATTTCCTAGTGTCTTCATGCACAAGTGTTTTAAAAACAGGTTGTCCTTTTACAGGAGTAAGTTGTAGCAGATCTCCGAATACAATTAAATGTTTTCCTCCAAACAAAACATTGTAATCTGTTTTTAAAATCTGTTGCATTCTCAAGTGTACAAAGGCAAGCATTAAGTTTGAGTCCATGCTCACCTCATCAATGATTAAAAGTTTCATTTTCTTCAGTACTCTTGACACTTCATAACAAATTTCTCCAGATAGCTTCTGATATTCCAATTTATTATCATGTTCAATAGGTAGCATAATAGCAATGTGAAGTAATCCCTTAAATGTTGTGTGCTGATAATCCAGTTGGAGCTGTCACAACACAAGAAAAATGTGATTCTGTAGTTTTGTGTAGATAACTTTAATTAAGAAACATTTTCCTGTTCCAGCTTGACAACTGATGTACATTAGAAAGGCTTAAATGATGAACATTGGCATTCTTTTTTTTCGTGCAGGAAACCATGTTGTTTCTGTTGTTTGACTTGTAGATATATTTTATTCTGTTCAATATTTAGTTGTTCTAACTTTTCCAACTGAATAATATCCTGTTGTGTTTGTTGCATTGCAGTTTCTACCTCATTCATGGCTATTGCTGCTTCATTTTCGACAGTTGTTCGTTCCAGTGGATCTTGACTCAGTGGACCAGAACTTTGACTATCAAGAGAACTTTCTCTAGCTATTTCAGCTGCAATAGTAGTTTCTTGTTCAATCTCATCATTTAACATGCATTAAAGAATCTTCATAGCAGTCGAAATCTCCAAGTAATTCCGTTTCACTACGCCAAGGCTTGAACAGCTGCAGAAGTGCTAAATAGTCCCTCTTATCTGGATTTTTGCAGCTGACTTTTCTATGGTTAATAAGATTTCCTTTTTGCGTGTTTTACCAAACATCCATCACATCGAATGACTGCATATTTTTCTTCTTTTATATTTTCTGTAACTTTTCTTTTAAAAGCTTTAATGTTGAAGTATTTCATACAGACATAGGTTTTCGAGATTGGACTCCTTTTGGGATAGTATATATCCAACATATTACTTTTAACAATATCTGTACTTTATGGTTCATTCTGTGCTAAGTATTCGATTTCTTGCAAAGATTTCAATACTCTATTTTGTGTAGCGGCAAGACCTAGACTTACCCAAATGCTTCCTCTTGACTTTGAATAACTGGCTGAGCTCAAGTGATCTGAACATTCATAGGATCCAATCTCTCGATGCGAAAGCATTTTCAAGCTGAAGCTGTACAATTTGTTGCTAAGACTCGTCTCTTGTGAAATTTCTTCCCACATTTCCTTCATCTCTGTCTTTTCAGATTTGGTTATATATGATGTAACATAGCGAGCTACAGCAATTGAATTATCTGCAACATACTGGATATTCATGTTTTCAAGCTTCTGTTCTTTTTAAGTTGTCGGTATTCTTGGGAGATTTTTGAGGTATTGTATGCCTTACTGCTGACAAAAAACAGTTTACTCTTCCTTTAGGAATTATAGGACGTGGGAATCCAAAACGACATTTTGTATAAAATTTCCCTTTACACTTGTATTTGTGTTGGCAGTCTTTCCCACATCGATGACTTTGAAACCGTAAAACTTGTTGTTTCAAGCTCTTTTCACCTCCATCTCTTGGAATGGCACATGTAGCATACTGTTCGATGAAAGACAAAACAGTTTCATCAGTATCAGTTCCAAATTTTGGGGCATTCTTTATCCATAATAGCATGTGTATATGAGTAGCACCTCTGGCTTGGTCCTCCTTTCTCCAAAAGAAATCTGTTACCTCTCCAAGAGGTGGATTATTTTTATTGCAGATAAATGACATCATAGCTTGAAACCTATGTTTAAAATATCTACACACATTTACTGGATCCAAGGAACACAGTTCTCCAGCTGTCTTCAATTGAATGTTTTTAACATTTGAATTTGCTTCTCGTAGAAATTCAAGTAAATCTTCCCATGCATATTCTGCACAGCTAAGTGTTACAAACCATGTAGGTGTGCCTACGTTTCTTAACATACATTTAAGTTCTCCATGACGACGATACCAATACTCATTGGTACCATGTTGGCATGCCATCAAAATAATTAACTGAGGGCCAGATGTATGACCCTTGGCTTTTGCGAGTCACAAATTGCGAAAAAATGCGAGTTGCAATTTGCAAGTCGCAAAAGCCAATGTACAACAGTATTAGCAATTCCCAATGGGGTCGCAAAATGCGAGGCTCATGAATATTAATGAGCCACTCGCAATTTGCGACCCCATTGGGAATGGCAGGCACTCCCAGGGATGGTTGCCTGCTGGGCTCAGCAGACCTCCATGTCTGGGACTGCTTTTCCATAAAGCAGTTTTAAAAAAAAATGCAGTCTGTGTTCCTTAAAGGAAAACAGGATGCATTTTAAAAAAAAAAGAAACGTTTTTGTTTCATTTTTGAAGGGCAGGTAGTGGTCCCTGGGACCACTGCCTGCCCTTAAAAAATATTTTTAGAGCCAGTCACAGAGGGGAAGGTCGCAAAACATTCATACATTTACACTTTATCCTTCGGCCCTGATCAGCTAGTGTGGTGGGCGCCTGGTAAGCGGGTTTAGAGAGCTCACCGCTTTATTATCCCAATAGAATGAAGCGCTTAACGGGTTACGATCGCTCAGATGATGTTGTAAAACCTCAAAGTCTAAAAGTGTGGGGAGCAGACAACCAGAGACAAAGATATAGTCAATTACACTACGGTGCCCTCCCGCCTTAAAGGTGAGCGTGTAAGCCTCCGCAGAGTCATCTTTGGTCCACTTCTCAAATTTCATATTTCACTATTCTAATTCACCACTAATTCTTTATGGGTTCCCGAGTAGCGTGCTACTTGCCGAAAAAAGCGCTTCAACACCTCATCAGGTGTAGCAAGCATATATAAATGCAAACCTATTTTCCCTCTTCTATCCCTCCGCTACCCTTCTCTATCCAAATAACTGAATAACATATCCACCACTCAAATTACTTTCATATTTCACTATACTAATTCACCACTAATCCTTTATGGGTTCCGGAGTAGCGTGCTAATCGCTGAAAAAAGCGCTTCAACACCCCATCAGGGGTAACAAGCGCTATATAAATGCAGAACTATTTCCCTCTTCTGTCCCTCCGCTATCCTTCGCAATCCAAATAACTGACTAATATCCACCACTCAAATTACTTTCATATTTCAATATACTAATTCAACACTAATCCTTCATGGGTTTCGGAGTAGCGTGCTACTCGCCGGAAAAGCGCTTCGACGCCTCGTCAGGAGTAGTAAGCGATAAATAAATTCCAATACAATACAATACATGGCTTGTGAGTCGCTACTAGGAAGGGAACGCCCCTTCCTAATAGCGAGTCACAAAACACTATTTTGCGAGTCACATTTTTTGAGACTCGCAAAATAGTGTTAGACCATTGGCCGTGTAGGTTTTTACAGGCGCAAAGGGGTCGCAAACCAGTTTGAGCATGCAAAAACTGGTCATACATCTGGCCCTGAGATTCAAAATTTTCATCTCTTTGTTGAACTTTGTCCAACAAATTCCTTTGCAGAAACATGTGGAAGATGAACTCCTATTTTTAATATGTGGTTCACTGCATATGAAAGTGTAGACAAATCACTTTTAAACAAAAGAGGAAATAAGGAATGCACTGTCGAAATCTTGGATCTTCAGAGTACAATCTTGTCGAGCGGTATTCTGAAGCTGGAACCTGTACAGCTCGCTTATCAAATCGTCGACCTTCTCCAGCGGGAAATAGCTGTGGAAAACAACGAGCTTCTAAACTTTTTTCCCATACACTCATGGGAGTTCCCTTTGCTTCCTTCATTTGAAAAAATTCAATACTGTTTCCAATCATTTCCTTTGAATGTAGAGGATGTATAGTATAATCTTCATATATCTCTTCACACATGGACTTGTCCACTTTTTCTATTTGGCCACTTGAAATTTCGGTTTCATCTTCAAACAAGATTACATGTTCATCAACATTTACATTCTATTAATAAATATTATTTTGTATCAGATATAATGTATGTGAGAAGTTGGCCTGGTATATGCTGTCCACTAATTATAGTGGGCACCTTGCACCAGTCCAAACAACCCCTTATTGGAGATAGGTTAAAGACAACCTTTATTGAAAGCTATCCTAGTGGTAGCTATGGAGAGCAGCCTTCAGGCTAAGTCTTGAAGGAATGTAAAGCAGCTTGTTTTACCAGTCTATAATCTCTTGAGTGACCAAATGAAAGAGGACCACACCAGGTATATATTCAAAATATATGTATTTATTACTAAACACACCCCTCTAGTCTCTTTATGAGGCTAGAGTTCGAAGTACATAATTTATAAGTTAGTTATCTACAGTAATAGCACAAATACACGTTTGAGCCCCAGGGGCGTACCAAACCATATACCAAGAAAGTGGTATAAGAACCACGACTGAGCTAGACACAAGGCCTAGAGCCTGTAGAAGTGCTTGGACCACAAGGAACCACCCAAGGCAGTGACACAGGGGACCCACGGGGGACGCGTGCAGTGTATGAACACAGCCGCGAACCACCGTTAACTTCTATGGGGAAAGTCGCGATTAGAATTTAAAAGAAAAGGGACACTTAGAGGAGGACTTGGAGAAAACCCCTTTAGAACTAGGTCGTTCTAGAGTCAATACCCACGGGAGCACCGGAGTACTCGAGTTACCTCACCCAGGGAAGCCGGGTGCATAGGTGTCTTTCGGGGTCGGGTTTCGTCAGTCGTTTACAATGGCGATCTGCTGCAAAGTGCTGCTGGCGACCAAGTCGAAAGTGTTCGGGTGGATCCAAAGGTGGATCGAAGATCTGAAGAACCTGAAAGCAGAGGGGACAGAGTCTGGGTCACTATCCAGTGACCAGGAAGGCGATGAGCGAATGCCCACCGATGTCGGGTGCTTCAGGTAGGTTGATGGTCGTCTTGACTCTTCAGCCACGAGGTCCAGGAGGCATCGACGATGACCAGAAGCTGGAATCGAGCTGTCCCACAACGTCTGTCGCTTGCTGACATGTCGGCGACCAGATTGGACCCAACAAGCCTTGGCAACGGCAAGTCTCGTGGAAATAGAAGAAGGACGATGTTGCAGACCAGCAAGATCTGTGGGACTCACCCAGCGAGGGTAAGTCAGGGCACGCCTGGAGCAACCAGGGAGCCCAAGCAGAAAAAGATTGGCCTTCGGGAGGGCTTACTAGCCAACGGACTAGCGACCGCGAAGGAGCCTCAAGTTGATGCACGTGGAGCTGGCTCACAGGACACTCGTGGAGTGGAGGCCAGTGATCTTCGGTGCAGTTGGTGCTGGAGGCTGGGGCTACTAGGTGCCCAAAGCACGACTTCGTGGGAGACCCAGAAGAGGATGCACTTGCAAATGCGTTTGGTGTCCAGGGGTCACGGTTCCACGTTACCCACGACAGCTACGGGCCTCAGCTTTGCTGGGAACTCAGGGCAGCCTCGGGGAAGTCTGGAAATCTACCTCTGGTGATGCAAAGACTTCGGCGTCCGACGGGAGCTTCAGCGATGCAGACCGGACAATTGCTTCTTTGGTGCGCGCCAAGCAGGGGAGTCACTCCTTGACCCCAAGGGAGATTCTTCAGTCCTCTAATCTTGAAGAAGAGCGTCGAAGGTCCAGGATTCTGTGTCAGAGTTTCGTCCAGGTTAATCTAAAGTCCTAAGGACTGGGGTCCCATACTTATACTAAGGTAGGGGGTTGGACATACTCTGTGGACCCATCTATGGGAGGGTCAGGGCAGAGGGGTGGCTACACCCCTTTCCCTTTGTCCAGTTTCGCGCCAGAGCAGGGGCTGGAAGCCCCTGATCCGGTTTGAACTGGGGTATGCACAGGGACACCAAATGTGCCCCCAGTGCAGGACTTCAAAGCACCAGAGAGTGCTCCCGCCCAGCCCCAATACACACTATCCTGTCTGGGGAGGTGGTTACACCTCCCTGGGACAGGAAACCTATTGTCCAGGCCTCCCCTGCCGGAGTTTTGGTCAGCAGCAGGAGGCCAGACTCGTGTCTGTGGCAGCGGCATCCATTTTGTGATGCCAGGGCTTGGAAAGAAGTTACCGGGCAGGCCGGTGTGTACATGTCTCTCCTCTAGAAGGGTGGAATGCTACCCCGCTGCCAGAACTGGCGGGGGGTAGTATTCCAAGATGTTTGACACCAAACACAACATGTTTCCGTGCAGCCATCCCAAAGTTAGCATTTTAACGCGAGGTTATAATGCGCTTAAGAGTATATGGTCAGGCTGCACTACAAACAGCATCAGAGAAGGGTCTCCGAATGCTGCAGAGGGGCCCTGCTCATGCAGGGGCACCCTCTCACATAGGAACCACGCACTCTGCCTTCAGGATTGATAAGGCCTGCCATAGGAGTGACTTATAGGTTTATATGTGTGTATGTATGTAGTGATATAGGTAACCTATATCACAGTAAGGGGTGCATGCACCACCTTACCCAGGCTGCAGTAGCAGACCTGTGGTGTCATTTTGGATGGCCTTCCAGGGGTGGCACAATACATGCTGCAGCCCCTGGTAGGCCTCTGAGGTACCTATGCCCTGGGTACATAGTATACCATATACTAGGGACTTACAAGGCCACTCCAGATTCCAATCAGAGATGTGCCTAAGGCACATGGAAACCATTTTATAGAGGAAGCAGATAGACTGGGGCCCTGAATAGCAGGATCCCAGTCCAACTAAGTCATAAACCAGCAAAACACCAGGAAAAAGTGGGGGCAACCATATAGTCAGATTCCACCTTCCTACATAACCCCCCCAAACGAAAGGAGATAAGGCTAACCTTGGCCAGTTGAGCCTTTATTTACTAAGTGGCCATATAAGGAAGCACCTGCACTAGCATGGTTGCCCCCTGTCTTATGGTCCACTAAGCAATCCCTCACCCTAAGGGTATGAGAGGGTCTCCACCATGGGGAATTACTACTTGTGGTGTGCTTTGGTAAAGTACAAGGCTGGTGAGGTGTCTGAGAAGGGAAGTGAGGCCCTAGGAAGGTTGGTCTTAGCTTCCTCAGATCACTGGTCACCATGTATGCCTGCCTTTCCATGACTGAGTTGCACTGTGCTCTAAGGGTTAACCTTTGGCTGCCTACAGCTGGGGTTGGGTCCCTTTGGATGGACCACTGGAGGGACATGGCAGGTTTGGAACCTTTTGGTCCCAGGTTTGCCCTTGCCTAACAGAGTCCTTCTGGGGGAGGTCCCTATACAAAGGTATGGGGATCCCTCAGTGTGTTGAGGAATTTTCACCTGGCTAGGGCTACTAGACTGGGTGCCCCTAATCTGCTGATGGGGGGGTTCCTCTGGACAGGGGGCCCTGGGGGCCCACTGACCTCCCTGACCTCTGCAGCCCTGGGCTGACTGAGGCAGGGTAGAGAGGGGCAGGGTACCTGCTTCAGACTGGGTACCACCTTGGAAGGGTCCTCTGCCATCAGGGGTGGGGCCAGGCCAGGCCTGACTACCTCTGGGGCAGTTCCTTCACTAGGGGTAGGGTCAGTTCCCTGAGGAGGCTGACCCTTACCTTCTGTCTGGAGGGAAGAAGACTTTTCTTCAACCCCTGTGCTCTCTTTTGGGGGAAAGTGGGGCATTCTTCCAGGCTCCATCTCTCCAAAGTTTCCCTGGGCTTGGGCTGTGGCCATCACAGCCCCACTAACCTTTACAGGGACGCCCAGCATTCTCAGATGGGCTTGGTGTTCAACTTCAGCCCAGGCTGAAATTTCCAGATCATTGCCCATCAGGCAATCTACAGGCAAGGTTGGGGACACTGCCACTCTTTTTGGGCCTGTGACCCCTTCCCAGATGAGATTGTCTATGGCCATGGGGTGATCTGTTCTGACACCATCAATGTTGGTTACCTGGTATTTAAACTCAGGTAAAAGCTGGTGAGGGGGGACTAGTTTCCCTGCCACCATGGTGACACTAGCCCCTGTGTCCCTAAATGCCACAGCTTTCTGACCATTAATTATTGGCTCCAGTCTGTACCTGCCCAATGCATTGGGACCCATGGTAAAGGTGGCAAATCCTACACCACCATCAGAGTCAGAGGAGTCTGTTGAGGGGGTCCTGTCTAAACTAGGGCCCACCTCTGTTCCTCTTGGAAAAGGACCTAGCTTTTTGGGTACACTACTCCCAACTGGAGGATTACTACTGGTAGTACCAGGAGGGGTGGTAGTAGTTGTTGGAGGAACATTTTCTTTATTGCCAATCCTGGGGCAACTGGGATCAGTTTTCCAGTGTCCAGGCTTTTTACAGACATGGCAATATGGTTTCTTTTCAGGAGAGGAAGGAGTTTGGGACCCACCCCCAGAAGAGGACTTTTGGGGCCCTGTAGTGGATTTATCCTTAGATTTATCCCCACCTTTCTCTTGGGACTTGGTAGAATCTTTCTTCTGGTCACCACCCTGATTCTTAGTCTTTACTCTGGTTCTGACCCATTTGTCTGCCTTCTTTCCCAATTCTTGGGGAGAGGTCAGATCAGAGTCCACCAGGTACTGGTGTAAAAGCTGGTTTTGACAATTATTAAGGATCTGCTCCCTCATAATCAAATTGTACAATCGTAAAAGTCATGCACCTTGTTGCCATGTATCCAACCTTCCAGAGCCTTAGTAGCACAATCTACAAAGTCAACCCAGTCTTGAGTCTGAGCCTTTTGGGTGTCTCTGAACTTCAACCTATACTGTTCAGTGGTTAGGCCAAACCCATCTATCAGAGCACTCTTCAAGACTTTGTAATTGTCAGCATCCTCTTCTCTTACAGTGAGGAGCTTATCTCTACCTTTGTCTGCAAAGGAGAGCCACAAGATTGCTGCCCACTGCTCCTGAGGGACCCTCTGTACTTTACAGGCCCTCTCTAGAGCAGTTATCCATTTGTGGATGTCATCCCCACTCTGGTAGGGAGGGACAATCTTGCTCAGGTTTCTATGGTCATAAGACCTTTCCCTATCTTTGGGGAAACTGCTGCCACCATGGGACTCTAGTCCCAACTTTTGTCTCTCTCTATAGAGATCTAGGGACTCACTGTCTATAGCCAATTGCTGTTTCCTGTGTTCCAGCTGAGTTTGCTCATACTGAATCAGTCTCTTTCTCCTCTCATGAGAGGATTCCCTCCTACGTGCACCACCTCCGCCAAGTCGAGCAACAGCAGCAACCACCTGAAATGCATCCTGCTGAACACCCGCTCCGTCCACAGGCACGCCGTGGAACTCTGGGACCTGCTCGACGCAACAGCACCGGACATCGCCTTCCTCACCGAAACCTGGATGAACGCCTCCTCAGCGCCCGACATCGCCATAGCCATCCCGGACGGATACAAGATCACCCGGAGGGACCGCGTCAACCAGACGGGAGGAGGCATCGCCATCGTACACAAGAACACCATCCGCATCTCGACTAACTCCGACGAGACCTTCTCCGCCGCCGAACACCTACACTTCCAGATACACACTGACCCCAAGACCACCCTCCGAGGCACCCTCATCTACAGACCCCCGGGACCACGCACACTATTCAGCGAAGACATCGCAGACTTCATCAGCCCGCACGCCATGCCCTCCGCCGACTACATCCTCCTAGGGGACCTCAACTTCCACCTGGAGAACAGCAACGACAGAAACACCACCGCCCTGCTGGACAACCTCGCCAACCTCGGACTCAAGCAACTGGTGAACACGCCCACCCACTACGCCGGCCACACGCTTGACCCCGTCTTCTCGTCCAGCAAGCACATCTCCTTCAGCCACGCCACCGGACTCCACTGGACCGACCACAGCTGCGTCCACTTCAGCTTCAGAAAGACTGCGACCCACCACCACCCGCAACAGGCTCCCCGCCGGAGCTGGAGCAAGATCACCGCCGAGCAGCTCACCGCCTCCCTCAGCCAGAACACACCCACCAACACAACGGACCCAAACGAAGCAGCCAGCAACCTCGCCAAGTGGCTGACCGCCTGCGCCGACGACCTCGCACCACAAAAAAACCCTCCCAGCAGACCCGGAAGCAAGAAAACCCCTTGGTTCACCAACGAACTCAAGGAATCCAAGAAGAACTGCCGCACTCTCGAGAAAACCTGGCGACTCGACCAGACCACAGACAACAGGACCGCCCTCAAGCACGCCACCCGCAAACACCACCAGCTGATCCGTGCCACCAAGAAGTCGGCACTCAAAGAACGACTGGACAACAACGCCCATGACAGCAAGGAACTTTTCAGCATCGTCAAAGAGTTCTCCAACCCCAGCGCCGGAAACAACGACATCACCCCCTCGCAAGACCTCTGCAACTCACTCTCCGCGTTCTTCCACCGCAAGATCACCGACATACACAACAGCTTCGACGCACAAACAACGCACCCTACCGCCGAACCAACGCCCGCCACCACCACCCTCTGCAACTGGACCCCGATCAGCACCGAAGACACCACCCGCACGATGAACTCCATCCACTCCGGATCACCAACCGACCCCTGCCCACACCACGTCTTCAACAAAGCCGACGCCACCATCGCACCCCATCTCCGGGACATCATCAACTCCTCCTTCCACACCGCCACCTTCCCGGAGAGCTGGAAGCACGCCGAGCTTACCGCCCTCCTGAAGAAACCAACGGCGGACCCCACCGACCTCAAGAACTACCGTCCCATCTCGCTCCTTCCGTTTCCGGCCAAAGTCATCGAGAAGACCGTCAACAGACAGCTTGCCGCCTTCCTCGAGACGAATGGATCCCTCGACCCCTCGCAGTCCGGGTTTCGGGCCAACCACAGCACCGAGACCGCCCTTATCGCAGCCACCGACGACATCAGAACCCTAACCGACAACGGGGAAACAGCTGCCCTCATCCTCTTGGACCTCTCCGCGGCGTTCGACACCATCTGCCACCGCACCCTAGTGAAGCGCCTCAGCAACATCGGAATCCGAGAGAAAGCACTGGAATGGATCATCTCGTTCCTCGCCGGAAGAACCCAGAGAGTCCGCCTCCCCCGTTCAGATCCGAAGCCACCGAAGTCATCTGCGGCGTTCCACAAGGATCCTCACTCAGCCCAACCCTCTTCAACGTCTACATGAGCCCCCTCGCAGCCATCGCACGCCGACACAACCTCAACATCATCTCCTACGCCGACGACACCCAGCTGATCCTCTCCCTCACCAACGACCCCACCACCGCCAGAGCCAACCTACACGACGGGATGAGAGACGTCGCCGACTGGATGAGGAACAGCCGCCTTAAACTGAACTCAGACAAGACGGAAGTCCTCATCCTGGGCTCATCACCCTCCGCCTGGGACGACTCCTGGTGGCCCCCGGCCCTGGGCACCGCGCCCAAGCCAACGGACCACGCACGCAACCTGGGCTTCATCCTGGACTCCTCCCTGTCGATGACCAGACAAGTCAACGCTGTCTCATCTTCATGCTTCAACACCCTGCGCATGCTCCGCAAGATCTTCAGATGGATCCCCACTAAAACCAGGAAGACCGTCACCCAGGCACTCGTCACCAGCCGACTGGACTATGGGAACACCCTCTACGCCGGAACCACAGCCAAACTTCAAAAGAGACTCCAGCGCATCCAGAACGCCTCCGCACGACTCATCCTGGACATCCCCCGACACAGCCACATCACCGGACACCTGAAAGACCTGCACTGGCTCCCCGTCAGCAAGAGAATCACGTTCAGACTCCTCACCCACGCACACAAGGCCCTCCACGACCTGGGCCCAAAGTACCTCAACGACCGCATGACCTTCTACACGCCCACACGCCAGCTACGATCAACCAGCCACGCCCTCGCCACCGTACCACGCATCCGCAGAACCACCGCCGGAGGAAGATCCTTCTCCTACCTGGCAGCCAAGACCTGGAACTCCCTCCCCACTCACCTTCGGCGAACCCAGGACCATCTCTCCTTCAGGAAGCAGCTCAAGACCTGGCTGTTCGAGCAGTAACTTACCCCCTCCCCCAGCGCCTTGAGACCCTCCCGGGTGAGTAGCGCGCTCTATAAATGCCGTGATTGATTGAGACAGAGGTCCCTATTGAGGTGTCAGAGTGGTTAGACTCCTGAGAAGGAGACCTAGACCTTCTGGGCACCCTCAGAACTCTTCCTGGGGGGACAAAGGGGAAGTCAGTCTGATCCTCCCCCTCCTCCTCCTCCACAGGAGGAATTGGGTTTCCCAGGACAAGGTCATTTTCACCTTCCTGGCCAGTTTCAGAGGGGGGGGCCTGGGTTTCTTCACCCCTGGCCCCTTCCTCATCTTCTGCCCCACCCTCTTTGCCTACCCCTTCAGACCCTAGGGGCCTGCTGAGATCATCAGCTAGTAACACCTCCCTGAGGTGTTGGGTGATGGCACTTTTGCCTGCCTTCAACTTCCTAGTATTGCATAATGCTCTCAATTCCAAGAATGGAAGTTTATCATACTTGGAGGGAAGAAGCCCACTGGCTTCTGGCAAGGACTCACTGGGTCCTGGTTTTGAAGACATTACTAGTGAGGTGTGGTGTATGCACTACCTACTCTAGTGTGGCCTACTAAACTCTCTTGAGTTGTAGAAAGGGTGTGCTATCCCTTAACACACAACTCTAAGTTCAGTAGAACTTACTGTATTACTAAGCTTGATTTATATGTACCTTAGGTACCCTTAGTGGTTTTCAGTTGATCAATTCAATTGAGATTATCTGGTAAAACAATAGCAAGCTGGAATCCCACACGCTGCACACCAATGTGAGAAGTTGGCCTGGTATATGCTGTCCACTAATTATAGTGGGCACCTTGCACCAGTCCAAACAACCCCTTATTGGAGATAGGTTAAAGACAACCTTTATTGAAAGCTATCCTAGTGGTAGCTATGGAGAGTAGCCTTCAGGCTAAGTCTTGAAGGAATGTAAAGCAGCTTGTTTTACCAGTCTATAATCTCTTGAGTGACCAAATGAAAGAGGACCACACCAGGTATATATTCAAAATATATGTATTTATTACTAAACACACCCCTCTAGTCTCTTTATGAGGCTAGAGTTCGAAGTACATAATTTATAAGTTAGTTATCTACAGTAATAGCACAAATACACGTTTGAGCCCCAGGGGCGTACCAAACCATATACCAAGAAAGTGGTATAAGAACCACGACTGAGCTAGACACAAGGCCTAGAGCCTGTAGAAGTGCTTGGACCACAAGGAACCACCCAAGGCAGTGACACAGGGGACCCACGGGGGACGCGTGCAGTGTATGAACACAGCCGCGAACCACCATTAACTTCTATGGGGAAAGTCGCGATTAGAATTTAAAAGAAAAGGGACACTTAGAGGAGGACTTGGAGCAAACCTCTTTAGAACTAGGTCGTTCTAGAGTCAATACCCACGGGAGCACTGGAGTACTCGAGTTACCTCACCCAGGGAAGCCGGGTGCATAGGTGTCTTTCGGGGTCGGGTTTCGTCGTCGTTTACAATGGCGATCTGCTGCAAAGTGCTGCTGGCGACCAAGTCGAAAGTGTTCGGGTGGATCCAAAGGTGGATAGAAGATCTGAAGAACCTGAAAGCAGAGGGGACAGAGTCTGGGTCACTAGCCAGTGACCAGGAAGGCGATGAGCGAATGCCCACCAATGTTGGGTGCTTCAGGTAGGTTGATGGTCATCTTGACTCTTCAGCCACGAGGTACAGGAGGCGTTGCCGATGACCAGGAGCTGGAATCGAGCTGTCCCATGGTGTCTGTCGCTTGCTGAGGTGTCGGCGACCGGATTGGACCCAACAAGCCATGGCAACGGCAAGTCTTGTGGAAATGGAAGAAGGACGATGTTGCAGACCAGCAAGGTCTGTGGGACTCACCCAGCGAGGGTAAGTCAGGGCACGCCTGGAGCAACCAGGGAGCCCAAGCAGAAAAAGATTGGCCTTCGGGAGGGCCTACTAGCCAACGGACTAGCGACCGTGAAGGATCCTCGAGTCGATGCATGTGGAGCTGGCTCACAGGACACTCGTGGAGTGGAGGCCAGTGATCTTCGGTGCAGTTGGTGCTGGAGGCTGGGGCTACTCGAAGCCCAAAGCACGACTTTGTGGGAGACCCAGAAGAGGATGCACTTGCAAATGCGTTTGGTGTCCAGGGGTCATGGTTCCACGTTACCCACAACAGCTATGGCCCTCAGATTTGCTGGGGACTCAGGGAAGCCTCGGGGAAGTCTGGAAATCTACGTCTGGTGATGCAAAGACTTCGGCGTCCGACGGGAGCTTCAGCGATGCAGACTGGACAATTGCTTCTTTGGTGCCTGCCAAGCAGGGGAGTCACTCCTTGACCCCAAGGGAGATTCTTCAGTCCTCTAATCTTGAAGTAGAGCGTCGAAGGTCCAGGATTCTGTGTCAGAGTTTCGTCCAGGTTAATCTAAAGTCCTAAGGACTGGGGTCCCATACTTATACTAAGGTAGGGGGTTGGACATACTCTGTGGACCCACCTATGGGAGGGTCAGGGCAGAGGGGTGGCTACACCCCTTTCCCTTTGTCCAGTTTCGTGCCAGAGCAGTGGCTGGAAGCCCCTGATCCGGTTTGAACTGGGGTATGCACAGGGACACCAAATGTGCCCCCAGTGCAGGACTTCAAAGCACCAGAGAGTGCTCCCGCCCAGCCCAAATACACACTATCCTGTCTGGGGAGGTGGTTACACCTCCCTGGGACAGGAAACCTATTGTCCAGGCCTCCCCTGCCGGAGTTTCGGTCAGCAGCAGGAGGCCAGACTCGTGTCTGTGGCAGCGGCATCCATTTTGTGATGCCAGGGCTTGGAAAGAAGTTACCGGGCAGGCCGGTGTGTACATGTCTCTCCCTCTAGAAGGGTGGAATGCTACTCCCGCCGCCAGAACTGGCGGGGGGGTAGTATTCCAAGATGTTTGACACCAAACACGACATGTTTCCGTGCAGCCATCCCAAAGTTAGCATTTTAACGCAAGGTTATAATGCGCTTAAGAGTATATGGTCAGGCTGCACTACAAACAGCATCAGAGAAGGGTCTCCGAATGCTGCAGAGGGGCCCTGCTCATGCAGGGGCACCCTCTCACATAG
Organism: Calotriton arnoldi; assembly: GCA_963921515.1. NCBI lineage: Eukaryota > Metazoa > Chordata > Amphibia > Caudata > Salamandridae > Calotriton > Calotriton arnoldi. The sequence continues at coordinate 1,857,744 of CAWUFW010001800.1, forward strand.
GAACCACGCACTCTGCCTTCAGGATTGATAAGGCCTGCCATAGGAGTGACTTATAGGTTTATATGTGTGTATGTATGTAGTGATATAGGTAACCTATATCACAGTAAGGGGTGCATGCACCACCTTACCCAGGCTGCAGTAGCAGACCTGTGGTGTCATTTTGGATGTCCTTCCAGGGGTGGCACAATACATGCTGCAGCCCCTGGGAGGCCTCTGAGGTACCTATGCCCTGGGTACATAGTATACCATATACTAGGGACTTACAAGGGCACTCCAGATTCCAATCAGAGATGTGCCTAAGGCACATGGAAACCATTTTATAGAGGAAGCAGATAGACTGGGGCCCTGAATAGCAGGATCCCAGTCCAACTAAGTCATAAACCAGCAAAACACCAGGAAAAAAGTGGGGGCAACCATATAGTCAGATTCCACCTTCCTACAATGTAGCCTTTTGAAGTTTATCAACATTTACTAACTCTTGCCAGATTTTGCAACTCTTTGTTGGTACACCATTAACTAGAATAACTACTGCCTCATTTTCCACCCTGTCTGCACCAACAGTTTCAATATTTTTCTTAAAATCTAAAGGTAAGTACACAACTCTTCCTTTCAGACCTCTTTGTAAATCTGTTGGAGGCAGCTTACCTGTTTTAGGCTCCATACGAACTATAGCCTGAAATGGGTGCACAGATTGAATAAGAATGAGCTCATATGCATTCCAATCTGCCAGTGCCTGATGTATAGCTACCACCTCTAAATTATTATGTACAGCTCTAGCTGGCATTTTGTTATTTTCTAATTTGTTGTAACAATATTTACAAATAGGTTGATCAGTAGCCAACTAAAACTGACCTTCTACCAACAAATAAGCACCAAATTGTGCCTCTTATCATTGTTTTCCTTTTCACTTTTTAAATGTAAATCAACATTCCTAGTTTGACTTGTATAGTGAGTACGTTGACAACAAATGCAAACATAGTTTGGTTTTTCAGATTAAACTGTCTTAAACGTTTTAATTTCTTCTGCAAACTCAATAATAATCTCTTTCACCTGTTCTTCAACACCCACACCTATCAAGCTCTCACTTTTTCTACACTCCTCTTGTGAACCAAAAAAAAAAAAACTGTATATCATCACAAACTTTTTGTACATCTGATAATGAACCATGCAGAAGAGCTGTGTTCATTTCACTTAAACATAATGCAGGACTTTTTACATAGTAGAGTCTCCTTACTAACTTTCGCATTTCTGAGTGGTGTACTGCTAACATTCTTAAATGATAAAGAGTACTTCGACACACTTTTCTTGAAAGACAAGCCCGAGAATGACCCTGCAAGTTAATATATTTGCGTATTTTACATGGATCTAGTCCTTGTAGCATTTTAATCTTGTGTTTGACTTTTCTTTGCATATTCTCGTAAAAATATTCGTAATATGTCAATAGATCCCTTTCGAATACTGCAAATACTGCTACAATCCCACTCATATACAGGAGCTTGTGTACGCTTCCCTTGAACTTCTTCAGCTATTACTTCTTCCACACTCCTAACAACCATTTTTTCTTTTGGAATGGAACAACCATCTTACATCTCATAGCATCGACCACTAGTATCAACTGCATGCACTAATGTGTTCTGTTGAAAATAGCTTTCTTCATTAAAGAAAGGCTCAGTACTGGAAGTGTGCTTCCATTCACCAGTAAAAGTTTTACAAAAGTTACTTCTGTTACCCAGTCTTTTTCTTTTTCTTTTTCCCTTCATAAAGTGCATTGTTTTATTTAATGTTTTCATTCTCTTCAATATTAATATAAATAATGTTTGTTTCAGTTCAAAAGCAGTATCTACTACACTTTCAATGTGTTGCTTCTTCTTATACGCTGCTGATCTTCTTTTATACTTTTTACAATCTGTTAATGCATTTTGAATTACTCTATTTTGAAACATTCATACAAGTATCTCTTTAAATTGTTTTTGCCTTTTTGTGACATGTGTTGTATTTCCAAAAATGAATGTTTTTTTTCCCATTACAATTCTTTGTTTCCTTGTCCTTTGTTATAAAAATGTTCGTTTTCCTTTCATTACTATTGTCTTTCTTTAATCTCTCTGCAACTGTTTTAAGAAATTGTTTAGACTTTATCCTGGATAACATTTTGGTCTTTTTGTAGTCCACTCTTTTTACTTTGGTTTTAGTACTTCTGTTTTCTTTGTTGTCTTCTCTTTTCATGTTTTCGTGCCATCTTCAATTTCCAATTCAAACAAAATATTTTTCTAAAAAAGAAAGAATTGTTTCAATAGTTTCTTACATCAAGTATTTCAAATTAATTACATGTCATCATTAATAATAACTAGTAAACAATTAATTAGAATTACATTGCTATTCTCTTTATTACAAATAAAAAAAGGTACTAAAAAAACAACAGAAGCTCAGAAAGAAAGCAACAGAGCTAAGACGTGTGCAGAAAGATGTAACATAAATGTATAAAGAAGCAATAGAGGTGCAGGAACAGTCAAGAGAAGTACAGAAAGAAGCAAGAGAACTCCAGAAATGCAAAACAGCAATCTTTACAATATTACTAATGTGAGTCTCACCATGTTCCTAAATGTATGCATACATGCACCTCTACCTTTTGCTGCTGGCATCACACATAATAGAAACATACAAATAGTTCTATACCTGTGTTACACACATCTAGCATCGTCAGATGCACAACACGTATGAGAATATATGTGCAAGTACAGACATACCTCAGTCACAAGACCATGGAGTCCTTAAAACTTCACAGATTGCACTTCCCATTTCAAGAAGACATGATAAATTATATGGTCGCATGTGTCTGTTATAAGTCTCACCATATTCCTGTATGCATACATACATGTGCCTGTACCTTTTGCTAGGGGTATCATATATAAAAGAAACATACAAATAGACATATACCCGTGTTTTATATGTCTAGCATCTTCAAATGCATAAGATGTATGAGAATACATGTCCAAGTAGAGATATACCTCAGTCACAAGACCATGAAGACCTTAAAACTTCACAGAATGCACTACATATTTCAAGCAGACACCTAAAATTATGCGGCGTATTTCAAGTGTACCTTTCCACAGACTCATACAAACTACCATAATCACTAATCCATCTACTAATGTACACATATTAGTATCCACAAACTATTTCAATCATCATTTCAATACAATAAAACAAGCTACAATACACATCTGTACATTTCGAAACATATTTCAAACATCACACTTCTCAAATAATTTCAAAACTTTGAAAATAAAGCTTTTCAAATCTACAAATATCACTACAAACAGTAAAGCACTACTACATAATACATACACACCTTACAAATTTGTAACTCACCTTTCAAATAGTATTGCAGAATATGCAATATCAGAAACTCATAAAAGATTTTCTTTCCCACACAATAAATGTAATGCACCACTCTCAACAAAGTAAAACCAGTAATGGTAAACTTTCCCTCTCTTTCTGCACATAAATAAATATAAGTAACAAATCACATTGCTTCCTACATTATTTCAAATTGTGAAACACATTTCTATTGGTTAGACATATTAACCCTTTTGAACTGTCATTTAAAAATGCCCAAACTGGTCCTGTAATTTTCTGGAGTCGCGACTCCATTTAGTGCCGCAGTGTAGCGTCACGATGGACACGCGAACCCATACGGGAGTTCAAAAACCTACTTCTAATAATATTATATATTTTTTCAACAACAGACTACTTCTACACATACTACTGACTTAGAAAAACTTAATTTAGTAACATATCACTTATATATAAGTTACCATTACACATTTTAAATCCACAGTTAAGTTTGAACCCTTCCCCCATTCTGCTGAATCCCAGTTTCCATTGTAACAGTTTCTGAAACATTCAACGCTACTGGCAGGTCACAAGTTCACCATATTTTCAAGTTCTGCACACTAGCTTACAAATGCAAATAGCAGGTGTGGTTGACTTTTGCTAAATATTACCTTATCCTATCTACTGTACCTTTCAAAAAGTTTTATTACCAATCAGAAACATGTTTCTTCAGGAAAGTAACTAGCATCCTATTTTTGAGTGCACAATGTTGATGAACAGCCAATCACTTATTGGCTTTTTCAAAAGCAGCATCTTCTTCACCATTTTAGATACCTCTCATTCTACCAACTGACTACCTCAGCTACAGACATCTTTTCAGTCCTTTCAGACATCCCTTCAAGATGCTTACAGTATGGAATGTAGGACACAGCTATGTTTTATGGGCAAAAGGTATGCTGAACACAGAGGTATTGACAAAGACCTAGGTTTGCAAAATGTGGATATTAAGTGGATTGCACAGAGAGGATTAAAGTGGCACCAATTGATGCCTTTGGTTAAAACCTTTTTGCATCTCCAACCCCTGACCTCATGATTGTGCACTGTGGTGGCAATGACCTAGGCACATTGACTGGGGTAGGGCTGGAAATCCTAATGAAGGATACCTTTGAACAATTGATGTTGCTTTTGCCTCAAACTGTCTTTGTATACTCTAATAAATGCCAAAGACAGAAATGGAAGTGGTCAAATCAGTTCTGTCCACAGATTGAGAAAGCTAGGAAGAATGTCAATAAAGCTGTTTCTGCTTACCTCAGAGACCATAGGATTGGCTCCATGTATAACATCAATCTACGTTTTGATATGAATGACATCTACAGAAGTGATGGAGTTCACTTCACAGATGAAGGGAACAGAGCATCTCTCAACAACCTTAAGCTGTGCATCTGCACTTACATGTAGCTCCAAAAAAGTCATAATGAATACAAGGGCTCTTTTTAGAGCCACCCCATAACCCAACAGTGAATCTTGTTTTTTTTTAACATACATACTCTTCTTAAAATTTTTGGTGGGTTCGCGAACCCGTCGCGAATCCTCAAAACAAAAGCACAAATTAAATTACTACAACACAATACACTTTTCAAGTTTAACTTTTAATTTGAATGTTTGTATATTATTACTAAGTCTATCAAATTTAATGTGATTATAACTTTAATCTGACTAACTCTATAAAAACAGTTCACAAATGCAAACACTACCTTCTGAATTATATACTATTAAATTATTTATTTAAGCTAGATCAGTGAATCCACCGTGACGTTACACAAGGGGGCAGCGCTGAGAGCTGTGATGGTGTTGCGACCCCTATCACAAGAGAAAAAACACAAATTAATTCCCCCCAGTTCCATTACCCAATATCGCCCCCGGGCACCCCATCTCCCGTGGCCCGGCCATTTTTGATTTAAAAAAAAAAAAAAGGGAAACGGTCTGCTTGCCCCCCCCCCCCCTCCCGGGCCATTTTTGGCCCCGGGGACCCCATCCCCAGTGGCTTTGCCAATTCTTTTTTTTTCAATTTTAAATGGAGGGGGGCAGATTGGCCCCTTCCCAGGCCACTTTCGGCCCGATGACCCCATCCCCCAGGGCATGGCCTCACGTTGGGGACCACGGGGGGATGGTCCAATGCCCCTGCGATCCCTGCCTGCTCCCCTCCTCCTGCGGGAGCCGGCATTGCTTTTGGGCAAAGGGAGCTGCTGATATGCAGCTCCCTTTGCCCAAAAGCAATTCTGCTTCGCTTCATGGAAGCGAGAGCAGTTTTCTGCTCTTGCTTCCATTAAACGAAGCAGATGTTTGCTATGGCAGGGTGGGAGCAGTGCTCCCACCCTGCCATAGCAAACTGCAATGTCCTGGGGGTGGACACCCCGGGACACTGCTGGAGCTGGCAATAGGGGGTGGTGGACCTCAGGGCCATGGAGGGCTCCACGAGGGGGGACGCACGGCCCCCCTCCATCAAATTTAAAGCCCCAGGGAGGTGGTGGTCCCCGGGGCTGGGGGTCTGCAACGGAACCCGCATTTACATAATTAGTGCCCCAGGTAGGTGGTGGTCCCCAGGGCAGTGTGGGGGGGCAGGAGCCCCCCCACACTTACATTTAAAATATGAAGTCATTTAAAGACTAAAGCCCCAGGGGAGTTGGCAGTCCCTGGGGCTTGGGGGGCCCGCAAGGCCCCCCACCCAAAAATATTCAATGCCCTGGGAAGGTGGTGGTCCCTAGGGCAGCGTGGGGGCATGAGCCCCCTCCCACGCTCTTTCCCCCCAAAAAAGCCCCTGGGAGGTGACAGTCCGCGGGGCTGCGGGGGCCCCTATGGGCCTCCGCTTCATAATTGAGCATTCCCTCCCAGGACCTGGCCCACCCATTTTTTTTAAGGGGGGCGGTATTCACGTACTGTATGCGAATCCTGACAAATCTTTTTTCACAAAAATGCTTTTTTTGGCCCTCGGGGTCCCTGTGGGATACCCTGAGCAGGCCTAGGGGGTCAGGGTGTTTCTACCCTGTCCCCTTTTCTTGTTTACTGTTTTTCTTGTGATTCGGTTGAACCGAGTCACAAGATGGCTGCCAACACTTCCTGGTTTAAAGTGTTGGCAGCCAATAACAGTAAGGCTCGTGATCAGAAGGATCGCGGATCCACCGGTGTCACCAGATACTAATATCTTTTTATATATGAATTTCTCAGGAACTAATGAACGGATTTACACCATTTAAAGCAAAGAGTGCACTCTGGACCACGAGCTACCTTTCTGCCAAATTTGGTGTAGTTCCGTTCAGCAGTTCGGGCTGTAGCTGCGACAAAAGTTTTGTATTGAAATTAACATGGCGAAAATGCGTTTTGGTTCCCCCCTTTTTTCTTGGCCCCCGCTTGACGAATCATCCTGAAACTTTCAACACAGGAGCTGACCGGAGTGTCCCATTAGTTTTGAGAATTTCGCAAAGTTTTGTCAAACGGCACCAAAGACATTGGCAAAAGAAAAAACGCTTTTTGAATAGAAACAAGGTCCTAACTATAACTACCTACTGGCGACCGCCAGTAGGTAATAAATGATGTTAGTAGCTGTAAACTGTATGATTAACTCTTTCCGTATAGAGGAATCTGTTTAGGAGGGAGAGGGTATGTAGTGGAAACAATATAAACATTGGCCAGTCTTCTGTGCACGTGCAGCAAATGGTCAGTATGAAAACCAATTGAAATTGAGATGAATCATTTTAGATTTTTAACAATATAAGAATATAACACTGAAAGTAAACAGGCACGACAAATTCCTTTTAAATGAGAATACAGCTGAGCTTGGGAAATATGTAGCACAAAGAAGGCATTTGTTAAAGCTTAATTAAACACACTAGGCTTCAAAATTTTCATAACGAACAGCATATATTATCCACAAGTAAAAGACTTTATAGTAGGGGTGGGCGGAATTTGCGTAGTCGCGCTACGCAAAGCTCCGCGAAACGGTAAAAAATCTCCTCGAGCACGCAAAAGTTCCGCGAACACGCGGAATTGCTTGTTGCGCCCGTTCGCGATGCTTTTTTCCTGTTCGCGAACGCTGTTTGCGTGCTTGGGGGGAAATATCTCGCGAACACGCACTTTGAAAGCGCGAACAAGCAAAAAATTCCGCAAAGTTGCGGATCGCGGAATTTTTGGCAATTCCGCGTTCTCCGCGGAACGCAAAATTACCCAAATTCCGCGAATTCCGCGAGCGGAACGGAATTTACCGCCCAGGCCTACTTTATAGTAAAGATATGGATGCGCAGTTGCACAGCTTAGATTTTCACAAACCACGCCAATGCCTGTTAAGACTCGACAATATTATCCTGTTCCTTTACATCATCAGAAAAGTGCGATCTAACAAAGGAGATACCAAGGAGCTGCGGAATGGCCGCTTTGTAAGTGCGCTCCGCCGGCTGGGCTGAAATCCTTTATCTAATCCTCACATAAGGAGAGCAGCTTGGGTTTACAACCCCGCCTGTGAGCAGCGGAGTATCTGCGGACCCCGCCGGTGTTTCCCTCGTGTCCCGTGGAGCCTCTGCGGCAGAGAGACGAGCGAGGTTGTGAGGCCGCGGACTGCAGACGCCGCTCGGCCGCGCTGCTTGCGCTGCGGGCGGGAGCCTGGAGATCAAGCCCGCGGTTGCAGGCGTGCCGAGGGCCTGGGGCCTGCGGGGGCGGTGTCGGCCCCTTTCCCCCCCATAATTGTGGAGATCCTGAGCGGAGGTACGTGCACTGCCTGCAGGTAACGCTGACTGGACCCTGAATACGGATGGGTTGCCCGGAGCGGTGCGCTCTAAGGAGGAGGCCGAAGAACTGGGCGTCCGGGGCATCCATTTTCTGCGCTGAGTGGAGGCCGAGGTTCACGGGGGCGGAGAAGCAAAGGCCGTGCTGCGGACCACTGTGGGGCTCCCGGATGGTCGTGAGCCTCTGAAAGAGTGGGTTGGACTCACACAGCGCAGAGCTCCTGAACGCTAGCTAGGGGTGATTAGCGGCCCAGTGGCTCTATTGCAGTTGCGCCATTGCTGACACGCGGGGCTGTGTCGGTGCCCTGTGGTCCCTGGATGGAACGGGGTGTGTGCCTTTCAAATTGCTACCCCCCCTGCACTGACCTTGCGGATTAACCTGAGCTGGGACGAGTGTTCGACTGGCAGCGGCGACTGTGGTGTAGGCTTGACGTGGCCTCCTGTTCCGGCCTGATTTACTTGCGTCCCCCGCAGGGGGTTGGCGCGGGTGGGCTGAGTGGTGCTCGATACTGTGTGCCTGAAACTGCCTGGGAGCGGGCGGTGCGGTACGGAGGGGCCGCCGCCATCTTCGCTGGATTTGGGCGTGGCAGTAAGTGCGTGGTGGCGGTGGGCCCCATATCCGCGGTGTGCCCCTCCACTGCTGTTGCGCCAAGGGCAAGCAGGACACAAAACAGCCAAAACTCACATTTGACGCCAAGCGCGCCATGCGCCACACGGAATCCGACCCAGATGCCCACTCGGATGGCTTCCATGGTGCGCATGGAGAAGATCAGGGTAAGGATCTGCGTACCCTCATGTTGGAGATGCGCTCCAGCTTGCGCACCATAGATTCAAAACTGGACACCCTCACTGCGCAACTAGACTCGGTTAAGACGCAGGTAAGCGTGCACGAGACCCGCCTTGACGCCCTGGAGAATCGCCACACTGAATTTCATGAATTCTAGGTGGATACAAAAGAGCAGCTACTAAATATGGATAAACTCCTAGGGATAATTAGAGCCAAGAATGAAGATTTAGAGGCGAGGTCTCGTCGAAACAATTTGCGCCTCAATGGAATTCCGGAGACCACCGCCATGGCCAAAATGGAGACCTTCGTTGCGGATCTGCTGCATGAACTTTTTGATCCCCACCTCTCCCCTGTGTTTGCGGTGGAATGGGCGCACCGATCCCTGAGGCAAAAACCACCAGTTGGGGCTACACCTCGCCCTATCCTGGCCAAATTATTGAAGTACCAGGATAGAGATACTGTTCTGCGGCTGGCCAGAGAGAAGGGTCGGATTGAACATAAGGGAAATACCATTTCGTTCTATCCGGATTTTACCCCTGCTGTTCAGGCGGCACGTCGAGAATTTCTTGCCGCCAAACGTATTCTCCTGCAGGCACAAATTCCCTACTCCCTACTCTATCCAGCAAAATTGAAGGTCTCCTATGATGGCACCGCTCACTACTTCACTGACGCGAAGTCCGCCCTGAAGTTTGCCAAACATGTTGGTGGAAAAAAAGGCGAGAACACGCGGAGAGCAAAGACGGCTGTGACTAGCCAGTGACACTGATTGATTTGGGTTTCCCATGGTCTGCCGGACTGGGTGGTTGTTATGTCCCACTATTGATCTGGGGGAACACTGTTTGCTTTGCTGCCATGAATGTTGGGGGTGTCCACTATGCCGCTGCTCTCAAACATACAACTTTGTTGTTTATTATAGACTGTAACCTGTAGCGCTCTCCGCAGTACTCCCGGCCACCCTGTGTGAACAGGGAGGGCTTGCCGGCATTTCTGCGCCCCCATGGGAAGGTTCCCTGTGTTCTTTTCCGACTCTTTGAGTCTGAGTTTGTTAAGGGAGGGTACTCTGCAACCTAATTGGGGGGTTGGAGTGGGTGGTGGGTGGGGGGGAGGGATTGTTTTCTTGTTTGTTGCCAGCATGAATACGCATTCTAGGTCACGACATTTGATTTGCTACTGGACGCGGATGCGCTCCCACTGCCCGCACTGCTTAGGACAGGGTATCCCATACAAAGACACGCTGCACCACTAAACTTTCTTACATGGAACATCAGAGGGTTGAACGATGGTAGAAAATCCAGACTAGTGCATGCTTATTTGTCTCGACATAGCGTGGACGTGTGCCTGTTGCAGGAGACACATTTGAATGTCACGCCCTCACAGAGATTGCGACATAACAGGTGGGGCCATATCTACTCCTCTATATATTCGAATTACGCCTGCGGGGTGGCTGTGTTAATCAGGAGAGGCATAGATTGGAGGGAGGGGGTGGTGACGGGAGATCCCGAGGGAAGATATACCCTGCTGCATGGTGTGCTGGGAGGAATTCCTCTGGTAATTGTGGCGGTGTATGGCCCTAACGTGGACTCCCCCGACTTCTTCCATGGGATCTGGTCTAAAATCAGGGCCACAGGGTGCCATACTATACTGTGGGGGGGAGACTTTAATGCTATACTAGATGATGCTATGGATCGGAGGGGTGCGGCCCATCCCCTGCACCCGGCTGCCAGCGCCGCTTTGGCCGCTATAGTCTCTGATGGAGATCTGCTTGATATATGGCGTGACAGACACCCCCTGGTCACAGAGGGCACATGTATATCTGACCATCACAGTGCTTGGTCCCCTTTGGATTTCTGGTTAGTGTCCCGCGATGTTGCCACTTGGACCACGAACGTCGAGCACTTGCCGCGCACCCTGTCGGACCATGCCCCTTGCCTGCTGAGGCTGTCGCTCCCGGACTCCATTCCCCGCGCTCTCTCCTGGCAGCTCCCGCCACATGCCCTGCTTGACGAGGCCTTCAAGGAGGAAATACGAACGGATATCACGGAGTATTTCACTCTTAATGCCGGCTCGGTGACGACGGAGGCTTCCCTTTGGGAGGCCTTCAAGGTGGTTATTAGGGGCCAGTGCATTGCCCGGCAGGCGGGAGTACTGAAAGCCATCCGGGGCACGCTCGCCTCCTTGGAGGCCCAGATTCGGGAACTTGAGGGGCAGTTCTATTCAACTGCCGAACCTACCACCGCAGCGCTCCTGAAGTCCAAACTGTTGGACTTCGCTGAAGAAGCGCAACGCGAAGTCAAATTCCTGGGGAAATACGCGGAGGCGCGCCGATATGGAGAGGGAGACCGACCGGGTCGTACGCTGGCCGGCATGATCCGGCCCCCCAGGTCGACTGCCTTCGTTCACGAAATCCAACATCCACAGGGCGACATAATTAGAGGACAGGCAGAGTTTGCAGACGAGTTCTCCAAGTTTTACGCTCACCTTTACACCGCGACGCAGACGTCATGTCCCGAAGGGCTGCAGCAATTTCTTGACTCGACAGCGCTAGTTTGGTTCAATCAGTCACATAGAGAGTATATGGATCTCCCCTTCACTGTGGCCGATGTTGCCCAGGTTATCAAAAGCTTACCATTAGACAAGGCCCCGGGGTCAGATGGCCTGACAACTGCCTTTTATAAGACTTATGTGGAGGAGTTGGCACCCCGGCTATTGGCCGTATATGAAGAAGCTCTGGAGGGGGGAGTGTTGCCTCCATCCATGAGGGAAGCAATTATTATTACTCTACTAAAACCTGGAAAACCCGCAACGGAGCTGGACTCCTACCGCCCGCTTTCCATGATCAACGTGGATGTTAAGATACTAGCAAAGCTAATTGCTAATCGAATGCAACCTATGCTTCCCATTATAGCACTTCCTGACCAGTCGGGATTTATCCCCGGGAGGTCGACCTCTCATAACTTGTGGACTATATTCTCGGCGCTACATTATCTACACCCCGCCGTTCGAGCAGCGGCTGTATTCCTTGACGCCACTAAAGCGTTTGATACGCTCGAATAACCTTATCTATTTGCCATCTTAGCCCGCATGGGATTCAGCCCGCTCTTGACAAATTGCATCAAGCTGCTGTACACCCTCCCCAGTGCTCGGGTCAGAGTGAATGGTCTGCTGTCAGCCCCCTTCCCTATTTCGCGTGACACCAGGCAGGGGTGTCCCCTCTCCCCTCTGCTTTTCGCAATTGCGATGGAGCCCCTGGCTGCCCGCATTCGGCAACATCACACGGCTCGGGGCATAGGGTTCAGTTCCCGGAGCTTATTGATCTCGCTCTATGCAGATGACGTGACCCTATATGTAATCAACCCGAATGAAAACTTAGATCCCATCTTGAGGGAGTTTATACGGTTCGGCGGATTGGCGGGCATTTGAATCAACTGGGCGAAGTTGGTAATATTTCCATTGACGGACGGCACCCCCCCGGTGTCCTCTGAGTTTCCTCTGAGATGGGAGGCTGAGGCGGTTAAATACTTGGGGATATGGATTAGCCGGGTCACACAGGAGGTATGGACGTTAAATTACCGGCGGGCAGTTACGTGGCTGGGAGAGAAGGCTAAACTGTGGTCTGGGATGCCCCTGTCGCTGGCCGGGAAGATTGCACTGATTAAAATGGTTATCTTGCCTAAGTTTTTATACTTATTTGTGAATGTGCTAGTTCCACTCACCCAACACTTCTTTCACACCCTGAAATCGCATATTATTTCCCTAGTGTGGGCGGGCGGGCAGGCCAGAGCATCATGGGAACTGTTGACACTCCCGTTGAAGCAGGGTGGTTTGGGCACCCCGGACATGCATCTCTATGCCCTGTGTGCTCAGGCCTAATTTTTGCACTACTGGGTCCACCCGACGCCTTTTCAGCCTCATGTAGCGGTTGAGGCCGATGCCGTCGCCCCTGTTCCCTTGCAGGTGGCAATTTACCACAAGTCGAGTCGCCCTCGCGAAGACATAGACACTTCCGGGACACTACGTTGGGCATGGACTGAGCTGCGTAAAAGAGCAGGTGTTCCGGTGTTGTATGCCCCCTCCACTCCCCTAGCGCGGAATCCACTTCTGCCCTGTAAACAGGACAGTGTCAGCAAACAGCTTGTACAGCGGATGAAACTCCAGACGTTTGCTGATCTGTATCCGGGAGATACGTTCAGGCCACCCCCGGTGGCAGAGGAGGGGCGGACGGTGCCCTTTGCTGAGGCCTTTCTCTATCATAGGCTGCGTGCGGACTGCCGTGCACTTTGGAGGGGGTTCCCGGAGGCTCCCCCGCCTCTGCTCGCATTGGAGAATCTGTTGAACTCCCCATCCCCTCGCAAACTCATTACACGACTGTACACACACATGCAAAACACTGCTCCAGTGGTGACACCTAAATCCTTACAGAATTGGAATAGCGAGCTTCCCACTCCGTTGACTGAGGCCCAGTGGGAGTTCTGTTGTGGGCAGCTTACGGAGCTTTCTCCCAACTATAGGCTTCGTTTAATCCATTTCAAGTACCTACACAGATTTTATAGGACTCCTGTAGGTTTGCACTGCATGGGAATTAGGGACGATGAGAGCTGTTGGCGCTGTGGATTTACTATTTTGGAAAGAAAGAGGGGCCCCTGAATACAAGATAAATGCCTCGTCAGGGAAATACAATGAGGGTAAAAGAGGAAGTGAGCACCTAGGCAAGGTGCATTAACCAGATAACTGACACATCAACACCAGATAATTATAGAAGTAGCTACATATAATAAGCAATGACCAAATCAATATTCTTTTATTATTGTTTTTTTATTTTATTTTTAACTTGAATTTAATAATATAAATATCTACTTATTTTTGCATAAAAAAATATTGTCATTACAAATATAAACACAAATTAAAAACACATTATTTAGTGTACATGCAGGCAAACTGATAATTATATCCACATATCTTAGTTGTCTCTTTTCTACCTATTATTTATATTAGCTGAAGACAAAAATATCGTATGATGAAATCCTGTAAGCAAAAAACTATAACTTTACTAGAATCTAAACTGTAGAAACAAATAAATTCTTGAATTCTACAACAAATCATACATGTAATGCATTCAATACACATCCATCCTTATGATGGCATGAGGAGACTGGCGGTTTGAGATCTAACAACTACGCGCGTTTCGGCTTAAGCCTTCGTCAGGACTCCGTCACAGATTCTTAGATTCAGGCACAAAAAAGAATGTGCCCTGCATCCCAATTTAATTTGGTTTATCTGCAGCAGCTCTGTTTATTTATGCTGTTCAACAAATGCTCTTTTCCCTTTCTGAATTTATGATTGAACTGCCTCAGTCCAAATGAATGGAACAAGATTATTATTTATATTCCTTTATTTATTCTTTTAGTTTTTTCCAATTGTAGGTTCAGTGATATGTTGTTTTAATCAACACACATCGTGCCCGTACCACTCGAACCAGAAATCTTCTAGTACTGAGACTGCCGTATGTTTGGGGTTTGAACTCCTTCGATCGGAAAGATGCTGGGCGCTGTGGATTTACTCCTGCCACATTTCTGCACATAGCCTGGGACTGCCCTGGTGTGGCTGGGTTCTGGGCTCAAGTTTTCACAGCTGTTGATCAGATGCTTGACATGACAACAGACCCGTCTCCCCACATAGGTCTACTGGGTTTTGTTAAAAATAAGCCGCCGAAGCTGCGTAAGCTGCATGCACTCCTTCTGCTATACGCTAAACGACAGGTGGCTGTTCTGTGGGGTAGGCGGAGGGTACCCACACTTAAGGGATGGATTACTGATCTTACATACGGTCATACGCAGCTGGGTACGTTTTGGGAACTCCTACCCCCCACTTCTCGGCCTAGAGATATCTGGGATCCATTCTTGACCTGAGTTTGGGGGTGGCGGGAGACTGAGGGGGAGAGGTCTACGGGCGCAACTTAGACGGGAGCATAGATGCGATGTAGAAAGGTTCCCCTCCTGACTTCGAGTCTGTTCCCCCTCTCTGTTACTCTGGGTCACGTCGAGGTGCCACACTTAGTCGAAGATATTTTTAACCCTCTATGGGATGCTGGAAAATGTGATTTTGATTGATTGGTGCATTCCTGTTGTTTTCTTAAATGTTTGGATATCTGATGACTCTGTATTTTGATGCAATGGATGGGCGTGGGAGGCAATTATCACGGTGGATGTTTCCTGAATCAAATAAGTCTGTGACTCTTTGCAATCCTGTATGGTGTTATAACATGCTGGCCTGTTGGGTTGTATTACGACCCTCTGTTTCTTTTTTTTTCTTTCTTTTTTTTTGAAAATGTCAATAAATACAATATAAAAAAAAAAAGGAGCTGCAAAATTATCAAGCTCAGCAGCATTAGAAAAGCACCGCACTGGACAAGAAACCAGGAACCATTTAGGAACCCGGACCTTCATTTATGAAAAATGTTGCATCACTGCGATAAAACAGCAATGCAACACTTTTCACTGTGCCCTCCTTGCGACACCATGGATACGCCGTAAATACAATACGGCACTCCATGTCGCAAGGAGTGACAGATGCGTCAGGAATCCTGACATATCTGTTGGGGCAAAACTCACGCATTGCTGGAGTTGTGTCATAAACATGACGCAACTCCAGCAATGCATGGGAGAGGCCTATACACATTGCACTGCATCACCCTTACACCTGCTTTGAGGCAGCCGTAAGATTTTGACGCAGTTTCATCCTAGATGTGGTGCAGTGAAATCTGATTGATTTCACTGCGCCACATCTACGAGGCTTTCTAGAAGGGGAACGCCCACCCTGCATACATTATACCTGATACAGGTATAATGTGGCACAGGGGTTTACAAGGTGATGCATCTGCCTAAACACAACGGCGGCACAAAAGTGTTGCAAGGGGCTCATAAATAAGCCCTTCAGACCTAACTCTGCCATCTGCATACCCTCGCCACGCTAGTCTTCTACCACAAATAAATATCATTAGGAGGGCTAAGGTATTTTTTAATGCTGGACTGCATAAAATGTACGAATTCAAAATGATACTTAATTTCCATCTTTTGCATAAGTGAAAGCTTTCTGGAAAGACACTTAGAGAACAGTTGTATATGTTTTTTTTAACCATAAAATACCTACAACCCTAATGCTAAATGTCAAATTATATCAATGCATTTTATGGGAGAGTTAGTGACGGGCCACAGGTTTTCTGACAAAGCATCGTCTTACGATTTTTAAACCAGTAATCAAGTAATCAATACTGCTTTATGTAACACTTGGATGGGCTTTGTCTCAGTGTGCTTTTATCCACAAGAATATGATGTTTACAGCAACACAAATAAGCAAGTAGACCTTTCCATGCTGTATTTTGCCATGTGTACTACAGGACAATTCAAGTCAGATCGGCGAGCACCCTTTGGGACTCTGTTACGCTAGGACATGGCTCCGGGTTCGGTGTTGTTTGGTCTGCTGTGTTGGCCGCTTTAGTCTTACTCACTGTTTTAGACTGCATTGAGGAATACCTGGTGGGGATCATGCAAGCTGTGGTACCCGCTCAAAGACCGATTTAAATATGCAAACTGCAACAGCTGGCCAGTAAGAGCAGACTTAAAGGGGAGAAAGGTTCTACCAATCATACTGTGAGCTGTCACAACACTGTAGAGGTGGAGCAAGAGAAGTGGCATCACTGGTTCTGAGTAGATATGTAGCAGATTTGCAGCAGCAGTGCGATGGCCATTTTGTATTCCGGATTAACAGCCTTTCAATGTTCACAATTATTGAAAATAAAAAAAGAACGTGAAACCACGCATGACATAAAAATGTTTTGACCAACTCAAGTAACTGGATCTTAGGCATCTAAAAATGTTATAGTATAGAATGTTTTTGCAGCGAATAAAAATCATTGCAAATACGTTAATTAAACTGTTACTAACTGTTTCCAAGACATACCTAAAATAATTGTAGTTGTTATCTCGCGTCAGCAGCAAAGATTTCAGCACCCGACGGAAGCCGGTGTAATGGCTTCTCCATGAAGGTGCACTCCGACAGCTGAAAGCCCTTATGGGGCATCTGGTTCAGAGACAAGAGGAGAGATGGCAATGACAAAGTACTGGTCTGCTTCTCTCTGGGTGATACATTGTTATATAAATATGCTGCAAGAGTAAAAAGCAAAAAGAGGCCAAACTTTATAAAAAATAGTTCCACCAAAGTGGATGTTAACAGTATTTCCGCTATGGGAAACTGATAAAAGAAGCAGATGAGAAGCAAGCATTGGAAAATGCAAGAAAATATGCTACAGCTAATAGAAATGGAGAAAGGGTAAGTGGCAAGCACAGGGGCCAAGAAAAGAGAGGAGTAAGTCCCTTTTAAGTTTATATTAAAAACAATAGATATCTCGCAGGCAAAAGCTAAAAACCATAAAAATTCTTTAAAAAAACAAAGGTTACAGGGACGTTATAGTTAGGAATTAGCATTTAAAAAACCTTGGAAATGCACTGAAAAAAACAGATGTTACAGGGACGTTATAGTTAGGAAATGGAATGTAAAAAACGTTAGAAATTCACTGAAAAAACAAAAGGTTACTGGCACGTTATAGTTAGGCTCCGGTTTCACTCGTACAAAACCAGTGAAATTCAGCAGTTATAGTTAGCTCAGCTAACTATTACTCACACCCCTGCAATGCACTGCTTATGACCTCATATATTACATTATTAATGGCATGGTCAGTGACATCACTGATGACATCACTGATGACATCTCAAATTACATCACTGATGACACCCACTCACACCCCCATATTACCTTTCATACACTCACTCCAACTTCAACACTACCATTCTTAAATCCATTCACACACTCATACCAGTATTTATACAGCTACACACTGATTCATAGATCAACATGCATATCTACTCACTCATCCATATAGCCACTCACACACCCACTCACTCACTAATACAGCCACTGACATACCCATACAGTCTCATACACACTGAGTCAGTCATCCATAGAGTTAGTCACACACCTACTCACCCATGCAATCAATCACATAGCCACTTACTCACCCATACAGTTACACACACATCCACTTACTTACTCATGCAGATACTAACATGTACTCTCTCACCTATACAATCACTGACATAAGAACACACTCACCCATACAGCCACTCTCACATTCACTCACTTACCCATACAGTCACTCACATACCCCATCACTCACATATACTGTCTTTCATACACCTAGTTACTACTCACTGACACAGCCATACACACATCACTTACTGAGCCCTTCACACACTCACTATTCCATAGAGCCACTCACTCACTCACTCATCCATACAGACAATCACACACCCCTCACCCACCCACACAGACACTCAGATATCCATAGAGGTACTCTGACAACCAATCACTCACCCATACAGACACTCATGTACCCACTCACACACCTGCCTCAGATAGTGAAGTCAGACCCACCTCTGTAGTGATGGTGCCTCGGATACTGAGTTCAGCAAGACAAGGTCGGTGTGCTCAGCTCCACCCTTGCAGTGATGATTCCTCAGATACTGAGTTCAGATTGTCCAGGGCAGTGCCCTTCCTCAGAGAGGGAACTCAGATCCACCTCTTCAGTGATGGTGCCTCAGATATTAAGTACAGATTGTCCAAGGCAGTGCAATGCCTCAGTTAGTGAGCACAGACCCACCTATGCAGTGAGGGTTATTCAGATACTGAGTTCAGATCAGCCAGAGCGGTGCCCTGCCTCATATAGTGAGGACAGATCCACCTCTGCAGTGATGGTGCCTCAGATACTGAGTCAAAGCTGTCCAGGGGAGTGCCTGGCCTCAGATAGTGAGGCCAGACCCATCTATGCATTGATTGTGTCTCAAATCTGAGTTCAGCTACACTAGGACAGTACCCTGTATCAGAGAGTGATCTCAGCTCCAGCTCTGAAGTGAGGATTGCTCCGATACTGAGTTCAGCTAGAATGGGGCACTGCTCTTTGTTAGAACCTGGAGTCTCTAGTTAGCAACGGTATGCACCTTTGTCAAGTAGGGACCCTTCGTCTACGTCAGGGCAAGGGAGTTACACGCTGTAGATAACCCCTGCTCACCCCCTTGGTAGCTTGGCACGAGCAGACAGGCTTATCTCAGAGGCAGTGTGTTAAGCATTTGTGAACATATACAGTATTATAGGTGAACCACTACAAACGGACACCACACCGGGATGTATCAAAAATAAGTAAGCTTTATATATTTAACACAAGACCTTAACGGCAAAAGATTCCACAGTACGATTATGCTTCACGGTTACTCAAAAATAGGCTTTAGCTTCAAGTGTCTCTGGCAACAGATAACCCCAACGGGAGTTATCGCTTCAACGCACAAAAGAGTTCTTGGGGTACAGCCCACCTGCGAGGAGCGCAGCGTCGGGCCCGGAGTCACAACTAGACTCTCACGGGGCAGCACCTTTAAGAAAACAAACAAAGGCTCTTCTCGGCGTCAGGGAGCTGCGATGTCATGTGGCACGTTGGCAGCGTCGGTTCCTTGCTTCAGGGGAAAGCAATGCAGCGGGGCCCTGGATGCGGATGCAGGCAGGGGGCGGCTTCGGTCCTTACCGGAGAGGAGGTGACGTTACGGCAGCGCCGGCACCACAGGTCGTTGCTGATGTCGTTGAGTCAGTGAATGCTTGGTCACTCTTGTCAATGATCGGCCCCGCCCAGATGGCGTTCTCGGAGCCGGGGCAGCACAGCGGCAGGCGTCGGTCTACGGGGCGAGTCGAAGCTGCGCTCACGGTCTCGTGGCAGATGGCGGCGACGTTCGCTGGCTTGAGTTGCAGAGTTCCTCTGTAGCGGCTGAACCAGCAGTTCCAGATTTGCTCAAACAGAAGAGGTGAAGTCGTTGGTATCCCTGCGTCTTCAGACAGGAGGCTAGCTCGACTCTAGCCCTTGGAGAATACTCGGCAAGATGATGAAAGTTTCCTCCTTGGTCCTTTCTACCTCTCCTTGGCACGAGAGGCACCACCACAGGCCAACCCCCAACAGTGCTCTGGCAGAGGGGCAGTAAAAACTCCTGCGGTCTCCAGGTGCTCTTCCTCGGCAGAGGGTCGTCTTGTTCGTTTCAGTTACGAGTCCAAATGATTCCAAAGTTCTGGGGTCCGGGCCCCAGTATTTATATCCAACAATCCTTTGTCCTCTGAAGGCAGAGGGTCCTGTACCTGGCCCAAACCAGTTTCGAGTGCTTTCTACCAGTGCGTGCCTTCTTCCTTTGTCGGGGTGCCCCAGGGTCTTCAGACTCACCACAGGGAGTGAAGCCAACGTTGTGGGAGATGGCTCAGCCCTATTCAGACCCAGGTGCCTACTCCTCCCACCGCTCTCAGGACGATCAGCCTAGTGCCGTCGTGCCCTACCTCCTGGAGTCCCCCCAGCCCTGTCACTTGCAAACTCAGACACACAATTCACACACGAGCAGAAGCATACTGGATGGTTAGGTAAGAAAATACCGACTTTCTAAAAGAGGTATTTTCAAACACAGAATGTTAAAATCAACTTTCCTAAAAGATGCATCTTAACATTCTGAGTTCAGGCATACTAAACTCGACTCTCTACCTGGTTCCCAGAGTCAGTTAGGATTATAGGATGCTATAACCAAACTGCCCATTCTGGCCTACGGGGAACAGGTAGCCTTACAATAGTGAACAACGCGCTCGTGGGTAATTCACTACCAGGTCATGCCGTACACTCCAGGGCATAACCTGCCTTCTACATACAATGCACCCTGCCCGCAGGCCTTCTGTAGGGGTGACTAATATGCAGTAAAGGGAAGGTTCACAGACCGGCGAGTGGTTGCACTCGCCGAGTCGCGCAGCAGCCCGGCTGCGTACGGCGCTCTGCGGTGGCAGGCCCGAGTCATACTTTATGAGCCGCTCCGGTGGGAGGCACAACCAGTGCTGCAAGCCCACCAGCAGCATTTGATTTACAAGCCCGAGCACCCTTGTGCACACTACTAAGGCCTGACAGTAAATCAAACAACCCAATCATGGAGTCACTAATCAATACATCACTTTAATCACAGGGAGCACTTGCACTGCAGCACTGGATGGCAGTGGCGCAGTGCCCAAAGCATCTATACCAGCAAAACAGATCAAAAACAGAGGAGGCAATCCGTCAAAAAGTGGAAGGGAGACCCACGCCAATGGTACCAGGTCTAACACTCTTCCTCAGGCAGTAAGGTCAGATCCACCTCTACGATGAGGGGGACTCTGATTCTGAGTTCAGCTAGACCATGGCAGTGCCCAGCCTCAGATAGTGAGCTCATCTCCAAGCCTGCAGGGATGCTCCTTTTTGCCTCCCTGTACCCATCACTCCATTGGTCTTCCTTCAGGTGCCAGTGATGTTCAACATGCTACGCTGATATTCTGCACCATTCAGCATGGAAGTCTGTGTCTTTGGTGACTGTGGACAGCAGCCTTTGTCATCAATACCGTTTCTGTCTACTTTTGTTTCCTTGACGGTTGTTGGATCTCTCTATTGTCCCCAGACCTACAGTTTTTGTGTCTTGGGGCTACTTTTGCTTCTGGGTCCCCTCTCTTTCCTGTTTGAGTTGTTCGTGTTATCTCTTTCTGTATGTTTGTTATATGCTATTCTATGGGTGTGAGGATGAAGAACTGAGGACTGAATGGGAAAGGATGAAAGTGAGTGATGTGGTAATTAATGCTTGAATCAGTGAATATGTGAGTTAATGAAAAAATGCTAAAATTATTCAGCGTGTGAATGAGTGATTTGGTAAGCGAGAAAATTAGTGTAAACCATTGTGAACATGTGCAAAGTATATATTCACAAACACATTTGTGATAGCACATTTTTTAATAGTAAACTGCAACAGCATAAATACTAGGGGTGGGTGGTAAACTAAGCTCGGGTGCCCAAGGTGGGTGGGGTCCCGCAGAAATGTCCCTTGTCTCGCTAGGAGACTTTGAGATGGTCCCGAGGACCCAACTGCCTGATAACACTAGGAAGTACAGACAGTGGGTGACCATCAATGGCCATAGAGTGGAGGCTCTACGAGACACCGGGGCGAGTGTGACCGCCGTCAGTTGCCGGCTGGTGTCCAAAGAGCAGGTGATCCCTCATGCATTCTACCCCGTAGTTGCAGCGAAGGTTCACAGACAGGGAAGGTTCACAGACCGGCGAGTGGTTGCACTCGCCGGTCTGTGAACCTTCCCTTTAGTGCATGTTAGTCACCCCTACAGAATGGGCAGTTTGGTTATAGCATCCTATAATCCTAACTGACTCAGGGAACCAGGTGGAGAGTCGAGTTTAGTATGCCTGAACTCAGAATGATAAGATGCATCTTTTAGGAAAGTTGATTTTAACATTCTGTGTTTGAAAATACCTCTTTTAGAAAGTCGGTATTTTCTTACCTAACCATCCAGTCTGCTTCTGCTCGTGTGTGTATTGTGTGTCTGGGTTTGCGAGTGACAGGGCTTGGGGGACTCCAGGAGGTAGGGCGCGAGGGCACTAGGCTGATCGTCCTGAGAGCGGTGGGAGGAGTAGGCACCTGGGTCTGAATAGGGCTGGGCCATCTCCCACAACGTTGGCTCCACTCCCTGTGGTGAGTCTGAAGACCCTGGCCCACCCCGACAAAGGAAGAAGGCACGCACTGGTAGAAAGCACCCAAAACTGGTTTGGGCCAGGTACAGGACCCTCTGCCTTCAGAGGACAAAGGATTATTGGATATAAATACTGGGGCCCGGACCCCAGAACTTTGGAATCATTTGGACTTGTAACTGAAACGAACAAGACGACCCTCTGCCAAGGAAGAGCACCTGGAGACCGCAGGAGTTGTACTGCCCCTCTGCCAGAGCGCTGTTGGGGGTTGGCCTGTGGTGGTGTCTCTCGTGCCAAGGAGAGTTAGAAAGGACCAAGGAAGAAACTTTCATCATCTTGCCGAGTATTCTCCAAGGGCTAGAGTCGAGCTAGCCTCCTGTCTGAAGACGCAGGGATACCAACGACTTCACCTCTTCTGTTTGAGCAAAGCTGGAACTGCTGGTTCAGCCGCTACAGAGGAACTCCGCAACTCAAGCCAGCGAACGTCGCCGCCATCTGCCACGAGACCGTGAGCGCTGCTTCGACTCGCCCCGTAGACCGTCGCCTGCCGCTGTGCTGCCCCGGCTCCGAGAACGCCATCTGGGCGGGGCCGATCATTGACAAGAGTGACCGAGCATTCACTGACTCAACGACATCAGCAACGACCTGTGGTGCCGGCACTGCCGTAAAGTCACCCCCTCTCCGGTAAGGACCGAAGCCGCCCCCTGCCTGCATCCGCATCCAGGGCCCTGCCGCATCGCTTTCCCCAGAAGCAAGGAACCGATGCTGCCAACGTGCCACACGACATCGCAGCTCCCTGACGCCGAGAAGAGCCTTTGTTTGTTTTCTTAAAGGTACTGCCCCGTGAGAGTCTAGTTGTGACTCCGGGCCCGACGCTGCGCTCCTCGCAGGCGGGCTGTACCCCGAGAACTCTTTTGTGCGTTGAAGCGATAACTCCCGTTGGGGTTATCTGTTGTCAGAGACACTTGAAGCTAAAGCCTATTTTTGAGTAACCGTGAAGCATAATCGTACTGTGGAATCTTTTGCCGTTAAGGTCTTGTGTTAAATATATAAAGCTTACTTATTTTTGATACATCCCGGTGTGGTGTCCGTTTGTAGTGGTTCACCTATATTACTGTATGTGTTCACAAATGCTTAACACACTGCCTCTGAGATAAGCCTGTCTGCTCGTGCCAAGCTACCAAGGGGGTGAGCAGGGGTTATCTACAGCGTGTAGCTCCCTTGGCCTGATGTAGACGAAGGGTCCCTACTTGACAAAGGTGCATACCGTTGCCAACTAGAGACTCCGGGTTCTAACATTGGTGGTCAGTGGTAGGATTTGGACTTGCATTTGTAACGCATGTACAGTGATTGGTGAACACTACTAGTGAGTGCAGACCAAAACACGACCACGTACTGAGTATACTACTTTCCTTTGGAACCACCGATTTCCACTGGCGGAGTTTGCAGAGTTTTTCCCACTCTACGTTACACTTGTAAGGCTGCGTTTGGGCAAACCAACCTCCGAGTGGCAAAGCTTTTTCTCACATGGGGCTCACCAGTGTTCAGTTAGTGAGCGTGAGTGAAAATTTGCATCCCCTAGAGTGACTTTTAGGTGCTAGAAAGTCACCGTGTGAGATTTCCCAATGCAGGTAGTCATGGCAGGTCGCATTCGTTTGCTATGAGAAAGCTGCTCCTCGAGTAGAAAATCTACTCGAGCACCAGGAAGAAGCAGTGCCCTCTGGCGCACTGCGTGGTAGCGCTCGCACTGATTTTATAGCACAAGACAAGCTATAGGCATTAAAAATCAGCGGGGTTTGCCGCATTCCACCCACTCACAGAACTCCGCTGAATCGCACAAAGTTTTATGTAACTTTGCAGAATTCTGCAGAGTGAAATTCTGCAAGTTCCGCCCACCGCTAATCAATACACATGCATACTGAAGTCTCCTAATAAAGGATGGATAGGAGCATGGTTTGTTATACACTGTTCAAGCACAGCTGGCCACTATGGCACACCCGCATAGCTACAGGAGATTGTGCCACCTCTTAGAGGTGCATTACATGACCATGTGTTTTCCCTCCTAAGGGGGTTGTGCTCTTGGCAAACATCTAAGATCCGTTCAAAAGTTGTATTCTATTTAGACAGTGACAGTAAAGGGTACCCCCCCTTTTATTGAAGTCCTGAGGATACACAGCCCGAAGGTAGAAACCCCCTACTTCCAGCATCGCATCTATGATGTGCCAGGCAGCCAAAGAAAATACAGTTTGGGCATACAGCAGATTTTTCAGCAACCCATTACCTGCCCTGATCCCCCTGCACACACTGTGGATGGTGCCCAGATCTGTCCTATGCTTTTCTGTGATGGAGACCTTGCATCATATTTGAGAATTTGACCTGATAAGAGAAACATCTTCAGAATCCGAAAGGTGAAACCTTGTGAGGTCTTCTGGTTGATTCACACCCGCAGACCTCCCAGGGGTTCTCCCTTTAAATATCTCATGAGAGACTCCACCGGTTCCAGCCTACCCATTCTTCAGAGAGGATCCTCTGGAGAATACCTGCCAGAGAATCCTTGACCAGCTGTAAGGTGCCTGGTGGTCTGCTGCATCCTATGCTTTAGGATGTCACACCTGCTCCTACTGTCTTGCTTTCGCCCCTCAGATAATACAGAATCTTCCACACGGTGGCTCAACACTCTGCGAAGCAGGAGACATAACACAATACAAACAACACCTTTAGAAAAGGGTTTTATTTTACAAAATGCAAGGACTCTCTTTTTAGAATAAGGCTTGGGGTTTTATTTTAAACAATGCTCTCTAACAAAAAGGCTTTCCCAGATGTCAAATGCAGAACATTCAAATATATATAGAGATATATATGTTTATATGCAAGCAATAATAACACACTTGGTAAATGTAGCAGCTAAATGCATGAATAATACTGATTAATAAACAAGCAGCAAATAATATGAGATAAGACTCAAGCAAATATACTGGGACGTCCTGCAAGAGATCAGAAAGATATATATACAACAAATGATTACTTTGGATGTGCACCTCAACTCACTCACACATCACAAAGAAAACACCTCAAATGACCACAGCCACTGGAACCACGCATCACAATGGCACTAGTCAAAACTCAATACTTCACCTGGTGCACACACTGCATCTTAGCCCACTCCTGACTGGGGGAATTAAACAGCCTGGGTTCAGAGCCTCAGCAACCAGGGTTCCACGCTCCGAAGTAGACGCGTCGGTCCCCGTTCAGATTCCAAACTCCCGGTTTCTAAGTCAACAACCCTCAGCTTTATAATCTCAAAACACACTAGAAGGTTCGGGAGAGACCCCCCCCCCATGCCAGAGGAATCTTACCAGAACTGGCCAGCTTCCAAGCAAGCATTCCCATGGCAGGAAGGAGTTCCCACTTCCCCTTCTCCAAATCTCGCATGTTCCAGCCTTTATCTTGACGAAGCTCACAAAGCCTTCCGGGTACATTAAACAATCTCTCAAAAAAACAATCCTTGAACGTGATTAACCCAAACAACTTGCAAGCGCTGCTGTGCACGCAGAAAAAGCTGAAGCAAGGCAGAGTCAGAATTCAGGATGACATGAGGCCATGTCAAAGCCAATAGTAAGAACTTCATAATTCTCATCAATGTACAATACAATGCACAATTGTGCACACCTGCTTAGAGATTCCCATACTTCATCTCTCAATGTCCTATAGCATCACATACTTCATCTCTCAATGTACAACACAGAGCACATGTGTGCATCCCTGCCCACAACACTGCACTTCGAGACCAAAAAGTACATTCCACACCTCTCTCTCCCTCTCACGCTTTCAAATGCACATCCCACACCTTCTGTTCTACTCCGTGACAGCTCCCACTGAAAGACTGCAAGATTACAAGAAATAAACTTTTAAGAGAAACAGGCATATGCAAGACCGTCGTACATTCAGGCTAGGATAAAATAACACTAAAGTCAATTAAAATAATGGTAGTCAAAGGTCATCACAGGGTGTCAGACCACAAGAGTGCCTCTAACACTACATTCCACCCCATTACCTTTGACTATCATTACATAACTGAAAGCACAACTATGATTGAAGCACATGTCAGAACAGTGACATTATAGACTTATGTGCTGAACTGAAAGCACAACTATGATTGAAAAACTGAACTTCTTAACTGAAAGCACATCTATGATTGAAGAACTGAACTTCTTAACTGAAAGCACATCTATGATTGAAGCATGTAAAAATAGCTCATGCATATCTGGATACTCAGCAAGAATAAATGTTTGATGGATGCACAAAATAAATGCACAAAAAGAATCAAGCATAGGAACTCAGTAATGCTCCTAATGTCACAAATGGCTAATTCTGGAACTTCTACTGGTGAAGCAGCCAAACTTATATATTTTGTGCTTGAAAATAAAGGCAACATCATCATCTTCTTTCTATCTTTAAGAGGTGTGGCGCAGCGGCCAGGGTGACGGACTCCGGATCCTGGGGCTCACGGTTCAATCCCCGGCTCCTGCGGCAGGTCAGCCCAGCACCATGTGACTCTGGGCAATAGCTCGCTTAATCTTCCCGACGGCCCCCAGCGCCGGGACACCTCTCCGGAGGTAGCTGTGTGCTTTACAAATACTGGACATTTACATTTACATTTACAAAAAACATCTTCTACAATTTCAATTTCACAACATCTTTGTTGTCTCATTGACCAGCATTTGCAGAATAATGTCCTTCTGTGTGAAAGACACACAGCCTTCTTACATTCAAAATTATAACTGAAAACGTTTTACTTCATGTTTATGATATCAGTTTATGATCAGTTGCTTAGTTAGTTCGTCTGGTTTGGTCGGCCACAGGATGTCAGCTTGCACCATCCGGTGATCACTCCAGGGTTGGGGGGGGGGAGGGGTCCCACACGGGGCACACAGACAGGACAGGGACTTCAGGTACACCAACACGTCGCAGTATGATGACCTGGAAAAGAAACAAGCATTACTCTTCTTGCAAAAAACATTTTTCAAAAAGCGCACGTTTTCCTTTCTCTGTTTTGAGTTTGGAGGCACAATATTATCATTCTTGTCTGCACGGTTCTCTGCTGGCTCTGGGGAATTATCTGAAAATTCTACCCACACTTTAGCCTCTGAATTCTTGGTATTAGGATGAAACTCTCCTTTTCCCTACACAGTAAGAAGGGCTGAGGCAGTCTCCTTCCTGACTATTTTTCCATTCACTGCTGAATACGTGCTCCCTTTATCAATTGGGATGAACCCAAGGCAATCCATCTGCTCTGTCTGCTCTGGCAATGTTCCTTCCTTCAACTCGTCCCTCACCTTCTGTGAGACTTGTCTGGCTTGTGCATACTGACACATAGGAATCACAGTTCTAGGTAAATCTAGGGGATATGCATCCCTTCATTCTCTGCCCACCTGTTTGTATGGTCTTTCTCTCCTAGGTGCTCGCATTTAGTCATGCACACCAAATATGAATCGTGTGTCACCACCTCTGTCTCCAAGATTTTAGCTTTTTCATCTGTAAGGGAATTAAAGGTTCTGTCTAGTGAATGTTTAGGACCATGAGCATGCACAGTAGCTGCGCTTTGCAGTACAATCTGCTACTTCACTGGGGAATCCTGTGCTCAAACACCACCCCTGGACTTTCCATTGAGACCTGTACCAACTGTTCATGCAAAACTGCAGTTTCTGTCTGTATGTGCCACTTTATAACATTTGCTTCTTCCCATTGCATTTGAAAAAATTCAAAAGTGAAAATTACATTATGTCTTATTGTCATCTGCCCAGTGTCTTTCAATGCACAAAAGCACAAAAACATCTGTATTTGTCCAGCATTTGAAAATGTTTCAGTCCACACCTTTAAAAGCATACTTTTCTTTCCCTGTTCTTCACATTTACTAAAAATAGCACACTGCTCCTGAACTGGCACATCAAATTCACTGTCTCCTTTCTGAATTGACCACATGTTTGAAACATACTGCACAGTCTGTTGTGCAGATTCAAAAGCACATTGCTGCATTTCTTTTTTCCAAATAGCGTCATTCCATATAGAGCAAGATTCATCATTCACTGACATGTTTGATTTATACCTGCCACCAACGATCTCTAATTCTAACAGACTGGTCTGTTTATTTTCCTGCACGTTCACATTTTCTCGGTTCAAATTCATTTCTGGCCGAGCAACGTCCTCAAAAGAATTAATTAAGACCTTCTGTGAGACCAGCAGATTAACTGGCAACATCTCTAAGTTCACATTTTTCACATATGACTCATCCTGGCTATCTGAACAGCTCGGCAAAACAAACGGCTTCAGAGCTTGGTACATGTTTAACTCTATTTTCAAAGACTTGTTTTCAAACTGAGCGTCAGCCAACTCTCGTCTCAGCTCACTAAATTCTTTTTCCAAATGTTCACATTTTTGATGCATGCTGAACAATGCACTCAAAATGACACCACTGTTTCTGTCTGAAATACCAAGTTGTTTTCCCTCTTTAAGAGAGGCAATCTCCCTCTCAAATAACTCAGTTGGCATCTGGGACTCTGCAACTGAAAACATAGGCATTTTAGAGAGCATTTTCCCCTTTTAATTTTCTTTTCGAAACCTGGCAAGTGACTCCAAATGTCTTGCTTTCGCCCCTCAGATAATACAGAATCTTCCACACGGTGGCTCAACACTCGGCGAAGCAGGAGACATAACACAATACAAACAACACCTTTAGAAAAGGGTTTTATTTTACAAAATGCAAGGACTCTCTTTTTAGAATAAGGCTTGGGGTTTTATTTTAAACAATGCTCTCTAACAAAAAGGCTTTCCCAGATGTCAAATGCAGAACATTCAAATATATATAGAGATATATATGTTCATATGCAAGCAATAATAACACACTTGGTAAATGTAGCAGCTAAATGCATGAATAATACTGATTAATAAACAAGCAGCAAATAATATGAGATAAGACTCAAGCAAATATACTGGGACGTCCTGCAAGAGATCAGAAAGATATATATACAACAAATGATTACTTTGGATGTGCACCTCAACTCACTCACACATCACAAAGAAAACACCTCAAATAACCACAGCCACTGGAACCACGCATCACAATGGCACTAGTCAAAACTCAATACTTCACCTGGTGCAAACACTGCATCTTAGCCCACTCCTGACTGGGGAAATTAAACAGCCTGGGTTCAGAGCCTCAGCAACCAGGGTTCCACGCTCCGAAGTAGACGCGTCGGTCCCCGTTCAGATTCCAAACTCCCGGTTTCTAAGTCAACAACCCTCAGCTTTATAATCTCAAAACACACTGGAAGGTTCGGGAGAAACCTCCCCCCGCGCCAGAGGAATCTTACCTGAACTGGCCAGCTTCCAAGCAAGCATTCCCATGGCAGGAAGGAGTTCCCATGTCCCCTTCTCCAAATCTCGTATGTTCCAGCCTTTATCTTGATGAAGCTCACTAAGCCTTCCGGGTACATTAAACAATCTCTCACAAAAACAATCCTTGAACTTGATTAACCCAAACAACTTGCAAGCACTGCTGTGCACGCAGAAAAAGCTGAAGCAAGGCAGAGTCAGAATTCAGGATGACATGAGGCCATGTCAAAGCCAATAGTAAGAACTTCATAATTCTCATCAATGTACAATACAATGCACAATTGTGCACACCTGCTTAGAGATTCACATACTTCATCTCTCAATGTCCTATAGCATCACATACTTCATCTCTCAATGTATAACACAGAGCACATGTGTGCATCCCTGCCCACAACACTGCACTTCGAGACCAAAAAGTACATTCCACACCTCTCTCTCTCCCTCTCACGCTTTCAAATGCACATCCCACACCTTCTGTTCTACTCCGTGACAGCTCCCACTGAAAGACTGCAAGATTACAAGAAAGAAACTTTTAAGAGAAACAGGCATATGCAAGACCGTCGTACATTCAGGCTAGGATAAAATAACACTAAAGTCAATTAAAATAATGGTAGTCAAAGGTCATCACAGGGTGTCAGACCACAAGAGTGCCTCTAACACTACATTCCACCCCATTACCTTTGACTATCATTACATAACTGAAAGCACAACTATGATTGAAGCACATGTCAGAACAGTGACATTATAGACTTATGTGCTGAACTGAAAGCACAACTATGATTGAAAAACTGAACTTCTTAACTGAAAGCACATCTATGATTGAAGAACTGAACTTCTTAACTGAAAGCACATCTATGATTGAAGCATGTAAAAATAGCTCATGCATATCTGGATACTCAGCAAGAATAAATGTTTGATGGATACACAAAATAAATGCACAAAAAGAATCAAGCATAGGAACTCAGTAATGCTCCTAATGTCACAAATGGCTAATTCTGGAACTTCTACTGGTGAAGCAGCCAAACTTATATATTTTGTGCTTGAAAATAAAGGCAACATCATCATCTTCTTTCTATCTTTAAGAGGTGTGGTGCAGCGGCCAGGGTGATGGACTCCAGATCCTGGGGCTCACGGTTCGATCCCCGGCTCCTGCGGCAGGTCAGCCCAGCACCATGTGACTCTGGGCAATAGCTCGCTTAATCTTCCCGACGGCCCCCAGCGCCGGGACACCTCTCCGGAGGTAGCTGTGTGCTTTACAAATACTGGACATTTACATTTACAAAAAATATCTTCTACAATTTCAATTTCACAACATCTTTGTTGTCTCATTGACCAGCATTTGCAGAATAATGTCCTTCTGTGTGAAAGACACACAGCCTTCTTGCATTCAAAATTATAACTGAAAACGTTTTACTTCATGTTTATGATATCAGTTTATGATCAGTTGCTTAGTTAGTTCGTCTGGTTTGGTCGGCCACAGGATGTCAGCTTGCACCATCCGGTGATCACTCCAGGGTTGGGGGGGGGGGAGGGGAGGGGTCCCACACGGGGCACACAGACAGGACAGGGACTTCAGGTACACCAACACGTCGCAGTATGATGACCTGGAAAAGAAACAAGCATTACTCTTCTTGCAAAAAACATTTTTCAAAAAGCGCACGTTTTCCTTTCTCTGTTTTGAGTTTGGAGGCACAATATTATCATTCCTGTCTGCACGGTTCTCTGCTGGCTCTGGGGAATTATCTGAAAATTCTACCCACACTTTAGCCTCTGAATTCTTGGTATTAGGATGAAACTCTCCTTTTCCCTACACAGTAAGAAGGGCTGAGGCAGTCTCCTTCCTGACTATTTTTCCATTCACTGCTGAATACGTGCTCCCTTTATCAATTGGGATGAACCCAAGGCAATCCATCTGCTCTGTCTGCTCTGGCAATGTTCCTTCCTTCAACTCGTCCCTCACCTTCTGTGAGACTTGTCTGGCTTGTGCATACTGACACATAGGAATCACAGTTCTAGGTAAATCTAGGGGATATGCATCCCTTCATTCTCTGCCCACCTGTTTGTATGGTCTTTCTCTCCTAGGTGCTCGCATTTAGTCATGCACACCAAATATGAATCGTGTGTCACCACCTCTGTCTCCAAGATTTTAGCTTTTTCATCTGTAAGGGAATTAAAGGTTCTGTCTAGTGAATGTTTAGGACCATGAGCATGCACAGTAGCTGCGCTTTGCAGTACAATCTGCTACTTCACTGGGGAATCCTGTGCTCAAACACCACCCCTGGACTTTCCATTGAGACCTGTACCAACTGTTCATGCAAAACTGCAGTTCTGTCTGTATGTGCCACTTTATAACATTTGCTTCTTCCCATTGCATTTGAAAAATTCAAAAGTGAAAATTACATTATGTCTTATTGTCATCTGCCCAGTGTCTTTCAATGCACAAAAGCACAAAAACATCTGTATTTGTCCAGCATTTGAAAATGTTTCAGTCCACACCTTTAAAAGCATACTTTTCTTTCCCTGTTCTTCACATTTACTAAAAATAGCACACTGCTCCTGAACTGGCACATCAAATTCACTGTCTCCTTTCTGAATTGACCACATGTTTGAAACATACTGCACAGTCTGTTGTGCAGATTCAAAAGCACATTGCTGCATTTCTTTTTTCCAAATAGCGTCATTCCATATAGAGCAAGATTCATCATTCACTGACCTGCCACCAACGATCTCTAATTCTAACAGACTGGTCTGTTTATCTTCCTGCACGTTCACATTTTCTCGGTTCAAATTCATTTCTGGCCGAGCAACGTCCTCAAAAGAATTAATTAAGACCTTCTGTGAGACCAGCAGATTAACTGGCAACATCTCTAAGTTCACATTTTTCACATATGACTCATCCTGGCTATCTGAACAGCTCAGCAAAACAAACGGCTTCAGAGCTTGGTACATGTTTAACTCTATTTTCAAAGACTTGTTTTCAAACTGAGCGTCAGCCAACTCTCGTCTCAGCTCACTAAATTCTTTTTCCAAATGTTCACATTTTTGATGCATGCTGAACAATGCACTCAAAATGACACCACTGTTTCTGTCTGAAATACCAAGTTGTTTTCCCTCTTTAAGAGAGGCAATCTCCTCTCAAATAACTCAGTTGGCATCTGGGACTCTGCAACTGAAAACATAGGCATTTTAGAGAGCATTTTCCCCTTTTAATTTTCTTTTCGAAACCTGGCAAGTGACTCCAAATGTCTTGCTTTCGCCCCTCAGATAATACAGAATCTTCCACACGGTGGCTCAACACTCAGCGAAGCAGGAGACATAACACAATACAAACAACACCTTTAGAAAAGGGTTTTATTTTACAAAATGCAAGGACTCTCTTTTTAGAATAAGGCTTGGGGTTTTATTTTAAACAATGCTCTCTAACAAAAAGGCTTTCCCAGATGTCAAATGCAGAACATTCAAATATATATAGAGATATATATGTTTATATGCAAGCAATAATAACACACTTGGTAAATGTAGCAGCTAAATGCATGAATAATACTGATTAATAAACAAGCAGCAAATAATATGAGATAAGACTCAAGCAAATATACTGGGACGTCCTGCAAGAGATCAGAAAGATATATATACAACAAATGATTACTTTGGATGTGCACCTCAACTCACTCACACATCACAAAGAAAACACCTCAAATAACCACAGCCACTGGAACCACGCATCACAATGGCACTAGTCAAAACTCAATACTTCACCTGGTGCAAACACTGCATCTTAGCCCACTCCTGACTGGGGGAATTAAACAGCCTGGGTTCAGAGCCTCAGCAACCAGGGTTCCACGCTCCGAAGTAGACGCGTCGGTCCCCGTTCGGATTCCAAACTCCCGGTTTCTAAGTCAACAACCCTCAGCTTTATAATCTCAAAACACACTGGAAGGTTCGGGAGAAACCTCCCCCCGCGCCAGAGGAATCTTACCTGAACTGGCCAGCTTCCAAGCAAGCATTCCCATGGCAGGAAGGAGTTCCCATGTCCCCTTCTCCAAATCTCGTATGTTCCAGCCTTTATCTTGATGAAGCTCACTAAGCCTTCCGGGTACATTAAACAATCTCTCACAAAAACAATCCTTGAACGTGATTAACCCAAACAACTTGCAAGCACTGCTGTGCACGCAGAAAAAGCTGAAGCAAGGCAGAGTCAGAATTCAGGATGACATGAGGCCATGTCAAAGCCAATAGTAAGAACTTCATAATTCTCATCAATGTACAATACAATGCACAATTGTGCACACCTGCTTAGAGATTCACATACTTCATCTCTCAATGTCCTATAGCATCACATACTTCATCTCTCAATGTACAACACAGAGCACATGTGTGCATCCCTGCCCACAACACTGCACTTCGAGACCAAAAAGTACATTCCACACCTCTCTCTCCCTCTCACGCTTTCAAATGCACATCCCACACCTTCTGTTCTACTCCGTGACAGCTCCCACTGAAAGACTGCAAGATTACAAGAAAGAAACTTTTAAGAGAAACAGGCATATGCAAGACCGTCGTACATTCAGGCTAGGATAAAATAACACTAAAGTCAATTAAAATAATGGTAGTCAAAGGTCATCACAGGGTGTCAGACCACAAGAGTGCCTCTAACACTACATTCCACCCCATTACCTTTGACTATCATTACATAACTGAAAGCACAACTATGATTGAAGCACATGTCAGAACAGTGACATTATAGACTTATGTGCTGAACTGAAAGCACAACTATGATTGAAAAACTGAACTTCTTAACTGAAAGCACATCTATGATTGAAGAACTGAACTTCTTAACTGAAAGCACATCTATGATTGAAGCATGTAAAAATAGCTCATGCATATCTGGATACTCAGCAAGAATAAATGTTTGATGGATACACAAAATAAATGCACAAAAAGAATCAAGCATAGGAACTCAGTAATGCTCCTAATGTCACAAATGGCTAATTCTGGAACTTCTACTGGTGAAGCAGCCAAACTTATATATTTTGTGCTTGAAAATAAAGGCAACATCATCATCTTCTTTCTATCTTTAAGAGGTGTGGCGCAGCGGCCAGGTTGATGGACTCCGGATCCTGGGGCTCACGGTTCGATCCCCAGCTCCTGCGGCAGGTCAGCCCAGCACCATGTGACTCTGGGAAATAGCTCGCTTAATCTTCCCGACGGCCCCCAGCGCCGGGACACCTCTCCGGAGGTAGCTGTGTGCTTTACAAATACTGGACATTTACATTTACATTTACAAAAAACATCTTCTACAATTTCAATTTCACAACATCTTTGTTGTCTCATTGACCAGCATTTGCAGAATAATGTCCTTCTGTGTGAAAGACACACAGCCTTCTTGCATTCAAAATTATAACTGAAAACGTTTTACTTCATGTTTATGATATCAGTTTATGATCAGTTGCTTAGTTAGTTCGTCTGGTTTGGTCGGCCACAGGATGTCAGCTTGCACCATCCGGTGATCACTCCAGGGTTGGGGGGAGGGGAGGGGTCCCACACGGGGCACACAGACAGGACAGGGACTTCAGGTACACCAACACGTCGCAGTATGATGACCTGGAAAAGAAACAAGCATTACTCTTCTTGCAAAAACATTTTTCAAAAAGCGCACGTTTTCCTTTCTCTGTTTTGAGTTTGGAGGCACAATATTATCATTCCTGTCTGCACGGTTCTCTGCTGGCTCTGGGGAATTATCTGAAAATTCTACCCACACTTTAGCCTCTGAATTCTTGGTATTAGGATGAAACTCTCCTTTTCCCTACACAGTAAGAAGGGCTGAGGCAGTCTCCTTCCTGACTATTTTTCCATTCACTGCTGAATACGTGCTCCCTTTATCAATTGGGATGAACCCAAGGCAATCCATCTGCTCTGTCTGCTCTGGTAATGTTCCTTCCTTCAACTCGTCCCTCACCTTCTGTGAGACTTGTCTGGCTTGTGCATACTCACACATAGGAATCACAGTTCTAGGTAAATCTAGGGGGATATGCATCCCTTCATTCTCTGCCCACCTGTTTGTATGGTCTTTCTCTCCTAGGTGCTCGCATTTAGTCATGCACACCAAATCTGAATCGTGTGTCACCACCTCTGTCTCCAAGATTTTAGCCTTTTCATCTGTAAGGGAATTAAAGGTTCTGTCTAGTGAATGTTTAGGACCATGAGCATGCACAGTAGCTGCGCTTTGCAGTACAATCTGCTACTTCACTGGGGAATCCTGTGCTCAAACACCACCCCTGGACTTTCCATTGAGACCTGTACCAACTGTTCATGCAAAACTGCAGTTTCTGTCTGTATGTGCCACTTTATAACATTTGCTTCTTCCCATTGCATTTGAAAAAATTCAAAAGTGAAAATTACATTATGTCTTATTGTCATCTGCCCAGTGTCTTTCAATGCACAAAAGCACAAAAACATCTGTATTTGTCCAGCATTTGAAAATGTTTCAGTCCACACCTTTAAAAGCATACTTTTCTTTCCCTGTTCTTCACATTTACTAAAAATAGCACACTGCTCCTGAACTGGCACATCAAATTCACTGTCTCCTTTCTGAATTGACCACATGTTTGAAACATACTGCACAGTCTGTTGTGCAGATTCAAAAGCACATTGCTGCATTTCTTTTTTCCAAATAGCGTCATTCCATATAGAGCAAGATTCATCATTCACTGACATGTTTGATTTATACCTGCCACCAACGATCTCTAATTCTAACAGACTGGTCTGTTTATTTTCCTGCACGTTCACATTTTCTCGGTTCAAATTCATTTCTGGCCGAGCAACGTCCTCAAAAGAATTAATTAAGACCTTCTGTGAGACCAGCAGATTAACTGGCAACATCTCTAAGTTCACATTTTTCACATATGACTCATCCTGGCTATCTGAACAGCTCGGCAAAACAAACGGCTTCAGAGCTTGGTACATGTTTAACTCTATTTTCAAAGACTTGTTTTCAAACTGAGCGTCAGCCAACTCTCGTCTCAGCTCACTAAATTCTTTTTCCAAATGTTCACATTTTTGATGCATGCTGAACAATGCACTCAAAATGACACCACTGTTTCTGTCTGAAATACCAAGTTGTTTTCCCTCTTTAAGAGAGGCAATCTCCCTCTCAAATAACTCAGTTGGCATCTGGGACTCTGCAACTGAAAACATAGGCATTTTAGAGAGCATTTTCCCCTTTTAATTTTCTTTTCGAAACCTGGCAAGTGACTCCAAATGTCTTGCTTTCGCCCCTCAGATAATACAGAATCTTCCACACGGTGGCTCAACACTCGCGAAGCAGGAGACATAACACAATACAAACAACACCTTTAGAAAAGGGTTTTATTTTACAAAATGCAAGGACTCTCTTTTAGAATAAGGCTTGGGGTTTTATTTTAAACAATGCTCTCTAACAAAAAGGCTTTCCCAGATGTCAAATGCAGAACATTCAAATATATATAGAGATATATATGTTTATATGCAAGCAATAATAACACACTTGGTAAATGTAGCAGCTAAATGCATGAATAATACTGATTAATAAACAAGCAGCAAATAATATGAGATAAGACTCAAGCAAATATACTGGGACGTCCTGCAAGAGATCAGAAAGATATATATACAACAAATGATTACTTTGGATGTGCACCTCAACTCACTCACACATCACAAAGAAAACACCTCAAATGACCACAGCCACTGGAACCACGCATCACAATGGCACTAGTCAAAACTCAATACTTCACCTGGTGCAAACACTGCATCTTAGCCCACTCCTGACTGGGGAAATTAAACAGCCTGGGTTCAGAGCCTCAGCAACCAGGGTTCCACGCTCCGAAGTAGACGCGTCGGTCCCCGTTCGGATTCCAAACTCCCGGTTTCTAAGTCAACAACCCTCAGCTTTATAATCTCAAAACACACTGGAAGGTTCGGGAGAAACCTCCCCCCGCGCCAGAGGAATCTTACCTGAACTGGCCAGCTTCCAAGCAAGCATTCCCATGGCAGGAAGGAGTTCCCATGTCCCCTTCTCCAAATCTCGTATGTTCCAGCCTTTATCTTGATGAAGCTCACTAAGCCTTCCGGGTACATTAAACAATCTTTCACAAAAACAATCCTTGAACGTGATTAACCCAAACAACTTGCAAGCGCTGCTGTGCACGCAGAAAAAGCTGAAGCAAGGCAGAGTCAGAATTCAGGATGACATGAGGCCATGTCAAAGCCAATAGTAAGAACTTCATAATTCTCATCAATGTACAACACAATGCACAATTGTGCACAACTGCTTATAGATTCACATACTTCATCTCTCAATGTCCTATAGCATCACATACTTCATCTCTCAATGTACAACACCGAGCACATGTGTGCATCACTGCCCACACCACTGCACTTCGAGACCAAAAAGTACATTCCACACCTCTCTCTCCGTCTCACGCTTTCAAATGCACATCCCACACCTTCTAATCTACTCCGTGACAGCTCCCACTGAAAGACTGCAAGATTACAAGAAAGAAACTTTTAAGAGAAACAGGCATATGCAGGACCATCGTACATTCAGGCTAGGATAAAATAACACACTAAGGTCAATTAAAATAATGGTAGTCAAAGGTCATCACAGCATGTCAGACCACAAGAGTGCCTCTAGCACTACACCTACACAATGGGTTCTAACGCCAGTGGTGCCCACTCGGTGCATGAAGTGATGCTGAAGGGGCATAGAGTCAATGTGGAACAATCTCATGCAGAGCAAGGAAAGGGTGGGTCAAGTTTCTATTCCCATTCCACAGCTCTTTGAGGGAACACCGTGGTCACGGATGAGTCTTTCATTGTGTAAGGGGAAGTTTCCGGAGGCTTTTTTGCCCATATGGAGCAAACTCAGTAAGAAGGAAGCTTCCTTCCCTGTGTCACAATAGCCTCATATTTGATGTCCACACCCTATCGATGATTAAATTATCTTAGGTTTGCAAGACACCTTACAGGATGCCAGCAAGATAGATGAGGTGTGTCTCCATGTTACATCATAGACTCTATAGATCCTGTTATGTGTCAGTGTTGTTGGGCAGATCACCAACACACTCTAGAGTGATGTAATACTTCCTATCATCTCCTATCTCAACTTTGCTAAAAATACTATAAGTCAGGGAAGTAGCACTTATGGAGTACTTATTTATATACTGTTACATGCCTTTGTGATTCAGCCCTGAAACATCCCACTCACTATTGGTAAAAGTACTGAGGACACAGTCCTTTCTGCTCGTACTCACTATCAATGAACATTTCCTGAATATTCCATTTTTCCGGTTTTTATTTTTATTGGGCCTGTTCACAAAGACATGGGAGAGAACAGAGACCGTGAAACAGTACAACATGGCTGCTACTTTAAATACTCCACAATACCTTTGTGACTAGACCCAATGTGCTTGGTCCTTTTCTTGAGTGATTTAGACCTTGTACTTTACTGTCACAGTTCTACAGTGTTTGTAGGCCAGGGCAGGGGTTGTAAGTCTGCTTAACTGCCTCCCAATGAATGGCAAGGTCCCCAAAATTCTCTTTAGGTAGTGGGTGGAGGGAGGGGCTGTACATAATGTTGTGAATCAGTGGTGCATTGGTAATGAATGTAATGCACTGTGGATTTGTACAGCGCAATACTTGTCACCCTTGAGGGTACCAGGCATGTCAGATAGCCTTGGCCATAGCCCTGTGCTCCTCCAGCCACTTCAGCCTTTTTTTCTTGCACTATTATAGATATAAAATGTGACGGACAGCACAGCAGCAGTGCGCTAAAATGTGAACTCTATTAGGAATCTAACATAGATGACATTACTTAACACCTTATATTTCTGTACTGTAGGCATGAAGCACAAGGACCCAGTGACTGCAGGACTCCCACTAGAGGCGAGCAGCCACAACAAATGCAAGCCACCATTGTCGGAAGTCATGGAGAGAACAAGGACAATGTTACTGGCAACACCAATTCAACTGACTTCCGGACAGTTGACTCCTGCTCCATGGCTACAATCACTCTACCTTATTAAGTGTGTAGGAGACCACCGACAATTTTTCACAGTCTATTCAGAAGTATTCTAAATAAGAGAGCTGTTTTAATTGGATATCAAAGTGTGATAGAGAGGTTCATGGGGTAAAGGAAGGCTTGATAAATGCCCCAAATTTGCAAGCATTTATCCCAGGAAGGCACTGTTTAGTGATCATGGATGCAAGCTCTAAATGTCTAGGTGCTGTATTAGTGCAGAAGGGTGAGAAAGGTGAGGAGAGGAATTGATTGCATTCCCATCAGGATCTTTGGAAGGTTAGGAGTAGAGCTATTCAGTTACTTAGAAAGATACCCTTGTAGTATCATAATACTTTAGTAAATTCTGGAATTTTCTTGGGGAATTCTTTTTCAGTAAGAAGAGATCAAAAGCCTCTAACAAAAGTTTTGGATGCAGTTAGGTTACAGACTGACACATTCATTTTTTGCTAGGCACAGGGAAATTAAGTGATTTGCCCAGAATCACAGAATGTTGAGCATCCCTGCTGTGACTCAAACCCGGTTCCCCAGCACAGAGGTCGACCGCCCTAGCCATTAGGCCACATTCTCTCCCCAAATAAATGATGTGGAGGGTACTACATTAATTCTGCCTATATGTTTGATAGTCTGCACACATGTCTGATGCACAATATGCCTCATGTAGCTCATTTTGGACATTTAGGGATAGTGAAAACAAAAAAATAG
Source organism: Calotriton arnoldi (assembly GCA_963921515.1). NCBI lineage: Eukaryota > Metazoa > Chordata > Amphibia > Caudata > Salamandridae > Calotriton > Calotriton arnoldi. The sequence continues at coordinate 1,898,402 of CAWUFW010001800.1, forward strand.
CTAAGTCAATATTTTTGGCGGGCAGGATTGTATACCACAGTCAAATAAATGTTGACTTTTGTAAGGCTACCTATGCAAAAGAGACGATTGCCTATGTATGCAAGGAAGGGAATAGTTGGGCTACTAAGCAGAGATAATGCTTCTCCTTTCCTTTTGTTTATTGTAGATTTGTTTTCAAGGTGGCCAGAGGTTACGTGTGTTTTTGACACAGGTTTAAAAGGAGTGATCACATTTTTAGAAGCCATTTTCCAAAAGGGAGAGTTTTCCATATTCAGTATTTTCACATAAAATATTTCATTTTTGCTCCAAGAAGGTGAAAGAGTACTTTGTTTCATTTGAAATTAAACACAATAAGGGTGCTCTTTATCATCCAGAAACCAGTTTGGTGGAAAACAATTCAATGAGAATTTAAAAGAGAACATGCAACCATCAGGAGTGAATTGATTACCATGGACAGAAGAGCTAAAAAGAGAATGTTTGCCTGTAGGATTTGTGCTCATTCAACCCTTGGCCAATCACCATTTTAGATGTTTAGAAGTAGGAATCCTTCTTGGATTACATGTTCCAATGGTCGTAGTGATGTGTCTGGCCAAGATTATTGGAGGTGAAGAGATATGTAGATGATGGGGAGGAGAACGTGTTCTCATGATGCCAAACATTCCATGGAGAATTTCTCATTTGACATTACTTAACACCTTATATTTCTGCACTGTAGCCACAAAGCACAAGGACCTAGTGACTACAGGACTCCCACCACAAGCGAGCAGCCACAACAACTGCAAGCCACTATTGCCGGAAGTCATAGAGAGAACATGGACAATGTTACTGTCAACACCAATGCAACTGACTTCCAGACAGTTGACTCCTGCTCCATGGCTACAATCCCTCTACCAGGATCTCAGTTTTATTAAGTGGGAAGGAGACAGCACACAATTTTTCACAGTTTATTCAGTGGAACCACCACCACAGCTGTGGGAAAATCCATCAAAAACCCAAAAAATGAAGTAGAGAACCCACTTCAGAAAAGCAGAAAAATAAAGGAAATTAAAAATAAAGTTGGTTAAATATAACCAAACTTATTTCATTTATAATTAAATAAAAAGACAAAAAAATAAACTAAACAAAATACCTGCCCACATAAAAAATACCCCATAAAATGTAAAAATATAATCACATTAATTAATGAATAATACAGATATTCTACAGTATTGAAGAAGTTTTTATTGAACAAGACAGACTATATATAGTAAGTCCTACAACAGCAGATGACCTAAACTCAAACTACAACCTAACACTTAACCACTAAACCACTACAAAACACTGCCCTTTACTAACTATGCTAACCTTAAACATATCCCCCAACAACCAGATTGGAAACAGGGAGCAGCAAAGAAAGATAGAACAACCCAAATGAGGTGAATAGACTAAAAAAAGACAGACAGCAGTAAAAAATTATGTATACATACAAAAGATTACCCATTCATAGAAAAGATTGGCAATTAAATAATAAATGTTAAGAATAATCACATTTTCAAAGACATTGCTATAAAAATATTAAAAACTGTTCTAGTAAAAATACCTGGTTTCAAAATATAAATTATACTTTGTTTAAATGTTTTGGCAACAAATGTAAAACATGTAACTAAAATATAAAAATACATATACAAATGTTTATTTATTACAATGTATATTAAAAATGTTTTTAAAATGAATCCACAATCAAAATGTGTAAACATTATAAAAAACATAAATCTGTGAATAAAAAATTATTAACTGTGTGAAAATAAAACTGATGTTTGAAAACCAAATTGTGACAATTACTTTTAATAATACATAACAATGTTCCCCCTGAATATGACATCATTAGACTGGATAGACCTGTTAAAATGAGGGGTGGCATAACATGCATGTATCCTTCCAGTCTCTCCCTGAGACATACACAATTGGCGCCAATGTCCTCCTGTGAACACCTAGACATTGAAATCTTGAAAAACGACAAGATAGTATGTACACTCCGCATGATATATCACCCCAAGGAGACATATGCGCTAACTCTGACCAACTCCCTAAACATATCTTCCTTAGTGATTTCAACTTGCACTTGAACAACTAAAATGATCCATTACTATGCACATTCAATGCTTTCCTCTCTGACCTTACCTTCACCCAGTCATGCAACAGACCGACACATAACAAGGGTTCCACCCTAGATCTAATCATAGCTAAAGATAACGTCATGCAACTGGATGCCATATAACCTTGTGACTGGTCAGATCACTACCTAGGGGCCGATTCCGATGTCGGACGGACTCAGGTCCGTCCAACATCGTCCAGGAGCCATAACCGACTGACCTGCTGTCTTCGGTTACGGCCCTGCAAGTACGATGCGACCGAACCCTGTTCGGTCGCCCTCGTATACTACACAATGGGAGCATGCATTCCGAGCGGAATGCATGCTTGCATTGTGAAAAGCAGGGGTGCAGTTCATCCCTGCACCCTGTGGCCGGCACCCCAAGGTGCCTGCCACCGGGTGCAGGGATCAACAGAGGAGCACCATAGGTGCCCCCAGGCCGCCATTCGGCGGCCTCGCACCGATGGGGGCCCTACTGGGGGCCCCCAAAGACAGTTACCGACTGCCTTTTCGTGCCGGAAAGACCGGCACGAAAAGGCAGTGAAATACTGCCATCGTACTCCCTCGGTCGTAGGCGGCTGGGGGAGTACTGAAGGATTTCCGGTCGGCGGACGGGCTCTCCGAGCCCGTCGTAAGCCATCCGGAAATCCCAGTCGGATTCCTTTCCGACCTAGCCCATCGGAATGGCTCGGTCGGAAAGGAATCCGGCCGGCATGTTCCGATTCGGTCGGAAGGGCTCTGACCATCGTTCGGTGCCCTTCCAACCGAAATCGGAATCGGCCCCTACATCTCTTTTCTCATATTGGAAAGGGTGCTGATTAGACAAGGACAATCTCATAAGACCAAACAATGGTCTCGAGCTCCGAGGAACATCAGCGTAAATGATCTTACCTACATTAGCAATAATCTTCTTCCTCCACCGCCCAACATGACAAATCTGGATGACCTCACTGAAAATTACATTCATTCCATGACAGGTATATTTGATTCAATTGCTCCAAAGCAACTCAAAAGGATTCCTAACAAACATTCCAAACCTTTGTTCAATTGCTCCCTTAGCAAGGAATGACGTAAACTAATGCTTGCAGAGATATCACAGAGAAACTCTCTTTCCATTACAAACCTGAAGCAGTTGAAGATGACAAGACATGCGTATAACAAACATATCCATAGCGCCAAAACCAATCACTGTAGGTCACAGCTTGACAATGGCAAAAACAGACTGACAAAACTATTTGAAATCACCAAACAACAACCTAACCACTCAACCAACCAACATATGAACTCAAGGACTCACTCCCTATTGGTGAGGAGTTCTCTGCATCCTTCATTAAAAACAAGAAAGATTGAACTAGAACTGCAGCTCTCCTTACCATACACACATTATCAGTCTCAGCCAACTCCCTCTTTATGGTTTCCCTTGGGGAGCTCCCCTATTTCTGTCTTGGTGGATTATATTCCAAATAATTATGCCTCATGGAATACCTTTATACTACAAGATGATGCCGAGATAGTCAACACTATAAATTCATTAAAACCATCAAATCATTTCAATGATACTATTCCTGCCAAGTTCTTTAAAGAGCTTACATCTTCCATTCTCCCTCTCTGGTCTAAGATTGTCCCTGAATTTCTTGTGCAGGGCTTGATTCCCAATTGCCTCAAGATAGGACAAGTCACCCCCATCCCAAAGAAGCCAAATGCAGACTTATCTGATCCTAAAAACTTCCGACTAATTTCTAATATCATGAACCATAGCCAAACTACTTGAGAAATGCGCACACACCCAACTCTGTAATCACATCAAAGGGTTTCAGCTCCTTAATCAATACCAATCGGGCTTCAGATCTTGACACAGTACTGAAACTGCTCTAACACACATTGTTGATGATGCCCTAAGACTACTTGACCAGAACGAACCTTGCCTACTTATACTGCTTGATCTTTCCTCGGCATTTGACAGGGTCAAACACGACAACATGATTGATCTTTTTGAAAAAAGGATGGGGTCATCGGGCCCAGTTTTAAATTGGTTTGCTTCGTTCCTTCAAAATAGAACACAAAGAATCAAAGTCAACCCTGACCTTTCTAACAGTAAGCCGTTCTCAACTGGAGTGTCTCAAGGATCCATACTTTCACCCACACTTTTCAACTTGTACATGGAATCTCTCACCTAAATTCTGGACCACACAAACATACACTGTCACACGTACGCAGATGATACTCAATTGTACATGAAAATGTCTTTACCTGATGATATCAAAACTCTTAACTGTGCACTTCTGAAAACTCAACATTGGTTAACTCATAATAACCTTGAGCTGAATACTCTCAAGACAGAATCCCTCCTGATTGCCCCACACAATCATTCTGCCCCCATTCTGGATTGACTCAAAAAACAAACGGCTCTCAATTGCATCCCATATGATGATGACTCCACCAGATCATTAGTCATAACTTTGGACAAATTCCTGATTATGCAAGAACACATCAGTGCAACAACTAGAGGAGTCAATCACCAACTCAACACATCAAGGACAATCAAACCGTTCCTGCCTCCTGATGACTTGCAGCTAGCAGTCCAATCCCTTGTTATCTCCCATTTAGACTGAGGAATTGTGGCCCTGGCAAGGTTACCCAAAGCTAAACTGGTCCCTTTAAGGGCTACGCTGAACTCTGCTGCCAGACTCATCAAGGGGTCAAGAACATTTGACCACCTGCCATCTGATGTAATTCAACTCAACTGGCTTTCTCTCAATGCAAGGATTGCATGATTGACACATACAGGCCTTCATCAGAATACTCCAACTTACTTGGCAAATAAACTTGAAGTATCTGGTGGGAATCAAGCTTTAAGAAGTTCCAACACTCTACTGTTCAAACCACAGAAGTTCCAAAAGCGGAGAACCTATAACCGCGCCTTCTCCGGTCTTGCTCTGAGAATATGGAATGCTCTCCTCCTGAAATCAGAACTAACCCCTCGACCGCCTGATTTAAAAAAGAAGTCAAAGGATTGCTCCTGAATAGCTACCTGTGACAATAGACCTGTAGCCACCCATGTGAGAAGTTGGCCTGGCATATGCTGTCCACTAATTATAGTGGGCACCTTGCACCAGTCCAAACAACCCCTTATTGGAGATAGGTTAAAGACAACCTTATTGAAAGCTATCCTAGTGGTAGCTATGGAGAGCAGCCTTCAGGCTAAGTCTTGAAGGAATGTAAAGCAGCTTGTTTTACCAGTCTATAATCTCTTGAGTGACCAAATGAAAGAGCACCACACCAGGTATATATTCAAAATATATGTATTTATTACTAAACACACCCCTCTAGTCTCTTTATGAGGCTAGAGTTCGAAGTACATAGGTTATAAGATCTTAAATCACAGTAATAGCACAAATACACGTTTGGGCCCTAGGGGCGTACCAAACCATATACCAATAAAGTGGTATGCGAACCACGACTGAACTAGACACTAGGCCTAGAGCCTCTAGAAGTGCTTGGACCACAAGGAACCACCCAAGGTAGTGACACAGGGGACCCACGGGAGACGCGTGCAGTGTAAATACACAACCGCGATACGCCGTTAACTTCTATGGAGAAAGTCGGGATCGGGAAAATAGAGGAAAGGGACACTTAAAATAGGACTAGGACAAAACCCTTTGAGATCTAGGACTTTGAAGAGTCTCTACCCACGGGAGCACCGGAGTACTCGTGTTACCTCACCCAGGGAAGCCGGGTGCATAGGTGCCTTTCGGGGTCGGGTTTCGTCGTCGATTCGAATGGCGATCTGCTGCAAAGTGCTGCTGGCGGCCAAGGGAAAAGTGTCCGGGTGGATCCAAGAGTGGATCGGAGTTCTGGTGAACCTGAAAGCAGAGGGGACAGAGTCTGGGTCACTAGCCAGTGACCAGGAAGGCGATGGAGAGATGCCCACCGATGTCGAGTGCTTTAGGTGCGTTGACAGTCGTCTTGACTCTTCAGCCACGAGGTCCAGGAGGCGTTGTCGGCGACCAGGAGCAGGATTCGGGCTGGTGCTCGATGTCTGTCGAGTGCTGAGGTGTCGGCGACCGGATTGGACCCAACAAGCCTTGGCAACGGCAAGTCTCGAGTAAGATGTAGATCGTCGATGGTGCAGACCAGCAAGGTCTGTGGAACTCACCCAGCGAGGGTAAGTCAGGGCAGGCCTGGAGCAACCAAGGGAGCTCTTTGGTTTCTTTAAGAAGTCTTCTGGGGACCCACAAGCCAGCGGGCAAGGGATCGCGAAGACACCTCGGGCGGAATCACTCAACAGGGGTCCACGGTTACTCGGGACGGTGTAGGCCTCTGATCTTCGAAGGATTCCTGCTGGAGGTCGGGACCACACGTGGTCCAAAGCACAGGTTCGTAGAACGTTGTGAAGGGGTTGTACTCGACAATAGTGCACGGTACCCAGGGGTCGCGGTTCCTCGTTACTCGGGGGTCCACTTGCCTCAGCTTCGCTGGGGACTCACGATGGCCTGGGAGAGGTCAGGAAATCCACTTCCTGGGCTGCAGGGACTTCGGACTCCGGCGGGAGCGGTGTAGTTTGCGACCGTCGTTGTCGTTTTTGGTGCCTGCCAAGCAGGGGAGTCACTCCTTGACTCCAAGGGAGATTCTTCTGTCTTCCAAAGGTAGTGGAACGTCGAAGGGCCAGGATTCTTCTGTAGAGTGTCGTCCAGGGGTTATCTAATCTTGCTGTGGCAAGGGTTCCCCATTTTAACCAGTAAAACAGGGAGGGACTAACTCTATGACCCCACCTATGGGAGGGTCAAGGGAGGGGGTGGCTACACCCACTTCCCTTTGTCCAGTTTCGCGCCAGAGCAGGGGCAGGTAGCCCCTGAGCTGGTTTGAACTGGCATATGCACAGAGGAGCCTTTTGCTCCCCCAGTGCAGGACTTCAAAGCACTCTAAGAGTGCACCCACCCAGCCCCAATACACATTATCCTATCTGGGGAGGTGGTCACACCTCCCTGCAACAGGAAACCTATTGTCCAGGCCTCCCCTGCCGGAGTTTCGTCCAGCAGCAGGAGGCCAGACTTGTGTCTGTGGCAGCAGCATCCATTTTGTGATGCCAGGGCTTCAGAAAGAAGTTACCGGGTAAGCCAGAGTTAACATGTCTTTCCCTCTAGAAGGGTGGAATGCTACCCCCGCCGCCAGGATTGGCGGGGGGTAGTATTCCAAGATGTTTGACACCAAACACGACATGTTTAGGTGCAGCCATTCCAAAGTTAGCATTTTACCGCGAGGATATAATGCGCTTAAGAGTATATGGTCAGGCTGCACTACAAACAGCATCAGAGATGGTCTCCGAACGCTGCAGAGGGGCCCTGCTCACGCAGGGGCACCCTCTCACATAGGAACCACGCACTCTGCCTTTAGGATTGATAAGGCCTGCCTTAGGAGTGACTTATAGGTTTATATGTGTGTATGTATTTCGTGATATAGGTAACCTATATCACAGTAAGTGGTGCATGCACCACCTTACCCAGGCTGCAGTAGCAGACCTGTGGTGTCAGTTTGGATGGCCTTCCAGGGGTGGCATAATACATGCTGCAGCCCCTGGCAGGCCTCTGAGGTACCTATGCCCTTGGTACATAGTATACCATATACTAGGGACTTATAAGGGCACTCCAGATTCCAATCAGAGATGTGCCTAAGGCACATGGAAACCATTTTACAGAGAAAGCAGATAGACTGGGGCCCTGAATAGCAGGATCCCAGTCCAACTAAGTCATAAACCAGCAAAACACCATAAAAAAAAGTGGGGGCAACCATATAGTCAGATTCCACCTTCCTACATAACCCCCCCCCAAACAAAAGGAGATAAGGCTAACCTTGGCCAGTTGAGCCTTCATTGACTAAGTGGTTATATAAGGAAGCACCTGCACTAGCATGGTTGCCCCCTGTCTTATGGTCCACTAAGCAATTCCTCACCCTAAGGGTATAAGAGGGTCTCCACCATGGGGAATCACTACCTGTGGTGTGCTTAGGTAAAGTACAAGGCTGGTGAGGTGTCTGAGTAGGGAAGTGAGGCCCTAGGAATGTTGGCCTCAGTTTCCTCAGATCACTGGTCACCATGTATGCCTGTCTTTCCATGACTGAGTTGCACTTTGCTCTAAGGGTCAACCTTTGGCTGCCTACAGCTGGGGGTTGGGTCCCTTTGGATGGACTACTGGAGGGACATGGCAGGTTTGGAACCTTCTGGTCCCAGGTTTGCCCTTGCCTACCAGAGTCCTTCTGGGGGAGGTCCCTACATAAAGGTATGGGGGATCCCTCAGTGTGTAGAGGAATTTTCACCTGGCTAGGGCTACTAGACTGGGTGCCCCTAATCTGCTGATGGGGGCTTCCTCTGGACAGGGGGCCCTGGGGGTCCACTGACCTCCCTGACCTCTGCAGCCCTGGGCTGACTGAGGCAGGGTAGAGAGGGGCAGGTTACCTGCTCCAGATGGGGTACCACCTTGGAAGGGTCCTCTGCCATCAGGGGTGTGGCCAGGCCAGGCCTGACTACCTCTGTGGCAGTTCCTTCACTAGGGGTAGGGTCAGTTCCCTGAGGAGGCTGACCCTTACCTACTGTCTGGGGGAAGAAGACTTTTCTTCAACCCTTGTGCTCTCTTTGGGGGAGAGTGGGCCATTCTTTCAGGCTCCATCTCTCCAAATTCTTGGGCTGGGGCTGTGGCCATCACAGCCCCACTAACCTTTACAGGGACGCCCAACATCCTAAGATGGGTTTGGTGTTCCACTTCAGCCCAGGCTGAAATTTCCAGATCATTGCCCATCAGGCAATCTACAGGTAGGGTTGGGGACACTGCCACTCTTTTGGGCCTGTGACCCCCTCCCAGCTGAGATTGACTATGGCCATGGGGTGATCTGTTCTGACACCATCAATGTTGGTCACCTGGTACTTAAACTCAGGTAAAAACTGGTGAAGGGGGACTAGTTTCCCTGCCACCATGGTGACACTAGCCCCTGTGTCCCTAAATGCCACAGCTTTCTGACCATTAATCATTGGCTCCAATCTGTACCTGCCCAATGCTATGGGACCCATGGTAAAGGTGGCAAATCCTATACCACCATCAGAGTCAGAGGAGTCTGTTGAGGGGTCCCTGTCTAAACTAGGGCCCACCTCTGTTCCTCTTGCAAAAGCACCTAACTTTTGGGTGCACTACTCCCAACTGGAGGATTACTACTAGTAGTACCAGGAGGGGTGGTAGTAGTTGTGGGAGGAACATTTTCTTTATTGCCAATCCTGGGGCAACTGGGATCAGTTTTCCAGTGCCCAGGCTTTTTACAGACATGGCAATATGGTTTCTTTTCAGGAGAGGAAGGAGTTTGGGACCCACCCCCAGAAGAGGAATTTTGGGGCCCTGTAGGGGACTTATCCTTAGATTTATCCCCACCTTTCTCTTGGGACTTAGTAGAATCTTTCTTCTGGTCACCACCCTGATTTCTAGTTTTTACTCTGGTTCTGACCCATTTGTCTGCCTTCTTTCCCAATTCTTGGGGAGAGGTCAGATCAGAGTCCACCAGATACTGGTGCAAAAGCTGGTTTTGACAATTATTAAGGATCTGCTCCCTCATAATCAAATTGTACAATCCTAAAAAGTCATGCACTTTGTTGCCATGTATCCAACCTTCCAGAGCCTTTGTAGCACAATCTACAAAATCAACCCAGTCTTGAGTCTGAGCTTTTTGGGTGTCTCTGAACTTCAACCTATACTGTTCAGTGGTTAGGCCAAACCCATCTATCAGAGCACTCTTCAAGACTGTGTAATTGTCAGCATCCTCTTCTCTTACAGTGAGGAGCTTGTCTCTACCTTTGTCTGCAAAGGAGAGCCACAAGATTGCTGCCCACTGCCTCTGGGGGACCTTCTGAACTTTACAGGCCCTCTCCAGTGCAGTTATCCATTTGTGGATGTCATCCCCACTCTGGTAGGGAGGGACAATCTTGTTTAGGTTTCTATGGTCATAAGACCTTTCCCTATCTCTAGGGATATTGTTGCCACCATGGGACTCTAGTCCCAACTTTCTTCTCTCTCTAAGGAGATCTAGGGATTCTCTATCTAAAGCTAATTGCTTTTTTCTGAGTTCCAGCTGAGTTTCCTCATACTGGACTAGCCTCTTTCTTCTCTCATGAGAGGATTCTCTCCTATGAGATGAGACAGAGCTCCCTATAGAGGTGCCAGAGTGGTTAGACTCCTGAGAAGGAGACCTAGACCTTCTGGGCACACTCTTAATCCTTCCTGGGGGGACAAAGAGGGCATCATTCTGATCATCCTCATCATCTTCCACAGGAGGGATTGGGTTATCCAGGTCAGGGTCATTGTCACCCTCCTGGCCAGTTTCAGAGGGGGGGCTGGGGGTACTGGTACCCCTAGCGTCCTCCTCTTCTCCTGCCCCACCCTCAGCTCCTACCCCTTCAGTCCCTACAGGCTTACTAAGGTCATAAGCCACCAACAACTCCTTGAGGTTTTGGGTGGTGGGGCTTTGGCCTGTCCTTATTTTTCTCAAGTTGCATAAAGCTCTCAATTCCAAGAATGGGAGTGTATCATACTTGGAGGGCGGAAGCTCAATGGCTTCCTGCAAGGATTCTTTAGATCCTACCCTTAAAGACATTACTAGTGTGGTGTGGTGTATGCACAACCTACTCTAGTGTGGCCTACTAAACTCTCTTGAGTTGTAGAAAGGGTTGTGCTATCCCTTTACACACAACTCTAAGTTCAGTAGAACTTACTGTTATTCTAAGCTTAAATTATATGTACCTTAGGTACCTTTAGTGGTTTTCAGTTGATCAATTCAATTGAGATTATCTGGTAAAACAATAGCAAGCTGGAATCCCACACGCTGCACACCAATGTGAGAAGTTGGCCTGGCATATGCTGTCCACTAATTATAGTGGGCACCTTGCACCAGTCCAAACAACCCCTTATTGGAGATAGGTTAAAGACAACCTTATTGAAAGCTATCCTAGTGGTAGCTATGGAGAGCAGCCTTCAGGCTAAGTCTTGAAGGAATGTAAAGCAGCTTGTTTTACCAGTCTATAATCTCTTGAGTGACCAAATGAAAGAGCACCACACCAGGTATATATTCAAAATATATGTATTTATTACTAAACACACCCCTCTAGTCTCTTTATGAGGCTAGAGTTCAAGTACATAGGTTATAAGATCTTAAATCACAGTAATAGCACAAATACACGTTTGGGCCCTAGGGGCGTACCAAACCATATACCAATAAAGTGGTATGCGAACCACGACTGAACTAGACACTAGGCCTAGAGCCTCTAGAAGTGCTTGGACCACAAGGAACCACCCAAGGTAGTGACACAGGGGACCCACGGGAGACGCGTGCAGTGTAAATACACAACCGCGATACGCCGTTAACTTCTATGGAGAAAGTCGGGATCGGGAAAATAGAGGAAAGGGACACTTAAAATAGGACTAGGACAAAACCCTTTGAGATCTAGGACTTTGAAGAGTCTCTACCCACGGGAGCACCGGAGTACTCGTGTTACCTCACCCAGGGAAGCCGGGTGCATAGGTGCCTTTCGGGGTCGGGTTTCGTCGTCGATTCGAATGGCGATCTGCTGCAAAGTGCTGCTGGCGGCCAAGGGAAAAGTGTCCGGGTGGATCCAAGAGTGGATCGGAGTTCTGGTGAACCTGAAAGCAGAGGGGACAGAGTCTGGGTCACTAGCCAGTGACCAGGAAGGCGATGGACAGATGCCCACCGATGTCGAGTGCTTTAGGTGCGTTGACGGTCGTCTTGACTCTTCAGCCACGAGGTCCAGGAGGCGTTGTCGGCAACCAGGAGCAGGATTCGGGCTGGTGCTCGATGTCTGTCGAGTGCTGAGGTGTCGGCGACCGGATTGGACCCAACAAGCCTTGGCAACGGCAAGTCTCGAGTAAGATGTAGATCGTCGATGGTGCAGACCAGCAAGGTCTGTGGAACTCACCCAGCGAGGGTAAGTCAGGGCAGGCCTGGAGCAACCAAGGGAGCCCTTTGGTTTCTTTAAGAAGTCTTCTGGGGACCCACAAGCCAGCGGGCAAGGGATCGCAAAGACACCTCGGGCGGAATCACTCAACAGGGGCCCACAGTCACTCGGGACGGTGTAGGCCTCTGATCTTTGGAAGGGATTCCTGCTGGAGGTTGGGACCACACGTGATCCAAAGCACAGGTTCGTAGAACGTTGTGAAGGGGTTGCACTTGACAATAGTGCACGGTACCCAGGGGTCGCGGTTCCTCGTTACTCGGGGGGTCCACTTGCCTCAGCTTCGCTGGAGACTCACGATGGCCTGGGAGAGGTCAGGAAATCCACTTCCTGGGCTGCAGGGACTTCGGACTCCGGCGGGAGCGGCGTAGTTTGCGACCGTCGTTGTCGTTTTTGGTGCCTGCCAAGCAGGGGAGTCACTCCTTGACTCCAAGGGAGATTCTTCTGTCTTCCAAAGGTAGTGGAACGTCGAAGGGCCAGGATTCTTCTGTAGAGTGTCGTCCAGGGGTTATCTAATCTTGCTGTGGCAAGGGTTCCCCATTTTAACCAGTAAAACAGGGAGGGACTAACTCTATGACCCCACCTATGGGAGGGTCAAGGGAGGGGTGGCTACACCCACTTCCCTTTGTCCAGTTTCACGCCAGAGCAGGGGCAGGTAGCCCCTGAGCTGGTTTGAACTGGCATATGCACAGAGGAGCCTTTGCTCCCCCAGTGCAGGACTTCAAAGTACTCTAAGAGTGCACCCACCCAGCCCCAATACACATTATCCTATCTGGGGAGGTGGTCACACCTCCCTGCAACAGGAAACCTATTGTCCAGGCCTCCCCTGCCGGAGTTTCGTCCAGCAGCAGGAGGCCAGACTTGTGTCTGTGGCAGCAGCATCCATTTTGTGATGCCAGGGCTTCAGAAAGAAGTTACCGGGTAAGCCAGAGTTAACATGTCTTTCCCTCTAGAAGGGTGGAATGCTACCCCCGCCGCCAGGATTGGCAGGGGGTAGTATTCCAAGATGTTTGACACCAAACACGACATGTTTAGGTGCAGCCATTCCAAAGTTAGCATTTTACCGCGAGGATATAATGCGCTTAAGAGTATATGGTCAGGCTGCACTACAAACAGCATCAGAGATGGTCTCCGAACGCTGCAGAGGGGCCCTGCTCACGCAGGGGCACCCTCTCACATAGGAACCACGCACTCTGCCTTTAGGATTGATAAGGCCTGCCTTAGGAGTGACTTATAGGTTTATATGTGTGTATGTATTTCGTGATATAGGTAACCTATATCACAGTAAGGGGTGCATGCACCACCTTACCCAGGCTGCAGTAGCAGACCTGTGGTGTCAGTTTGGATGGCCTTCCAGGGGTGGCATAATACATGCTGCAGCCCCTGGCAGGCCTCTGAGGTACCTATGCCCTTGGTACATAGTATACCATATACTAGGGACTTATAAGGGCACTCCAGATTCCAATCAGAGATGTGCCTAAGGCACATGGAAACCATTTTACAGAGAAAGCAGATAGACTGGGGCCCTGAATAGCAGGATCCCAGTCCAACTAAGTCATAAACCAGCAAAACACCATAAAAAAAAGTGGGGGCAACCATATAGTCAGATTCCACCTTCCTACAACCCACAACTAACATTTATTTCTGCTTTACAGCACTGGCCTTCCTTCCTACTATGCAATTTGCATCTTGTTTGTTTAACTTCTTATATGTTTAGTATTTTCTTCTTTACCTGCATAACCTGTCTGCTTCTATGTACAGCGCTCTGATACCCTGATGGGTCATGTTATGTTATGTTATGTTATGTTAAGTAAACTTGTATAGCGCGCGGCTGCCCCAGCGAAGGGGCGTCCCGGCGCTGATAGCAGTGTCAAAGAGGGCGAGGGCTAGACTGTAGGAAACAGGTAGGTTTTGATGGCCTTACGGAAGGATAACAGGCAGTCTATGTGGCGAGTCTGCACAGGGAGGGAGTTCCACAGCTTAGCGGCCAGACAGCGGAAGGACCTGCCCCCCGCCCTTATGCGTTTCACTCGGGGGACAGTGGCCAAAAATTGCTCAGCGGAACGTAGCTGGCGAGCGGGGACATAGGGGGCCAGCAAATTGGATAGAATCTCAGGGGAAGAACATTTTAGAATTTTGAAGGCCAGACACAATGTCTTAAATTCGATCCTCTTGGAGATGGGAAGCCAGTGGAGGCGGCGCAAAGCGCCCGACGTAGAACATGCTCTAGGGAGCCTGAGCAGAACTCGAGCGGCTGCGTTCTGGACTCGTTGAAGACGTTTCACTTCCGCCTTATTGGCACCTAACAATAGAGAGTTGGCATAGTCAAGTCTTGATAAAATAGTCGCCTGAACTATCAGCTGACGTGTGGCTGGGTCGAAAAACCCCAATATAGGCCTCAGACCCGTAGGAGACTGAAGCAGGTGCCGGCGATCTTCTTAGTGTGATCCTGAAATCCAAGAGTGGAGTCGAGCCAGATCCCTAGATTCTTTACCACCAACTTAGGGGTTGGGGCGCAGACCAAGGATGCCGGCCACCACTGCGTACTCCAAAGCCCCTTGTCGTTCCCCACCAACAGCACTTCAGACTTGTTGGCGTTAAGCTGAAGGCAGTTCGTGGTCATCCAGCGTGCGACCGCCTCTAGTCCGTTCCGGAACTGTGATCGCACTATATAAAACTTTTCGAATGAATAAATAAAATAATGCACTATTACTTACATGGTGAAAAATATTTCCTTTAAAGAGAGTTAATGTTAATTTACTAGTTCTACTTCAATCTAAGCTACACTGGGGAAATTGTTGGACATTGAAGGGGTCATATTTAGTATTCCCACTCCAATCTAAGCCTCATTCTGAAGGCGTTAGACTTTAGCAGGGGTACAATTACTATCCCCACTCCAATAGAAGCTACATTGGGGAAAGTTTTGGACATTCAAGGGGTTAAATATACTATTCCCACTCCATTGTAAACTTCATTGCGAAAAGTGATGGACATTGAAAGGATAATATTTACTATCCTGACTCCAATCTAACCTATATTGGGGGAGGTATTGGACTTTAACAGGGTTAAAATTACTATTTTCACTCCATTCTATGCTATATTGAGGAAAGTGCTTGACATTGAAGGATTTAGGGGGCATATTAGCAAGACCGGCGATAAAATTATCGCCGCTTTAGCGGCAGGAAACTGCCGCTAAAACGGCGATAATGGGCTTGCTAATATGCGTTATAGAATTCCAATAGAAGCCCAGGTTAGATGTGCAGGACATCTAACCTGGGCTTCTATTGGAATTCTATAACGCCTATTAGCAAGTCCATTATCGCCGTTTTAGCGGCAGTTTCCTGCCGCTAAAACGGCGATAATTTTATCACCAGTCTTGCTAATATGCCCCTAAATTTGCTACTCCGACTCCAATCTAAGCTGCAATAGGGAAAACAGTGGACTTTAATAGGGGTTGATTAACATTTCCACTCCAATCTAAGCTACATTGGAGAAAGTGTTGAATGTTGAAGGGGTTAAATTTAGTATTCCTGCACCAGTCTAAGCAAAATTTGGGAAAGTGCTGGACTTTAATGAGGGTATTTTAACTGTGCCTACTTTAATTTAATTGAAAACTATTATTTTGTATAAATATATTAATATTTTCTAAATGTAATTCTAACATAAACAATGTATACATAATAAAATGCAATATTTATAAATATGAACAACATATTTTTAAAATATTGTTTTTTAAAATCTAAGCACTAAAGTATATTTTTATTTTTTTAATCAAGAGCATCAACATTATAATTCAACAACATTTCAATAAACAAATATTTAAACAAAGTAAAACAATACTTTTAAATTAAAACATACTAAATATTTGAGTAAGAAATTAATGTACTTAAAATAATTTTATAATATAAAATATACCAATGAGTACAAATCTTTAATGTAAACAATATTAAGGGAAGAAAATATATATTTTTTAAAACATACAGTTAAAACATTAATTTGTATAATTAAAAAAAAATTGGAACTAATTTCTAAAACATAATTTTTCTCTATAAACACTCCATCCCATGACCAAAAATAAAAACTTAAAAACAATCATTGACAAACTAAAATATCTCATAAAAAATCAAGTTAATATAAATAAATAATTTCAAAACTTTTTAACCCAAAAAATGCATATAACATTTACATAATATGTTAAATAAAAAATAAAATTGACCAAGTCTACCTACACAAATTAGCAAACAGAAGAAGCTGGCTTTTTACGTCTGGTGTTGGCCATGGCCTTTATATATTTCTAGCATAATCTGTATATCATAGTACCTTATATGGATTTCTCAGCCAGACCTCATCCATTAGTCTGTTATTATGTCATTCACATTTTTATTCCTCCCACTGCAGCATGCATCATGGGGCAATGGTCATCCCACTTCACCCATCGGCTGACTACACTATGAGTTATGACATGTCACCATTTCACAATGAGCACATCCACACAAAAAACAGCGCCCTTCAGTGTCAGAGACTACTATGGAAATGTGTAATTTGAGACTAAAAATATTTTTCCCGTTAACCATTTTTTTTTTATTGATGGTGACTCAGCAGCTTTAACAACAACAACGTTTTACAAAAAACGTGACAGAACAATTAAAAATTCAAAAGCTAACAGGCTGGCAGCCAAGGCCAGACCTATTGTTTGTTCCAGTGCTTGTTATCCTTTATAATGGATCATCCTTCAAAGGGTACGTTTTTCAAACTCACAAATCCACAGTTGAGAGAGATAATGCCATCTTTAAAATGTAGAAATGGACATGAACTCATTGGTAAGAGGCGAGGACTTGAACATTTTGCTCACCTTATGTTGGTGAAATATTGGGGTAAAAGTGGGGTGGTAAAAGCTCTCAGGCCCATGTTCTATCAGTCTTCAGCTATGGGGGCCACTGAGTTGACCAAAAGGGGGAAGCTAAGGGTTGACCACTGCTCTCAAAAGGCCTGGATTTACTAAAAAGTTATGCAACACAGAGCAGCAACCAAAGTTGCTGCATTGCGTAAAGGGAGGAGAGCAGAGCAGTGACATGTCTACTAAGACGTGACACTGTTTTCCTCTCTTTCCATGCTGGCCCACTTTTGGCTGCTGTATGCCAATACTCACTCACACCCTTGCCTCGTGTGCATTCTGTAAAGAATAGTTTTTGAACTGAATGGAGACTCTTCCAGTTAACAAAACTATCCATTAACACTTTTTACAACACTTTTTACACTTTGAATGTGTGCTGTTCAATGCAGCACACATGCAATATAGAAAAAATGAGAAGAAACAAAGTAATTTATACTCGTTATGCCTGTTACCAGGAGGTGCAGGATTTTGGAGCAGATCCCTGTTTAAAATTATTTGTAGATAAGGATTTGCGTCAAAGTCCATGGGCGGTTGCATGAGAGCATTCATGCACCACCCATGGGATGCCCCCTTGGTGCCGTTTAATGAAAGGTATACCATTGTGCACTTTTGTGTTACTTTGGGAAACTACCTAGTATAACACTTTACATTAAGTTTCATTCCAAAAGAAACACTAGGCTGGCACACTGAGTTAGTAAACCTGTGTCAATGTCTGTACCAGCAAAGTAAGTGACTCAGCCCACTACGTAGAAGAGGACCAAAGTCAATCAATCAAACAATCAGTCGACTTGCAGAGCGCAACTTGTCACCCGTGTAGGTATCAGGCTATGGCAGGGTCCAGGGTCTTAGTTAAAGTAGGGGAAGGAGTGTCCTCCTGCTCTGCTGTTTCTAATGCAGGGGGTATGAGCCAGTGGAAGGGAGTCAGTCTGGAGGTATCTGGTGGGTGTGTGCAATACCAGATGGTGGTTGATATAAGAGGGTCCAGAGTCATGCAGGGCCCTGAACGCATGGGTGGGAAGTTGAACTAATACCTTTTCTTGACCAGGAGCCAGTGGAGATTCCTGAGGTGCGGAGAGGAGTGGGTGCAACAAGGAAGATCCAGGATGAGTCTATCTGCGGCTTTCTGGGTGGTCTGTAGTCTTTGAATGAGGTGGGCCTCAATTACCACTTAGAGAGAATTTCCGTATTCCAGTCGACTGGTGATGAGAGCTTAGGTGATAGTGCGTCTTGAGCTTTGGGGGAGCCATTTGAAAATTTTGTGTAGCATGCTCAGGATGAAGAAGCAGGAGGATGACACTGCGTGAACTTGGGACCTCATGGTGAGTTTGCTGTCCATGATGATGCCGAGGTTTCTGGCGTGCTCAGAAGGAGTTGGAGTTGGGCCTAGTTCAGTTGGCCACCAGGAGGTGTCCAAGAGGGAGTTGTTGCTGCCTAAGAGCAGTACAAGGCTCATCTCAAGAGAGGGTTGTGGAGCGAGCACAGTTGGAGTGCAGCACAGGTATCAATGCAACAAAGTGTGATAAATGTTCAGCCAAGGGCTGCATGAATACAAACATCTAGAATATATTTGAAGTATAACTAGATGGGCAAATTGTGGAATTGCATGAAACACAAAACCTTTTTCTCTGAGGGTGGATTTATAGTCAGGGCTGGTGCCAGATTAAATACTGTTGTGGGGTAAAGTTCCACTGAGCTTAATACTAGGGTTTGGGCTGTGGGTGGTGAGTGTGCTGAAATGTGACAAAGTGGTTTTAGGGTGGGAGGGGGATCTTCTAGATTCTGGAAATTAAATTTTTATAGGAATATTTCCGAAATGGGGATGGGCTTTCTTTCTGAGATAGACGGCTGCATCCTAAGTGTGCAGTTCTATGATATCTGTTCTCAGTCAGAAGCAGTTAATTAAATGTCTGCCCAGCCTTCTCCTGACCTGCTTCCTGATTGGGAAGCAGGGACACCCTGACGTCAAAGACATAACAGGTCAGATCCCTGTAAGAAGCGACTCAAACCTGCTCCTTGATAACGAGGTCTAGAAATACCAACTCCTCCTGCGTCTTCAGAATCAGGTGAAAACCTGTCCCACTGGTTGTGTCACCTCTGGGTTGGCACCATGTCCAGAGACGATTACAATTCTGTTACCCTGAGTCCCGGAGATGATCTGAGCTGGCATCAATCACTCCTTTTGTGTAGGTTTGCTGGTAGCTGCGGGCTGTTATTAAAAAATATTATCGTTATTATAAGAAAAGATTACTGACACATTGCCACCTGCTGCTGTGCTTTGGTTCTGTGCCTGACATGTGGGCACTCAAGTGAGGTGAAGGAAAGTTTCACATGGCAGCAGTGTGATGCGAAGGGTGAAAATATGAGTATTCTGTGGTAATGTGGGGTTGTAAACTGTCTGCCATTTGCATGCCCACTTGGTGTTTTCAGATATCTTGCTAACAGTAGTGGTTGATAGACAGGGGTATATCATTGGGGAAATTACCTTAGGGAAGCCAAGTGTGGTATCCTTGCTAAAGGCTGGGTAAATCCATGGTTGAGTCTTGCAGTCTACCCAAGGCAGGTGTGTGTGTGAGTGATGTCCTGGCCAGAAGTGTTTTAGCTGCTCTCTGAGGGTATTGTAAAGGGGGAAGACCAATAGTGAGGTCCAGCGTGCATATATTCCCTTGTCCCACTTCGTGTCATAATATGTACTGAGGGTGGGCATGTTATTCTGTGTATGTTGTCTGTACTGATGATGATGTGTGTGTGTGAGCATGTGGGGGGTTGTGTGTGGGTGTATTTTTGTGTGTTTGCGCATGCGTGCAGATGTGTGTGTCAAGATGTGGGTGGGGAGATGGCCTTACCCCATTGCTTCCAGTGTTATATGTTTTTTGTGTTTGAACTAGCCTTGCATTGTTGCAGCCTTCCAGTATCTATTGCCACTTTGTGCATTTGTGATTCAGCATGTCTGTGAGAAGCTTGCACTGCCTTATAGGTAGAACGTGGGACATGTCTGCACATATTTCAGCTAGAAGGAGAACTAACTCTTTCCCATATAATGGTCCACATTGTATAACCTGACCCCAGACTAGAAGCAGCAGAGGACACACCGTATTCTCTTTTAAGGGCAGTTTCTGATGGGACTCTTCAGCCTCTTACTTCAGACCCCTCATTAGCAGCACCTCTCATACATGAAAGCTGATTCTCCAACATTTCTCGTATAATGGCTCCTCACACCTCATGGTTGTGCATACAGTCGAGAAGAGTGCACCGCAAACACACTACTACAGCACACAGACAGAAATAATCAGAGGAAAGATTGGTGGCGGCCATCTTGTAAATATGGAGTGCACATTCCTTGTGGTCCATATATGGGAGCGGCCATCTTGTAAATATGGAGTGCAAATTCCTTGTGGTCCATATCTGGGAGCGGCCATCTTGTAAATATGGAGTGTACATTCCTTGTGGTCCATATCTGGAGGCTTTGGTGCTGCAGGGAGGACCTTGGTGGCAGGAAACATGGAAGCCCTTGGAGATTATTTTCATGTGGCGTTGAGTTTGTAGGCCAACTTGAAAACTGAGATTTTCTTAGGAATTACGTCTAATTGTGGAAACAAACACAGTTATTTATATACAGTTTCTAACATTTACATAATATAAAGTGATATTTACTTTTGCACAAATTTGGATGCTAATCTTTATGAGGAATGGGAAGTGTCCTCATCTAGTTAAATACTTGCTGTGTGTTCATGATGCATGTATATTGTTTTTAGGTGGTGACATGAGATGAGGGAATCAATGTATCAGGTACCAGTGTGAACTAGGTAGTTCTAGTGAATGTTTGTTATATATGAAAACATAAACCAGGGACTTCAGCCTGGTCTGGAAAATCTCACTTAGATCAAAGTAACTTCTGATTGAAGAAAATGACTGACTGCAACTCTCTGCACTTGAGGGACTCCCAGGATTGAATGCTGGGCTGAGATGTTTTCAGAAAAATCTGGGACATACAGGGTTTCTCCACAATGGACCTTTTTGCACTGGAGATGACTGCTCTTCAACTGGAGGCCAGGCCCTGGGATCTTGGCAAAGAAGGCTTCCTACAGACTTGACCCAAAGAGGTCAACTACGCCTTTCACCTTTCATGATGACTGCAAGTGTAATATTGTGAGGGAAGAGAGAAGGAGCAGAGTGGACTCTGGTGAACCCAATATGGGGTTTGCAAGTTTGGCGACTAGTTCCTTTGGAACTTTCCTGGATTTCACCAACCTTCCTAACCAGTTTTTGGCAACTCCTCTGGGCCCTGAAGATTGTCACTGTTTGTTGAGGGAGTTTCCTCTGCAGATGGTGGGCTGAAAGATGTCAGATGACACTAGCAGGTGTTTGTATTTTTGGGACAAGCAAACCTCATTTTCAAACAAATGTGATCTGCAGGAACTTATGTCACTGATTTTGAGCCATGGCTCCCCTTCATCCTGTTACTAGTGGGCGGCCTGGTTGTTTTATTTTGTTCTGCATGTTTGGGTTCAAAGCATCTGTAAAAGATCTGCAGCTTGCTTGTTGAAGGAAGTTGGCATTTGGAGGCTGTATTAGTAGAATTGGCAATGAAAGGGGTGGGAATTGCTTGTGGGAGAGATTTAACTGCCCATGTTGTAGTCCTTTAGTTTCAAAGACTTCTGGGAAATGTGGTTCTAGTAGCTGTTTTTGAGTGATGTAAATAGTAAATATTGTGGGGGAAAGTATAGCCACCAGGTTTTTAATCGAAATGTAGATTTCCTTCACAATAGTTGTGTAAATTCACAACCACCGTCAAAAATGGTTTTGGGGTTTATTGTGCAAATAGATTCAGGCCCTCCTGTGCTAAACTTGAGCAGTGCTTTAAATAAACTGTACTACAAGGGCCTCATTATTAGATAATGACCGACCAACGACAGCTGGAAACTTATGCATATTTTTAATTATCAGGTGCAGTAATTTTGCTGGTTTCTAGGAGGCAACACAACTCTTATCACAAGAATAGTGAAGTTATTATCTTACTACTTGTGAGTAGTGATGTTGTAGCAGAACCATGTGAGGATTGCAGATTTATGCATATCACAAACATGTAACTTTAAATGAGCGTTATTTGGATATACAAGAACCATATTGTGTGAATACAATCACCTGAAACTCTACGCCCCCCTGCCATACTGCCAGGGCCACCACCCACAGCATCTCTTCTGTAAGCCTAATTCCTTTACCAGGGAGAAGGTGTACTCTGGGGCTGTGCATCCCAAACTTCTTAGAACGATGACCCAACATTTAGAATGAAAAATGTATGTGACCCCCTAGCTTCAATGGACATGAGGGGGCGATTTGTTAATGGGACTAAAGCCTGGTGCAGTAGCCCCTGTCATTTACAGACAGCACATTCTCCATTGAAATGACCACTAACTTGCACAGGCGTACAGTTTTAATGATAAAATTATACTTCGGACAAATGATAATGTGTGGACATCGGCTTTTACTAAATATTTATCATTTGTGCATCACCAAGTAAAGTGTCAAGATTTGTTGTGATCCTATTCAAACCTTTGTTTCCATTACACTTCAGAATTACAATAATCGTGCTTCATTGATGCTTTCCCAACTGCGGAATTTGTACAGTTCATTTACAGGTATTTACCTTTTGTTGTGTGTTGCCTTCCTGCTGCTTTTCCTTTCACACTTCCTATACCCCAGCAAGATTGTCACATAATACATGTTATTTTAATTTTCTGACTGGAAAGTGAGAGGAGTTTGTAAACACCAATTCTTATGTTACAGAAATAAGCAGCAATTTGTTAGAGCTCATAGCCTGACATTTGATCTCTGTCTTTGAAGCGCAGTTAAGGTGTCAAGATGAATACAGAATTTAAAACCATCTTTATTTATTACTTGGAATTTCGCGACCAACCAAAAATCAGCTCCACCTACAGATCGGGAAACACTGATCTTGGGAAGAGGTGTCACTAACCTATGTCTCCTGCAACAGGATCATATAAATTCTTTATGATAAGTAGCCGTTCTTCATCCCTTCATTGAGGCAATGCCTCAGACATTCCAGCTGATAATATGCAGCAACCGTGTGAGATGACTCATCTTGGTGTGTTCATGAGTGAGAGGTGTCACAGGCCCCTGGGGTATGGCCTCTCCCATTCTCCTCTCTACTGGGGCCTGATGGCCTCTCAGAACCATCCAGTCAGTGTATCAAGTTCAGGTTGAACAAGACCTGGATATGGTTGTGTACTGGATTAGGAGCTATGGGAGGATAAAAAGCTGAATGTGTCGACTAGTGCACATCTGGTGCAAGTCTGGTAACAAGTGACTATAAGAACCCCCCAGTGGCTGTATCCTGACACTATGATTTCCACTGAGCCTACTAGACGCCTGTTGTAGCAAGCTTCAGGTAATTGGCAGGTTATCTCAATATAGTCCTCCTTAAACCTCTTAGTTGCGGCACCTACCCAGGCCACTCTCCTCACGCAGAGGGGTACTGACAGCACTTTATAGCATAATAGCATGAGTCTCTCTTGCTACTCCCCGGAGGGAGGCAAGAACTAGATCCTCCTGCTCCAATATACTAGGACCTGATGTCCCTCTAGAGGGGCACAAATGTTTACTCAAGTAAATTTAAAGCTGTTGTAATCCAAATGTTAACTATATGATTGTAGATTGTTATCTTTCTTGTTGGCGCATTCTGATGCTTATCCTGATTGTTCTGGTGTCTCCCTGGTAACTGTATGAGCCCGACGTTCACACTGCTGCAGTTGCTTTGAGCTTTGCAGATTGGAAGCCACGGACGACTTTCGTGCTAAATAAAACTTCATACAAAAATTACTCCACATGTTGTGTGTAGTGCTAGAGGCACTCTTGTGGTCTGACACCCTGTGATGACCTTTGACTACCATTATTTTAATTGACTTTGGTGTGTTATTATATCCTAGCCTGAATGTACGATGTCCTGCATATACCTTGTTTCTCTTAAAAGTTTCTTTCTTGTAATCTTGCAGTCTTTCAGTGGGAGCTGGCATGAAGTAGGACAGCCTTGCCAAGAACAGAACATGTGGGATGTGCATTTGAAAGCATGAGAGAGAGAGAGAGAGAGAGAGAGAGAGAGAGAGAGAGAGAGAGAGAGAGAGGTGTGGAATGTACTTTTTGGTCTCGAAGTGCAGTGTGCACAAATGTGCACTGTGTTGTACATTGAGAGATGAAGTATGTGATGCTATAAGGAGTGGTGCACTAATGTGCACTGTGTTGTACCCTGGGAAGAATTATTTCTTTCTTACTATTGGCTTTGACTGGCCTCATGTCATCCTGAATTCTGACTCTGCCTGGCTTCAGCTTCTCTGCGCGCCCAGACACGCTTGCAAGTTGTTTGGGTTAATCATGTTCAAGGATTGTTTTTGTGAGACATTGTTTAATGTACCCTGGAAGGCTTTTGTGAGCTTCTTTAAGATAAAGGCTGGAACATGTGAGAATGTAGAGGGGACGTGGGAACTCCTTCCTGCCATAGAAAGCTTGCCTGGAAGCTGGCCAGTTCCAGTAAGATTCCTTTGGCACGGGGAGGAAGACTCTTGAACCTTCTAGTGTGTGTTTTAAGACTATAAAGCTGAGGTTTGTTGACAGCTGAGTTGGGAGTTCACTTACAGAGTAGACGTACTGCTGTAAGACAAACGGAACCTGGGTCCCGGTCGAGAGTTCAAGCCAGCTGGGAACGGGCCCCCCCCCAGCGTGAATTGGCAAGGATGTCGAGTGAACGATCGGGTGAGGTGACTTGTTTCTGACTAGTGCCATTGTGATGCGTGGTTCCAGTGGCTGTGGTCATTTGAGGTGTTTGAGTTTTGATTATTGCCATTGTGATGTGTGGCCAGTGGCTTTGATCATTTGAGGTGTTTTCTTTGTGATGTGTAAATAAGTCAGAGTGCACAACCAAAATAATCGTTTGAAGAATTCAGTGTATTTATCTTTCTTATCTCTTGCAGGATGTCCAGTATATTTCCTTGAGTCTTATCTCATATTATTTGCTGCTTGTTTATTCATTAGTATTATCCATGAATTTAACTGTTGCATTTACCAAGTGTGTTATTATTGCTTGCATATACATATATATATCTCTATGTGTATTTGAATGTGATTCATTTTGGCATCTGGGAAAGTCTTTCTGTTAGAGAGCATTGCATAAATAAAAAACCCAAGCCTTATTCTAAAAAGAGAGTCTTTGCATTTTGTAAAATAAAACCCTTTTCTAGGTGTTGTTGTGTCTTATGTCTCCTGCTTCGCCGTGTTTGACCCACCGTGTGGGAGATTCTGTATTATCTGAAAGGCGAAGCAAGACAGTTGTGTTTCACTGCAACATAAATTTGGTGACCAGTTAGTCACCTGCTCAAAGGGGAGGTCGTGGCGTGAACTTCGGAGTCCCAAGTGAAGAGCTGTCGGTCACCTTTCGACCCCCGGCATAAAGTAAACGAACACTGGTTGTCGCAGCCTCTCAAGAGTAAGAGAGTAACGGTGAGTCCACGTGCTCCAAATTTAAGCTTGAGTGCGGGATACTACCAATTACTGCAACCCATCAGGCGATCGATCTGAGCGGCCCTAAGTATAGCCCCATGGACAGTGCTGGAACTTGGGAGCAAACGACACACTATTGATGGACGAAGAGGCGCATTGAACTAAGGTCAGAGTGACCAGAGCGACCTTGGACATTATTACTCGTGCCTGGGCCCGGCATCACATGTTCCGCATTGAGATAAGGCCAGTGCGAGCCAGAACCGCAGCTTTGCAAGCAAGGCTAGAGGCCTCCAGTGGCACTGCCAGTAAAGGAGGTGTATCGAATAAAGTCCTGCACTGAACACCAGGCAGCGAAACAGAGCTTGGGTTGGTGTTTTCCCCTGCCCTGCTCCTGTAGCGTTCATTACAGCTTAATTCAGATCACCAGTGAATGACACGCAGTGAAAAGGAGCTTGGGTCGGATTGGTGTTTTCCCCTGCCTTTCTCCTGTACAAAGGCTTTGCAGGCGAGCTTAGCGGCTTCCAGTTACAGTGTCTGTAAAGGTGGCATACCAAATAAAGCCCAGTGCTGAACACCAGGCAGCGAAACAGAGCTCGGGTTAGTGTTTTCCCCTGCCCTGCTCCTGTAGCGTTCATTACAGCTTAATTCAGATCACCAGGCCGTGTTATGTGACTCACTGTTGGTAGACGGTCTGTTTACCTCTCAACAGCAGCTCTTCTCTCCTAACCTGAACTGCTTGTCAGAGCGTACACACTACACAGCGTGTCTGTGATTGTTTTACGCGATGGTGCTGGACAGCCCCCTGGAGATTATTTGGTGTGATTGCACTTCCGCATGAAGGATTAGAGGAAAGGTCGTCGAGCTTCTGGGGTGCTGACAAGGAACTTTTTGTGTCAATTGAAAGTTTAGTTGTTTTCTCTTACATTCTTCAAAACATTTTTTTTTTCAGCAATATCTTAGATCCTGGGACTGTTTATGGTGTCAAGGGAAACGTTTGCACGCAATTGAGTTTGATTGGTTTCTGTGTGTTTATTCCAATTTCTTAATATTTCCTGTTTTTAGTACACACTTAAAATGAATGTATCATCAATAGCACCACCACCACCATTTTTATCTCAACCTGGTGATCCACCAATTGAATTAGAAAAGTGGTTGGACCTTTCTGACAATTACTTGGAGGCTTTAGATGGGTTAGCATTTCGTCCTAGTCACAAAAGGGCAATGTTACTAAATGTGTTGGGGAAAGAGGGTCAGCATATATTCAGATAATTACCAGCTTTAGAAGGTCAGCAAGATTTGGATGTGTATGAGGAAGCTCAAAATAAATTGGAGATTAGATTTATCAGGGAAAGGAATGTGGTGATGAGAAGGTACAAATTCTACACTCAGCCTCAGTGGTCTGTTGAGTCTATAGACAAATTTGTCTCTAGGTTGATAGAATTGTCAATGAGGTGTCAGTTTGGTCCGATGGCTGAGGAAATGATTCGGGACCAATTAATAGTGCAGTGTAAGAGTCGCAAAAGCAGGAGAAATTGTGGGCTGCAAAGAACCCAACTTTGAAGGAATCAATAGCCATAGCAAAAATGATTGAAGAGTATTGTATGAGAGAGATGGAGAAGAGGGAGATAAAAGTAGAAGTGGCAGCAGTAGACTCTCCCAAAAATGAAATAGCGTCCATCACCAAGACCGAGTCTACGGTTGCTAAGCCAAATAAGAGCTTTCAAGGAAATAAACTCAGCAGTAGGAGGTGTGGGAGGTGTGGCAGTCTCAATCACACTACTGAAGCAAAAAATTGCTTCGCCCTAGGGAAGCATTGCAGAAAGTGTGGGCGCAAGGGCATTTTGCCCATATGTGTCATGGTGGAGGGAGAAGTAGAATGACTGTCCTTACTGAGCAACCCCTCTCTGGGAATGTGGGTGCAGTTACTGACAGGATCTTATCTATCAGGGAAGATGATGAACGTCCAAATAGAAGGCACAGACCTAAGGCTGATTTTGAGATAGATGGAAAGCGGGTTTCATTAATGGTTGATTCTGGTTCACTATACACGATCATTCCAAAAGAGTTGTTCTTATCAGAGCCGTGTTTGAGCCACCGTGTGGGAGATTCTGTATTATCTGAAAGGCGAAGCAAGACAGTTGTGTCTCACTGCAACATAAATTTGGCGACCAGTTAGTCACCTGCTCAAAGGGGAGGTCGTGGCGTGAACTTCGGAGTCCCAAGTGAAGAGCTGTCGGTAACCTTTCGACCCCCGGCATAAAGTAAACGAACACTGGTTGTCGCAGCTACTCAAGAGTAAGAGAGTAATGGTGAGTCCACGTGCTCCAAATTTAAGCTTGAGTGCGGGATACTACCAATTACTGCAACACATCAGGCGATCGATCTGAGCGACCCTAAGTATAGCCCCATGAACAGTGCTGGAACTTGGGAGCAAACAACACACAATTGATGGACGAAGAGGCGCATTGAACTAAGGTCAGAGTTGTTCTTGTCAGCCTACTCTGGAGTGGTTTCAAACTCCTATGGAGGAAGTGTTTAATAATACAGCTCTGACCGTCTCTTCTGGGTCACCACTGGACCCCCTCCCACAGAGGATGTGGAAGGAATTCAAGTTGGAACTCTTCCCCTGGTTACGTCAAATATGCTGCCAATAATTGACTAGCGGAGAGGTCCCAGAATGCTGGAAACAGGCAATAGTGACCCTGCTACTCAAGAAACCAATACTTGATCCTCTTTGTCCGTCTAGCTATAGACCTATCTCCCTATTACCTTACCCAGTAAAAATTCTTGAGCGAGTAGTGAGTAAATCTTTGTCCCACTACTTAGAGGACAATCATCTACTGGATGAGCTGCAATTCGGATTCCGTCCTGAGCACGGAACCGAAACAGCCCTAGTGACTATGTTTGATGATATGAGAATGCGAGCTGACAACGGACAATCGGTCGTGTTGGTGCTGCTAGATATGTCAGCAGCATTCGATACGGTGAACCATAGCATCCTGCTAGAAAGACTCAGAAACACTGGAGTTAAAGGTCAAGCATTAAAATGGCTTCAGTCCTATCTATCGGACAGGACACAGGCAGTGAGTATTCAACCTTTCACATCGCCGAAGACAGTTGTCCAACATGGAGTCCTGCAGGGTTCAGCAATCAGTCCGATTTTATTTAATATTTACCTGCGTCCACTTATTCCCATCATCAAGTCGTTTGGAGTAGAATTAGTCAACTATGCTGATGATACACAGCTTATGTTTTCACTGGAAGGGGATCAAACAATCCCCATGGATAAATTTCATAAGTGCATGGAAAGTACCACAAACTGGCTTAGAAACAACTTTCTCCAATTCAACGGAGATAAAACAGAAGTTGTGTACTGCACTACGAATAAAATAGCCCGTCCCCTCCCTGTTGACTTCCGGCTCACTCCTATAGATACTCCATTTATTCCAGCCAAAACAGTACGTAATCTGGGGGTGCTGATGGATAATAATCTTCAACTGGATTCACAAGTAAACAAAACAGTTGGCACCTGCTTTTCTCTGATTAGAGCTTTACGAAAGATTCTCCCACTATTGCCAGTCTCTGCCAGAACACAAGTAGTGAGGAGCATTATTCTGAGCAGGTTGGACTATTGTAACTCCTTGTGTCTTGGAGCTCCAAATTCCTTGATACTGAAGTTGCAAAGAATCCAAACAATAGCAGCAAAGCTAGCCTTAAACCGGCAGCGCAGGTCCTCTGCATCTCTGGCTTTAGATCTTCATTGGCTGCCGATTCGGCAGAGGATACATTTTAAATCTCTCTGCATTGTCTTTAAGTCAGTACATGGTCTGGGTCCTAGACCACTGCAGAGAAAATTTACGTGGTACACTCCTCCAAGAAATCTCCGTTCGTCAACAGCAAATTTGGTTAACATCACAAAATTTAAAAGAGCTAGGACAGGAGGGAGAGCCTTTAGCTCTGTGGCCTCACGATTGTGGAATGAACTTCCATCTGACATCAGGCAAAGTGAGAATTTAATGCAATTCAGGAAGAAGCTGAAGACTTAGTTGTTCCCGAAGGAGGAGTAATACCTAGATGTAATGTCACCAATCCATCCTGTGGTCTCACTCCGGTTCCCTCCCCCCTTAACCTTTAATCTGTATGCCTCATTTTAGGGTGGTCGATCAATTACGCCATATAACTACAAGGTACTCTCTCAGCGCCAGGATACCCGTTGGGTGATAGTGCGCTATATAAATCTATTTTACATTACATTACAGAGCCAAAGATCAAATTGTTTCTCAAGGAGATAAATCCAGGGGGTTATCAAGGAGAGACAATCAACATTATAGACTCTGATATTGCTCTTGGAGGAAGAAATATCACAGGGAAAGTGTATGTGGCTGAGTCTGGACCACCTATTTTAGGGTGGGTCCATCAGTATGACCTTCACATCGATATAAACCCTCATGCTCCTAATGAGGTCATGGTAGTAGAGAACTTGAGGCTGGATGATATCGTTAAGGATGCTGAGATGGTGTTTTGTAATGAAATGGGACAGTTGAAAGGTTACCTGCATAAGATAAAGCTCAAACAAAATGTCGTACCTGCACAGCATAAGGTTAGAAGAGTTCCAATAATGATTCGAGGGGAGGTGAAGAAATTGTTGGATGAGATGTTGGTGAGTGGGGTAACAGAACCTGTGGAAGGGTCCAATCGGATTTCTCTAGTAGTCATTACACGGAAGTCTAATGGCAAGCTCAGGTTTTGCGTTGGCTTAAGAAGTTTGAATCAGAGTGTCACTATACTGCCAGAAGTGATCGAGGATACTGCATCCAGATTGCAAAACTGCATGAAGGCCGTGGGCACATGGATGGCCCATAACTGCCTAAAACTTAACTCCACAAAAACGGAGGTTATGTTGTTTGGTAACAATGCTAACTTCTGTACCCCTAGGTGCTGGCCGGAAGCGTCAGGCCCGCTCCCAAACCCGATTAGGAAGGTGAAGAACTTGGGAGTGTGGATAGACGACAAACTTAGCTTTAGGGACCAGGTGAATACAGTGGTTTCTTCAACATCATACATTCTCAGATCATGCAAAAAAATAATGCCACTCTTACCTAAAGAGGCGCAACAAACAGTGGTCACTGCGCTAATAATGTCAAGATTGGACTATTGCAATAGTCTGTATCTCAAGATCCACGAAGGATCACTGAACAAATTACAAATCCTTCAAAATGCTGCAGCCAGACTTCTTACAGGCACACCAAAGTTTGAATCGATCTCAGCCAAAATAAAAAAGCTCCAATGGCTTCCGGTCAGGAAGCGTGCTCAGTTCAAGGCGCTATGTCTGGTCTTTAAAGCCGTGCATGGAACTGGGCCGGACTTTTTAAAACAAAAATTTCGCTGGTATACACCAAAAAGAGTTTTGCGATCTTCTGATGCTAATCTAGTGGTGGTGCCCCGCGTGAAAAAGGTTAACTGGGGCGGCCGAAGCTTTGTTGCCAATGCGGCCAAAGCATGGAATGTCCTCCCACATCACTTGAGAAGCATGAACAATCTCCTAGTGTTCCATAAGGCACTAAAAACATGGCTTTTCTCTAAATAAACCTGCCTAGAACTATACCGACGTTGTTTTCAGTCAGGACTTCACACAGCGCCAGGACACCTTCGGGTAACAGTTAGCGCTATATAAGTCCCAATAACATTAACATTAACATTGCCGACAACTTTCCCCTTCCCAATATCAATGAGCTTGTGTCAACGCTCGAAGGTGCTAAGTTTTTCACAAAAATCGATCTTAAACACACTTACCATCAGGTCAAGTTGCACAATGATTCAAAACCTCTGACAGAGTTTATCACGATGGAAGGCACATTCCAATTTACTCGGTTGCCGTTTGGCCTTTGTTTAGCGGCTAGTGTCTTTCAGAGAGGTGTTCAAGGGCATGACGAATGTCATATATTTTCAAGATTACATTTTAGTCTTTGGTGACACTGAGGAGAATCACAGTTTTACAATGAAACAGGTTCTAAACAAAATTTCAGAGGCTGGCTTAACATTGAGAAGAGAAAAATTAGTTTTTCTTGTCGAGAAAATTGAATATTTGGGGCATACGTTGTCAGCAAATGGAATCAAAACTAAAAAAGACCTGTTGGATGCTATCAAGTTGGCACTATCACCCCAAGACAAAGACCAGCTGAGGTCATTCTTAGGTTTGATTGAATTCTATGCAAAACGTGTAAAGAACTTTGCTTCCAAAATTGAAGATCTGAAAATTCTTCTGAGAAAAAGTATTAAGTTTAACTGGTCTTAAATTCAACAAGAGTGTGTTGTGGACTGCCAAGTCTTTAACTATGTGGACGACACGCAGCTCATCCTCCAGATCGACAACTCCCAGCAGGCCCCCTCATTGACTCAAAATATCCTCAGATACACCGTGAACTGGATGACGACTAACTTTCTGAAGGTCAACCCAGACAAAACTGAGGTCCTAGTCATCCCCTGGAAACCAAACCCTTGGAGTGACCGTTTCTGGCCCCAAGAGTTGGGCACAACCCCTACGCCAGTCACGACCGTAAAAAGCTTGGGCATCAAGATAGATGCGGACCTCTCTATGACCAACCAAGTTTTGACCGTGATTGGTACATGCACTGGCCTGCTGAGACAGTTGCGGAGACTTGCCCCCCTTCTTTCAACGACAGCTCTACAGATGATAGTATCGGCCACCATCCTGTCCAGATTAGATTATGGGAACGCCCTGTACATCGGCCTTCCGGAAAAACTAACTAACAAATTACAGGTGACCATGAATGATGCAGCCAGGCTGATTTTCAGGCTCACTAGAAGGGCACATGCTACCCCTCTTTTGCGCAAGCTTCACTGGCTCCCCATTAAGCAGAGGGCCAAATTCAAGGGCCTTTGTATTGCCCATAAAGCAATGTACGGCCAGGCCCCAACATACATTAAAGAGCGTCTTCAAAACTATGTACCTGGCCGTAAACTCCGGTCCGCCGAGAGCTGCCTGCTGGCAGTTCCCCGGTTTAATACAATATCCAAGGGAGGCAGAGCCCTCTCTGTCCTGCTCCCACAACTCTGGAACAAACTACCCGATGGCCTTCGCAAGGAATGCTCTCTCCTCCCTTTCAGGAAACGCCTCAAAACGCTCCTGTTCAGGGAGGCGTTAGACTCCATCTAATCATCTGCTATGCATGTTCCTGGGGACTGCAGTAGGTATCGGACCCCTCTCTCAAAGCGCTAAGAGACCTGATGGTGATTATGCGCTATAAAAGTATCAGTTAACATAACATTGTCAATATAAAGAAAGACATATGTGATGCAGATATTTTGGTTCCCTTTGACATGAGGTGCAAGTCAATAGTCACAGTGGATGCAAGTGCCTGTGGCATTGGAGCAGTTCTCAGCTAGGTTCAGACTGCTGGAGAAAGATCAGTGGAGTTCGCATCGCGTTCTTTGACGTCCACCGAACACCACTATTCTGTGATGGGGAGGTAGGCCTTGGTGGCAGCGTGGGGCATGGCCTTGGTGGCAGAGTGGGGCATGGAGCATTTCAGAACTTATGTGTGGGATAGTCACGTGAATTTGCGAACAGATCACAACGCCTTTGATAAGGATTCTTTCTCATGGCGGTGCAGGTAAAGGGTCGGCCAGGCTGGCTAGACTAGCAGCCAGTCTACAAGAATACAACTATGTACTTGAATTAATTCCTGGTTGGAGGAATGTGCAAGGAGACTGCCTCTCACGCTTACCGATGGACTGGGAACTGGTGGACAAGGATGCTGTAATGAGGAGTGAAAGAGAAGGAGCGGCAACATGTGAAAGTGATGTGGTACATTGGTCATTGGGTGCTGTAAGTGAAGAAGAGTGGAATGATGCACGTCACGAGATGAAGTGTTGAAAGGAGTCGTTGATTTGGTGTTGAAAGGGGCACATATGGAAAGTACCTGGCCTATGTCTTTAAGGTAATTTGCGAAAGTGCTGGATGAGTTGTCTCTAGTGGGTGATGGTGTGTTGGTCCGAGGGGAAACGATTGTTCTACCCATTGGTGTGCAAAGTAAGTTGTTTGCAATTACCCATGAAGGACATATGGGGCAGACGATGACAAAGAAAAGAATCAGGGCTGAATTTTGGTGGCCAGGGATGGATGAGGAGGTGGTTCAATGGGTGGAAAGGTGTGTGGAGTGCATTGAGTGTGAGAAAAGATAGAAGGTAGGGTGTCAAGTTGATTTTGGAAGTATCCATGATCCTGGTCAGGTATAACACATGGTTTGCAGTGATTTTATAGGTCCCATAGATACGTTAAGACATACAAAGAGATTTTCCTTTGTATTGCTGGATGTGCATTCGAGTTGGCGAGTGGTCAAGTTTATGGCAGAGATAACCACATCCTCTGCTATTGATGTACTTTCAGAAAAGTTTAAGGAAGAGGGGTATCCGATGTGTCTAATTACTGACAATGGGACGCAGTTGGTCTCTCGGGAAATGAAAGCGTTCCTGGGAGCATGCGGTGTGCAACATTCTCGCACTGCTGTGTACAATCCCCAGGCCAATGGTATTGTGGAGAGGGCAAACAGAATGGTCAAAGGGGCTATTCAGTTAGCATTGGCCAATGGCTTGTGTGTGGATAAGACAGCTTCGGATCTTGTGTGGGCGTATCGCACTACTGAGAACGCCACAGTTAAAGCCTCACCATTTATGTTGATTGCAGGGTAGGGAGCCTAATACCAGTTTGACTCCGTTTTGGCCGAAGAATTTGTTAAAAGGGGGAAGGAATTCAAATGTGAGGAAGGTGGTGAGAGTGAAGCAGACCCTACTGTGCAGCACACTACTGTGAGAGACAAGATTGTGCCAGGTGATTGGGTGAAGATTAGGTCTGGAAGGATTGGCAGAGGATTGAATAACCCGAAAAAAGCAGAGAGAGAGACCCCTTGTGCCCAAAGGAATAGGGTTCAAATAATCACTTAGATGCAAAGGATTCCTTTGGTTGGCTAGGTTAAAAATATAAATCACAACAAACACACCCACACTAGTTCTCTGAACACTTTTACAAAGGGGAGTCTAGTTCAAAACTCAGGGCCAAAACACAAGAAGTAAAGAATATATATTTCTTTTATTCTTATTATTTATAAGAAATGTATCAAAACCTGTCTATATCAGTTGTACATTAAAAACTTATCATAAAATTATCCCCGTATAGTTTGATAATCGGCGAATTTGGGGTATTTATTATATTATTGGTATTCCAAGACTATGAACTCCTCCCCATGGAGTGCGTTTTTAAACCAATAACTTTTAGTAGGATATAACCTTTGTTTGCAACGGACAAATATCTATCCCATTATAATATGTCATATACTTTTTTAGGCCCAATTGATGAAGGGCGTAGTCCTAGCAGCTTGGATTCAACATAAAGAATTACCAGGAGCAAAACAGACATCGTCAACTGATCCCTAATCACATGCATTATTAATCGGATTACAATAAGGTATTCTGGATTTTTCTTCTGTCCCATATAATGGAAGGTAGTTAGTTCCGATTTTGGCCATAAGAGGTTCCTGAGATGTTCTATAAACACACAGATATTTCTTTATTTTTTCAGAGTGTCCATCTCTGAAGGACTGCATACAAGAGGGTGGCAGACTCTACATTATAGTTGAAAGACCCTTTTCTATAGAGGCATCTGCAAGACAGATTAATATGACTTTGGTTAGCTCTCTTACATACGGTGAGAGTTGGCCACTTGATTCTCCTTAGAGAACCTGTAAGCCATTAGGCTAGTGGAAACTTAGAAATACATGACCTTATGGTATAGTTTTTCTTTCCTCTCTCTAGATTGATCCTCTATAAGAGAGTTGAACCAGGCTTAATTAATTTATCCACTTCATTGTGTCTATCTTAGATACTGGATTAACAACCGAGTTCACTAAACGAGGTGAGATATTGTCCTGTATAGTAGAATAATAAATTGATTAATTGTTTATATGCCCTCGAATGGATATTCTCATATGATGAGGGACAGTATTCTAAAAGACAATAAAGGTCTGTAGAATAATTACATGTTTGAGTAACAGTCGTTTTAGGATTGGGTATGACTGTTGGAATGTGGTTTGAAGAGCAAGGGGAGTCTGAGCTTGCATGTTAAAGATATGGACCCATAGAAACCACAAGATATGCTGTCTATTTTTAATAGAATTGTGTTTTTTAAGTGGGTAGTTGGTTTTGTGATTAATAATTATGTATAGAAGTAATGTTAACAAATTTTATAAATGAAATGTAAAATTATCTTAGTGTATTAACTATTTGAGTGTTATCTAATGTACAGATAATATATAAGGATGAATACTTACAAATGTGTTCTACAATACAGGTACACGATCTAACACTGACGTGAAATAAGTATTGTGGGAACCGTATGTTGTGTCTTGAAAAGATGGTTTAATTGCACTGCAGCCATCGAAACGCGTTGACGCTTTGG
Organism: Calotriton arnoldi; assembly: GCA_963921515.1. Taxonomy (NCBI): domain Eukaryota; kingdom Metazoa; phylum Chordata; class Amphibia; order Caudata; family Salamandridae; genus Calotriton; species Calotriton arnoldi. The sequence goes on from CAWUFW010001800.1 coordinate 1,934,409, forward strand.
CACACAATCCATATAGTGACTGGGACTTCAGATATGAATTCGGGTGCAACGTATCGGGTTCCAGTTCCAACATTTATACTTGGATGTGTGGTGTCTATGACAAACTGTACTGTCTCTTTTTGTGTGTTCCCTACAAAATATTGTGGGGCAGATTTACAAGCCCCTTGCGACACTTTTACGCCACCGTTTAGTGACGCAGCGGTGGCGTAAACATTGCGCCACTATGCGACGTATTTACAACGTGACGCATCTAGTGAGATGCGTCACGTTGTAAAGCCCTGCTCCACATGAAACCTGCGTCAGGTTTCATGTGGGCATTCCGTTGCAGGGTGGGGGTTCCGTCGCAGGAAAGCCTCGTAATAGTGACGCAGTGAAGTATTCAAGATTTCACTGCGTCACCTTTACGACGCTGCTGCGTCAATCCCTCACGCCTGCTTGAAGTAGGCGTAAGGAGTGACGCACCACGTTAGGTAGGGCGCCCCATAGGGGCAGATTTACAAGTTCTGGCGCATCTCTGCAAATCAGCAGGGATGCGCCAGAATAGATGCGACACGCAATCCTCTCCTTGCGCCACCACGGATGCTTCGCATTTACAATGCGGCGCACTGCGGCGCAAGGACAGGCGTAAGGGATTGACGCAGCAGCGTCGTAAAGGTGACGCAGTGAAATCTTGTATATTTCACTGCGTCACATTTACGAGGCTTTCCTGTGACGGAACGCCCACCCTGCAACGGAACGCCCACATGAAACCTGACGCAGGTTTCATGTGGAGCAGGGCTTTACAACGTGACGCATCTCACTAGATGCGTCACGTTGTAAATACGTCGCATAGTGGTGCATTGTTTACGCCACCGCTGCGTCACAAAAGTGACGCAACGGCGGCGTAAAAGTGTCGCAAGGGGCTTGTAATTAGCTTAGATTTTTCCTTTTTGACTGTATATCCTGTCTCCCCTTTCTTTTATTAATGCATATTGACAATTTGATTGTTTTGTTTTAGTTATATGTAGTAATAATTTGATGAACTCATGTATGAATTTGAAATTGGGGGCAAAAAAATTTATGATATGTTTTTAATGTACAACTGATATAGACAGGTTTTGATACTTTTTTTTTATAAATAATAAGAATAAAAGGAATATATATTCTTTACTTCTTGCGTTTTGGCCCTGAGTTTTGAACTAGGCTCCCCTTTGTAAAAGTGTTGAGAGAACTAGTGTGGGTGTGTTTGTTGTGATTTATATTTTTAACCTAGCCAACCAAAGGAAGCCTTTGCATCTAAGAGGATTGAATAAGTCTGGGGATCAGTATCAGGTCTGACAGTTCTACATCCCTTATTTGGTGCTCAACAATGGGCAGAAGTGGAATTACAGGAGAGTTGCAAAGTTTGGGTCGAGAGGTAGTGTGCATTGTAACAGTGAGGGTGGGTATGAGAGTTTCCCATTGAGAGATGAGGGAGATGAAAACAGGGACAGTGAGACTCCCTCTTCTAGTGCCGCGAGGATGTCTTTTCTCCATCTGTTGTTGTTCCTCAAGTGGATATTGCATCCTCTTCTACTGCACCTGGATCACCTGATCCACCTGTGGCCGCTCCACAACTTCGAGGCATGTTGCCTCACAGCAGTGAGATGGTGAGTGGGGATAGAGTTGGGAGGGAAAGAGCTCAAAGGGTAAAGAGATCTCCCACGTATCTCAAAGATTATGTAATGCAATACTAGCTTTTACTTTGTTTAGGTGGGATTTAGGAGGAAGGGGGAAGAGTTATCAGGGTGACATTTGTGGTAAAGTGAAGGGGGGAAGATGTGTTGTAATCCAAATGTTAACTATATGATGGCAGATTGTTATCTTTCTTGTTGGCACGTTCTGATGCTAATCCTTATTGTTCTGGTGTCTCCCTGGTAACTGTATGAGCCCGAAGTTCGCACGGTGGCAGCTGCATTGAGCTGGCGCAGAGTGGAAGTCAAGCTTGACTTTCGTGCTAATTAAAACTTTTTTTTAAATTTATTTTTTTATTGCTTTTAAATAAAAACAGTTAACAACATAACTGAGTCATGCCACATCTTTCAGTCATATTATACAGCACATATCTTACAGTTATCTTTCTTTTCCCCATCTTACGTATCTACACAATCTTCACCTCCCAGGTCATTACATTGGTACATGGCTGTGCGGCACTGGGTGAGGCCAGTGATGGAGCAGGGTCTTCGCGAAATGAAACTTGCTCGGATTGAACCCCCCCTAGTGTGATAGCACTAATCGTGTGGTGTGCAAACTAAATGCGAAAAGGGCTAACATGAGTGTTGGACTTGGCCCTTTTTGCAGGGTCATCCCAGAACTTTTTGCCTTCCTCCTGTATTTTTTCTGACCTGTTGTTGGTGGTTTTATGACTCTGGGCACTTTGCCACTGCTGATCAGTGCTAAAGTGCATATGCTCCCTGTTGTAAATTGATGTAATGGATTAGTGATTCCATGATTGGCTGATTTGATTTACTTGTCAGACTCTAGGACAGTGCACCATGTGTGCCCAGGGCCTGTAAATCAAATGCTGCTGGTGGGCTTGCAGCACTGATTGTGCCACCCACAGAAGCAGCTTGTAAAATGTGGCTCAGGCTTGCCATTGCAGAGCCTGTGTGCAGTCTGGGACTGCCATGTCGACTTGGCAAGTGCACACACTTGCCAGGTCCTAAACCTTCCCTTTTCTACATGTTAGTCACCCCTAAGGTAGGCCCAAGGTACCCCTGTGGGCAGGGTGCATTGTATGTAAAAGGTAGGACATGCCCTGATGTGTGTGGCATGTCCTGATAGTGAAATACTGCCAATTTCGTTTTTCACTATTGCAAGGCTATCTGTTCCGATAGGCCAGAATGGGCAGTTAGTTTATAACATCTTATAAACATAACTGGCCCTAGGAACAAGATGGGAAAATAAAGTTTAGTATGCCTGAACTCAGAATGTTAAAGTGCATCTTTTAGTGTGGGTGATTTTTACATTCTGTGTTTGAAAATACCACTTTTAGAAAGTGGGTATTTTCTTGCCTAACCATCCAGTATGCCTCTGCTAGGTTTGTGTATTGCATGTCTGGCTTGTGAGTGACAGGAGCGGAGAGAGGGCAGTGGCTCCGGCAGTCTGATGAGCCAGGGCTGGGCTGAATGGGACCTGGGTTAAATTTAGAGTAGGGGGAGGAAATTTCCTTTCACCTTCCTGGGCCAGGTCTGCTTTCAACAATACTGTCTCCACCTCCTGCCAGGAAGCTGCACCAGTGAGGACAGAACTGGTTTTAGCTGGGTACAGACACTCTCTGCCTTCAGAGAACAAAGAATTTGGGTGTATAAAAAGAGGGGCCCAGACCCCAGACTTTTAGATCTCTTCTTGGAAATCAAGAGGAACCTTTGCCAAGGAGAAGAACCGGAGAAGCTGAAGGAAGATTACTGCCCCTGTGGTGTTTGCTGTTTGGGGTTGGCCTGCAGTGGTTACTTGTTGCCAAGGAAAGGAGAAAAAGGACTTTGCTGTTTGCTTTGTCATCTTGAGGAAGATCTCCAAAGGCTTGAAACTGAGCTTGCCTCCTGTCTGAAGTCTCAGGGACACAAAGACTTCAGATTCAGCTCCCCTGAATTTCCTTGCTGGGAATTCCAGCCTGCAAAGAGGTGCCTGCTGCTGTTTAGGACCTCTAGAGACTGTTTGTTGTTGGGAGCTGGAAGATCGACGCAACGAGGAAGAAGCGGGACGCATCCGCACCGATTCCTGACGCATCACCGAGTCACGGAGAAGACGCGTGTCGCCTCCGCACCTGGTCCCGACGCATTGCCGAGCCACGGAGAAGAAGCGCGCCGCATCCCCACCGGGTCTCGACGCATCGCCGAGAAGACCGTCGCAGCACCTGCAGTGTGGCTGCAAACGTTCACGCATCGTCCGGATCACCACATCGCATCAAGCCACCATTTTGTCGCATCGCACCGGATCGTCGCCACGCATCGAGGCACCATCTTGTTGCATCGTAACCGGAACGCTGTAAGAAACAGACGCATCCCCTCCTCTCCTGTAAGGAACAGACGCATCGCCTCCCCTGCACTACAGTAAGGAACAGGTGCCTCGCCTCCCCCAAAGCAAGGAACTGACGCATCGCCTTCCCTGCGACCCATTTGTTTGTTTTGCGTGAAGCATCTAAGGTACTTTGTTGGAAAAGTGTTGCATTTACAACTTGCATTGAACTGAACTATTTCTACCATTTAAGAACCATATTTTTGAAAACAATCCCCCCACCCACTCCCACATCCCAAACATGCTGGAGAATTCCCCATTTAATAAATTAACATTCATCCCTGCATCAAAGAGTGTTACATCTTTAAAACTGTTCATTGATTGGTACACAACAGTTTGGGGCTTACCCACTGTGGGGGCGCAAAAGAGTCTCATCTTATGCCCCGTCTTGGAGAGGGGCGGGCCGTGGGCGTATGTATAGCGCAATCAGCCAACAAGTTTTTGCGTATTATGTGTCTAGTCCATTGGATCCTATCTGTTTTATTTCACAAGTGTGTCTGTTTTCCTCTTGTTTTGACTTTCCCAACGTCGTTTCTCTCATTTCCTTTGTTTTGACAGTTGTGTTTCTCTTGTCAATCCTATTCCGTGTGTTGTCTTTTTTGTTTATTGCCATTTAGTAGTGTATCTGTATATTCCATGGCAGCTTTCGGCGTGTGGAAGACTTTTTCTTTGCCTTTGTGCATTACTTTTAATTGGGCCGGGTAGAGCATTGCATAAGAGATTTCTGCTTTTTGCAAGCGTTTTTTCACTTGTAGATATCCTCTTCTAGCTGTCTGCACCGCCATTGTAAATTTGGGGAAGAAGAGCAGTGTGTTTTCTTGATAGTTTTTATCTCTTCTTTCTCTGGCTAGCCGTACTATTGTGTCACTATCCCTGTAAATTAAAAGTCTAGCCACAATTGGGCGCGGTTGTGCCCCAGGTGGTGGTCAGGGTGCTAGGGAGCGGTGCGCTCTTTCTACGATCATCACAGGGGATAGTGCTTCTGCTCCAAAGATATCCTTCAACAGTCGCTCAACAAGCTCTCTATTCGTCCAGTGTTGGTTGATTCCGGCACTCCTACTATTCGAATATTGTTGTGCATTGATCGCGCTTCTAACTCCTCATTTTCCGCTTGTATGACCGCCATCACTTTTTCCATGTTGAGGCTCTTGTTTTTCAGCTCTTGCATGGTGTCTTCTGTAGCTGATATCCTGTTTTCCATTTCACTCATTCTGCTTGTTTGTTGTTCCATTTTGGGGGTTAGGTGGTGCATTTGCAGGTTTAGATGGTCGATTTTCCCGTCTATTGATTGCAGGCTTTGCTGCATGGCTGCCAGCGTAGCTGCGAGGTCATCTGTAGGGGTGCCTTGCTCTTCCATGCTCGTCGCTGTTTCCCCAGTTGCTCTTGTGACTTTTTTCAGTTCAAACGTTAGTTTTGGCTGGACTTTATCTGTCTTCCCTATTTGAGTTTTATATGCGCCGGTGGGCTTGTTCCTCTTCGTTGTGGGGTGCGAAGAGTGCCTTGGTTTTGTGTTCTTTTCATGCGTTTCTACCATTGTCCCTGTGCTTGTGTGCCAGTGATTGGCTATCTGTGGTTACCACGGTTTGGGACTTTTGCTATCTTCTCTAGGCAGATTTTAGTGACCACCCCTCCCCTTTGTTTTTTGGTGCCACTTGCCTACTACTGTATCGTCGCAGTTTCTTTATTTATATATGCTGTCCCTGCGGCTGTCTTCTCAGTCACGCTTTCAGATCTGTCTGATTTGTTGCATTTATTCTGCTTACTTTATGATATATTCTCTATAGTTCCCAGTTGTTGAGAGGTTGTTGCTTCAATCCTTACTGCGCTTGGCCTATAGCTTGTCTTCTGTTTTCATTCGTCAGCAGGGGAGCTCTTAGGCCTGTGCCTTATACCTGTTACTGAGTCTTCTGCCCCATCCTCCCTGTGGTTATCGTGCTCAGTATCGTATTGCTGCTTTCCCTTTCTGCATGTGTAGTTGGTGATCTGCTTATTTCTCACAGTGCGTATGCACCGTTTCCCGTTTTTGCTGCTGTTTTCCACAGTCACCTATGCTACGCAATGTTTTTTTCCTGTTTATATCCTCGGCGGTTGCGGTATTGGTTCTTATATCCCCCGCTTCCACCTCACCTTTTGATTTTCAGCTTGCGCTTCTTCCAATGTCTAGCTGTTTGTTCTCCCGTCCTTGTGGCCGATATCTGCCCCGCGCTGCTCGTTCTTTGAATGGCGCGCTCGGGCGGGCCTCCTGGCTCGGCCCTCCTGTTCCGCGCTGTTTTCGGCTTTGGCTGAGGATTTGGATCTGGGGCTGGCCTGCAGGTTGCACGGGCACTCTCCCCCGCCCTCGGTCGTTGGTCTCGGGGTCCTTGCGTGGCTCCGTTACTTTGCTCTTGGTGTCTGGCCCGCTCGCATTCAGTACTCATTCGAGCGCGGCTGCCATTTTGCCTGACCTCGCCTGACGCTTTCCTCAGAGACGGTGTTCAACGTGTTCGGTCTTCGGCGATTCCTAGCTCGACCAATTCCTCCGTTGTTCCGATGGTGGTGCTCTGCATTTTAGAGTATTTACTCTGGCTGATTGTAGGATTTTATTGGATTGTGGGCTCACGGCCGGCCGAGCTGCATTATAGTGCGGCCATCTTGCCGTGGGCTCTCTAGCGCCCGTGCTAAATAAAACTTCATACAAAAACTTCTCCAGATGTTGTGTCTCCCTCATAGAGGCAATGCCTGAAATATTCCAGCTAATAATATGTAGCAACTGTGTGAGATGACTCATCTTGGTGTGTTCATGAATGAGAGGTGTCACATGTCCCTGGGTTATGGTCTCTCCCAGTCTCCTCTCACTGGGGCCTGTTGGCCTCTCAGAACCGTCCAGTCAGTGTATCTGGTTCAGGTTGAACAAGAACTGGATATGGTTGTGTACTGGATTAGGAGCTATGGGAGGATAAAAAGCTGGATCAGTCGACTAGTGCACATCTGGTGCGCGTCTGGTAACAAGTGACTATAAGAACTCCCCAGCTGCGGTATCCTGACACCATGAATTCCACTGAGCCTACTAGAGGCTGTTGTAACAATCTTCAGGTATTTTGCGGCTTATCACAATACAGTCCCCCTTAAATCTCTTAGTTGCACCCAGGCCACTCTCCTCGCGAAGAGCGGCACTGACAGCGCTTTATAGCCTGAGTCACTCTTGCTACTGCCCAGAGGGAGGAAAGAACCAGATCCCCCTGCTTTGTATCCTGGGACCTGGTGTCCCTCTCGGATGGCACAAATGTCTACTCAAGTCAATTTAAAGCCTTACAGTTGAGGACGCTAGAAACAATAACACGTCTGTACATGTTTAAAAAGCTCATGTCCTTTTCTGTGTCTCGGAATGAAACATACAAAACGTGCGAGCGTGCCAGGTTTTCTTTGTTGACATGGCTTAGCTTTAATTGCCAATTATGTTGTTTGTGTTTTTCATCTAAATTATAAAAGGGTGTGTGTAAGCATGCTTACTGTGTGCCTTGTAGTAATGTAAACTCTAAGCCTTAAGAACAACAGCAATTACAGAGGCCACCAAGGAAGCTTCAGTCATTCCCATTCCTTTGTAGCCAAAGCCTTACCCCTCCTGTTTCCTCATAACACCAACACCCATCCACAGCCTGTGCTTGAGGGGGAGGAGACAGCTCCCTGCACTTGGACACTGTTGCCCTAGAAACAGCGGTCACCGATCTGTCCCATAGCACTGGTCACGTGGTGGGTAATTGTGCGTTCTCAAAGTACACATCATCACATGGAGATTAGCGACTCTCTAAATACATTCCAAGCACTGCCAACAGGGCTGCTTTGCATTTTTAGTATTGGATTGGCTACTCAGGAGCGGCTCCTTATCAGGGGCAAAGGAGCTTAGCTCTATTTCCTGTGACAAATGCCAAAAAAAACAATTGATGGACAGAATGTAGAACAATGTCATACATTCAACCCAGTACAGAGATCTGGGCCTAAATCCATTGTTTTTTTGCTCACCATGCCATTCCAGTTTGAACCCAGCCATATGCAAATCAGTCTTGACCCTGTGCCCAATGGGAACAGTCCAGCCCGAACTGCCAGGCCAGGTCCTCCCTGGACTGGAAACAAGCATCCTAGGACCGGTTTCGGGGTTTCACCCCTCTTCAGCCAGGATAGCTTGACTCCAGTGGCATGCCGAGCACGGGACCCACGTCTGGGCATACCCGTCCCACTTGGGGTGACAAATGCAAAAAGAACAATTTATGGACCGAATGTAGAACAATATCATACATTCACCCCAGTACAGAGATCTGGGCCTAAATCCATCGTTTTTTTACTCACCATGCCATTCCAGTTTGAACACAGCCATATGCAAATCAGTCTTGACCCTGTGCCCAATGGGAACAGTCCAGCCCGAAGGGTCCCAGGATGCTTGTTTCCAGTCCAGGGAAGACATGGCTTGGCAGTTCGGGCTGGACTGTTCCCATGAAGCACAGGGTCAAGACTGATTTGCATATAGCTGTGTCTGAATGGGGTGGTGAAGTGAGCTAAAGAACGATGATGGATTCAGCCCAGATCTGTGACTGGGGGTGAGTGTCTGAAAAGTTTTAGCGATCCATCCATCTGCTCCTTGTGTTTGCTTTGTTCGCCCTAAGTTGGCAGGGTATGCCCAGACGTGGATCCCTTGCTCACTTTGCCACTGGATTCAAGCTAGCCTGGCTGATGAGGGCTGTTAGCCCGAAACCAGTCCCAGGATGCTTGTTTCCGGTCCAGGGAAGACATGGCTTAGCAGTTCGGGATGGACTGTTCCCATGAGGCACAGGGTCAAGACTGATTTGCATATAGCTGTGTCTGAACTGGGGTGGCGAAGTGAGCTAAATAACGATGATGGATTCAACACAGATCTGTGACTGGGGGTGAGTGTCTGAAAAGTAGTTTCAGCGCTCCGCCCATCATCTCCTTGTGTTTGCTCTATTTCCTGTGAGGCGTCAATCTCTTCCCTTTGCCTCTGCTGCTAAAGAGTTAACTGAAGAGTATTCAAAACATGAGTTTCATGTTTTCACGAACACTGCTGGTGAGCAGGTTTCCCTCTACAGGCTACTGGTGACAGGGGAGGAGGAGACTGAGGGTTCTGAAGCACATCCCAGCTACAGAGTGTTTGTTGGAAGTGGCACTTTCTGGTTGGCTGAGGCGGTGCCCTACAGAGGCAGAACCTACCACTCCTGTCAGGGGTAGGTGATCACACTCACTGTATAGCCTGCGCCCACCCTTGGGTAGCTTGGCACTGAGCATTCAGGCTTATCACAGATGCAGTGTGTAAAGCATTGACATAACACTCTCACACAATAAATACACTGAGCGTCACAAATGAGACTTCTCACGTGGTGTATGTAAGTAAAGTTTGTATTCGACACACACATTAATTAACACAACATGAACATCATGTATTTCCGGGTATAAATCACATTTGGAAATATTACTAGCAGTACTAGGCCCAACAGTGTTAAAAAGAAATCAGTAGAATGCACACTTGGGAAAGATACTACTTTACCTCTCAGTACCCTTTTGCGGTGCGAAACGTTGTCAGAACTAGGCCTACCCTGGCAATTATTATAATTGAATACCACACAGTAACATTGTGCAGCCCAGATCGCAATGATATAAAAAATGTGTACATACAGATAATTATGACACTTTTAAACAGCACCATAGCCCAAGGCCGCATGGGTAAAAAACAATGTTGAACATATTACTCTTTTTGCAAGGAATTAGCGTGTAAAGCAACACCGCCATGACGTGTAATTATTAACAGATGGTCCTCGAGCATTTAATCCCACACACTCACTCAGCACGTTACGTGCTGCCATGGATATCAGGCAGGTCTGAATGCAGCGCACACACGCACACACACACACGCACACCGCACGACGGTACCACTGATATTTGGAAAGGTCAGTTGATAATACAAATGCAGACCCCGTGGCCCAAGCCCTCCTCCACCTGTCAGTTAACCCCGACTACCCTACACCCAAGGACTGGAGATAAACCACCCGCCTCCTGATACTAGGCCGATTGCGGCAGTAGTCACACTTACTCAGTGTCCAATGGGAAGAAGGTGGGGCTAGGTAACAGGGCTAGTTAGGAGGCAGTCGACACATGGGGGTTTGGCCACCACTCGGGAAGTTCACTCAGGGATGTGGAGCAGAAGCGCGCTGAGGGTGATAGTCATTCAATCAATGTGTTACCCCATGTGCTTTCCGTCACCAGGCCAGTCCTGCAAAACACAGGGGGGGTCACCTGCTTCCGATCACTCTTGGTAGCATTCCTCAGCCCAGTCAATTACTCTCCCCACTGAGGGCACAAAAAGAACAATCGATGAATGGGGGATGAAGCAGGGGAGCCACTCGGAAGAAGGAGGCACCCCGTTAGGAGCACGGTGATCAAAGTACCCAGGCAATCCGGGCACAATGGAATACCTTCCTGGTAATGACTCGCACCAGACAGTTCCGGTCACAACCAATGAAGAGTACCTCCCTGGAAATGAGGCACAAGATCTGGTGCAAGTTGATCTGAGTTGCACCAGACAATTTCGGTCACACACAATGAAAAGTTGCAAATTCTGTACCTCCCTCAAAATGAGGCACAACATCTGGTGCATGTTGATACGGGTCGCACCATACAATACCGGTCACATACAATGAAGAGTTGCAGATTCCATACCTCCCAGGAAATGAGGCACAATGCCTTGTGGGTGCCCGTTGATACAGGTTGCATCAGACAGTTCCGGTCACACACAATGAAGAGTTGTCTCTTCCTGGAAATGAGGCACAATGCCTGGTGTGCGTTGATACGGGTCGCTCCAGAGAATTCTGTCACATACACAGGCGCAAGTTTAGCAGTGCCAAATGAGGTAGAATGAGGCACTACTCTGGGTATGCACTCCCTTTGAGCGAATCGGACACCACATGCAATGAGCATGCAGTTGGCATGACGCACAATCGATGAAGGGGACCATGCTGGATCCCACAACTGGTGAATCCGCTTACCACCAACAAGACACTTATACGTGTTGAGGCCCACGCAATGCAGGGGCCACACTCCTTAGATGGGGCAATACTTTTGGGCCTTCGCACAAGGCAATCCAGTCTCCAGGGACAATGCTAAGTTCAATGCGCATGCCTCGCTAGCAGCTGGGATCCCGCAGACCAAGTTGGCACTTAAGAGGGCACTGCTTTCTTGGTGTCACAAGTAGACAGTGTGGGACCCTCACAGGAGGTCTTTGATGTCCCTTAGACGTCCACAAGAGAGCAGGGGGCAAGTCAACAAGCCCTTGGAGAGCACACTTCAGGGTGCCACACAACAGCAGGTAGTCAGACCAGGCCAGCCACTATTCAGAAAGGGTGCACGATCCCTTCCAATGGCAGTAATCCTCATTGTGGACATCAGATTCCTCTGGCAGTGTGCACCATGCAGTTCCAGGATGTCCAGTACCATGTCCCCCACAAGTGTATCTCTGCCCTGCTGAAGTATGTCACCAGTAGTTATACTGTAGTGTGGCTTTGAAGTTGAGGGTGGTTCAGAGGGTTTCCATTAGAACCACACATGCCTCCCCTAGATTTCAGTTCTGTCTGCCATGAGGCCATGGAATGCAGAACTTAATCTTTAGCTGGGTCATCATGATTGGGCTCTCAGAGGCCAAGTGTCAAAACCTCTCTCTCCAGTCTATCCAGCTAGGCCCTCAAATGGCAGAGGTCTGTTGTTCCAGTTGCATGACCATTGTCTATAGCTGTCTCTGGGGGAATGCACAGATGTGCTCCCCCAGTCTCCATCGTGGACTGGAGTCAAACTAAAAGCTACACAGAGTTTTAGAGCAGAGAAAAGAAAACTTTCTAGAAGTGCCATTTCTAAGCTATTAATGTCAAATACCTCTTTACCACAGGAGAGGGTTTGTCATTGTGAATCTAATGATAGGAAACACTATGAGTCTGCTCCACTGCAATCCACTATTGCAACCTGAAGTAATTTCTATCATTCTCCCATGTTAACCTATGGGAAGGGCAAACCTCATAGGTAGTGAAAACACACATGGGTGTTCTTCACTACCTGGGCAGAGAAAACACATGTGTGTTTGCCCCGTCTTTCATCTACCACTGGCTTCACCCCTTAAGACTTACCCCAGGGGTGCCCTAGTGGTATTGAAAGATCCCTCAGGATTGGCCCGTGGTTTGGAAATGCCAACCTGAGCATGAGTGCAATTGTGCACACACAGGCCTGCATGGCAGGGCAGGTTTGACACGTTTAAAAACCTCACAAGTGCAAGTGCGCACTCACAGACCTGCAATCACAGGCTTGTGACATGTTTAAAAATATCAGGTAAGCACCACTTCCTAATGTGTGTAGGAAGGGCGCACGCATTTTCATACTGCATTTACAGTGGCAAAGTGCCCAGAGCCCAAAGGCCACTAAAAGAGAATCAGCAAACCCCAGTGTTGTCCCTAGGGAAGAGCCGACCTCCTAGGTAGGGAATACCTACATGGGGGTTCTTCACTACCTGGGCAGGGAACACCCATGTGTACCTGCCCTGCCTTTCACCCACCACTTGTTCCACCCCTCAGAGCTTACCCTAGGGGTGCTGTAGTGGTACTGGAAGGCCCACTCAAGGTTGGCTAATGAATTAGAAGTGCCAACCGGAGCATAAGCGCAACAACACACCCGTAGGCCTGCAATGGCAGGCCTGATACATGTTTGAAAGGCTATTCTGGTGGGTGGCACAATCGGTGCTGAGTCCCACCATTAGCCAGTGCAGTACCTGCCCTGGCTATTTGGTGTACCTTTTTACAGGGCACTCACAGGCAAAGGGTGTGCACGCTTTCCCACTGAATTACAGTGTGAAAGCGTCCAGAGTCCTAAGGGCACAAAAAGAGAATCAGCAAAAACCAGGAGGAAAAAAAGAAAAACGTTTTAGGGAAATCCCCTAAGAGGGCCAAGTCCAACAGCATTGTTTCCAAATACAACACTCTGAAGCTGGATGTCTGGATTGTGCATGTGTAAGGGGCGTAGTTCAACTACAGTCTTCTCATACAGGAGCAATCCATTTTATTTAGAAGGCATACCGTGCATGCCTCAGGGAGCACAATATGTCTGCTAAAATGTGGCTCTCAGTGTGCCAATGACAAGCTGCACAGAGCAGGAGGGGCAAAATGCCCAGCACTGTCCAGCGTCTGATAGGGCTGTGCTTCCAGTCCTATCAAGAAGCTGCAAGATGGCTTGTGGTGGGCTTTTCCATTTTCAAGCCCTCCCTTGCTGCTCATGTGACTTTGCGCTGGGAATTATGGCTTGCCGGTTCTAATGCCCAGCCCAAGATTTCTGCTCTGCTGCTGCCATGGAGCCTCTGAGTTGCCATTTAAGGAAGCAATGTAAGTACAAATAAATGTTGTTTGTATGTGCATGTATGTGCTGTTTTAGTACATTTGGGAGCGATTGATAGCGACTGAGATTGAATTAGAATGTGTGTGATTGTGCTTGAGAGTGAAAGAGAGTGGGAATTTGTTTGTGAGCGTGCATGAATAGGTGTAAATTAGGCAAAGCAGTGGGCGAAGGACTGCGAGTGCATTATAAGGAATGAGGGATTATAGATTCTGAGAGGACATGGACTGTGTGACTATCAGTGGTGCAGCAGGCGCAGTTGCCCCTGGGCCCAGATTCATTGAGTCTGAAAGAGTGAGTGTATTTTTGTAAGTGAGAATGAGAACCAGTGAGTATTAGCATGTTTGTGTGTGAATAACTGTGAGTGGGAGTGAGTATGAGTGGGCAAATGTGGGTTACAATGAGAGAGGCGGAAGAGAGTGACTGCAAGAGGGAGTGAGTGGGAGTGAGTAAGAGTGTGTTTGTTTGTGTGTTTATGATTGTGAGTCTGCCGCTGGCCATAGCATACTCAATCTAATTCTGGGCTTATAGCGCCACCCAAGGGAACATGTTACTTTTCTTATATTAGAGATGATCCACACCATAAGAGTGGACACCCATGGCCAAATGCAGGCCCAGACATACTAGAAGTAATTCTTGGCATGGCTGCTCTGGAACAATGCCGGTGCTTGCATACTGGGGGAATTCTTGGCATGGGGTCCCCTGTGGGAAAATGCTTTCACTGGGATTGTGGAGGAAATTCTTGGCATAAGGGAGGGCACCCAAGACAGAAGGGAGGGCACCCAAGGCAAAACTAATAAACTATTATTTCAAGAAACATGGAGTGGACATATGACTCCTTTGCTTGGGTTTAATGAATATAGTCTCCTGGCAGTGCAAACTAATAAATGAGGTCGTGCAAAGTGTGGACTGTCGTGCAAAGTGCGGACTGTCGTGCAAAGTGTGGACTGTCGTGCAAAGTGCGGACTGTCGTGCAAAGTGTGGACTGTCGTGCAAAGTGCGGACTGTCGTGCAAAGTGCGGACTGTCGTGCTACATTGTGGATGACCTAAATTCAGTAGTGGATGTGGTGGACTTTGATCTGCAGACCCAGAAATACTGGAAGAAATACTTGACATAAAGGGACACCTATGGAAAATGCTGACATATGAAGACAATGCTTTGCCTTAGAGATGGCAGACATGGAATATCGGGGCGAGTGGACGTGTTGGGGGAAGCAAAATGTGATAAAACGCTGCCTCTGAAATACTGGATGTAATTTGTGATCTATGGGCCATCCATGGTATTTGGGGAATACCAATGTCAAAATTCAGGCACTGGAATATTGTATGTAATTATTGTCATAGGTGGAACCCATAACAACCTGCTGGCATTGGCACGATGAAGGTAATTCTTAATATATGATCAACTCTCATGGCAAATTTAGATTTAATAAAATGGGGTGACCTCTTAGCATGTATTATTGCCCACCACTTTTAAAGAGCACCAGCCAACAATGAGTTTTACTGCTGACTATTGCAGTTCCCACTCAGGAGGCAAAGCAGACCTCGTGTGTTCACGCTATGTCTAAAAATATACGTCTTTAAACAGAAGCCATCATTTACATTAATTTCAACATTTTAAGGCACCAAATCAACCAACCCAAAAATAAAATTAAATGACCTTTGTCTGCCCTCCCTTCTGTGAAACTTGCGGGCACATAGCACATGTCTGTGTGCTGCAGGAGCAGGCATAGAAGAAAGACTGACTATCCTGTGATGATGGAACTGATGTGACGTAGCTTGCTGTTTGCCATGCACCCAGTCCACTGAGCTGTCTTACCTATGGCTTCCATCTGTAAGCCATGGTCGCTGTCAGTAGCGATGCGGGGGGGGGGCAGTGTTGCACCACCTCAAAATGAACATGCTGCTTATTCTTTTAGCATGGAGACTGGTGTTTACTTTTTGGTCTCTTACTGCAAAGTGAGAGGATTTTGTAAAGTGAACTATGTGACAATCTTGCTAGGATGCGGGGAGTGTGAAAGGGAAGGTTGTAGAATGCCAATTTGTCTTAACACACAACAAAATGTAAATTCATGTAAATGAACTGTGCAAATATTTCACAATTTGGCAGCAGTTATGAAAGCACAAATTAAGGACATTCTTTTTGTAATTCTGAAGTGTGATGAAGCAAAGATTTTAATAGGATCAAAATAAATCAAAACCCTTTACTTGGTGATGCGCAAAAGATTAATATTCTCTTAAACCTGATTTTCACTAATATTATCGTTTGTGCGCTATATAGTTTTATCAATATTTCAACAAGGGAGCCCCAAGCATCACTGGGGACCTGGGTAATCACTATAACAACAAGCACACTGGTCCATAGTAACAATGCTGAAGATGCAAAGAACCAAATGGTGAATAACATTTATTCAAAGGCATTTATGGAAAACAACTTCAAGACACATAGCCACACTGTGAATATGGGTGCAAAATAAACATGCCTGGTGCTCCCTTTGGAGGTGACACACTCAAGTGATAAATCATGATCAACAAGTGTATCAACAAGCACATGAACAGCACGGCCCGTTACAGGAACTTCTCAACAATCATATAGGGCCCGTGTTTTTAAAGTTTCGATCCCAATTAAAATGGCCGGATCATCATCAGGACTCAGGGTGATGCCACAAGCCAGAGAGAGAAATTATGAAAGGTTACTAAAGGGGGGGTGGGGGAGGGGGGGGGGGTTTACAAGCATCAGGAACAGGGCGGGCGGGAATGGCCTGAGCTGGAAACTTGCTGGAGACCCATAGGGGGCTTCAATCATTCCGCAGTGGGAGGCACGCGTATGGTCTGGGACTGGCAGGATGGAGTCCTTTTGAGACACTGAGTTCTCCAAGGGGAACTCATTGTCCCAAAATGACTGCATGCTGTCAGTCGGCTCTACCCCGCTTCTCTGTTTTTTGGCTGATTCAAGCCCAGTGAAGGAATCTGGCACTCAACCTTGAGACCCAGACCACACGTGTACCTCCCACTGAGGGCTGGGTGGAGCCCCCTATGGGTATCCAGCATATTTCCAGCTCAGGACATTCCTGCTGTGTAACACTGTATAGTTTTATCAGTAAAATTGCATGTCTGTGCAAATTAAGTTCCCAATGGAAAATCTACTGTCTGCTAATGACAGTGCGCTACCACACCTTGTTTTAGTCAAATATTTGTAAACAGTGTGCTGCAAAATGCGCCACCCGCCATACCACCCCCTCACCACTCTCCTGCTGAACACATTTGGTACATTTGTTCTTTATGAGACACTTGGATTTTTCACAATTCTTGTGACTTCAGTGATGTAACATTGATGGCAGCGCCCCCACCAGCACCACTGGTGATGAGAGGGTGAAGATGCAGGGCGCACACGGTGGCACATAGGACTGATGCACCAAAGGCAGATTCCGCAGGAAGTCAGGCAGCGCCCTTTGTGGAAGGGACAGGCACAGGATACGGCACAGGGTGCTCTTGTGGAAGCGAATAAACATAGCGGAGGCACAACAGTGATGGAGTGGCAGTGCGCAAGCGCGGTGGGGGTCAGGCACTCCGTCGATGCAGAATGCAAGAGTCTGCAGGCTTCCCTAGATTTCGGCAGCCAGATTTAGCCTGTATCTTCCGTACCCAGAAGGTACAGGCACTGCGGCAGGCCAGCCTGTCAGAAGGCCACCAGCAGGTGTGGGTGTAAGCGGCAGGCACTCTGAGATGCAGGCAGAGCCGTGTCCAGGCAGGCAGGGGCAAGGGTTTTCATGTGCTCCAGCCTGTCATAGTCTGTCTCCAGCCTTGAACAGAAGCAGTCTCGGAGGATGCAGTCACGTGGGTTTTGATAGGCAGTGCAGGCACGAAGTGTAGTTTGAGGGGGGTGCAGGCAGAGGAAGCAGTTAGATGTGTGTACAGAAAGGCCGGATGCCCATGCAAGGGTACAATCACAGTGGGTGCCAGCAATGGGTGACGTCACAAGATGGTACAGGCAGACATACAGTGCAGTCACAGAGTGAAAGTTGGCAGAGTGTACCCAGAAAGTGCACCAGTGAAGACAGAGAGCAGGCCACGGGCACGCTGTACTTCATTGCCACAGCACAGAGGACTGCTCCTCATTGGCTGGCGCCAGCCCGACAGTGAATATTATTAACTGTACAATTACTTAAAATCATTACAGTAAAAACAATCAGCATATAAAAGCTAAAAAAGTAATAAAAACTGCAATTTATAAATAGATAAATTTGCTACCCCGGCCCAGCGCCCACCTAATCTGTATACCCCAAAGTTTATAGTCTTGGTCGAATGACCTTGCACATGTTCATGGAGCCCCCAATGATCCATGCAGTTAGGCTATGTTGCAAGTCTTTAGGCCGTTCGTCTTGATGCTCTGGTTAAAATGGCGCTGTCTTGGGGAGCATACTGGAGGTGCGAGAGTCACGGTGCTAGTTGAAAGCCCATCAGCTTTTTCCGGCTAGATTTGCAATGCTCATCGCCAAGGATTTGCTGCATTCAATTAGCGGCTTTTAGGGCGGTCCTGAATTGATGGATGAACTTCCCTAGTCTTGCTAGGGTCGACGTATTTGTGTTGGACAAGCATAAAGCTGACGCTTCGCTACAGGAAGTTGACCCTTTAGCCACACAGGGCTCGCTACTCGAAGACTCACAGTGCCTGCTACTCAAAGGCTCACAATGCCTGCCACTCAAAGACTTAAAGTGCCTGCTGCTCGAAGGCTTACAGTCCCTGCTACTCGAAGGCTCACAGTGCTTGCTACTCAAAGGCTCACAGTGCCTGCTTGCCAAAGGCTCACAGTGCCTGCTACTGAAAGGCTCCCAGTGCCTGCTACTTAAAGGCTCACAGTGCCTGCTACTTAAAGGCTCACAGTGCCTGCTACTGGAAGGCTCACAGTGCCTGCTACTCAAAGGCTCACAGTGCCTGCTAGCCAAAGGCTCACAGTGCCTGCTACTGGAAGGCTTCCAGTGCCTGTTACTTAAAGGCTCACAGTGCCTGCTAGCCAAAGGCTCCCAGTGCCTGCTACAGGAAGGCTCCCAGTGCCTGCTACCTAAAGGCTCACAGTGCCTGCTAGCTAAAGGCTCACAGTGCCTGCTACTGGAAGGCTCACATTGCCTGCTACTCAAAGGTGCACAGTGCCTGCTACTGGAAGGCTCACAGTGCCTGCTACTCAAAGGCTCACTGTGCCTGCTGCTCGAAGGCTCACAGTGCCTGCTGCTCGAAGGTACACAGTGCCTGCTGCTCGCTCACAGTGCCTGCTACTCAAAGGCTCACAGTGCCTGCTGCTGTAAGGCTCACAGTGCCTGCTACTCAAAGGTTTACAGTGCCTGCTACTCAAAGGCTCACATTGCATGCTACTCAAAGGCTAACAGTGCCTGCTGCTGTAAGGCTCTCAGTCCCTGCTACTCACAGGCTCACTTGGGGCCAGAGGCCCCCAACCCATGAGAAGAAAGGACAAGGCTACATTTCTTCCCAGCACATGGCCTGGGGGCTGAAGCATGGGATGGCAGGATTTCTCTCAGCCTGTGACTGAAGATGGCTGCCTGTCTCCGTGGAGTGAAGAGCGCCCCCGCCCAAACCCGGGGCCAGTTCCCACTGCAGCTCCAGTGTCTGGACAACAGCGAGGGGCTCGGTTCCTTAAGGATCTGGTGCTGTCTGGTGGGCTTACATCTTTGTGAGGGGCCATCCGAGGTCCCCTCCCACTGGCTGGCCTCTCCTCGGTTGGTTTCCGGCAGGGCAGCCTGGCACCACAGACTGAGGCGTGTTTGTGATAGGGTTGCCAACCCCTGGCAGTGCCTTCCTCATGTGCATTGTAGCGCTTTCCAATGCCGATTTTGTTTTGCACTATGCAGGGCGTTGCCATGTATGTGTCGCCGTGAACAGCTCCAGGCAGAGCATTTGCCTCCTGTTCTTTAAAGGGGGTCTGGAAGCTCACGGTGAAAGGTAGGCGAGCCTCCTCCTCGTGCTCAAGGTTTGCTTAAATATCATACATTGGGTACTTGTGCTGTCAGATACTTCCCAGGTCTGAGGCATATTCTGGGGAAAGATAACAAAGATGGGAGGGCAGGTGATTGAAATTCATAAGCTGGTCTTAATCGTCAGGCAACGGCGCTACTCGGGAGCAGAGCGCTTTGATATACCAGACGATGCAGACATCGGTCGGGTGTCAGCTGCATCGCAGGTGGAGAGGAGAGTAGCCATGAGGCAAAGGGATTAGCAGTGTGAGCCGACTAGGGGGCGGGTAGCTCGGACTTATTGTGTTAGTTCAAGCGCCAGACACGGCGCCACAGTATCTGGTGCCCCGGGTATGCCTACCTGTTGCACGAAAGGTCAAGTGCCTCTGCGGTGGCAATATGAGGGAAGTATCTGACACGACTCTTTTTAGCACCCCTTTTTGAGTTGATACTCGGTCATGCTGTCAGGGGACACGGCGGCTCCACTCGCACAGGCACGCAATGACAGCGGGAGAACTACAATTCCCGGCAGCCTCGAGCGGACGTCCGACGTCAGACGCTCCACCTCACGTGATGCAGGAAGACTCGGGATAAGGCGAGGCTGTGGCTACAGACACTGCCGATTATTCGTTTTGTCCGAGGATGGATGATGGCCATATCTCCCGTGATCCTGGTCGGGTAAGGGTGCCTATTGCACCACTGGTTCCTGTGTAACTCGGGGAGTTTCTCTAACGCTGTATTTACACTTTGGGAGCATACCAGGCTTGGGTGCTCATTTCCTTTTTTCCCTACGTTGGTGAGCTCTCCGTTTGTGGTAAACATAAGAGCTCTTGCGAGGGAATATTATTTAGCGATCGTGTTTCATATGTACTGGAGGCCATTTGGATGAGATTCAAGTGGGTGTACATTACTTGATTTCCCTATGTTGGCGAACTCTTCACTGTACCTTGCCCACAGAGTTCATGCGAGGGAAATAGTAGTGTCCATTGTATATTCGGTAACGGTGTTACCGTTCGTGTGTATCAATAACGGCAAGAGGTTCTTGCTGTTGATGAGAGTGAAGTGAACTCTCAGATTTGGTTTCTTTATATCCCGGAGGTTCCTGGAAGTAATCCTATTAAGTAAACAAATAACCACACAGACTATCGTTACTAACAATGCCGATGAGAGTACTTGTTTTGCTTGTTTATATCTGATGTGGTTTATCCTCTTTCTACGCTCTATTCTTTTCCTCCACAGGGGTGATATAGACAGAGGTTCTTCAGAGCAACTGCCTTAACCCCTAAATACCAGGTATAGATAGGGGAGTCTAATGCATGTACTAAACACCGGCACAGTAAAGTAATCACCTCATGAATCCTTTATGTTTTCTAGCAAATGGTATGAAGTAGAGGTTACAAGCTCATCACCCCTGTTAGCCGGCAATCTTTTCTTTCGTTACAGGTTAGTGGAAGTATGGGCATAATGGAGAATTAAAGTAGTATGGGAGGTGAAAAGGTCAGGATAGTAATATATTCTTTTGTGTTTTACAGGTCTCCCTCCCCGCTGTCCCCATCCTTCCCTTCCCCGCTTAACCACCCTTTAGTCTGTGTGAATTCATATCCAGACTTGGGGCTGTTGAGAGGTGGACCCCTATGAGCATCGGTTCGATCCTGAGGATACGTTCAGGCACGGGACAGAATAATCGGCCCACGAATAGATTTATCCTCCCGGTCGAGCTGATCCTACGATGGCCACTTTAGACGCCGTTATGGCAGCGCTAGCTACAATGCAGGTCGAGCTTACGGCTTCACGTAATGAAACAGCTGCTTTGCAGGCGAGGGTAGATAGGATGCAACGAAATCCTTTTGATTTTGGTAATCCATCACAGCCCACAGCTGGTTCTATGGTGGTGGAGATCCCTACACCCATACCTCTTGCACCACCAGAAAAATTTACAGGAGACATACATAAGGTTCAGGTCTTCATAACACAAATCCTGCTCCATTTCAACTGTAAGCCTAAATTGTTTTCTACAAACCAGGCAAGAGTAGCCTTTCTCATTTCATACCTGGCCGGAGACGCTGCTCAATGGGCAGTTCCATTTGTTAGAAGAGACGATCCTATGTTACATGACTGGGAGGCTTTCAGGGAGGAGTTCGAAAAGACCTTCGATCGCAGAGCAGACACCTTCTCGGCAGATCGGGAATTACTCGAATTGAAACAAGGGAATAAAGACTTGATAGGATATCTGAACGTCTTTAGAAGATTGGTAGCGGAAACACAGTGGCCCGAAAGTAAGCAATCCGCTATCTTTTATCAAGGTCTTCGGGAGGAATTAAAGGATGTGATCGCACAAGTGGATCCCCAACCTACTACGTGCTCCGCTTTGATCGAGTTGACAATGCGTCTGGACCATAGATTGAGGGAGAGAAGAGGGGAAGGGAGGAAAAAAGAGAGATATTCCCCCCGATTCGAAAGAACAAGGCCCCTGGATCCGGGGGTAGCCTCCTCCGAACCGATGGAAATCGGAACCGTGCGGGCATCTCTGACTGTGGATGAGAGAGAATATAGAAGAAAAAACGGGTTATGTTTGTATTGTGGGAAGAAGGGACACTACCTACGAGAGTGCCCGGTAAAACCCAAATTCAGCCGTTCACGCCTGGGAACATCCGTTGGGAACAGCACTAAGCCCTTGACGGGAAACTGAAGAGCTCGGGATGTGAAGAAGGGGTGTCTCTGAGCATGATGTGTATCCCTTCCCTAAAGAAAGAACCTTTTTCGGTTACAGAACATTTCTTCATACCCTTGGTAGTGTATATAAACCAAGAACCTTGTTCCACACAAGCCATGGTGGACTCCGGGGCCACGGGTTGTTTTATGGATATTGAAGAGGCCCGCAGATTAGGGGTACAGCTTGTTTCGAAGTCTATCCCTGAGGGTGTGTTTGCGGTGGATGGCAAACAACTGGACTCTGGTCCCATACGTCAGGCCACCGAGCCGTTTGTAGTGGAATGCGACCAAGGACATCAAGAACTTCTATCTTTTAATATCATCCAAGCACCGTCATATGGAATCATACTAGGATTACCTTGGCTCTCCACACACAACCCCACCATCGACTGGGAACAGAAGACTCTGATCATGGATTCAGACTATTGCAAAAACCATTGCTTGCAGGCTTTCGAGCTACCTACTCAGACCTTGGAGAACCAGCATCACATTGCCACTGCAGCAGAGAAGAAGACGGATCTATCCTCCTGCTACCAGCAGTTTGAAGACGTCTTTGATGATCAGATGGCTGAAGTACTTCCCCCCCACAGACCCTACGATTGCAGGATTGATCTAGTGCCAGGGTCGGTGGTTCCTTGTGGCCGGGTTTATGCCTTAACGGAACCTGAAAACAAACACTTACGCCAGTATTTGGATAAATACTTGGCTTTGGGATTCATACGTCCGTCCAGTTCACCAGCGGCCTCTCCGTTATTTTTTATACCCAAGGCGAACGGAGAGCTACGAACGTGTATTGACTTTCGTGCCTTGAACACCATTACCATACGCAACCAATACCCGCTCCCATTAATATCGGTATTGTTGGAGCAGGTGAAAGGGGCGGTGATATTTACGAAACTGGACCTCCGTGGAGCCTATCATCTGGTGAGGATGCGTGAAGGAGATGAGTGGAAGACGGCCTTCAAGACTCGGTATGGGTTGTACGAGTACTTAGTTATGCCATTCGGTTTATGCAATGCGCCTGCGGCGTTCCAGTTTTTTCTCAACGACGTTCTACGAGCATATCTGGACCAGATAGTCGTGGTGTCACATAAATCACCATGGCAACGAAAAGACATGTGAAAAGGTCTTACGGCAGTTCTGGTGGCCTTCTCTTCGACGAGATATTCCTGTATGGATAAAGAACTGCATCGTGTGTGCTCAAACCAAAACTCCCAAAGGCAAACCCCAAGGGCTATTACAACCGCTACCCACTCCAGACGTTCCATGGGAGAGGTTTTCGTTGGATTTCATCGTGGGCCTCCCTAAAGACAAGGAACATACGGTTATTCTGGTAATCATCGATTATTTAACGAAACTGGGGCATTTTGTAGCCTGCAAACAAATCCCTACAGCAGGACAATTAGCCAAACTATTGATGATACATGTGGTGAGATTGCATGGCCTCCCTCGGGTGATTGTGTCGGACCGTGGACCCAGTTCACCGCCAAATTCTGGAAAGTATGGTGCTCGGCTTTGCAAATCTCCTCCGCCTTGTCCACCAGTTTCCACCCCCAAACAGACGGGCAGACGGAAAGACTGAACCAGACATTGAAACAGTACTTACGTAGCTATGTAGAGAGCAACACCGATGCCTGGGTGGAGTTGTTATGGTTGGCAGAAATAGCGTACTTATGGGTATCACCCCCGATATATACCGTTCTTTACACCAGGTAGGAGTGAACGTATCCCAGAAGTACATGAAAGGATAGTTCAGATACAGAAGATATTGCAACACACAAAAAAACACTTAGTACACGCTAAGGACCTATACAAGAAACAAGCTGACAAACACCGCATACCAGGGCCCGCCTACAAAAAAGGGGATCTAGTGTGGCTATCGACACGCAACATTCGATTTAAAAGGTATAGCGTGTTTAATCCAAGGTTCATAGGCCCCTACAGAGTAGTAAGGATTATTAACCCAGTGGCGGTGAGACTTGCATTACCATCCCATATGAGAATCCATCCAGTGTTCCATGTCTCTTTGTTAAAACCGGCGTGTGGCCCGGCACGCCAGAAACCAGCTCCTGTGTGGATAGATCAGGACGAGGAGTATGAGGTAGCATGTGTTCTGGACTCCAAGATTAGTCGCAATACCCTCTGGTTTCTGATTGCCTGGAAAGGGTACGGTGCGGAGGAGAACTCTTGGGAGCCTGAGTCTTCGGTGCATGCTCCAAGGTTAGTTGCTGCGTTTACAAACGACACCCTGACAAGCCTTGTGCCTGCCTGTGCTCTCCGGGAGGGGGATGTACTGTCAGGGGACACGGCGGCTCCACTCGCACAGGCACGCAATGACAGCGGGAGAACTACAATTCCCGGCAGCCTCGAGCGGACGTCTGACGTCAGACGCTCCACCTCACGTGATGCAGGAAGACTCGGGATAAGGCGAGGCTGCGGCTACAGACACTGCCGATTATTCGTTTTGTCCGAGGATGGATGATGGCCATATCTCCCGTGATCCTGGTCGGGTAAGGGTGCCTATTGCACCACTGGTTCCTGTGTAACTCGGGGAGTTTCTCTAACGCTGTATTTACACTTTGGGAGCATACCAGGCTTGGGTGCTCATTTCCTTTTTTCCCTACGTTGGTGAGCTCTCCGTTTGTGGTAAACATAAGAGCTCTTGCGAGGGAATATTATTTAGCGATCGTGTTTCATATGTACTGGAGGCCATTTGGATGAGATTCAAGTGGGTGTACATTACTTGATTTCCCTATGTTGGCGAACTCTTCACTGTACCTTGCCCACAGAGTTCATGCGAGGGAAATAGTAGTGTCCATTGTATATTCGGTAACGGTGTTACCGTTCGTGTGTATCAATAACGGCAAGAGGTTCTTGCTGTTGATGAGAGTGAAGTGAACTCTCAGATTTGGTTTCTTTATATCCCGGAGGTTCCTGGAAGTAATCCTATTAAGGAAACAAATAACCACACAGACTATCGTTCCTAACAATGCCGATGAGAGTACTTGTTTTGCTTGTTTATATCTGATGTGGTTTATCCTCTTTCTACGCTCTATTCTTTTCCTCCACAGGGGTGATATAGACAGAGGTTCTTCAGAGCAACTGCCTTAACCCCTAAATACCAGGTATAGATAGGGGAGTCTAATGCATGTACTAAACACCGGCACAGTAAAGTAATCACCTCATGAATCCTTTATGTTTTCTAGCAAATGGTATGAAGTAGAGGTTACAAGCTCATCACCCCTGTTAGCCGGCAATCTTTTCTTTCGTTACAGGTTAGTGGAAGTATGGGCATAATGGAGAATTAAAGTAGTATGGGAGGTGAAAAGGTCAGGATAGTAATATATTCTTTTGTGTTTTACAGGTCTCCCTCCCCGCTGTCCCCATCCTTCCCTTCCCCCGCTTAACCACCCTTTAGTCTGTGTGAATTCATATCCAGACTTGGGGCTGTTGAGAGGTGGACCCCTATGAGCATCGGTTCGATCCTGAGGATACGTTCAGGCACGGGACACATGCCCAGCTTGTTGCAGTTAGGTGGGACAAGTGACTGAATTCCCTGTAGTTTATCCTTTTTCTTTAAAGTTTGAGTTTATTAAAGAATAACAAGAAAAAAACAGCAATAAAATGAATAGAACAAATCCTATTTAACATAATATTTTGTAAAGAAAGCAATAATATGTAAGGATAGAACTATCATGCTGTATACAAAGAGAGAAAATACACAATATAAACAATAAGGGGAAAGGCAAGGGAAGGGGAGCATTATATAATTAATATATAACCATTAAGAGTAAAAGATATAAGAGATAAATACTTTAACATTGTAAGCATACAATAATTGAGTTTGAGTAACGTGATAAAAACATAGGGGTGTAAACACCTTCTAATTATCTAGGAATATAGAGGCAAAGGGAGAAATTAAGGTGGTTTCCGTACTTCATCTGATACGTTCGTAATTTTAGCATTAGAAGAGGCAGACAAAGATAAATATATTGTTAATGGGAGCCATAAAAAATCTCTTTTAATTGCTAGAGATATAGGGGAGACATAATTAGTGTCTAGTCGATGATGAAAACAGACAGCGTTCCACCAGGATCTGAAAGTGACTTTATCTGCCTGCTTCCAATTTGAGGTTATTAAATGAAGAGCAATAGCTAACAATAAATCTAAAAGTTTAAAACTCAGTGGTGACGGGGGCCATTGGGGTGATAGAGTGCCTAGGAATATATTTGTTAAGGAAAAAGGGACCTGAACTTTGAAAATAGTCTTAATTTGGGACCAGACCAACTGCCAAAATTGGTGGATTGGGGGACACTCAAACAACATATGCTTTAAGTCGGCAGAAGGACAGGGGCAGGACCAACAAGTAGAGGACATATCTGGTGAAAAGGATGCTAGAATCACTGGAGAAAATTGCACCCGTTGATAAGTGAAGTAAAGGGTTTGTGTAGTATTCACAGCACGGGCTGTTTTGTGAAGCTTAGACCATAATTTGTCCCATGTAGTGATTGGCCAATTTTGTGATAAATCCTTTTCCCAAGCCAATTCAATTTTAGATTTGAGTCTGTCTGGGGGTATCTGTGAAGATTTGTATATAGTGGAAGCAGAGGGGGAAGTGTCCAATATTGAAGATAGATTTTTGTAATTTGCAGGAAAGTTAGAAGATCTTGGTAAAGTAAGGGGATATTGATTGAGGGAGGAACATAGAAGATTATATTGCAATCTAGAAGACGCTGGTAACGAAAATTTTGTTTGGAGATCAGAAAAAGAGAGGGGTTGATCGTCAAGTAGAAGCTGAGATATCCAACGTAAGCCTTTAGAACGCCAATTTTTCCTGTATATAGAGCGATTATGGATTCGTAATGATTTGTTATGCCAAATGCGTTGTTGTTGATAGGAGTTAGTTGAGGGATATGATGATGGTAAGAGAGGAATCAAGAGTTTACGAGAGTGGGAAACGACAGGAGAACGTAAAGATGAAATGTTAGTAGTGATAGCAAGGATTTCCTGGAAATCGAAAGGGGCAATAAGAAATTTCTCTATTTCTAACCATAATGGAGGATGAGTAGGGAGCTCCATAGAGAACCAACGAGCAGAGTGATAAGTTTTAAAATCAGGAAACCTAAGACCTCCATTAAGTCTATCTTTTTTAAAGAAGATAGAGCTATACGTGGGGCTTGCCTTTCCATAAAAATGTCGTTAAGTTAGCATCAATTTTCTTGAAGTAATATCCAGGAATATGTATTGGAATCATGGAGATAGTATATAATATAAGAGGAGAGAGCATCATTTTAATCGATTCCAATCGACCCCACCAAGAGAGAAAAAGGGGGTGCCAACGTGTAATGGCATCATTCAATGTTTTGGTGATATAATCAAAATTTAATTTTAGTGTTTCAGGTCTTAACGGGGCGAACCACAAGTCCAAATATTTTATTTTAGATGACTGCCATGAAAAACCAGAATGGACAAAGAAATGTTTTTGACATAAAACATTTAAAGGCAAGACTTCACATTTGTTGGTATTAAGACGGTAGCCTGAGAGTTGAGAAAAGGAGGCTACTTGTTGAAGAAAAGGGGGGAGAGAGGTTGCAGGGTTAATGAAAGAATGTCATCAGCGTATACCGACATTTTGACTTGACGTGTACCGAAATGAAATCCTGAAATATGATCATCTTGTCTAATCTTAGTTAAAAAGGGTTCTAATGCTATGACAAATAACAAAGGTGATAAGGGACACCCTTGCCAAACTCCTCTAAGCAAAGGGAAGTAATCAGAAGTTTTACCGTTAACAAATATTGAAGCTTTAGGTCCTGAGTATAACAAGGCAGTATAAAATTGCACCCGTTGATGAGTGAAGTAAAGGGTTTGTGTAGTATTCGCAGCATGGGCTGTTTTGTGAAGCTTAGACCATAATTTGTCCCATGTAGTGATTGGCCAACTTTGTGATAAATCCTTTTCCCAAGCCAATTCAATTTTTGATTTGAGTCTGTCTGGAGGCATCTGTAAAGATTTGTATATAGTGGACGCAGAGGGGGAAGTGTCCAATATTGAAGATAGATTTTTGTAGTTTGCAGGAAAGTTAGAAGATCTTGGTAAAGTAAGGGGATATTGATTGAGGGAGGAACATAGAAGATTATATTGCAATATAGAAGACGCTGGTAACGAAAATTTTGTTTGGAGATCAGAAAAAGAGAGGGGTTGATCGTCAAGTAGAAGCTGAGATATCCAACGTAAGCCTTTAGAACGCCAATTTTTCCTGTATATAGAGCGATTATGGATTCGTAATGATTTGTTATGCCAAATGGGTTGTTGTTGATAGGAGTTAGTTGAGGGATATGATGATGGTAAGAGAGGAATCAAGAGTTTACGAGAGTGGGAAACGACAGGAGAACGTAAAGATGAAATGTTAGTAGTGATAGCAAGGATTTCCTGGAAATCGAAAGGGGCAATAAGAAATTTCTCTATTTCTAACCATAATGGAGGATGAGTAGGGAGCTCCATAGAGAACCAACGAGCAGAGTGATAAGTTTTAAAATCAGGAAACCTAAGACCTCCATTAAGTCTATCTTTTTTTAAAGAAGATAGAGCTATACGTGGGGCTTGCCTTTCCATAAAAATTTCGTTAAGTTAGCATCAATTTTCTTGAAGTAATATCCAGGAATATGTATTGGAATCATGGAGATAGTATATAATATAAGAGGAGAGAGCATCATTTTAATCGATTCCAATCGACCCCACCAAGAGAGAAAAAGGGGTGCCAACGTGTAATGGCATCATTCAATGTTTTGGTGATATAATCAAAATTTAATTTTAGTGTTTCAGGTCTTAACGGGCGAACCACAAGTCCAAATATTTTATTTTAGATGACTGCCATGAAAAACCAGAATGGACAAAGAAATGTTTTTGACATAAAACATTTAAAGGCAAGACTTCACATTTGTTGGTATTAAGACAGTAGCCTGAGAGTTGAGAAAAGGAGGCTACTTGTTGAAGAAAAGGGGGAGAGAGGTTGCAGGGTTAATGAAAGAATGTCATCAGCGTATACCGACATTTTGACTTGACGTGTACCGAAATGAAATCCTGAAATATGATCATCTTGTCTAATCTTAGTTAAAAAGGGTTCTAATGCTATGACAAATAACAAAGGTGATAAGGGACACCCTTGCCAAACTCCTCTAAGCAAAGGAAGTAATCAGAAGTTTTACCATTAACAAATATTGAAGCTTTAAGGCCTGAGTATAACAAGGAAATTAAAGCAATCAACTTAGGAGAAAAGCCCGCCCATGTTAATGCATGGAACATAAAATCCCAGCCAATTCTATCAAAGGCCTTTTCTGCATCCAAAGCGATAGCAGCAATAGGATAATCTAAGGATGAGGCTTTGCTTAAGACATTGAAGAAGACCTGAGAATTGTCAGAGGCTAGTCTTCCTTTAACGAAGCCTGATTGTTCAGGGCAAATCAGATCAGGTAAAACGGGATCAATACGAAGTGCCAAAATCTTTGCAAAGATCTTGTAGTCAGTACTAACTAGGGAGATAGGTCGATAATTCTTACATAGAGAGTGATCTTTATCTTCCTTTGGGATTAAGCATATCAAAGCTTCTTGAAAAGTGCCCTGAGACGATCCATTATCAGAGAAAGATTTAAATAAAAGTAAGAGATTAGGTTTAAGAAGTTTTGCAAAATGATCGTAAAACTCAATAATAAAACCATCTGGTCCGGGTGCTTTGCCGCGTAGTATCACTGAGACAGCATGGGAAATTTCTGCTAAGGAAATATCTATTCCCAAGGGATCAAAATCAATGTGTTGAGAAGGAGGAGAGGCAATAGATTGAAAATAAGCAGAGAGATCAGATTGTTCTGGATGGATTTCAGGCATATATAAATCCTTACAGAATGAAACAAATTCATTTAAAATATCATTATCTTTAAAAATAGTAGTACCGGTAGGGCCCTGTAAAGATTTTATTCTAGTTCTTTCCTTTCTTACTTTTAAATAGTTGCCAGCAATTTCCCCATTTTGTTTTGACCCCCATAATAGCGAGAACTACTTTTCAATAAATAATTGGAGGCAGCGTCTGTGGATAGTCTATTAAAAGTGAGTTTAGCATCAATAAGATTCTTCAAGGCAGACTCATTATTAGATTGATAATAAGTATATTCTAACTGTTTAATTTTGTGAAGTAATTGAGTGGATTGGGCCTCTAGGGACTTTTTCTTTTGTGATACAAAATTTCAAATAAAACCCCTGGTGGCTGGTTTAAAGGAATCCCATATCATAACAAACGGAGATTCCGGGGTTGAGTTAATAATAAAAAATTCGGAGGCAAAGGAATTAAATTGTTGGCAAAAACTAGGATCTAGAAGTAGCGAGTTATTAAAGCACCATCTCCCTGGGTGTGGAGAAAAAGGGATAAGGTCTAAATCTACATGTACAGGAGCGTGATCTGAAATTAAAATTGATCCAATTTCAGATTGAATGGCATGTTGGGCCAAAGATTTACTTAGGAAAAGGTAATCAATACGGGATTGGGAGTGATGTGAGGCTGAATAAAAACGATATTGTCGAAGATCAGGTTGACAAAGTTGCCAAATATCAACCAACGATTTGCGACGTATTGTGGAGGTAAATTGTGAATGCATTTTAGAGGGAACAAACTTAACTACTGAATGTCTGTCTAATATGGGATCATGGATTTGATTACAGTCCCCACCAAATACAATATAATCATCATCATATAAAAGCAATTTGTCAGAAACATTAGTCCAGAAAACTTTATCAACCGAAGTAGGACCATATACATTAAAAATAACTAAAGGAATCTTATCTATGAGAAGTTTAACAATAACCCAACGACCTTCAGTATCATATTCTTGTTGAACAATAGAGAGATGCAATTTTTTATGACATAAGATCAAAACCCCATTTTTCTTGCCTAGAGCAGGAGAATTAAATACATGACCCGCCCAACATCTCTTCAGCTTGGAAGCTTCATCTTCAGAGATATGAGATTCTTGAAGTAAAGCAATATCAGTCTTTAATTTAGCTAGCTGAGATAGCACCCGTTGCCTTTTAATAGGATTGCTTAGTCCTTTAATGTTCCAGGTAGTAACCCGAAATGTAACTTACTGATGAAAGCATGAACAAACAATATGCTTACAAGAGCAAGTGTAAAGTTAGAATATGATAAATATGAGGAAGAAGAAGAGTGAAAGAAATGAAACATTTGGAGTATGAAAGAAAGCAAAAGGAAGGAAGGAAAAAAGTAGAAAAAATAAAAAAGATGATAAGAAGGAACTATAGAAAAGAACACCAATGAAAGAAAGATAAGACAGAGAACAAAGAGACAGTACAAGTCATACAAATGACGACTGGATGACATACCTACAAACACAGGACGAGATGGGGGGTGGCAACACGAGAAGACGACGGCGACAGCACTGGAACTCCACCGAACTTCAGGGGAACCACGGATAAAATGTCAACATATATGGGAGACCATACGGAAAACGGATAGCGGGAAAAATACACCTGTATAAAGAGGAAAGAAAATGTTATGAATAAGATGTTATCTTAGAAAAGAGGGATAAGAAAGAAAATAGATAAAAACGACTTAATACTTGAACATTACAAAAATACAAGCAAAACAACAATTAGGGAAAGACAAGAAAACAGTCAACAGGGCGAAGCAAAATAATAAATCAAGTAGATTTTGAGGTATCCATGACATCAGCTCCATGTTGACAAAGAAATTCCTGCAAAGCAGCTGGCTCTTCAAACGTAGTAGTCTTTTCCTTATAGGTGACTTTGAACAGGCAAGGATGGATTAGTCCAAATCTGGCATTAATAGATCGTAACTGAGGGCGGAGATCAAGAAATTTTTATCGACGATCTGCGGTAACTTTAGCCACATCCTGAGAGAAAAATAGTCGATGACCCTTCCAAAAATTTGTTTTAGGGATTTGACAGCAGACAGGACTTGCAGGAGGTCAGTATATTGCAGAAAAAACATGATGACTCCACGTGGTTTTGCAGATATCTTGGGACCAAGTCTATGAGCTCTTTGAATATTAAGTGGAGAAGTAGCAGATATGTCCAGGAGCTTAGATAGAAAAGTCTGAAAAAAGACGGTTGGGTTGGAACCCTCAATATTTTCAGGAAAACCATAAATTTGAAGGTTATTCCTGTGATTTCGGTTTTCTAAATCTTCAGTGTGCTTTTTGAGGAGAGATATTTCAGACTCTAGAAATGAGATGCGCGAGCAAGAGGATTGAAGAGATTCTGTTTTTTGTTCCACAACAAGTACACATGATTCTAGAGAAGACCACTTGTCATCCAGATGTTGAAGCGTTTTATTGGTTTCCTCCATGAAGGGTTTCAAGGCACGAATTTCCTCAAGAATTACATCCATGGAGGCTGAGGAAGAGTTCACTGGAGACGGGGGATCTTTTTTCGGTCTCTTGGTGGAGATCACAGATATTTTGCTAGGAAGCTGTGTTTTTGGAATGGCGCCTGGTGTATGGTCAGCCTTCTGAGGAGAAATGTCTTCCATTTCGTTATGAGTAGAGTCTGAGTGCGCAGTATGTTTGATGGAAGCAGATAGTTTAAGGTTCCTTAGTCTCCCCATAAAAAAGAAAAAGGGGAGTTTAGTAAGCAGTGCGGAGTTGAACCTTCAAAAGCAGAAATAGCAAAGTCAGGCACACTGTGAGAAAAAGAAGGTTTCAACTCTAAAAGAGAAGAGCGCACCGAGGTATGTCAGGAAATCGCTGGGTCCACCTCCTCAATCAACTGAGACACTGTATATGTAGATAATAAAGAATAGAGTTCACATAATGAGGATATTTAAGCCTTCCAATTTATAATGAAGAAACTTCTCCTCAAAAATTACATATTCTGAGAAATAAGGGAACAAAAAACGAGGTAAACATGTTTGTTTTTCTAAAATAAATGTGCCACCTGCGTATAGGCAGAAAGAAAACTAAGCGTTGAAAAAAGGCTTCAGAACCTACTGAAAAAGGATCCCTTTAATTATAGAGGTGCGAAAGAAATCAAGAAGGGCTGTTTCAGCTGCGAGGGAAAAAGGTTCTCGGTATTCAAAATAGCGGCCGCCGCCTCAGGGTATTGAGAAATCCCTCGGTGTCATTATAGCCTCAAAAACGCTGCAGCGAGAAAATAAAAACAGCTCCAGCGACTCACCATACAATGAGGGAGAGATACCTCAAATCTCATCCCTCGGCGAGCGCTGGAAGCGGTCTCAAATCTTATATAGGCTCCTCGGCTCGCCGGAGCTCCGCGACGTCACACCATCTTAGAACGGCGCCGAAACCACGCCCCCTGTAGTTTACCTTTGAACTGATATTTTGTCTCTGACGTGTGTAGACTGGCATGCTTTTATGGCCCCGTTATTATGATAGATACGCCGCATGCGTAAAAGAGGACTGAACATTGTGCCATCTGGAGAACTGCGGTTTCATGGTAATAGCTCGAGTTTGGGGTAATGGTGCTGATATTATGGGAAAACCTTCAATGGGATGTTTGTCATATTATTTTCACTGGGGTCCAGGCAGCTTCTGTATCGCGAGTGGCACGGTACCCGGGGAGGTGACCGGAGAGTGATTTTGACATGGCATTGTGTGGATGGTGGGCCCTGTGCAACGACACTAGCTGGGTGGGCTTAGGCATACATGGGTGTGTCTTTTAGCCAATGTACATTTAGTCCAGAAGCAAACTGCAGCTGCATCCTTTGACTTGAATTAAACTGGGGCAGACGAATGCTCAGGCACAAACTCTTCATGCCGCATGCCACGGGGGCATCGTGCTGGGAGAGGGGGAGTGCTGTTTATACAATTCTGTTGTTCGGGAACTCGCTGCTTGGCCAACTAAGTGCTGGTGCCACCACGGGTGATCACACTTTGCCTTGATTTACTTGATGGAAGGAATGCTGCCACTGTACACATGGAGCAAAACATGAATGAGCAGTGTCTTCCATTTCGTTATGAGTAGAGTCTGAGTCTGAGTGCGCAGTATGTTTGGTGGAAGCAGATAGTTTAAGGTTCCTTAGTCTCCCCATAAAAAAGAAAAAGGGGAGTTTAGTAAGCAGTGCGGAGTTGAACCTTCAAAAGCAGAAATAGCAAAGTCAGGCACACTGTGAGAAAAAGAAGGTTTCAACTCTAAAAGAGTAGAGCGCACCGAGGTATGTCAGGAAATCGCAGGGTCCACCTCCTCAATCAACTGAGACACTGTATATGTAGATAATAAAGAATAGAGTTCACATAATGAGGATATTTAAGCCTTCCAATTTATAATGAAGAAACTTCTCCTCAAAAATTACATATTCTGAGAAATAAGGGAACAAAAAACGAGGTAAACATGTTTGTTTTTCTAAAATAAATGTGCCACCTGCGTATAGGCAGAAAAGAAAACTAAGCGTTGAAAAAGGCTTCAGAACCTCCTGAAAAAGGATCCCTTTAATTATAGAGGTGCGAAAGAAATCAAGAAGGGCTGTTTCAGCTGCGAGGAAAAACGTTCTCAGTATTCAAAATAGCGGCCGCCGCCTCAGGGTATTGAGAAATCCCTCGGTGTCATTATAGCCTCAAAAACGCTGCAGCGAGAAAATAAAAACAGCTCCAGCGACTCACCATACAATGAGGGAGAGATACCTCAAATCTCATCCCTCGGCGAGCGCTGGAAGCGGTCTCAAATCGTATATAGGCTCCTCGGCTCGCCGGAGCTCCGCGACGTCACACCATCTTAGAACGGCGCCGAAACCACGCCCCCTGTAGTTTACCTTTGAACTGATATTTTGTCTCTGACGTGTGTAGACTGGCATGCTTTTATGGCCCCATTATTATGATAGATACGCCGCATGCGTAAAAGAGGACTGAACATGTGCCATCTGGAGAACTGCGGTTTCATGGTAATAGCTCGAGTTTGGGGTAATGGTGCTGATAGTATGGGAAAACCTTCAATGGGATGTTTGTCATATTATTTTCACTGGGGTCCAGGCAGCTTCTGTATCGCGAGTGGCACGGTACCCGGGGAGGTGACCGGAGAGTGATTTTGACATGGCATTGTGTGGATGGTGGGCCCTGTGCGACGACACTAGCTGGGTGGGCTTAGGCATACATGGGTGTGTCTTTTAGCCAATGTACATTTAGTCCAGAAGCAAACTGCAGCTGCATCCTTTGACTTGAATTAAACTGGGGCAGACGAATGCTCAGGCACAAACTCTTCATGCCGCATGCCACGGGGGCATCGTGCTGGGAGAGGGTGAGTGCTGTTTATACAATTCTGTTGTTCGGGAACTCGCTGCTTGGCCAACTAAGTGCTGGTGCCACCACGGGTGATCACACTTTGCCTTCATTTACTTGATGGAAGGAATGCTGCCACTGTACACATGGAGCAAAACGTGAATGAGCAGTGGCCAGGAGGGCCCAGCGATAAGGGATGTATCCTTCTCACAGTTGGGGTTATGAATTGTGATCAGGAGGTGGAAAGACTGGTTTCAGACCCTTATTAATTACAAATAACAGAAGGGTCAACAAACTCACATCGCAAAAGTCCCTAGAGACATAGTAGAGCGCTCAATGGTCCCCTATTTACTGCTCTTCCCAGGTTCTCAGAAAGGCACCATACGTCTTCCTGGTTTATATCGGGAGGTTTCTTTCAACAAATGGATCATAAGTTATGCTTCAATATTGGCTTAAAACATGGATTGGAAGGGACATTCTACACAGCCTGCTCACATAACGGCAGGTCTACGCAGCCTTTCTTCCTTTTGAGGTCGATAAAATAAGCACCATAGAGTTTGGTTTCAAGGAACAGCGGTATTGAGCGCCAAGATACCCTTCAGGTGACCGTGCACACAAACACACGTTATGATTAGCGCAGCCATCTGCAATACTTGTAGGCTTGTCGCTACCTCCCCTGATTGGCCACCTTTCAACGTTATGGTTAAGGACAGCAATGCATACAGAGAATTGCATCTGCCAATCACAGTGCTGAGATGACTGAGCAGGGTCTAATGCACTAGGTAAAACACGTTTTGTTGTGATTCGAAAACTGGGGATTTGAACGGAATCAGCGGAGAACACTCCCTTGCCCTACCACACATATAGAAGTACTCCTGGTAAGGGCATTACTGTCATCCATAACAATCTCTCAACAAACGTATGAATATACAGTCTCTGCTTAAGTAAAAGTGTACTTCATAACAAGCATTCCTCCCTGGAGAGTCAGTTAAGACAAGGAACCCTCTGGGTTGTTGGTTGTTATGATAGATTGACAACATTATAGTTTAACAATCCAAACACAAGAGAGTTTTATACAGCAGTATCTGACCACATGCATGCCAAGGTGCCCTTATGTCAAAAGAAGGTACAAAAAAAACAAAAATCGGATCATGGCCTAGGAATACACAATTTGGTTAAGCAGGGAAGCCATGACTAACCCCAGAATTATGGTTTCACTTTGCACAAGATGTACCTCATCGAACAAGCAGCTCTGCAGGAAGTCTATAGTCAAGTCAAATTACGCTTTATTCGATTTAAGAATGTCAAATCATAAAAGCACAGTACATTAAAGAAGATAAAATTACGGCAGTACGTAAATATTAAATTCAACAATCCAATAAAAAACATATTAATTACAATTTAAAAAGAACTTATAACAAAATACGAGGGCAATCAGAACGTACGATATATTCATATGCAATTACAATAAAGCGTTACCCTGCATGCTCATTCTGGATCTGACCACCCCTTTCAAGAATTTGGCTATGTGATCAATGAACATCTCTTCATCGAGAAATTGTAACTTAATAAAAGCAGGTCGACATTGTCTCAAGTCTTGCCATTTTAAAATGGGCAGGATCCATCTTTTCCTGATAAGGGTATAAAATTTACAAAAAAGTTAATATGGATTGTAGACTGAGCCGATGTAGCGTCACATGGACATGGGCATAAGGTACGTGACCAGTCATTTATCTTAGGGAACGTAACCCTGTTATGGAAGTTGCCTAAGCGTAGGCACGTCAACAGCATCCTATCATAATTACCTGATGTTATATATAAATAAGGTTGTGGCCCCGGTTGTGTCAGGAGTAGTTGGTGTTCTCTGACAGACGATTTCATAACGTTGGTGGACAATCTAATCGTCTCCAGGTGGTCTAGACATAATAATTTTAGTTCCTTCCTGGTAACACGGGACAGACTATCAGGGTTGGCATAATACTCAGGATAGCCTAAATCGTTCATAAAGTTTTTAACGAACGCAAGCCATGGGATGCAAAGTGCCCGTTGCAGGTTCTGGCAATCATTAATCACGTCCCGGTTAAGCCTAGTCGCAGTACTGATCCAAACCTTGTGCCAGAGTAAAACTGGCTGGATTTTAATTTGGTCGGATAAATATGGTAGACCCAACTCAGCATGGCAAATATACATGGCTGTGCTGTTCGGGACTGCTAAAAGATATTTTAAAAACCTATCCTCAACCAGCTGTAGGGACGCTGTGTTTGCAAAACCCCACATGCCTGCTCCGTACATAGTTACAGGAATGCATTTAACTTTGTAGATGGTCAACAGATCAGCAATAGGGCGCTTGCCTAATTTCCTGGAGAAATTTATTAGGGCTCCTATAGCTTTTGTGAACAATAATTTTCTGGTGTTGATGGCTATGCTCCATGAGCCCCTCTTTTCAAACACGATACCCAGGTAGGAAAAATAATTAACAAATTCGAGTTTTCTATCATTTATGAAGATATCTCGACACGTTTGGTTTACTACATTTCATAACAAAGGTTTTGGTGATGTTTACCTTAAGGTCCAGCCTAGACATAAAAGCCACAAAACTCGAAACAGTTTTCTGCAAGCCTATTGGGGTACGAGACAGGAGAACAGCGTCATCTGCGTATAACAGGGCTCCAATTGGCCGCCTACCAATGCTGGGTAATTCCTGAACTTCCCTCGACAGTGTGGCACCCAGACTATTTATGTATAAGGTAAAGAGGAGGGGGGCCAAGACACAGCCCTGCCTTACCCCCTTCCTGACAGGGAAATTGCAGCTGCGTTCACCTGCTAACCCATAACGGACGCTTGCCTGGGCATCTAAGTAGGACTGTTTAAAAAGGTTAATCAGCAGCACTTCCACCCCCATGGACTCTAAAATACTCCAAAGTTTCAGATGGTTAACACAGTCAAAGGCCGAACTTAAATCGACGAAGCACAGGAAGAGACTCCCCTGTTTAGCCTTTGTATATTTACCCCATAGGAGGCTTAAATTTAGGCCCTCCTCTATGGTACCAAGCCCTTGACGGAAACCATACTGTAGCTCTGAGAGAACACCCCTGTCCTCCGCACACATCTGTAGTCTATTCAAGACGACACGCCCGGCCACTTTCACAACGGAATCCAGAAGTGAAATAGGTCTGTAACACGCCAGATCATTGCGGTCGCCTTTTTTAAAAATAGGGACAAGTGTGGACTCTGTCCAGGTTGGGGTGAAACCCTGTGTGCAACATGCTTTTAAGACAATAGTAATTAATGGGCCCCATAGCTGAGGACAAAATTTATATAAGTCCACCGGGACACTATCAGGTCCAGGGGCTTTTTCCCCCACGCTCTCGTTTATTGCCAAAATCACCTCGTCCACATTAAAATCAATTTCAATTGGGAGATTACTCATGTGTCTGGTACTAGGCTCCTCACACTGAATTAGATCTGCGTTCTCACAATATAACCTGGAAAAATGGGTTACCCTTTGGTCCTCCCCAATCGTGATTTCAATGCTGGGGATATTTTTAGGGGCCAAGAACGGGGCATTCACAGCCTGCCAGAAGCTTTTAGTATCTTTTATCTCTGAAGCTTTCTTGAGTGACAGCCACAATTCCGTTCTTATCCCCTCTTTACGTTCTTTAAGTGACGTTTTATACGCTGCTCTCGCCCTTCTTATGACTTCCTGGTCTCTCGGGGACTTACATAGGGCAGCTTTCAAGACAGCATGAGCTTTACTACATTTGGAATCAAACCAACCTGTCTTTGCAATGTAGCGTTTTTTTGAATCTAATAACAGGCTATTTTGTATGGTCTGTGTGATATTTCGAAAAGAATTAAGAATATCAGGGTCCGCAGCAGTCTCATCAAAGCAGACAGCAAAATCTTTTTTACAACAACTTAATATTGACTTAGTTAGCTTCAGAGAGCCTACCCCCCTCCATTTAATAGTATAGCCGTTGGTTCTGTTTATGGCTATATCGTGTTCAGGCATGGCCGAGCGTCCCTCTGATAACACAGTAGCCAGTAGATCCATGGTAACACTAATGGGGTAGTGATCACTGAATGCAACAGTATGAATTTCGAAATTCTGTATTCTGTCTGCATATCTGTTGGAAATTAAAATGTGATCTATAATAGAAGACAACTCGTGACCATTAAAAGTGCTATTAAACGGCAAAGGTGGTGAGCATAAATCGTTCGCAAAACCCAGGTCCATGGTGTATTTAATCTGATTTAAATAATCCCCAAGGGAGGAGTGCGGAAAGTGAGAGATGTCTGCTTCGTCATCGAATATTAAGCCACAGTAACCACATTCAGCATGGACACAGGTGCCAATGTTGAAATCACCTACCCAAATTAAACACAAGTCTATATTAGTTGACTTTTGTATTTTATCCAAGTGCTTCTGTAATTTCATCAGGACTGCCTCTGTGTGCGGCGCAGGAATATTATTATAAAAGTTTAATAGAATGGTACTATGTGAGGCATCAATATTCATTTTTATAACCTGGTAATAAGTGTTAGATACCAAAAGATCTAACTGTTTTACATTTAACCGATAAGAAATATAGGTGCACAAACCACCCATTTTTCTCCCACGCCTTGACGATACGACCGGTGTAAAAAATGTTTTAAATAAACCCGTTGATATGCAGTGGGCTATCAACCCAGCCTTCTTGAATACATAGAATGTCAAAGCCAGCTATAAAGTCAAGCCAGGCAGGGTTGGTAAGTTTGGTGATTAAGCTCGCCACATTCCAAGATAGAATTTTGGTTATGCTAGACCTATTTTCAGCCGGTTTAGTACTTTTATTATGAACAGGTTCGCTGTTAAGAACAATGGGGTGATGGACAAGATTTTTGGGAGAGATTGGATGGGGGGTGTTTAGATTAATCGAATCTGCTCACATCTCGTTAAGGCGGTGCACAATCGTGTCAGCAGCTACGGCACCGTGAAGCAGGACATCAGCCTGGGCCCCCGTGCTACCATTACAAGGACCAACATGTGAGTCATAACTAGCTCTTACAACGCAGTGTTTAAATTCATTGGGATCGCTAATTGTCAGTTCCAGGCCTGATGGATGATTAACAGTAACCCGTCTATAATCTACATAAGTGTGTGTGGAAATGAGTCAATCTATATCTTCTAAGGTTGTAAGTGTTTCAAATCTATTGTGGGTGGGTAGGGTAAATCGGTGTTGGTGATTGGGGTTAGTAAATCTCGGCTGTGAGGTATGAGAAAATGTATTTGTTGGAGGATAAAAATATCCAAGTGGCAGTACGTTTATTCCTCGGTTGGTCACATGGTCACTCCCGAGTCTACGTAAGACTTCGCTTACCAGTCTCGGCGTTCTAAATGTGAGGACTATGCAGTCACCGGGGTACAATTTTTCCCTTATCCCAACCCAGCCTACTCTTCTTACCATCTTGAACTCACAGAACAGTGTTTCGGTTAAGCCGGTTTTAGAGCCAATCCAGCAAAGAGATTTATTTCTCAATGCCTCCCACGTTTCGTTTGCCTGGTGGGAGAGATGTGGTACGTTCGACAATATTATTGTGTAAGGGGTAACCTCAGGCGGTAGATTGAGTGTCACATTCTCCATATCCCTGGATGTAGTACATGAAGGAAGGGACAAGTGATTTACTCTAGGCCCTGTTAAGGCAACTCTATTGTTTACAGCACTACTATTTTTGTCTACGGGTGCATTTTCTGTAATTTGGGTATAATCCACCTGAATGGGGGCATCTACATTTCCTGTATCTGTTACGGGGATTGAGGATTTGCTAGGGAAGGTAATAAGACGAGCACCATGGCTGTTACTAACTAACTCCTCAATGGCTGTAACCTTAACCAGTAGTTTCTCTACGGACTCAGCAACTGTTGTTTTGTGAAGGGCATCTAAACTAAGACACAATTGTTCATGAGCCACCTTATGACTAAAATTATCAGTGGGCGGAATTAGAGGTTCTAAAGGGCCCGTCCCATCATTTTTTAGTTTATCTATTAGATCATTGAGCCGTGCGAAAACTATGGGCCGATTCCGATTCCGGCCGGAAATCTCTCCGACCGAGCCGGACCCGGAGAGAATTCCGACCGAATCGGACCCTAGCAGTCCGACCGGACGAGTACGATGCATTCGCATGCTATCGGACTCGAGTCGGTCGGACTCCCATTGAAGTCAATGGGAGCCGGTCGTACAACGCGTACGCGGGCCCCCATTGACTCAATGGGTGCGAGGCGGACAAGGGCACCCCCTACAGCGTGTACGCGTCCATGCGCATCGCACATGCACAGGTAGGGGGGACCCATGGGTCCCCCCTGTGTGCGACTCGCGCGGCTACGCGTACAGGGGGGTCCGACGCGGACCCCCATTGTCCGGCTCCGACAGCTTTTTCGAGCCGGACGGCGCGAGTCGGTCGGACTGCTCGCGGTGCACATCGTACTTACCCGGCCGGGAAACGTCTCCATAGCGCGGTGCGAGTCGTGTCCATGCGAGTCGGTCAGAGCGTGTTGAAGCCGCGTTCGAGTCGGTCGGCGATTTCGCGGGTGCTTGCATCGTACTCGCTCGGCCGGACCCGCGTACGATTCGGTCGGGAAACAGGGCTCCGAATCGGATCCGGTGAATCCGAATCCGATTCGGAACACTACCGGCCGAGATCGGAATCGGCCCCTAAATCTAAAGCAGACTCCCCAGCAGTGTCCAAAGCAACATCCCCGAAAGCGCTACACATAGGTGCAGAAGAAACAGCGTCGGTCTGTGTGCTAATGGTGCAAGTTTGTGTCGCCTCAGGGTTAAGATGCCGAGTCCGTTTCTGTTGTTTGGGTTTTTGAGAGCTCGGACTCGTACCCTTCCTTCGCTTCACGGGGGGTTCTTTAGGCTTGACCTCACTATGGGGCTTAATAGTCCGTGTCTGTGTCCTTGTGACTACACTTGGGCTGACTTCAGTGTCCATAGGGGATACTTCCGGGTCGGGTATGGGATAGGGCTGCGGCTGCCCCTGTGTGATGGGGGATGAACAGGTTTGAAGGACATCACCCAAACTAGTAGAACCCAGGGAAGAACGCTTCTGCAGGGTTAAGGGTCCTAAGGGCCCTAAAGACAGTCGCCTCTCAGTCAATTCGATCTCGTGGCTGAGCATATATTCAGCCCTGACGATGAAAGCGTCCAGGGTTCCCGCCACTCCCTTGCGTTTACTCATTTTAAATCAAAAGTAAACAACACCACTAACACGATTGGTAGAAAATGAAATAAAAGGATGTGTGGCCGACACAGTACCTGGAGGTGGTTGAAACCAAGATCAGATGTCCCGTGCCTCTGTTGTTAGAGGGGAGGCCCAGCCTCCTCCGGGCTACGACGGGCACGCCCTTGGCCCGGGCTTTGCCTGCGCTGCGCAGCGCTGCGGGAGCCCTGACCGGGATAAAAGCGCCTCCAGGCGCGCGAGGGCGATGACGTTGACAAATCAAGGTACTTCCTTTCGGAGGCACACAGGACAAACATTCACTGAAACCGGATTGACACATAGCCCGTCTTACTGCCTTTGTAGCTAAGTGGGTTGCGTAAGCTTGTCATTCTAAAAGCATGCTGGGGTTCCAAAGTTTCGGGGAAACACTGGATTAGAGTAGTAAGGCCACAGTTTTTAGAAAACGTTCAGCATTCCAACAATTTAAGAAAGGGCAACTAATCTGTACATGTTTTTCAGTGAGTGGGGTAACAAATATCTGTTATTCAGCGCTATCATGCCTACTGGAGCACGTGGGGTCCACAAATATACAATTAGGTTATGCTCCAACAAGCACTATACACAGATAACTGGAAGAGAGGCAGTAAGGTGGGTTGGATATCTCTGACTGCTACCTGCACTGGCACATCTTGTCAGGAGTTGCTTGGGCAAAGGTATTGCACTACTGCCTGGCAACATTGATAACCTATCCACACTAAGCCAATTGCACGCGCAGATGCACATAAGACCAACATTTACTGAAACCGGTTTTCGACACATTATTAATTTGTTCGTCATAGTTTTATCAAGAAAACTGTCCGTGCAAATGTATTAGTCATTTCAACAGAAATGGTAGATACGCCAAGTTCACACGCCTTATCGCCATGGTAGCCTGGCGGATTGCGCAAGTTTGTCACTAAAAAAGTGTGTTGGGGTTCCAAAGTTTTTGGGAAACTCTGGATTACAGCACAAAGGCTACATTTTATGGGACATTCGGCATTCCCACAATTTAAGAAAGGGCAGCGGATCTGTACTTATTGTTCTCACCATCCCAGTAGCTTTTTCATCCACTTCTATGCATTCTAGTATACATTAGCAGAAGTCTGGCACTGGGCTACTCACGCGAGGGTGGGGACAT
This sequence comes from Calotriton arnoldi, assembly GCA_963921515.1. Classification (NCBI taxonomy): domain Eukaryota; kingdom Metazoa; phylum Chordata; class Amphibia; order Caudata; family Salamandridae; genus Calotriton; species Calotriton arnoldi. Next base: position 1,978,168 of record CAWUFW010001800.1, read on the forward strand.
GAACATCTAAAGAGCGCAGTCAAACGGTGATGGGCTGCAGGCCATGCTTACATGAAATAAAGCAGAATACTGTAATAGAGGACAGTGTAGGTGTCTGGCTCCTGTATTGCAGTTATAACCCCCCGCATCCCTTCAGCCAGGTGGGTTGCGTCAGCTTGTCATTCTAAAAAGTGTGCTGTTACTCCAACAGTGTTGAAAAAATAGGGGTTGGAGCACAAATGTCGACAATTACCAGTACATTTGGCATTCATATTTAAGAAGGTGCAGGTAAATTTGCTCATGTTTTACTCCATGTCCTCAAATCAAAAGCATTGGCTAACCTTTTTAGCACCCTAGTACACCTTTAACAAAAGCTGTTTATGGGCTACATATGCTGGGGGACACCAGCATGGCAACAGCATCCGTGATCGCCGTCAGATGGATGGGTTTTGCAGGCAATAAGGACATGAAATGTAGCAGAATATTAGAAGAACACTTGGGGGACCTCAGGCCTCACCCCCTGTGGTTAGATCCACCTTTGTCTTGGCTTAGGTGAGGAGGCTCACCGGGCGTCCTCGCAAGGACATGACACAGCTTAATTCGATCCATGTCTACACATTCACTTGCAGGTGCGGCACATGATAATCAGCCTGAACCCTGATAATTGGGATCACCCAAGTGAGGGGGCAGCCAAGGGCTTAGTCAACCCCCAATGAAAATGCACAAATTTGCACACAGTGCGCAATGTTATGTTATGTTATATTATGTTATGTTATAACGGCTTATAAAGTGCAAGGCTGCCCCAGCAAAGGGGCGTCCCGGCGCTGAAGGCAGAAAACCGCACAGCTAGTGGCCAGAAGGCAACTTACAACGGAGGGAAGAGGAATGTTTTGACAGCTTTACGGAAAGGCAGATAGGTCTTTATACTGCGGATGGAAGTGAGGAGCGCGTTCCAGAGTTTCAAGGCCAGCACACGGAAAGAGGGCCCTCCGGCACGGACCCTCCTCACCCTCACAGCCAAAAGACTCTGTCCCATAGAACGAAGTTGGCGGGAGGGGATGTAAAAAGTATGTAGATTGGCCAGGATACATGGAGATGAAAAATTCAGGATTTTGAACGTAATGCAGAGGGCCTTGAACTCTATGCGCTTGGCCACAGGCAGCCAATGGAGGCGACGAATGGCATTAGAAGTAGTACACCTCCTAGGCAGGCCCAGGAGAGCTCGAGCTGCCGCATTCTGAACCCTTTGTAGTCTGACAATTTCGGGCTGGTTGGCCCCCAAATAAAGGGAACTGGCATAGTCTAGTTTTGACATGATCAAAGCCTGGACGATAACCTGCCTGATAGGGGGATCGAAGAAACCCAACAGTGGTTTGAGCCCCCGCAATAGCCCAAAACAAGTCCCAGCCACCTTCTTGGTTTGGGTACGAAAGCTAAGGGCGGTGTCAAGCCAAACCCCCAGGTTTTTTACCACCTGTTTTGGGGCAGGTGCCAGCCCCAGCGTGGCAGGCCACCAGAGCTCACTCCACAGCTCCGAGTCTCTCCCCACCAGCAGTATCTCAGACTTGCTGGCGTTGAGCTGGAGACAGTTGGCAGTCATCCACTCAGCGACGGCCTCAAGATCGCTCCGGAACTTACAAGCATCCCGAGTGATGTCGTCGCAGAGTGTGACTACCAACTGAGTATCATCTGCATACGATACTACAGTGAGCCCTCTGTTCTTAGCCACCGTCGCCAGTGTTTGAACATACAGGTTAAAGAGGGTAGGGCTCAAAGCTGAGTCCTGGGGCACCCCCTGCTTGGTGGCATAAACTCTGGAGACAAAGGGAGGGGCGGCTACCTGGAAGGACCTCTTAGAAAGAAAGGAGGCAAACCAATCCAGGGCGGAGCCCACTACATATCTCCTCCAGACGCCTCAGCAGAATCTGGTGGGAGACCGTGTCGAACGCGGCACTGAGATCGAGCAGAATCAGTGCCAAGGTACAACCCTCATCCAGAGCCCATCTCAGATGTTCGGTAACAGCAAGAAGAGCAGATTCCGTGCTGTGCCCAGGACGAAAACCATTCTGAGAGGGGTCTAGTATGTTATTTTCCTCCAGATACCCCGTCAAGATGGTATTGACGTAGGCCTCGGAGATCTTAGAGACCCAGGGCAGGAGGGAGATGGGACGGAAATTCTCGGGCTTAGCAGCATCCAGGTTCGGTTTTTTTAACAGGGGGACCACCCTAGCATGTTTCCAGGTGCTCGGAACAGCAGCCGTAGAGAGAGATAGGTTAATCACAGTACTCAACGGAGGGATGAGCGTAGATAAAATTTTCATCGAATAAGCCGGCTTAAGAGGATCAGTTGGAGAACCAGACTTGACTTTGCTACATAGCACGGACAGATTCTCTTGGGAGATGGCAGGGAGAGTGGTCAGGGTGCATGAAGTAGGAGGACGAGACACGGGGTCGGAACCTGACACGACCTGAGGGAAGGATTTATAGATCTTCTCTACCTTCTCAACAAAGAAGGAGGCTAGAGCGTCGCATTGCTCGTCTGATGATATCAAAGTAGCAGTCCGGGCTATCGATGATTTCAGCTCTTTCAGTATCGAGAAGATACTTTTAGATGGACTCGCACTGCTCTTAATCTCCTCCGCATAATAGGTAGCCCGTTCCAACTGAATAGACCTATGATATTGCTTGATCGCTGTTTGCCATGGCCTCTTCAGGTTGGGGTCATAGTTCCTTCTCCATGCTCTCTCCAGCCTTTTACACTCTTTGCGCATGGAAGTAAGCTTGGCATTGTACCAGGGACTAGATTTGGTACTGCAGCTTTTAACCATTTTGCTGGGATAAGAAAGTCGATGGCACCAAAATCCAGTCCGACAACAATTTATCAGCAGAGTCTGGGTCAGCTGGAAAACTGGGCATAGATGAAGAAAGAAGGTCTTGGAATTGCACGATATTGAGTTTATGCCAAGGGCGCCTAAGTGTGCGCTTCTGAGACACCCTGCTCATGGGCACAACCCCAGGGAGTGTCATCGTTATGAGATAGTGATCCGACCAGCACATCGGGGAGGGAGGATGAACAGTCAGGAGGGCAAGATTAGTAAAGACTGGGTCCAATAGATGACCAGCGGAGTGTGTAGGACCTTGCACTAGTTGGAATAGCTGACATGCCGCAAGATCAGCCAGAACGTTACCCATGTCAGCATCCTGAGGATTGTCCAGATGCAAATTCAAATCCCCAAAGATACTGAAATTTGCCGCTCCCAAGGCTAAAGGTCCTACAGCATCAATAAGAGCAGTTCTAAACTCTTTAGAAGGCCCAGGCGGGCGGTAGATCAGAAGGCCCGACAGGGTGTAGTTGGCATTAAATGAGATCCTAAAGTGCGCAGCTTCGCACCCCGCAAGGGACTCCCTCACAAAGTTGCACAAATAGGACGATTTAACAATAACTGCAATGCCACCCCCTCTAGACCCTCTGTTGAGTGTCTTAATGCTAAAACCCGGGGGGAGCGCCAGACCCGGTTCAGCCACATTATCATCAGACAGCCATGTCTCGGTTAGGAAGAGGGCATCTGGGGCTTCATCCTGTATCAGGTCGTAAACATCAGCGTGGTGTTTAACTAGGGAATGACAGTTGAGACTGATAAGTTTTATTTTGGGGCTAGTGCTAAGAACGGGATCGGGGGGGACAGGGGACGCCCAGGAGTTGAAACCACAGTGTAGACAGCAAAAGGGCCCAACCGGAGTGTTATATAGAGGATGTCCACAGGGGCGTAGACCTCTCCGAATAGCGAAGAGATCCGCTACAGAATAGGTGACCATACCTCTGATGAAACCATCAGCGTGTCTGGCGTCTGGCGACGGCCAGGCGCGGACGGGCGCAGACGGGCTTGCCTTTGGCGCGCCTTCGACGCAATGGATTGTATCACACAGAACTGTGGTTACTAAGAGAGCTGTTTTATATCCCCAAGAGGTCCTATCCCTTGCCGGTGCTGTCCTCCTACACATATGGAGGTCAGCGGATAAAGATAAGGGTAAGGTGTTGGCCACAACAATAACTTGTTTAAACAAACATACTTGTGGCCTTGAAGGCAGACACCTCTTCGCTAACCATCGAATCCTGAAGTCGGGCCTGGGCAGTGAGGGGTAAATACAGGGCCCAGCCAACCCCTATCAGAAGGCCCTTTAACACAGAGGGCACCAGAGGGACATATTTTGGATCTGTGGTTATAGAGGTGAACAGTACTTCCCAACTTCCGGGGAGGCCATCGAACTTTCTTACAGAAGGGTAAATTAAGGCAAGTACAAGCCCACCATGTAGGAGGGCTTGGTTCAACTCAAATTCAAAATTAAATAAATTGAGTGGCTTGGTAAATTAGTCATGGCCTCATTAGTGCAAACACAACACGGTACACCGATAGGGACGGGGCACACCTGCCAGAGGTTGGTAGGGAATAGCTGCAGCTGGAAGGACTGGTATCTGCAGGTTGAAGGAGATTATGGAGCCTGCCATGGTGGGGGGGCCCTGGATAGGACGGTGGACACATCCAGGGCTTGGCAGAGTCACAGGGAGATCCGGAGGCTGAATGGTACATAGGGGTACCCTCTTCAGGAGCACAATAGGGGTGCAGAAGCCAAACAACCACAGGAGTCTTTACAGCACCGATTGGGTTAGCCACGGTGCAGTTGGCTCATCAGGCGGGCAGGGCATCTTAGGTTAGTCACTGCTGCCTGCCATTGGATCCCCTGTAAGGTAACCCACCACGTTGGCATATATTTCGTGTGTGAAATAAACCTGCAGCAAAATGTTTCCCAGCAAACATGTCTTGTGTGTTTATTGTATTGCTGTGTATGCTATGTTCTTGCGGGGGGAGGTTGCCTATATCGGAACTAAGCCACCTCTGCAGCACGCACCCGTGCTGGAGCTCAGCTGGGCAGGCTGCAGAGGGATGGGGCACAGCCAGCCACCTCCCTGAAAGAAAGGACGCGCCTCTTATGACTCTCCTTCTGGTGGATTTGTGCATCCTCCTGCTACAAATCCTGCACTCCATGCCTTTCACATTTCCCTCCTGCTATGCCCTCTCCTGCCATCCATGCATGCCCTCTGTGACCTTATCACCCCTGGCAGGGTGCAGAGCATTGCATGCACTCAAAGCCTTCTCTGGGCTACCTGCCTCTATGGCATCGTGCCTCCCTGACAGAGGACATCTCTGCCTCCTGCTTCCCTCCTGACCCCCTTCCATGGGTTCTCCTGAGGTTGGCATGGGGCGCAGAGGATGGCCCAGTCCGTTCCCTTCCATGTGTTCTCCTGAGGGTGGCATGGGACGTGCAGGCTGGCCTGTTCCCCTTCCATGTGTTCTCCTTTCTAGTTAGCAATATTTCTGTTACCAGTAGCTCTCCTGTGGTATCTCGCGCACAATCCTCCACATGCGTGTTTTCTCACGCACGCAGGCTTTGCTATCCAGTGTCGCCGGCTTGTTATGTTTTGAAGTAGTCACAACCGACATATTCTGTCGCTCGTGGCTATTTCACATGAGGCGGCACTTAGTTGGTAAACAGGTTTTTCCTCGTGGGAGGTGTTTGTGTTTGAACCGGGTGGGATATTACTTACTTGGGAAAATGATCCGTTGGGGATTCTGTACCGGACTTCTTGAAGACTTTACTGACGCTGTTGAAATAAAGGTTACTTACTTTTTAAAGAAGTAGGATTCCTTCCAGCATTATTTCTTCTACTCCCTACATCTCCCTTCCTGGGGAGCCAGTGAGTGGATTGCAGTGGTTGCTGGACCCCAGTTTGATTTTATTTCAACCCACCTGTTCTTAGCTGCTTCGCGCCGGCTCTTGGTCACGCCCCCTCATATGGAGGGACATTTAAATCGGCAGAAAGCGCAGCCGCGCAGCGGGCGTGCCGCTGGCGCCCCGAAGGCAAGCCTGTCAGCGCCCGGATCGTGCCAAGCGCCGGCCATTATGCCGGTTTTGTATCCCATCACACCCCGCGTATAACCTACCTATCAAGATGAAACTCTCCGCACGTTAACCAGGACAGGTAAGAGTCCAGCACGCTGCCATTTACACCTGCTGTTGCTCTTTAATAACCCTAATATCACCTGCCAAGACTGTAACCGCTCATAATAGACCCTGAGCCCGGAACCAGAAATCCACGGAAGTTAACTAGTAACAATAAGGCTAAAGATATTTGTATTAGCACTCGCTCCAAATACAAAACCTTTAAAAAACAAATTTGTTGTGCTCTTTTAAATGTTAGCCGTTACAAACTAATGGGGTAACCCAATCAATGTCAAAGGACCTGGGTGTAGTATAATATAAACAACAAGTGGTCCAGGACTTATTTAGAAAAACACACAGGTAAAGGATATTTAAGAATATGTTATACTTTGGTGCTCGAATATTCAGCACATGGTAATTAATACATAATGGAAAACTTCATAAGCACGCACCAAGGAAAAAAGGAAAATGAAACACCCACTGTTTCTAGTAGAAATCTTCGTTTTTATATATATTTTTTAAAAATGCAAAAGGAAGGTAAAAACATTACCATATGTATTCAGAATGGAAGGTTGCTCAAGGAAAAAAGGGGTGCAAAGAAAAAGTGCTCGTGTGTGAAGTAAAATGAAGGAGATTTCCGAGTAAAGGATATTCAACGTAAAAGCGGTTCCAACAATTAGAAATCAACACTGGCGGGTTAGGAGCGCTTCCCATTCTGTGAGCTGACACCAGTTTGTGAGATTCCTTGGTGGATTGATTCCACAAACCAATGAACACGTAATTGAAGATTGCGGATTTATTTAAGTTGAACTTGCCTTGGGTTTTGGATACCCTGACAGGCACCTTATTGATTTGGATGCCTTGATTGAGTCTCACTCTCCGCATTTCCATGCGGACTACTGATTGATGGGAGCTGTGATCTGGTTTGCCAACTTTGGGCACCAGTATAAGGTTGCCTCATACATTCCCCCTGTCCTGAAGAAGACCCGCAAGCGGAGGTTTAAAGATGCCCTCTACGCAAGAAGCTGGGTCGAAACGTCGACACATACCCCCAACCCTGGACCTGTACTACACCATATCACCTTGCCCTATTACCAGTCGATACATTGCTACGCTTACTGAAAGATGTACAAAGAATAAAGAAAACATTGCATTGTGGACAGGCCTACTCACACTGGTGTATGTTGTACTAATAACCAGTGTTGATTTCTAATTGTTGGAACCGCTTTTACGTTAAATATCCTTCACTCTAAAATCTCCTTCTTCATTTTACTTCACACACAAGCACTTTTTCTTTGCACCCCTTTTTTTCCTTGAGCAACCTTCCATTCTGAATACATATGGTAATGTTTTTACCTTCCTTTTGCATTTTGGAAAGAAATATATAAAAACGAAGATTTCTACTAAAAAAATGGGTGTTTCATTTTCCTTTTTTCCTTGGTGCATGCTTATGAAGTTTTCCATTATGTATTAATTACCATGTGCTGAATATTCGAGCACCAAAGTATATCATATTCTAAAATATCCTTTACCTGTGTGTTTTTCTAAATAAGTCCAGGACCACTTGCTTTTAAAAGTTAGATCACTGATGAAACATTCCACCGAATTTGCCGATTTTGGAGAGAGTAAAGAGCTGCACACATTTGTTTCCGAAACCTGGGCGGATCAATCCCCCGTTCCTGACCTGGGGGCCGCACTCCCCCCAACACTCCATCTATCGTTTAGACAGACCTTACAAAAAAAGTGGAGGTTTAGCACTTATGTTCAGGGACACTTTAAAGGTCACTTTTGAACCAGCCTCCAGGCGGGAATGCGAGGGACTGTTTTTAGGTCGAGCATTCGAGACCTCTTGTATATACTTTAGTATATACTTATATATGTATGCACTTTGTGGTCTCTGGAGATCAGCCCTAGGACGTGTCTGCTTCCGCTTAGGGACTTTTTTTCTGTACAACTCCCTCTATTTAACTGTCTTGATAGAAAACGACCAGGAGGGGTCAGTAAAAACCAGAATTGCTTTCTGCTGAGGGACTTTCCTTTTTTTATTTTTCTGGCAACTGCCTCTATTTAACTGGCTTGATAGAAAACGACCAGCAGAGGTCAGTAAAATACCAGAATCACTTTAGCATTCTCTAGATTCCAGTCCATAGAAATTGTCTTCCACGAGCACCCGTAGACAATAATATTTTTTTCAAATCTTGTATTTTCAGTGATATGACCACCGAAGGCCCTGCTTTTATATTAAAAACAGCTTTGGACTATACCATTTCCCGCTGAAAGGCAATATTTCTCTCCATGTGTTCCCATACCTGGTGTGTCACGCAGTTTGGTGCTTACTTTCCCTCCATGTTAAAGAGCAGTAGATGTTTCAGCACCCAGGCTAATGTGCTGCATAGCTAAATACATATAAGGTCCCAAAGGTGAGACCGATTGCATTTCAAATTCTTGTTTAATATTGAACTTAATAAATGTCAATCCTTTCCTGGGATAATAATGTATCGCCTGCCGGACAACAGGCCCATCTTCTCACAGTCAGTAGGCACCTTACTGGAAGCCAGCCTGTGTGCAAATAATCTTACTTTACTAGGAGACTTTAACTTCCGTCTTGAAGCCTTGGAGGTTGAAGACACAGAGGACCTTACTAACATACCGGCTAGTTTCTGTTTATCCCTATTAGTAGATGGCCCTACTCATATTGCTGGCCACTTGCTGGATGGGATTTTCCATCTTTAGCAGTGATCAATAGCATGCCGATGACATGGACAGACCACTATGCAATTATATTTGAGATAAAACTGCAAAATAGCGCACCACTGGAAACACCAGCCCAGATCGCTATCAAGTCTCAGGCATGGAACAGGATTCAGGCAGATCAATTTAATCTGATTCTAGTGCAGGAGCAGCTGGGTGTCACGGAGGATTTAGACCTATTGACTATCTCCTGCGCCAACTGGCTTGCATCAGCAATTTTGGACTCAGTCCTACTTAAGGCTTCTTATCCTGTAGGGGTGAACCCTGAGCGCCATGGTTCTCTGACAAACCCAGAACACAGAGACAAGGCTGCAGAAGGCAAGATCTCAAGTGGCGTAGGGAGTATAGCGACGCAGAAAAAGACAAATATAAAGAATGTATCGAGGACTACAAATCACAGCTTTTCAAAGAAAAATCCATCTACTTCACACAAAAAAATGAGTTAGTAGAAAACTCTACAAAATAACTGCTCCAGGTTCTCTCTAAACTTTCTACTCCGTCAAGCAACAATCAAATTAACAGCAGTCAGGGGTTTTGTAACTCCCTTGCAAACTTTTTCCTTGACAAAGTCGCACACATTTTTGATAAGTTTGAGCACAATAAAAACCCTGTCCTGGAAGCAAACAAACAGAAGACCAGTGATGTAAGCCAAGCCATCTTCCCAGCATTGTCAGCACTGGTGAGCGATCCGGTTATGATGGTGATTCGAAGGGTGAAATCAGGATCTCCTGTAGATCCCTGTCCTCCCGCTATAACCAAGTTGGCCGTGGAAACAATTGCACCTCATCTGACGACCATCTTCAATGACATGTTTAAGAAAGGATATTTCCCTAAGCAATGGAACACTGCTTCCATTCTTCCTTTGTTAAAAAAACCAAGCCTGAATCCTTCAGATCCCAACAGTTATCGCCCCATCTCGCGTCTGCTCCTACCAGCAAAATGAATAGAAAAGGCAATGAATGAACAGTTAGCTCAATTTACACAGAAGAACCAGTGGTTGGACAATGTGCAGTCTGGTTTTAGAAGCGGTCACAGTACCGAGACAGCTCTGATCAAAACTACGGAAGAGATCAGGATTACCCTAGATAAGGAGGCAATACAGTCCCTGTGTTGCTTGATGTATCGGCCGTTTTTGATACGGTCGACCATGTTTTATTGATCGAGTGTCTACGGGCCATAGGAATTGAAGAGACAGCTCTCTCCCTAATAAAATCTTTCCTAGCAGAACTGGCACAGATGGAGGCCTTGGATCCGTATGTCTCAGATCCCTTCTCTTTGCTATGTGAGGTCCTCAGGGGTCCTCGCTCAGCCCAGCGCTGTTTAACATTTATGTGACCTCACTTGCAGTCCTGATTAGATCATTTGACTTTGGGCTAACATCCTACACAGACGACACACAAACTGTGGTGTCAGTGACCACCAATGATAAAGGCATTGGAGAAAGATTCCAGGACTGTATGCTAGCAACAAGTACCAGGATGAAGAGACATTGTTGAAAACTCAACTCAGGAAAGACCTAGGACATCCTATTCGGGAACCAACCTACATTATGAGCTCCATCACGGTGGCCAGAGGAGTTAGGTACCCTCCCGGCCCCAGTCAACAAAGCTCAGAATTTAGGAGTCATCATGGACAACAACATTACCTTCAGAGAACAGGTAAATGTTCTGACCTCATCTGCCTTCTATATCCTGAGCATGATTAGGAAACTTCTTCCTTTCATCCCTGAACAGGCAAAGAAAGCTGTGGTTACATCCCTGGTCTTATCTAAAACTGATTATTGCAACGGTCTTTGTATTAATATGCAGCAGCAATACCTTAATAAACTGCAAATGCCCAAATTTAACTCTGCAGAGTCAGCCATTCGTAGTCTGCACGGGCTCCAGTTAGACAACGTAGCACATTTAAAGCTCTTCGCATTGCTTTCAAGCGTTGCATGGAGAAGGACTAGATTACTATGGACCAAGCTTTGACGGTATGAGCCGGTCAGCACTCTGCAAACCACCTTGTAACTGGACGGAATGGGATGGCAGAGGATTCTGCTCTGCAGCACCAGAGCATGGAATGAACTGCCCCAACATTAAAGCCATGGGCAGCCTTCTAGGCTTCAGCAAAGCATTAAACACATGGCTTTTCGCTCAACCCGTTTAACTGTTCAGATCCGAGCCCAGCCTACTGTTCAGAGCAAGCGCCAAGACACCCCATGGGTATTCGTGCACTAAACAAGTCTCAATAACATAACATAACATAGGGTGGCACGGGACGCATAGGCTGGCTCCCCTTCCATGTGTTCTCCTTAGGGTGGCATGGTTCCCCTTCCATGTGTTCTCCTTAGGGTGGCATGAGACGCACAGGCTGGTTCTTCTTCCATGTGCTCTCCTGAGGGTGGCACGGGATGCACAGGCTGGTTCCCCTTCCATGTGCTCTCTTGAGGGTGGCACGTGATGCACAGGCTGGCCTGACCAGTTCCCCTTTCATGTGCTCTCCTGAGGGTGGCACGGGACACACAGGCTGGCTCCCCTTCCATGTATTCTCCTTAGGATAGCATGGTTCCCCTTTCATGTGCTCTCCTTAGGGTTGCATGGGAAGCACAGGCTTGTTCCCCTTCCATGTGTTCTCCTTAGGGTGGCATGGGACGCACAGGCTGGTTCCCCTTCCATGTGTTCTCCTCTGGGTGGCACGGGATGCACAGGCTGGTTCTCCTTCCATGTGCTCTCCTAACTGTGGCATGGGATGCACAGGCTGGTTCCCCTTCCATGTGCTCTCCTGAGGGTGGCACGGGACACACAGGTTGGCCTGGCCAGTTCCCCTTCCATGTGCTCTCCTTAGGGTGGCACGGGAAGCACAGGCTCATTCCCCTTCCATGTGTTCTCCTTAGGGTTGCATGGGACGCACAGGCTGGTTCCCCTTCCATGTGTTCTCCTTAGGGTGGTAATGGATACACAGGCTGGTTCCCCTTCCATGTGCTCTCCTGAGGGTGGCACGGGAAGCACAGGCTGGCCCGGCCAGTTCCCCTTCCATGCGCTCTCCTGAAGGTGGCATGGGGCGCACAGGCTGGTTCCCCTTCCATGTGTTCTCCTTAGGGTGGCACGGGATGCACAGGCTGGTTCCCCTTCCCTGTGCTCTCCTGAGGGTGGCACGGGATGCACAGGCTGGTTCCCCTTCCATGTGCTCTCCTTAGGGTGGCATGGGATGCACAGGCAGGTTTCCCTTCCATGTGTTCTCCTTAGGGTGGCAGGGGATGCACAGGCTGGTTCCCCTTCCATGTGCTCTCCTGAGGGTGGCACGTGATGCACAGGCTGGCCCGACCAGTTCCCCTTTCATGTGCTCTCCTGAGGGTGGCACGGGACGCACAGGCTGGCTCCCCTTCCATGTATTCTCCTTAGGGTAGCATGGTTCCCCTTTCATGTGCTCTCCTTAGGGTTGCATGGGAAGCACAGGCTTGTTCCCCTTCCATGTGTTCTCCTTAGGGTGGCATGGGACGCACAGTCTTGTTCCCCTTCCATGTGTTCTCCTTAGGGTGGCATGGGACGCACAGGCTGGTTCTTCTTCCATGTGCTCTCCTGAGGGTGGCACGGGGTGCACAGGCTGGTTCCCCTTCCATGTGCTCTCCTGAGGGTGGCACAGGAAGCACAGGCTGGCCCGGCCAGTTCCCCTTCCATGTGCTCTCCTTAGGGTGGCACGGGAAGCACAGGCTCATTCCCCTTCCATGTGTTCTCCTTAGGGTTGCATGGGACGCACAGGCTGGTTCCCCTTCCATGTGTTCTCCTTAGGGTGGTAATGGATACACAGGCTGGTTCCCCTTCCATGTGCTCTCCTGAGGGTGGCACGGGAAGCACAGGCTGGCCCGGCCAGTTCCCCTTCCATGCGCTCTCCTGAAGGTGGCATGGGGCGCACAGGCTGGTTCCCCTTCCATGTGTTCTCCTTAGGATGGCACGGGATGCACAGGCTGGTTCCCCTTCCATGTGTTCTCCTTAGGGTGGCACGGGATGCACAGGCTGGTTCCCCTTCCATGTGTTCTCCTTAGGGTGGCATGGGATGCACAGGCTGGCCCGGCCAGTTCCCCTTTCATGTGCTCTCCTGAGGGTGGCACGGGATGCACAGGCTGGTTCCCCTTCCATGTGCTCTCCTTAGGGTGGCATGGGACGCACAGGCTGGTTTCCCTTCCATGTGTTCTCCTTAGGGTGGCAGGGGATGCACAGGCTGGTTCCCCTTCCATGTGCTCTCCTGAGGGTGGCACGTGATGCACAGGCTGGCCCGACCAGTTCCCCTTTCATGTGCTCTCCTGAGGGTGGCACGGGACGCACAGGCTGGCTCCCCTTCCATGTATTCTCCTTAGGATAGCATGGTTCCCCTTTCATGTGCTCTCCTTAGGGTTGCATGGGACGCACAGGCTTGTTCCCCTTCCATGTGTTTTCCTTAGGGTGGCATGGGACGCACAGGCTTGTTCCCCTTCCATGTGTTCTCCTTAGGGTGGCATGGGACGCACAGGCTGGTTCTTCTTCCATGTGCTCTCCTGAGGGTGGCACGGGATGCACAGGCTGGTTCCCCTTCCATGTGCTCTCCTGAGGGTGGCACAGGAAGCACAGGCTGGCCCGGCCAGTTCCCCTTCCATGCGCTCTCCTGAAGGTGGCATGGGGCGCACAGGCAGGTTCCCCTTCCATGTGTTCTCCTTAGGGTGGCACAAGATGCACAGGCTGGTTCCCCTTCCATGTGTTCTCCTTAGGGTGGCACGGGATGCACAGGCTGGTTCCCCTTCCATGTGTTCTCCTTAGGGTGGCATTGGATACACAGGCTGGCCCGGCCAGTTCCCCTTTCATGTGCTCTCCTGAGGGTGGCACGGGATGCACAGGCTGGTTCCCCTTCCATGTGCTCTCCTTAGGGTGGCATGGGACGCACAGGCTGGTTCCCCTTCCATGTGTTCTCCTTAGGGTGGCACGGGATGCACAGGCTGGTTCCCCTTCCATGTGCTCTCCTGAGGGTGGCACGTGATGCACAGGCTGGCCCGACCAGTTCCCCTTTCATGTGCTCTCCTGAGGGTGGCACGGGACGCACAGGCTGGCTCCCCTTCCATGTATTCTCCTTAGGGTAGCATGGTTCCCCTTTCATGTGCTCTCCTTAGGGTTGCATGGGAAGCACAGGCTTGTTCCCCTTCCATGTGTTCTCCTTAGGGTGGCATGGGACGCACAGGCTGGTTCCCCTTCCATGTGTTCTCCTCTGGGTGGCACGGGATGCACAGGCTGGTTCTCCTTCCATGTGCTCTCCTAAGGGTGGCATGGGATGCATAGGCTGGTTCCCCTTCCATGTGCTCTCCTGAGGGTGGCACGGGACACACAGGTTGGCCTGGCCAGTTCACCTTCCATGTGCTCTCCTTAGGGTGGCATGGGAAGCACAGGCTTGTTCCCCTTCCATGTGTTCTCCTTAGGGTTGCATGGGACGCACAGGCTGGTTCCCCTTCCATGTGTTCTCCTTAGGGTGGCACGGGACACACAGGCTGGTTCTCCTTCCATGTGTTCTCCTGAGGGTGGCACGGGATGCACAGGCTGGTTCCCCTTCCATGTATTCTCCATAGGGTGGCACTGGACGCACAGGAGGGCCCGGTCGATACCCTTCCGTTTGTTCTATATAAGGTGGCATGGGAAGCACAGGCAGGCTCGGCAGGCCATCAAAGAGATGTGGCTTGAAAGAGGTGTGGCATAAAAGAGATGTAGAATGAAAGAGATCTAGAATGAAAGAGATGTGGCATGAAAGAGATGTAGAATGAAAGAGATCTAGAATGAAAGAGGTGTGGCATGAAAGTGATTTTGCATGAAACAGGCAAGGCATGAAAGAAATGTGGCATGAAAGAGGTGTGGCATGAAAGAGGTGTGGCATGAAAGAGATGTGGCATGAAAGAGGTGTGGCATGAAAGAGATGTAGAATGAAAGAGATCTAGAATGAAAGAGGTGTGGCATGAAAGTGATTTTGCATGAAACAGGCGAGGCATGAAAGAAATGTGGCATGAAAGAGGTGTGGCATGAAAGAGGTGTGGCATGAAAGAGATGTGGCATGAAAGAGGTGTGGCATGAAAGTGATGTGGCATGAAAGAGATGTGGCATGAAAGAGATGTGGCATGAAAGAGATATACAATGAAAGAGATTTGGCATGGAAGAGATGTGGCATGAAAAAGATGTGGCATGAAAGACATGAGGCATGAAAAAGATGTGGCGTGAAAGAGCTGAGGCATGAAGGACATGTGGAATGAAAGAGATGTGGCATGAAAGTGATGTGGCATGAAATAGATGTGGCATGAAAGTGATGTGGCATGAAAGAGATGTGGAATGAAAGAGGTGCGGCATGAAAGAGATGTGGCTTGAAAGAGGTGTACAATGAAAGAGATGTGGCATGTAAGAGATGTGAGACGAGACAACAATTCCTATGCACACGCAACAAAGAGTACGAGGTATATAACACTGTTCTTGTAATTCTGACAAAGGAAAGACAAGTTCTTGATCCGTTGTAGTTCGTTTTAATACGGGTTTTCTTATGCAATGCAGCCAACCCGCGTTTCGTCAGTGGGTCGTGACCCCTTGACTTCTTCAGGGATTTCTGCACAAATGATTGATGCTCTCAATCTATCCACCGGTGATACTTCCAACCCGGTTGGGCATGTAAAAATCTTAAGTCTTCATGTAAAATTAAATTCAGTTCTCCAATCCAAAGAAATACTTGTCCGAGCCTCTGTGCAATTAATTTGTAGGCTCCTAGTGCAGCGGCCTCAATATAAATGCCCATATGAACATGATCAGGCTGCGAAATAAGCCGTCTAGTGCCAGACCGTAGCGAGTACGCCTCACGTCCAGTGTGATCCCGGGATCTCTGTCAACCGGATAGGTGACATGATAGAAATGTGGCATGAAAGAGATGTGGCATTAAAGAGATGTGGCATGCAAGAGATGTGGCATGAAGGAGATTTGGCATGAAAGAGATGTGGATACTTAATTCAAATGTACAAATTGACTTTGCTTGTAAAATTCCAACGAAAGCGTGCCAAGTGTCCTGGATCTGGATGCAAAATGTAAAACTCCCAATAAAACCTGCCCTGGTGTGTGGAATTTATTAGATGTGATAATGATCATCTTCCTGAACAGGAGGCATGACGGGGCACTGCTGCTTGCTGGCCCAGACCCCGCAAGCAGCGTTAATTATCCGGTATTTTTCACAGGCAGGTTTCACCTGCATGTGGGTGTGCACTTTATCACACCTGTCGTTACCCGGTGTGATAAACATCGCCGGCGTGGACCTGCGAGCCATGAGCAGGCCTGTGTCCCCTCAGCTCACCTTCTACCCGGGCACCCGTAGTCAGGCCCACAGAAGAAGAAATGACCATGGCACCAGTTTGGAAGCCACACTGACCATGGTATGTACCAGTTCAGTTCACTCTGCTCAAGTACCAGAAGCCGCATGACAGCCTCAGTCCCGATGCCGCACGCCAGCCTCCCCGAGACCAAGATCCCGCGTGCCAGCCTCCATGAGGCCCCAGATTCTGCATCCCAGCCTCACCAAGGGCCTAGATGCCACATGCCAGTCTCCCCGAGGCGAAGCTGCAGCGTGCCAGCCTCCCCGAGGCCCCAGATGCCACATGCCAGCCTGCGTCCCGATGCCACATGCCAGCCTCCCCAGGGCCCTAGATGCTGAGTGCTAGTCTCCATGAGGCCCGAGATGCTGAATGCCAGGCTACCTGAGGCCCCAGATGCTGCATTCCAGCCTCCATGAGGCCCCAGATGTCGCATGCCAGCCTCCCTGAGGCCCCAGTTGCTGAGTGCAAGCGTCCCTGAGGCCCCAGATGCCACATGCCAGCCTCCTTAAGGCCCCAGATGCTGCATCCCAGCCTCCCTGAGGTCCCAGATGCTGCATGGCTGTCTCCCTGAGGCCCCAGATGCCGCATGCCAGCCTCCCTGCGGCCACACATGCCAAGTGCCAGTTTCCCTGAGGCCCCAAATGCCGCATGCCAACCTCCTGGAGGCCCCAGATGCCGCATGCCAGCCTCCCCGAGGCCCCAGATGCTGAGTGCCAGCCTCCCTGAGGCACAGAGGCCTATGTGCCAGCCTGCCTGAGGCCCAAGATGCTGAATGCCAGCCTCAGCCCAGATGCCGCATGCTAGCCTCCCTGTGGCCCCAGATGCCGCATACCATCCTCCCTGAGACCCCAGATGCCGCATGCCAGCCTCCCTGAAGCCACAGATGCCGCAAGCCAGCCTCCCTGAGGCCCGCAAAGCCGCATGCCAGCCTCCCTGAGGCCCAAGATGCTGCATGCCAGCCTTCTTGAGGACCCAGATGCCGCATGCCGCCTCCCTGAGGCCCCAGATGCCGCATGCCAGACTCCCTGAGGCAGGGCCGGACTGGGAACCGATATCGGCCCTGGCAAACTGCTCGGCCGGCCCCCCTGGGGGGCAGTGGGGTTGCGGCCGAGCTGTTTGCAAGGACCGGTTTCAGCCGATTTTGTTACAGGGGGCCGATATTGCCGGCCCCCGGTAACAAAAACGGCCCCCCAAGGGCCCAAAACCGGCCCCCACCCTGGCGGCCCACCAGGGAAACGCCTGGTGCCCGCTACGGCCAGTCCGGCCCTGCCCTGAGGCTCCAGATGCTGCATCCCAGCCTCCCTGAGGCCCCAGATGCTGCATGCCAGCCTCCATGAGGCCCCAGATTCTGCATCCCAGCCTCCCCGAGGGCCTAGATGCCGCATGCCAGCCTCCCTGATGCACCAGATGCCATAGGCCATCCTCCCAGAGGCCTCAGATGCCGCATGCCAGCCTCCCTGGGGCCCCAGATGCCGCATGCCAGCCTCCCTGAGGCCCCAGATGCCACATGCCAGCCTCCCTGAGGCCCCAGATGACGCATGCCAGCCTCAGTCCAGATGCCGCATGCCAGTCTCCCTGAGGCACAGATGCCAACTGCCATCCTCCCTGAGGCCCCGGATGTCGCATGCCAGCCTCCCTGAGGCCCACATGCCACATACCATCCTCCCTGAGGCCTCATGCCAGTCTCCCTGAGGCCCCAGATGCCTCATGCCAGCCTCCCTGAGGCCTCAGATGCTGCATGCCAGGCTCCCTGAGGCCCCAGATGCCGCATGCCAGCCTCCCCGTGGCCCCAGATGCTGCATCCCAGCCGCCCGAGGGCCCAGATGGCACATGCCAGCCTCCCTGAGGCCACAGATGCTGAGTGCCAGCCACCATGAGGCCCCAGATGCCGCATGCCAGCCTCCCTGAGGCCCCAGATGCTGCATGCCAGCCTGCCTGAGGCCCCAAATGCTGCATGCCAGCCTCCCTGTTGCCCCAAATGCCGCATGCCAGCCTCCCTGTTGCTCCAGATGCAGCATACCAGCCTCTATGAGGCCCCAGATGCTGCATGGCAGCCTCCCTGAGGCCCCTGATGCCGCATGCCAGCCTCTCTGAGGTCCCAGATGCCACATGCCACTCTCCCTGAGGCACCTGATGCCGCATGCCAGCCTCCCTAAGGCCTTGGATGCGCCATGCCCGCCTCCCCGAGGCCCCAGATAGCCTCCCTGAGGCCCCAGATGCTGCATGCCAGCCACCTTGAGGCCACAGAGGCCGAGTGCCAGTCTCCCCGAGGCCCAGATGCAGAGTGCTAGCCTTTCCAAGGCCCTAAATGCCGAGTGCCAGTCTCCCTGAGGCCCCAGATGCCGCATGCCAGCCTCCCCAGGGCCCTAGATGCTGAGTGCCAGCCTCCCTGAGGGCCCCAGATGCCGCCTGACAGCCTTCCTGAGGCCCCAGATGCCGCATGCCAGCCTCCCCAGGTCCCTAGATGCCGAGTGCCAGTCTCCTTGAGGCCCAAGATGCCGCATACCAGTCTCCCTGAGGCCACAGATGCCCAGTGCCATGCTCCCTGAGGACACAGATGCCGAGTGCCAGCCTCCCTGAGGCCCCAGATGCCGCATGCCAGCCTCCCTGCGGCAACTTATGCCGAGTGCCAGACTCCCTGAGGCTCCAGATGCCGCATGCCAGCCTCCAAGAGGCCCCATATGATGCATTCCAGCCCATCCCTGAGGCCCAGGATGCTGCATGCCAGCCTCCTGGAGGCCCCAGATGCTGCATGCCAGCCTCCCTGCGACCACAGATGACGAGTGCCAGTCTCCCCGAGGCCACAGATGCCGAGTGCCAGTCTCCCTGAGGCCCCAGATGCTGCATGCCAGCCTCCCTGTGGCCACAGATGCCGCATGCCAGCCTCTCTGAAGCCCCAGATGCCGCATGCCAGCCTCCCTGAGGACCCAGGTGATGAAAGCCAGCCTCCCTGAGGCCCCAGATGACGCATGCTAGCCTCCTTGAGGCCCCAGATGCCGAGTACCAGCCTCCCTGAGGCCCCAGGTGTTGCATCCCAGCCTCCCTGAGGCCCCAAGTGATGAAAGCCAGCCTCCCAGAGGCCCCAGATGCCGAGTGCCAGCCTGCCTGAGGCCCCAGATGCCACACACCAGCCTCCCTGAGGCCCCAGATGCCGCATACCAGCCTCCATGAGGCCCCAGATGCTGCATGCCAGCCTCCCCGAGGGCCCAGATGCTGTATGCCAGCCTTCCCGAGGGCCCAGATGCTGCATCCCAGCCTCCCCAAGGCCCCTGATGCCTCATGTCAGCCTCCCTGAGGCCCCATATGATGCATTCCAGCCTTCTGGAAGCCCCACATGATGCAGGCCAGCCGCCCGAGGGCCCAGATGGTGCATGCCAGCCTCCCTGAGGCAACAGATGCAGAGTGCCAGACTCCCTGAGGCCTCAGATGCTGCATGCCAGCCTCCATGTGTACCCAAATGCTGCGTTCCAGCCTCCCAGAGGCCCCAGATGCTGCATGCCAGCCCAGCCCTGAGGCCCTAGATGCTGTATGCCAGCCTCCCTGCGGCCACATATGCCGAGTGCCAGTCTCCCCGAGGCCCCAGATGCTGCATGCCAGCCTCCATGAGGCCCCAGATCCCACATGCCATCCTTCCCTGAGGCCACAGATGCCGAGTGCCAGTCTCCCTGAGGCCCAAGTTGCCGCATGCCAGCCTCCCTGAGGCCCCACATGCCCCTGCCAGCCTCCCTGAAGCCCCAGATGCTGCATGCCAGCCTCCCTGAGGCCCCAGTTACTGCATCCCAGCCTCCCTGAGGCCCCAGATGCCGCATGCCAGCCTCCCTGAGGCCCTAAGTGATAAAAGCCAGCCTCTCTATGGCCCCGGATGCTGCATCCCAACCTCCCTGAGGCCCCAGATGCCGCATGCCTGCTTCCCTGAGGCCCCACATGCCACATGCCAGCCTCCCTGAGGCCCCACATGCCCCTGCCAGCCTCCCTGAAACCCCACATGCTGCATGCCAGCCTCCCCGAGGCCCAAGTGATGAAAGCCAGCCTCCCTGAGGCCCCACATGCCGCATGCCAGCCTCCCTGAGGCCCTAAGTGATGAAAGCCAGCCTCTCTATGGCCCCGGATGCTGCATCCCAACCTCCCTGAGGCCCCAGATGCTGCATGTCAGCTTCTCTGAGGCCCCACATGCCACATGCCAGCCTCTCTGAGGCCCCAAGTGATGAAAGCCAGCCTCCCTGAGGCCCCTGATGCCACATGCCAGCCTCCCTGAGGCCCCACATGCTGCATGGCAGCCTCCCCGAGGCCACAGGTGAAGAAAGCCAGGTTCCCGAGGCCCCAGATGCTGCATGCCAGCCTCCCTGAGGCCCCACATGCCGCATGCCAGGCTCCCTGAGGCCCCAAGTGATGAAAGCCAGCCTCCCTGAGGCCCCTGATGCCACATGCCAGCCTCCCTGAGGTCCGAGATGCCACATGCCAGCCTCCCTGAGGGCCTAGATGCTGCATGCCAGCCTCCCTGAGGCCCCAGCATCTTCAGGGAAACACGAGGCAAGTTCTGCACTGGTGCTTCCTGCACACCTGCCCCATGATGTAGAGCTGTGTCCAGGCTCGCCCGTTCTGAGCCCAAATGCAGGAAGTTCCCAAGAGAGAGAAAACACACAAGTTCTGCGTGATGCTCTCACCTGTCGAGGGCCCTCTCCCGGCCATTCATTCTTTGCTTTCGAGCAGCCTTCTAGGCACACTCAGAGCTACAGAAATACCCAGGGGCTTATACTTTTTGGGACGCTCCGGCGGCATAAGCCTCTCAATCATATGTAAAAGGCCACTTAAAGCCATTCTGTTGCAAAGTCATCCTGCTCCCTGGGCACCCCTATTTTGTACTGACTGGTACTGGTGGCAACTGACTCTGACTGTATCCTGTGCTCTGCTAGGCAGGCCCAGGACCAGTGCTATGGTGAAAACACAATGAGAATACAGTGAAATCACCTACACACATTAGGGTACGCAATGGGTTAGGATAACTCAATGATTGGCATGACCTACCTTATAAGCCCCTAATATATAATAGGATAGGGGGATCAAAACTACTCTTAAGTCCCTAGTATATAATAGGGCATGACAGTTATGAGGCCAGCAGCCCTGTCTGCACTTGCATCTGTGCACTGCTGAGAGCTTGGAGTCAGTTTAAAAGCAGCCCTGTGTTGCAGGACTGCTTTTAACATGTACATTTTGCCCAAACTCGACTTTGTTGGTAGGGGCAATTAAATATTGATACACTACAATATTATGGCATATTAGGTACCCCCAGGGTCTCCCCTAGTTGTCCAAGGGGTGGGGGTCAGGTACTCATAAGGAGAACCCTTATAAAAGATGTTTTATATGCCCTGGGGATAGAGAAATTGCACATTTCACTTCCCCCATTGTAGTGAAGTGCTTCCCAAAATCGACATTTGTGCTAGAAGCGCTGTGGAGTGAGGATCTACATAATATTTGCATATTCAGGACCCCTAAAGTCTCCCCTAGGTGTCCCAGGGGTGGGGGTTATGTAGCTATAAACCAGATGGTTTACAGGCCCTGGTATTGGAGAAATTGGACATTTCATTTTCCCATTGTAGAGCCCCAGCCACATAGGTTAACGTTGCAATAGTTTATGAACTCATAACTATCGCTGAGGATTGCCAAAAAATATCATTCAAGCACTTAGGCGAATGATATTGATAAATCCAACAATATGCTAATGTTGAATTTATCCTAAAATATACAGAAAATAAATTATAACACTTTCATGCCTGTAAGCCAAAATTCAGCCTTCCAGTGGTTTGCCCTTGTTGGTCAGAGTTAACAGGATTAGCCAGGCTGCTTTAATGAAGTGATAAGTGGCTCACCACAGAGAGGTTAATCTGTTGGAACAAGCCCTGCTGCCGAGGAAGGCCATAGAAAGGGGGAGGGGTCGTAAACCATGGGGCTTCAAAGAAGAGATAGGACAGGCAGGAAAAGCCAGGACCATATATCCCCATCTCCTATGACCTAGCCAGATGGCAGGCTTGAGGATGGAAGCAGATTTTAGTGGGAGGAGAGCTATGGATAGGAGTTATACTGGAGGTTGGTTTAGCAAGTTCTTGCTCCTCTACTAGAACGTCAGCCATATTGAATTTTGGAGGAATAGTGCTTTCTGGGAGACCATTGTGACACACTTTGGAGGCCGTGGTCATGCTCTGGGGTGTTGCCTTGCACATCATTGGACAGGAGGTCCCTCCTGCTTGACCCCAGAGAACACTAAATAAGTATCTGAGAGGGGCAGTGCCTCTCAGCTCTGCTGCGTGATGCTAAGAGAAGACTTGGCACCCTGGAAACTTGATTTGCACCAACAGGCTCTACATTCTGACTGTCTGTGCCTGCTGCATTATCTGGAACTACAGCCCTTTGGATGTACCTTGTTTCAAGAGGAATAAAGAGTGGGCTCCCTGCAAGCTACAGGTTAACAGAACTCACCTGCATCAACTCCACCAAGAGTCCCCGCCTGGACTGTATCCAGTGGACTTTTAAAGGTTTTGTCCAGGTGCATTGTGGGAATTGTGGTCCCAAACTTTCAAGGACCATCTTAGAGCTTCCAGACCCTTGGATTGTGTTTTGGACCCTTTGGACCCTCAAGAGGAACTTCAGGAAGAAGTTGCAGAAGTTTGGAAAAGTTTGGAGCAACTTTGGAAAAAAACTCCATAAGGTGGCTAAAGTGCTACAAAGTGTTCCCAACATTGGAGTTTTGTCATTTTAAAGATAACAATATTTCCAATTTTTATAAATTGGTGTTGGATTTTTATTGTGTGTTGTGTCTTTGGTGTTTTTAAATGCTTTACATACCTGTCTCCTAAGTTAAGCCTGCCTGCTTGCAGCCAAGCTACTAAGGGTTGAGCATGGGAATAATTTATTGAGACGTGTACTGAGCCCTAGACTGTGTTAGTGGCCTTATTACCGGTGGTAGATGCATATTTACCACTACTAATAACCCACTTACCAACACACTCTGCATGACTGTGAGTGGCTTATAGGTATGGAGTAATTCAAAGCAGTGCAAGTCACTCCCTTGCTTTACTCTGCATCCGGGAGGCGGTCCATGGGTGTTGTGGTGGGTGTTCCCACACAACACCCAGGGATTTTGATGCTGTCCCAGATTTACAAAATCACATAAGCCTGGGGCAGCACCAAGCCGTAAAGCAGGCTATGTGTGCTGCATTCTACAGTACACATAGAAATAGGAAAACGTCTCTTCGGATTGTTTCTGTGAAGGAAGGTGCCTCTTCCTGCACAAAACTAATCCTGCCGACAAAACAGACAGCCATGCACCATGGTGCAAGGGTGCCTGCACTGGTGCTAGGCAGCAAATCGTGCTCCGGCGCTGGCTGAAAGAACAGGAATGCACCATCATCTCATAAATGCGGTGCATTCCTGCCCTTTCCTATTGGCGTAGGACAGTGCAGCAAGAAGGCTGGCGGTTCTGCCCTATGCCAATTCTTCATAAACAAGGCCCTTAGTGTTTCACACAGCACCGGTGACCCTAACCCTTCCTAGTATCTCTTCTGAGATGGGGGAAGGACGGGCACGCAAACTTAAGTAAAAGAATTATAAATAGTAAAATGACACTTACTTGCTCCACCAGCTGCCGCCTTCCTCCCGATCCTCACCTCCCGGACTTCCAGGAACTGCTGCACACTGCGCAGGCTCCCAGCTCCCAATCCCAGCGCTGCTCACATGCGAGGAATGCTATTCCCAGCATGCGAGCAGTGCTGGGATTGTTCTGAGAGCCTCAGTTTGGCGCTCAGACTTGGACTGGGAGCCTGTATTGGTTTCTCCATCCAGCTGTGCAACACAGCTAGGTGGAAGTGCGCATGACGATTTTGTCGACCCAAGAGGGCTGGCCAAACCGTCATGCCCACTTGGCAGTGCCCACCACTCTCCCCTCCTCCCTGGTGATGCAGCTGCAGCATGCGGATGGATGACCCCGTCCTCCCTCAAGCCCAGCTTGTAAAACAACAAATACAATGATAATAAAAATGTTTTATTATCATTTTATTTTTGTTGGTTGCCTCTGCTGGCTTTCAGCAGTGGGGTGACGCTCCTCCACCATAACGGAGGAGCCGCCCCTACATGGATGCTAGGATGATGGACTGAGTGACCTGTCTGCTGCTGAGGTGTCTAAGAGTTCATTCCCTGCCCTCTCCTGGTTTGCCGGGGAGGGTGGGGGGCGCAGGGTCACCAAGGAAGGGGCGCATCATCAGGGTCTTCCTGAGGAGAAGGGAAGATGGACAGTAATGAACCCAAATACAATTTTCAGTACGGAGCTTCCTACAGATGGGAGCTGGAGAGCTCCGCGGGACCTGGTGTACTGTGAGGGTGAAGAAGGGACTGCAGGGGAAGACGAGGGACATAGAAACAGAAGTGATGCGGATCCTTGCTGAAGGCCGGCAGCAACAGTAAGTAGCTATTGATGAAATCAGATGAAGAAAAGCTACAGTTCAGGCCACCCATCCCTGGGAGCAGCTCCGCTGAGCACTCTACAACTCTGGGAGCATCTCTGGGAGCAGCTCCACTGAGGCTGAGCACTCTGCAGCTCTGGAAGCAGCTCCACAGAACACTCTACAGGTCTGGGAGCAGCTCCACTGGGCACTCTACAGCTCTGGGAGCAGCTCCACTGAGCACTCTACAGCTCGGGGAGCATCCCTGGGAGCAGCTCCACTGAGTGCTCTACAGCTTGGAGAGCATCTCTGGGAGCAGCTCCACTGAGGCTGAGCACTCTACAGCTCTGGGAGCAGCTCCACTGGACACGCTACAGCTCTGGGAGCAGCTCCACTGAGCGCTCTACAGTTCTGGTAGCAGCTCCACAGAACACTCTACAGGTCTGGGAGCACCTCCACTGATCACTCTACAGCTCTGGGAGCAGCTCCACTGAGCACTCTACAGCTCGGGGAGCATCCCTGGGAGCAGCTCCACTGAGTGCTCTACAGCTTGGGGAGCATCTCTGGGAGCAGCTCCACTGAGGCTGAGCACTCTATATCTCTGGGAGCAGCTCCACTGGACACGCTACAGCTCTGAGAGCAGCTCCACTGGACACACTACAGCTCTGGGAGCAGCTCCACTGAGCGCTCTACAGCTCTGGTAGCAGCTCCAAAGAACACTCTACAGGTCTGGGAGCAGCTCCACTGGGCACTCTACAGATCGGGAAGCATCCCTGGGAGCAGCTCCACTGAGCACTCTACAGCTCTGGGAGCATCCTTGGGAGCAGCTCCACTGAGCACTCTACAGCTCTGGTAGCAGCTCCACAGAACACTCTACAGGTCTGGGAGCAGCTCCACTGGGCACTCTACAGATCGGGAAGCATCCCTGGGAGCAGCTCCACTGAGCACTCTACAGCTCGGGAGCATCTCTGGGAGCAGCTCCACTGAGCACTCTACAGCTCTGGGACCATCTCCACTGAGCACTCTACAGCTGTGGGAGCATCTCTGGGAGCAGCTCCACTGAGCACTCTACAGCTCTGGGAGAATCCTTGGGAGCAGCTCCACTGAGCACTCTACAGCTCTGGTAGCAGCTCCACAGAACACTCTACAGGTCTGGGAGCAGCTCCACTGGGCACTCTACAGATCGGGAAGCATCCCTGGGAGCAGCTCCACTGAGCACTCTACAGCTCGGGAGCATCTCTGGGAGCAGCTCCACTGAGCACTCTACAGCTCCGGGACCAGCTCCACTGAGCACTCTACAGCTGTGGGAGCATCTCTGGGAGCAGCTCCACTGAGCACTCTACAGCTCGGGAGCATCTCTGGGAGCAGCTCCACTGAGCACTCTACAGCTCGGGAGCATCTCTGGGAGCAGCTCCACTGAGCACTCTACAGCTCGGGGAGCAGCTCCACTGAGCACTCTACAGCTCTAGGAGCAGCTTGATCGAGCACTCTCTACAGCTTTTGAAGCAGATCCACTGAGTACACTACAGCCCTGGGAGCAGCTCCAATGAGCACTCTCTACAGCTTTGGGAGCAGATCCACTGAGCACTCTACAGCCCTCGGAGCAGCTCCAATGAGCACTCTCTACAGCTCTAGGAGCAGATCCACTGAGCACTCTACAGCCCTGGGAGCAGCTCCATCGAGCACTCTCTACAGCTTTGGGAGCAGATCCACTGAGCACTCTCTACAGCTCTAGGAGCAGCTCCATCGAAAACTCACTACAGCTCTGTAACCAGCTTCACTGAGCACTCTCTACAGCTCTCATAGCAGGAATCGATGTTTATTAATACAATTATCTTGCTTCATAAACATCGCTATTAAAGGCTTAGCCCCCCCACCCCTGCCAATTCTTCTCTAGAGGTGTCTTTTACAGATAAGCAGAGATATCTTTAATTGATCAGGCTGAGCTTTTGGACAAACCTCAGCCTCCATCTTGTACGGGTGGCAGCTTTACCTCCTTTTTAAGGAAGGATTTCCGGCCTTCAGCTTTACACCATCACTGCACCTCACAAGGACCTCTTACTGGACTATTGTTGGCGTTGTGGCTCTGGCTGAGTACTGAAGGACCTGCTCTCCAGTGAGAGGGCATACTTATGTAGTGCATGAACCGCTTCTTGGTGCTGATCCCCTCCATGTCGATTCCACCTGCTTAAGAGCATTTAGCAAAAGTGGACGTGTTTCGGCCGGGTGCGAGAGTTCCTTCTGGCACCTGGTGACCAAGGGATGGAACAACTCCCCCCCGCCCCCCTGGAAATTCAGGAAAGAGCTCAAGACCTGGATGTCCAAATGAATAACCCGCCACGCAGCAGCCCACATCTGCAGCACCTCGAGACTCTCACTGGCGGTTTGCCGCTCTTTACAAATGTATGATTGATTAATGGAATAATTATAGATTTTCCTAAAAATCCGATCAGTTGCCCTATTGCATTGATCCCCTAAAGGGTGCTCCAAAGGTTGGACTCTCAGACATACAATATCACCCTCTGACACTTGGAGATTTCCGTTGGAGTGTGCTAGCGGTGCGCTGTGTGGTGTCCACGAGAGCAGAGACTCAAGGATATACTTGAGGCAAAACACTGAGGCAAAACATCAGGGACGAAAATACTGTGAAGCGAGGTTTAAGTGGAGATGGGTAAGCATAACTTTACTATACTGACCTCCACATATATGTACCTTGAGTATATATATGTAGCTCTAAGGTAGGTAGATGGGGAGTTAAGAATAGTAAATCTATACTTACCCTTATGCACTTCCCCTTAGAGATTTTGGTCTCCATAGCTTTGCCATGCTATTTTGGCCACATAATGGACCCAATTCATATAGGTAAGCATAACCCAAAAGTCTAGTTTAGACCAAAAGTCTAACTTTATACGTGAAGTCTAAGTTTAGATCAAAAGTCTAACTTTACAACTAGTAAAGTTAGACTGTAGGTCTAAACTTAGACTTCAGGTCTAAACTTAGACCAAAAATCTAACTTTACTACCAGTGACTTTTGGTCTCAGTTTACCTTTGTGAATTGGGCCCAATGTTTTTTGTCCTGAATATTCTCTCCCTCAACTTCCCTGTGCAGTTCATAGAGGACAACACTGGATTACATATACCCACTTCCAACCACTGCCGTGGTGCAGGCGACAATGAACCTCCTCCGCTTTCCTCGTACTGGGAGTGCCGAGATGCATGTGGAGTCGGGACTTGGTCTTCAGTGGTCACTTATGTGGTGGCAATGGGGACCTTCTCCTTGAGTGGGTTGGATGTTGACTCTTTCAGACGTCCATCTGAGCAGATCTCCCTTCCTGGACCCCTCTTACCTCTCACGCGCCATGTGCCACTGGTGGGTCAAGCCAGCAGGTGGCAGCGGGGCAGTGAGCTGAACCGCCTTTCTTCATCCATTCGTAGCTGACACAAAACCACACCTGAGTGCCAGCTGTACTTCATTCCCACCACCGGGAGCTTCTTCCAGTCATGGCCACCAGGGCGAATTATAAAGCCAACTTCAATGTGGCCAAGATGATAGTTCTTTTGATCGGCTCTCCCCTTATAAAAAATAATCTCCGTGTAATGCATCAAAGCAGAACTGGTTCTAAAACCGAAGAGAATGTTGAGAAATTGCCTCAACTCTGTGACAACAAAATACCAAGCATTGATGTCTTAGAGCACTAAACCCCTGATATTTCCAAGACTGGCCCTATATGTACCAAAGACCCCGTCTGCCCGTGGTCACATTGAAACTGCTGCTTACCTGTCACATCGCCTCACCTACCACCAGCCTACCTACAGGCCTCCAGTCACGCCTCAATTTTGTGAACCTCTGGGCTCATGAATTGGTAATTGGTGACCTTAATTACCACTTGGTGGATAACGCCTCTTTGCAATCTATTGACAGAGGATTAGTCAAGCTCACATTATTGGTAAATTTCATCCAATTTTTACAAGAAGCTGCTGACAAGAAAGGCCATCTTCTAGACCATGTCTGGTTCTATAATTTATTCTTAGTTACTTCTGCAGTGTCCCCATGTCCTTGGTCAGACCATTATTTTATTAAATATAGTATCTTAATACTATTTTATTCTATAATTCTTGTATAGTGCACGGCTAACCGAAGGCCTCCCAGCGCTAGAGCCAACACCGCCTTCACCAGACCACCACAGGAAGGAGGAACTAGTTCTTAAACAGCCATGTCTTCAAGGCCTTGTGGAAGGGGAGTTCATGGTCCAACTGAGGGCCAGATGCCTTTAAACCAGACCAGGATTGTCTGTCAGGAATGGGAAGAAGCTAACATCTCAAACGTGGCCAATCTTCTGGAAGAGACCAGCTTTTCCCAGCAAGAGTCCGTGCAGTGAGCTTCATTTTTCAAAATTGATACCTAAGGTGGCTGATATTTTGGCCCCACTGTTGGCAAAAGTGCGACTACGTATCGTAAGCCTGCCTTTTGGTACTCACATGACCTGCAACTGGCAAAAACTCACTGACGCCACTTGGAAGGACTGTGGTGGAACTCCTAAGCTGAGAGAGTTAAAGCTTAAAGGAGAATGAAAGCTAGTCCACGAGGCTAGACAAAAACACAATTCGGACAATGTATGTGTCTTCAAATACACAGAAGGAACTCTTTGCCATTGTTACAGAATTCACTGATGTTCCCAAGGTCACACCTTGCATCACACCTTCGGCTTATTTTGTCAATAAAATTACAAATAAGAGCTTGGATATTGATAAGGGCTTTTTCTGCAGTCAATGCAGACTTGCAGGTGAACTCTATAATCTTGCCATCCCTTGGTCAGATGACAGGAGACATACTGAGCACCATCACCTTGTCGCCAGAAAGATTTCCTTGAGATCCATGACCTCAGAAGATTGTCTAACATTTGGCAGACACGATTACGGATCCTCTCCGTGCCTTGATAAATTCTCCGTTCAAGCAGGCCATGGTCCATAGCTCGTTCAAGGAAGCAATTGTCTTACCACGTTTAAAAAAGGTAGACACAGACCCTTCCGAGATAAAGACAAACATTGACCTATCTCCTTACATCCTATGTGTCTCCAGATGATTGAAGAGCTTGTGGCCAGAATGCTCAGCAGCCGCTGACGGACATTCTTTACATTTAGATCCATTGCAGGAAGCTTCCGGCTGGTCCACAGCACATAGTGTGTGTTGCCATCTGTATTGGATGACCTAAGAATGGACCTGACAGGGGACATGTGAATGCGTTGTTCCTCCTGGACCCCTCTGCCGCATTCCATACAATCCTACAAGGTTGCGTTGCCGCACCGGTCCTGGAGAAGCCACATTGAGATGGCTTCAGTCCTTCTGGTCCGGCCACTTCACGACTAGAAAATATTATGGCTGCCAAGAAGCCTGTTGCATGTGGAATGCCTCAGGGGGTCTCCTTCTCACCCCATTAATTTAATATTTATGTTTCTCTAGTTGCACAGGCCGTATCCACAGTAGTTTGTAATTCTATAGATATGGAGACAATTCTCAAATTCTGCTGGTTTGGACAACAATATTTCCTCCCATGAAGCCTTTCAGATTCTGATATTTTGATCCATTGAAGGGCAGCAAGAGGTTTAAGCTCACAGCAGAAGAAACATAGGTGTTGGTGTTCCCTGACAAGACAGACCTCTGGATGGACATGGAGCACTCACGTGGACTTGGGCCCCTCCTGAGGTTGTCTCTTATAGTGAGAGGCCTCAGGGTAAGAACTGATAGCTCTCATTCACTGGGACTGCAGGTGTCCTCAGCATCTACCTGCCCTTCAGAATCATCCTTATTTAACCACAAGGAAAACATAGTGGCAATTGTGGCGGCCAGGTGATTCTCGGCTTGATTACGCTAACTCACAAGATCTTGGCCACCCCATTATCTTGTTGAAAACACTTCAAATGGTTTAAAATACAGCAGTGAAGTTGCTACTCAAGGCCCCTAGGTTTGCTTCAGCACAGCCTCTTGTTACACAGCTGCCGTAGCTTCCCATTGCACAGAGACTACTGTTCAAGGCTTTTCCGCATAACTTTTAAAGAAGTCCGCAGTAATGTCCCTCAGTTTATCTCTCGTTCCTTGACCAGATACGATTCCAGTTCTACTCTACAGGGCGTATTTATGAGAGTCCTGCATCACTTTAGCACCACGTAAAATAGGACATGTTCGACTCGGGGCTCTCATTTCAATTTATGAAGACATGCAAAGCCTCTCTCCGTGGCTTTCAGAGGCCTCATAAATCAGGAGGAAGGCGACGCAGCACAAATCGCTGTGTCACATTACTCTTTGCCCGGGAGGCGCTCCATGGGGGTTGTGATGGAGTTTCCCATGCAACGAGCATGAAATTTGACGCTGCCCCAGATTTACAAAGCGATGTAAACCTGGGGAAGCGCCAAACCCATACACCTCTCGGGGAGGCATAAAGAGGAGAAATATGTTTATTTCTCCTTTCTTTTCCTCTTTCCATGTGTGCTGCATTCGGAGGCACATTGGCACTAGGCTACCAAAATGCCACCAGTACAGGAAGAAAGGACATGTATTGGGCCTCATTTACAAGACAGCTGGAGATTTTTAGTCCAGTTGTGTTCTCCCAGAAACAAACACTTACTGACAACATAAGGGCAACTAGACACTGAAAAAGGGAAAAACAAGCCAACCCTCCATTATCTTCCCAGGGTATCCAAAGAGATTAGAGTAGATGTCTCACTCACTTATCGTGATATGCTTCATAATTGCCGCCTATCCACACCCTCATAGGGTAATACCACTAGGACGGATTCTACCAGAAAAAAGACTCTGGGAGCTCTTAGATAAAATGAAGCTGGATAGTGCAGGAATGCAGAAGAGAATGGTGGGTATTGAGTTTAAAAATACCTCACAGTATATCCCAAGACAAATCCTTTATTAGTAGGATACTGGAGGTATGGTGAAAAATATAAATACAACAAGGTTACAATAGAGATATATTGCTCAATTATCCTTGATTTAAGAGAATGCCAACATGTTTCGGCGTTCACATCGAGTCCAAATGGATCTGAGGCCCTCTTCCTTGCTAAACATGTGTCCCTGCATGAAAAAGACTACACATAAATTCTATGTGTGTGTAAGAGGCATATCGCTATCACCTGGGTTTATAATATGTCTGTGGAACATACCCTAATTTTGGGTTATTCTGGCATCATGCGTATCTGGTGCCTGGTGCCATCCTGTACTCACACTCGTGTCAAGGAACCAGCACCTCCAGTATGTCAATGGGTTCCTGGTGCTCAGATCGCAGCTCAGATTTGGTCCTTTTAAAATTTGCACTGGCTGTTGATTTTGTTTTATTTCTGTACTGTCTTCTGTTTTTAAAGTTACTGTGCTTTAGTTTTTTGCAAAGGTTATAATAAATTAAGCAATAAAAATACATTTGACATGCGCAGGGCTGAAAGAAGAGGAGCAGGCGCAGGAACAGAGGGTCAGTTGTGATTGGATGGAGCCGCATTCCACCTGGGATACCTCTCCACCCACTTTATAATCAGGGCCTTTGTGGGCGGCAATCAGAAACCAATGATAGAGCTCCTCAAAGAAACCATTTGGTTTAAGGCTAGAGGTGGGAGTGTAGGGACATAAAGGAATGGGAAATAGAGATTGTGGGCCCAATTCACAAAGGTAAACTTTGACCAAGAGTCTAAGTTTAGACCTGAAGTCTAAGTTTAGACCTAAAAGTCTAACTTTACAAGTAGTAGTTAGATTTTTGGTCTAAATTAGACTTTTGGTCTACACTTAGACCAAACGTCTTACTTTACTAGTAGTAAAGTTAGGCTTTAGTTCTAAACTTAGACTTCTGGTCTAAATTTAGACTTCTGGTCTGAGTTTACCTTTGTGAATTGGCCCTGAATATGTACTTCTTTCTTTCTTCTTCATAACACATTTGAAACAAATATTCCTTAAAAATACTGTTTCTGAGGTGCCATCTTTGGAAATGATTCCCAATGTTACTTGCAGTCTATAGACTGATTAAGACTTAAGCTTCCACCAGAGTACAGTGAACTGCTTCTGTTTTCTCTTCTGTGTCTGTTTTGTTAAGTCAATGTTTTGATGGATTGAAATGCTTTCCCAGATTTACATAGGACAGGTAACTTATTTATTTTAGACTATTTCGACGTGGGGAGAGTTGGTGTATGGAGAGACGAACAGGAATGCTAAGAAATGTTATTTTTGGCATTTTTTGGAGGTGAGCCCAGTGTGGATGGCTAAACCGGTGCTCAGACTGGCATCTGTCATCTGTCAGTCGTGTCATATGATTGAAGAATGGGTCTAAACTTGATTTCCTGAGCGCAGCAGGTTTGGTAGAAGGTGAAGTGTGAGGGGTGGGACTGCAGTTTCTATTATTCAGGTGAGGAAGTCTCTAGGCAGGGCCTTTCTTTTCATTCCTGATTACTGCTGCAGGGATGCTGAATGACAGCCAGATGCAAGATTTTACACTTCCTTATGCCTGTGTTGTGGATGCTTCAGATTAGAGACAGCCCTAGTGTTCCCTGCACCACTGAGAGTACTACTCACACAAACACTAAAACAGACTCTCTTCTCCTTCTCCCCACCTGGTCATCAGAGGGGAAAGGGGAGGAGCTTCTCTACCACAAAAATTTGAAACACAACATTCCTGCTTCCTGGCATCCTTCCATCAGATGTTATGGGAAAATGAAAGCATTTTTATTTTAACTGCATTCACCCTGTGGGTAATGGTGGATTTTGTGTGTGTGCTGGTGTTCCTATGGCCTACAGTGATATTGCAACACATGCAAATAATGTTTCCATTCTACAGTTTTGCATTCAATCTCAAAAAACCTCCACAGTAATCCTAAACGTACTGCATGTGAACTGACTTTAAAGTCATTTTTTTTTCTTTTTTTTTTTTAGCTGTACTAGAAAACAACAAACTAGCAGAGACAGGGGGACCAGATGCAATGCTTAACAGAAAAAAGAAAAGACAAATAAATATAAGAGCACAGGCAATGGCAAAATGAAACATAATGCACTTAATCAAAAAAAGACCAATTGTCTAACCAGAATGATAAATTTAGAATAGAGTAGGTGGAGGGAAGCACTGAGACAAGAAAGGAAGAAGAAAAAAGAGAATGTGCCTATGCGGGCATGTCTTTTAGAGCAGCTACATTGGCCAGCCAGCCCTGGACGGGGTCCCAAATCCAAATGAGCTTTCTTCTACAGGAATCATTTTCAAATGAATACCATCTCCAGTTTACTTATACTCAGGAATTCATGCCACCAGATCCATGGATCAGGAGACTCACTAGAAAGCCAAAATCATGCCAGAACCAGTCTTGCTAACGAGATAGAAAAAAAGTGTAAGCCCGATAGCTAGGGGGAATAACTGGTGAATGACCCAACATAATCAACTTTAGATCTGCCACAATCTTTAAGTTTGAGATAGCATAGAGCTCACCAAAGACAAATTCCCAGTACAAACACAGTGCAGAGCAAGATGCAAAAATATGTACTGCATTAGCTCCACTGATCCGCAGCGAAATCACAGATCGTCTGGTCGTAACTTCATTACAAAGAGACGATGAGGGGTGTAAGACCAATCGTTAACACATTTCAAGTGATGTGCCTTGATACGAGATACATTCAAGGCTGAGTGAAACAGCCTGTTGCTGCCCCTAAGGTCCACAGCAGTTAATTCAGTGTTAAGGAGAGAGCTCCGCTTGTCTGCCCGCAATGGAATAAGTCAACCATGTTACTCTGTGATGACCGATAGACCACCTTATAGACCACCCCGATGTTTCTCTTTACAGGAACATTCCTCATAAGGTCCAAGCAGGGGCTTCTAGAGCTGCATCTCTTCTGATCGCTTAAGAGATTGAATGAATGGCTCAATATATAGTGCAAATAGCTGTGGGGAGATATGGCATCTCTGCTGGGTATCGAAAATAATATTGATGGGATCTGAAACTAGACCAGCGCTGCAGATCTTTGCCTTGAGATCGGTAGACAGATGCCTAACTTTGGAGACAAAGATTAAACCCAAGCCCACGGACTCCATAACTCCCCAAAGGAAGGGCCAGGAGACACGGCCAAATTCTTTCTCCGCATCCAGACATATTATACCAACTTTACCCCCACCTGATAAAGCAACCTCCAGAGCCGAGATTGCTGAATTAACATGCAATGTTGTGTCCGGACCTGGGAAGAAACCAACCTGGTAGAAATAGACGAACTCCAAGATGATCACCGATAGCCGATTCGCAAGAAGTGTGTATAGATTTTAGCATCGACGTTGATTAAGGAGATTGGACGGTATGATCCACAGAGTGTGGGGACTTTCCCCTTTTTTTAGAAAAATGAAGATATTTGTCTCTCTCCACGACTTAGGTATCCAATCAGACAGCTCAAAAGAGTTAAACAGATCCCTTAAGATGGGACCCAAGATTTCTAAAAAGTTGGAATAAAACTCTAATGGAATCTGATCAGGGCCAGAGGCCTTCCCACTGGCAAGATGACATTTTCAACTTCCGAAAGAGTGATGGGTGTCTCTAATTTAGACTGCTGGCAGACAGTCACCTTTTGGTCAAAATATTGGCTAATATATCGAGAAATCTACTCTGTGGAAGCGGAACAATCCTCGATATAAAGATCCTGGTAGAATTCATGAAAGCCTTATATATTGCGGCTGGATCAGTAGTGAGAGCACCTTTCACATCCCTGATCTGCTGAATAGTATTAAAACTAGTTCTATCTCTAACCTTAAAAGAGAAAATTTGCCTCATTTATTCACTTTTTAAAAAAAAGCCATCTGACCTGCCCCGCCATTTTTAACCACCCTAAACCAGATTTGTTTTTTAAGGGAGACTCTAAGAATAGTGGACTGTTCCAAAATCTGGTCTGCCCCTGGCCTGCAGTTAGACATGATGCTTAGTCCCAACTTGATTTCAAGTAAACTAAGAGTCCGTTGGGCCACTGGCTCCTCCACAAGTAATAACCTCCATTGACTTGAAGCAAATTGGAGGGTCTGTCAACGGCAAGATGCCTTAAGGGCATCCCAGACCACAAGAAGTGGGGCTGATCCAATATTAAATTATAGAAACTCCCTCAAATGGATATTCATTACCCTAACAAAGCCAGGTTCTAGAAGTAGTCTACATTGAAATGTCCAGCCCCAGGAGCCTGTGGTCTGGGAGGGCTCACCAGTTAGGATAAATAATGACACTGAATTGTGATCTGATAAAATCTGCGGGTTAAGTACCATCTTAGAAGAGGAGACTAGGGTATTACCAACCAAAAATGTCACGTTAAAATCCCCACATACGATATAAGGTACAGCCCAGAGATGCAGCTTAGACAGGAGAAAGTTTGGATTGTCCGTATTTGGTCCGTACACTACACAGATAGTGAAGCGGTCCCAGTCCTTCTGTATAGTCTTATGTTGTGGAACCCCCTCAGGTACTATCCTGTGCCAGGAGTGTCACCCCCTTCTGAGGAAAGGTAAAACAAGAAATGGAGAGAACCTACTAACCAAGATCACTTAATACCGTCTCTGATTGAGACAGGTGCGTCTCCTGCAAGCAGAGGATTTGTGGTTTAAGTATATTAAATTCTTCACGTTCCAGTTTACGTTACTGTGGTGCCTTAATCCCATTAATATTCCAGGATAGAATATGCAGCTTCTTACCAGGACTGCTGCTGCTGCTAATTAGTACCATAGTAGGATAAAATCCACAAGGTGCTCCTCCACCGTGCATATTGAAATAGACATTATCCATAAATATACTGCCATTCAAAAATAACCGTTTTTATTTTACCATTCTCAAAATTGCTCGGGATCACATTATCATAGATAGCACCAAAGTACTCTGTTCAAATAAACCAGGGCCCCCCTCCACTGTCCATCTACACAAACAGCCTCCCCAACCCCACCCCTCAGTTCCCAGAGAGTAAAACCACCCCACACCCCCATAACTCTGCACTATATAGCCAAGGCCAAAAACACCTTCCACTGGGGTACTTATATTGGCAGGCCAATTGCTAAGTCACCAAGGTGTCTGGCCCCTGCAAGCACCAGCATCTATAAAGAAGAGACAGAAACCCCCTAACGCCACAGAGAACAGAAAGAAAGGGGAAAAAACTAATCTCAAGCAGGACCCCGGAGCAAGAAGAAGAAGCCAGAGACAGAGTAAGTCAGTTAGATTCAGGTAAGAAAAAAATGAATAACGAAATACATATCATTACATAGAGAAAGAGGGAAAAATACAAGAGGAGAAGAGAAAAAAGACAGATAAGGAAGAACCTTCCAAAAGCTAAACAGTCTAATCAAATTTTTAACCTATCTAAACCTCCGGCAAAGCCGGTCCCCACCCCCAGATCATGGCTGGTACCATTCACATACCCTTAACGTGCAAACTTCTAGCACTAAAGGCACATAGACATTTTGACACCATCATAACAGGGATCATTATTCCCAAAAAAAGGCATCAACCCCCGGGTTGCCACTTGGCTAGCAGCTCCTGAAATTTTTGACCATCATGGCAGTATAGGGTCTGACCATCCTTTGTAATCCGCAAAGTTGCGTGCTCCATAAGTGAGACAAAAGCCCCTAGCTTCTGAAGTGCTGGGATATGCTTCCGGAGCTGCGAACGTCTGACCACAGTTTGATGGCAAAAATCAGAGCTGACAAAAAACTCAGTCCTATATGCTTTAACCGGAAGCTTATCAGTTGCAGCTAGTAAGATCTCTTATCGGAGGATGAAGTTATCAATATGGATTAGAATAGCCCTTAGATACAGAGAAGGATTACTGGGAAATGGAAAGCGGTATGCACGCCGGATCATACAGTCTAGATCCCAGTCACTTAATGTAGGGAGTGCCTCTCGGACCAAGCGAACCATAAAGCCACAAGGGTCATCCCCTTCTACCCTTTCCGGGATCCCAAGTACCTGCAGGTTATTCCAGCGTAACCTATTCTCCAGGACTTCTACCCTAGATGACAGTGGCGTAATCTGTGTATCATGCTGAGTGATGACAGTGCTGTTTGAGAAATGTAAACAATTGACCAGGATACAGGAGAGAACAATGCGGTAAGCGCTTAGCAGGTCGCAGAAACACCCTCTGAGCGTCTAGAGGATTTTAAAAAAAATTACCATGTCTGGGTGAGCCAAGTCGGTGCGGACTGAAGCGGAGTTGATCCCCTTGACCTTTCTCCCAGCAAGGTTTCCAGCGCGGGTTGGGGTTGCTCAGTGTCGAAGGAACTGCAGGCGGAGTGGGGTTACGTGTACTCGGCGGCAGCGTGGAGGTCGCGACGGGACGATTGTGGGGGAGGGCTGCCCTGGAGCTCCGTAGAGGGAGAGGTGTGGCAGCCAGAATCCCCTTCCGGGGGAAAGGAGGTCGCGGAGCCAGTGGGCTGGAAGGTTTGCCCGAGAGAAGCTGCGCTCTAGGCGGGTGTTCGGCGGAGTCACCGGATCTCCACAAGGGGATTGTAGGCGAGGATCGCTCTCTCGGATTTCCTTCAGGGGAAACGTTTCTCAGTCCTACCGGGTTTTCTCCCCAGCTTAGCGGTAAGGAGCAATCGCCCCCGCCCCCCCATCCTCGATATCCCCTTAGAAAAATAAAAGGAAGCAAAGGTGGTAAAGGAGGTAAGGGAGGGGAAAGAAAGGGGGTAGTAAGTATTGGGGGAGAAGGGAAGGTGGAGGAAAAGGTAACGATAAGCAAGATTAAGGGGAAAAAGCTTGCAGTTCAGAAGCGGAAGGCTGCCCAGGAGATTAAGGTTACTCCCTCACTAAAGGCTTATTTTAAAGCTATATCTCAAACTGTTATTTTGACAGAGAGCAGGATGGAGGGGGGAAGGGAGGTGGATAAAGAAAAGATCATTGAGAGTGTGAAATCCCCCGAAGTTTTAATTAATGCCATAGATTGGAGTAACAATATTGCTTCTAATAGCTACCAAATACTGGCCGGGCTTCCTGCCGAAGAGAGCATGAGTACCCCACCTATACAGGGAGGGTTACAGCAGGGAGCAGTCTCAGTAGCCCCGGGCCAAGGTCTGGTCTTTTCAGGGGTCTCGGGAGATGATGATCTACCGCTGAGTGGTCTGTTAAAAGCCCTGACAGTAGAGATTAGATCAAGATTTGAGACTTCGGAAGGGAATCAGAGGGAGATAAGACAAGCCTGCGATACTTTGGAGAGAAAGATGGACGACCTTAATAGTAGAACAGGCCTGTTGGAGGGGGACGTAAAGGAGCTCAGGGAGAAGGTCAGCATAAACTCAGCCGAGATTACAAAGCTAAAGCTATCAGAGTCTGAGTGCTTAGAGAGAGTGGAAAGATTAGAAAATTTTCAGAGGAGAAACAATATAAAAATCTTGAAGGTTCCTGAAGGAAAGGAGGGAGAAGATATCAAAGCCTTCGTAGTACGCCTGCTAAAAAGAGAGCTACAATTAGAGGAATCTGAAGAGGATATAAGTAAGGACATTCAGCGTGTACATAGAGACCTGTTTAGGCTAAACAAAAATAGGACAAAGCTTAGAAAAATGTTGCTTAATTTTTTAACTTTCTCTCTAAAGGAGAAAATACTTTCAAAAGCTCTGAGCCTGAAATTTGTAGAAGTGGATGGGGTAAAATATGACAGTGCTGTTTGAATCAACCACCTTTTGGCGAGCTGACTGGGAGGCTTCAACAGCTACTAGTCTCGACTGGATGATGCCCAAGTTTTTTGAGAGCTTTCGGAGAACAACTTGGGTTTTGAGATGGGTAGCTTTCAAGGCCAGTGAGTTTTTGCGATAGTCCTCTCTGTGCTGACTTTAATTTCAAATGTCCAATTTTCCACTCTCCCTTTCGATTCGAATGACTATCTTCTTCCTTTCCATCATCTGTGTGCCTCTTCTCTCTGAACACGGCCAACTCTCAGTCACATGTTTTCCTTAAAACGTATTAATGTATCTCTGCAAAATCTCCACACCTCATTCAAATATCACAACCTCTGCTTTATAGGTTATACACCTGCAACCTCAGAATACCTAATCTCCAGTAGCTCATCATGGAAAACCACCAACCAGAGCATGAATTCATTAAGACCACCCCTCCACACAAGATCACAGCTAAATCCTAGTAATTTAATCTACCACATAGAAACTATAATAAATGCATGGCCTGGTTTCCTTGCGAACACAAAACTAATCCCAATAACCAATAATATTCAAGAAACAAAACTACTAACTATCCAGAGCAGCATGCTGCCCCGCGTAAAGCACTACAGCACCTCATCAGGGAAAGTGTTATATAAATGCATTTCCAATACAAATACAATTTATAAACCACAATAATAGTAACACTACAACATTCAGTGGTTGGTCAATTGATTGTAGTTCCTACAGGCTGCATAAAAATTCCCTTTTACTGCTTGATGCTTACACTCACATACATCACAACTGTTAAGGGTAATGTCCGTCTCCGACTGCTGTACCAGTCCGCCTCAAATAAACCTCCCATTACCAACTTGTCAGGCATGGAATGACTGAAGAGATTTGCTGCATGCCACTGGCCAATGGAGAATTTTTTTATCTTGTGCACCACTGCAGGTCCCAGCTAGCTACATGCTAAGACGCTTCTTGACACCTCACCAATCAAATATGGCGTGGTTTTAACAAAGTCCACCAAAGCTGATCCTGCCACCATTTTTCTCTTAAGGTTACGCCTGCTCAGGACCATAAACTTTAAACAAAATATCTCAGAATGGGAAATTCTGTTCGTAAATGAGGTAAGTGACTATTAACATCAGAAATACCATACTGAGCCTGCAGAGCTGCTCAAAGATGACAGCGTACTGAAAACTATAAACTGCGCGCCTGTCTCTCACACGCCTTCATCCATCACACTGCTAGACACCGCATCCCATAGCATGATAACCACACCTCGGTGGTCCTCACTCATGATATGGAAACACTTCCCACATAGGATCCAAACAAAGACAACACATTCCAACCACACAGCTTCAGGGCCCCACATTGGGGCAGTAAGTGCTGTATAAATGCTACAATACAATGCAAAACAATTCTTCATAATATGTTGGTTTTGTTTGTTGCACCATGGTCCATTGGCTGCCAGTCATTTATGAGTGATTCATTAAGCATTTTTGCTGTCATGAAGTGGTGTTTGACTGCACAAAATTGTGCTTGGACGTCATTTAGGGCTTGCCAGGGGTCACTACTGTGACCCCTGGCACTGCCTTTGAGACCCGTAGCATCAGCAGTAGCAAAATCAGTGGCAGGAACAGAAGCAGCTCCTGCTTATGGATGTCAGTGGGGGATTCACTCACCTCGCTTTTTGTCAATTTGTATTATACTAATAGTGAATAAAATAACATTATTTATTATTAGTTTAATAAAAAATGGATTACTAATAGCTGGAATATGACTTTCCCTGGCAGCTGAGGTAAGTAAAAAAAATGCTTTTAAATGTATGTTTGCTGTGTGCGTACTTGTAGTTTTTTTAAAATCTGTTCATTAACATTTTGTCACATAGACTGTATACAAGGCATCATATCAGCAACAATGCAACAGCATTAATTAATTGCTTAACGCAATAGCCAGTGTATGACGCATGTCAGTTAAGCAGAAGCAAATAAGCAGGAGAGAATGATACTTGCGCAGCATATATCATAGGTTCAAAATTAGAAACAATATGTAATAATATTACATTGGGTAACGCAGAACATACATCATCTGGCAGTCTACGATAAGTTGTACATTGTTTTACACCATGGAAAGCATGACTCAAGCCTTTGCATGCCAGCTGGAGCCACATAAGTGACCCCCGCTGGAAGAGGCAGTTCGGAT
The DNA here is from genome assembly GCA_963921515.1 of Calotriton arnoldi. Lineage (NCBI taxonomy): Eukaryota > Metazoa > Chordata > Amphibia > Caudata > Salamandridae > Calotriton > Calotriton arnoldi. The sequence continues at coordinate 2,019,510 of CAWUFW010001800.1, forward strand.
CTACGAGAACATACAGTACGGCATGTAGTGTAAACAAAGTAATCAGATATGCGAACCCGATGTTGACAGCAACTATGGTGGAATTGCCACCTCAGTACCCATGAAAATACATGTAAGGGTATTGTAAAACAGATGTAGAACAGGGGAATAGGGTCCAACAAAAGGGGGGTAAATTAATTAAACGAAGGGAGGGAAAGTAACTACAAGTGATGTGTTGCAGTGAAGCCTCCCGCCCAGTGCCCCCCAGCCTGTGCACCACCTGCACATGATTATAAGGCAAGTAAGTGACACGTGCGCAAGTATGAGCTCACTGATTGGATAAGGGAGATGTCTGCTAAGGTATACCTCATATATGCAGGGTTAAAGAGGTGCTCCCGCTCATGACATCGCATTGGTCTGTTCCCCTTCTTCAGGAGTGTCTACCGGGAGTGGGTCTATTCTCTGTAGGTCGGCCAGAATAGCACCCCAACTGACTGCCAGCGGGATTTTGCGAAGACCTAACAAGTCCTCTCTATGTAGGGCGATGCTCTCCGCTTTTGCTCAGTTCAGTAATGAGCGGTGCAACGCTACAATGTGAGGGGGTACAGGAGATTTCCATCTCTTAGTTATAAGTCGCTTATCAATTGCCATGCCCAAATCTAAAAAGCGAGAGGTGACCCTCTGCATTTTGCCTCTACTGAATACATGTAGGAGATACATCTCCCACTGGAACGGGATGTTGCACTCGGTGCAGTGGGCCAGGGTAGCAGCTACCGCAGTCCAGTACCCTGTGAGAGAGGGGCAGAGCCACAGCATGTGTAGGAGGTCAGCCTCAGCTATGTGGCATCTAGGACAGGTAGAATCCGTTCGATGGAAATACTCGCAAATTTTTGCTGGAGTAATTTATGCTATGTGTAAAATAAAGTATTGGATCTGGCGGAAGTACTGATTGCGAAGTATTCGGGTGGGACTCTCTAGGGCAGCAGCCCATTCAGGGTCGGAGAAAGGGCACCTCAAATCTCCCTTCCAATGAAGACTTAAGGAGTCTTGTGCAATCGCAGCATGCTGCAGAAGAGAGGCGGTGAACCACCGAGTCAGGTGGCCACCGTCACCCAGCACTTACAAATATTGGATCATGTGATGCGTAGGAGGTTCTGTGGATAAACTGCCCTATCAGGCCGTTAGGGTAGCAAAAAGGGAACGGTGCAGTAAAAAGTGACCAGGATGGAGTCTCTCCTCTGAGATAAGCTCGGTATATGGGATGAGGGTACCATCTCGGAAGCAATCTCCAATGTCGTAAATGCCGGCTGTCCCCCAGTTGTGTAGTTTGGCTGCCGTGGTAATCCTCAGGCCCCTGGGTGTCCCCAAGAGAGGAATAGCAGGGGCATATGGTTTTGTGGAGCAGGTAATGTATAGGCTTCTACGGTAGCATTTACGTGCCACCGAGAGAAGCAGGGAGTCCACAGTTGTGGACTTTGCACAGGGATGAAACAGATGTAAGAGATGCGACATGGGAGGGTGCAGACTGGCCGTGTCAGCTAGTTGGCGAGAAGCCAGCCATCTGGCAATCCATTGGAACTGTGTGGCCAGGTAATAGTGCTCAAAGTTAGGCGCGACAAGGCCGCCCTCACCTGTAGGTACAGTTTTCTGATGGAAACACAGTGTCTGGAGGTTCTCCAGATGAAATCTCTAATTGTTCTCTTGAATTTACTGAAGAAGGAAGGGGGAATATTAAGCGGTAAGTTCATGAAATAATATAATAGCCGGGGAAGGATCACCATTTTGGTGAGGGCAATCGTGCCTGTGACCGACAACGGTAGAGTCCCCCAAAAAGCTAGCTGAGAATGGATGGCAGTTATAGCTCTACTTCTGTTACCATCAAAGAGATCGGTTTTCCTCCGGTAAATGCAAATGCCTAAATAAAGAAAGGAATCGGCACACCATAACACTGGGTCCCCATTAAGGGAGTACCCCGGGTCTGGGGTGGGCTTAGAGAAGGTTTAGAGGGAAGATTTCAATGCATTGGCACGCAAACCTGATACATTGGCAAATGATGACAGAGGAGAAGCCAGTGAGGAGGGAATAGCATGAAGATCTCTTGCATACAGCAGAATATCGTCTGCGAATAGTGAAATTGTGTGTCGCATCCCCCAAGGGTATACCTATATCAACCTGAGTACGGATACATTCAGCCAGTGACTCCACAGCCAAGGAGAAAAGAAGAGGAGACAAGGGGCAACCCTGCCGTGTGCCATGACCTACTGCAATGGGATCGAATATGTAAGGGACTGTTTTAACATGAATAGTTGGATGTGTGTAGAGTAGCCGGGCCATATCAATAAAGGTGACCCCAATTCCAAGTTTAGATAGTACTGTAAACAGGTAATCCCACTCGAAGGAATCGAAGGCCCTCTCGAGATCCAGAATCAGGCACCCGGAGCGAGGCCAACAAAGCGGTGCATACTCTGCAACTCTGAAGTAACGACGAAGATTGAGGGAAGTGCTGCGAGAAGGGACAAATCCGTTCTGGTCTGGGTGGACCAAGGCAGGGATGTGGGGTGTAAGTGGATTAGCAAAAATATTTGCCAGTATTTTGTAATCGGTGTTTAAGTTCGCTAGGGTTCTGTAAGAACCCAGGGCCGTGGGATCCTTGCCCGGTTTCAATGAGGAGACCACACTGGCCATGCATAATGAGGGTGGGAGTGAGGAGTTTTCTATCGCAGAGATATAGAGGGCATGCAGATGTGGGATAAATGTATCGGAATACGTTTTGAAGAACTTAGTCGGGAGTCCATATGGCCCTGGTGTCTTTCCCGCCGCCAAGGTCAATAATGTCTTGCGCACTTCATCAATTGTTATAGGAGAGTCTAACGCCAGCTGTTGATCTAGGGATAATGTGGGTAATTCTATTGAGTTCAAGAAGTTGCCAATCTGCAGGCGGTCCCCGTGTGCAGTGGATTTATAAAGAGTAGAGTAGGGGCTGGTCATGGCTGCATGAATGTCATGTTCCGTGTAGGGCATTTGTCCTAGGTCATCGCGTATTGCATGAATCAGGCGATGAGGGTGTTCCTGTCGCACTAGAAAAGCAAGTAAAAAATTATAATACAGAGCACAGCATCAAGGTAGTTTGAACTGACCCTGTCGTCAGTTAGATTTAATTACAAGTACAATACCAAGGAAAACAAGATGGACAAGATTATATAGTCCAAATGTGAATTCAGAATTGTATAAATTCTTGATATTGTTCACACGTAGTTGTAGCGTGGATGCAGACTGCCGACATGTGTTTCGTCGTGTAGATGACTTTCTCAAGGCTGTTGGTAGAATTATACAATACACCACTAAAAATTACCGAATTTTTGGAAAAGGGATAATTTTCCCAGTGCCAAACACTTCATGCAGGTGTTGTTACATACAACTAGAATATTGAAGTGATTCATAAAAGTTGAAACCAAAAAAGTGCTTGATAGAGACATAGTCAAACCTTGACCATGTTGCAAGATATAGAAGCAAACACCCAAATAAGTAGAGAGAAAGAGGGAAGAACCAAAGAAAGAATAGAATAGTCCTTAAATACAAAAACCAGTGTTAGAAATTCTAGGAGTACTTCACATATCCCAATGTAATTGTCCCTGGGACGACAGGGTCAGTTCAAACTACCTTGATGCTGTGCTCTGTATTATAATTTTTGATTATGCGAGTGTATGGAAAATCCTATTTTCCTATACAGGGCAACACTGTTTGGGTGGCACAGTGTTTTCATTGAGCACGCCTTTACATTTAAAAATCAAACAATTGCAAACGCAACGGATGTGCTGACCATTTCCTTATTACCACTGCCACTTGTTTCTAGTACGTAGATAAGCAAATAGTTTACCCACCCTATCTGATGTGGCATGAGTCCGTGCCAAGTGGCTAAGTAATTGTGGCAACGAAATCTGTGTAATAGTTCGGTGTGTCACTCCATAGCGAGTCTAATTGGGCCTTGGCCTCGGGTGTGTGACTGAAGTGGTTTCGTAACAAAGGAGTTTATGTTCAATTTCTCCAAGGGAGGTGTCTAGCTGTTTACGGATATTCCATGTTAGGCCTAGACAGTATCCCCTAACCGTGACCTTAAAGGCCTCCCATTCCAGTGTCAGAAACCCTGTGGAAGAAACATTATGGGCAAAAAATATCCTGAATCGCTGCACCCAAGGAACTATGGAAGAGTTGGTCCTCAAGTGCTGTTGCCTGAAGACGCCAGGTTGGAACCGGAGGGGGTCTGTGGTCCTAAACAATTTTCATGAGTTGGGGATTATGATCAGAATGCATACGGCCCAGGTGTTTGGTATTGTGAATATGGGGAAGTAATGAAGAAGAGGCCAATATGCGGTCTAGCCTCACATAGAGGTTATGTACAGGTGAGTAGAAAGAATATATGTTGTTGTGTGGGTTATGTGAGCGCCATACATCTGATAGGGACCAATGGTTAAGCCAGTTATTTAGAGCTTGTGCATTAGATGACGCAGTGGTGCATGTAGGAGGAGGGAAAGAGGGGTCTAGCGTGACATCAAGGACCAAGTTGAAGTCACCTCCTATGAGCCAGGGGATATCACTCCAACGAGCCAATACCCTAGAGAGGCCGCAAAGGAAGGTGCTCTGTTCAACATTGGGGGCGTAAACCGAGCCAATTAAAAGGGGCTGGCCATTAACTTTACCTCTAAGAAACACATACCTGCCCCCAGTGTCAATCTCAGTCTCCTCGAACTCCCAGGGAACCCCCGTTTTCACCCATATCAGTGTGCAGTTTGCCAAGGAGGAAAAGTTAGTACTGTACATGTACACCTGTCCACGCCAAGGGTGGCGCAGCCAGTCAGCCTCAAGATTAGTCAGGTGTGTTTCCTGGAGCAAGGCAATGCCAGCGGATCTATGCTGCAGGTAGGAGTAAATGGAGTATCTACGTGAAGAGGAATGTTTCCCCCTCATGTTCCAGGTGATGACATTAATGTGTGCCATGAGGGGTGACAACAATGACTAAACTCAGTTAGCGGTGCATATATGAGGGAGAAGAGCGAGCGGTTGGGCGACACACCACCAGGAATAACAAAATTCACTCAGGGAAAACCAAAAAGTCTACCACTGTGTTGTGGAACGTTATAAGAGCGAACTCGCAATGGGAGTTGGCCCAAACAGGCATGCCAAACCATGGCAACTAATGCGTTATTCAGCTAAAGATCAAGAAGAGTTGACTAGGGGTGAAGCTATGGCATAGTTCCTACCCCCCGGTCAATTAGCAAGAGAAAAACTAGAAAAAAATAGATCATGCGTGAGTAATACACTGTGGATCCTCTGTTCCGCACCCCAACCTGCAGGTTAATTCAGTGCCCGGGGCAGCCCCGATCAAAGGGTGTCTATTCTGGACCACCGAAGTACCCAGGTGCCCACAAGGAGGAAGGAGCTTAATATGTAGTAGAACGGCCTTTGACATAATAGAGCACAAGCTGGTCTGACCAGAGATGCAAAACATATTCATAGTAGTCAGATTATAATGTCTAGGGTGTGATGACAGGGGGGCGAGGCGAGCCTGAGTCCGCCGACCACGCCGGGTGAAAGTCCACATCACTCCCTGTACTGGATGGAGACGCCATTATGGTCGAGGGGGACCTTGTGCTGTGCAGAGACGCCGCCACATGAAGAGCCACTTGTCGGTCAGTAAAAATTTGCTCAGGGTCTGGAGCGTTGATTTGTGAAGTATAACGGCATGCACCCAGACCATTCCCGCTACAGCGGCTGCACCTGCCGCGTCTGGGCACCAAGGGGCCATCAGGAGGTCTGGACAAAGTAGCCAAGCCGGACTCTTCCAGCCAATCCCATGCGTCTGTAGGTGAATCAAAGAAACGAGTGGTTCCATCCTTAACCACCCGCAGGCGAGCAGTGAACAGTAGCGAATAACGCAGATCAAGGTATCAGAGCTGACATTTCACAACCCTGAATGAGCCCTGCTGTTTTTGCACCTGGGCTGTGTAATCTAGAAAGAACATGACAGAAGCAGTCTGGAGGATGGGCCCTGGCAACTTCCTGATTTCTCTCAATGTAGTGTCTCTATCCCTGAAGTTCAATAAGCGGAATAGGAACGGTCGTGGGCTAGCACCAGGAGGGGGTCTGTGAGCCAGGACCCTATGCGCCCGCTCCACTACAAATTGGGGAGACAGTGTTGGAATAAAAATGTTTTTGCTGTATTGTTCATGCATTGTACATCGTAAGTTAGCATTCGCGGCACCATTTTATATTCAGCCGCCATTTTGAGCCATGATCGAAACTAACTTCTGTCTCTCTGCCCCAGCTGAAAGCAGCTGCGATAGTTTTCGTTTCTCCAAGGTTGAGCCTTGCTGTACTAATGAATACACTGTTCTTATTAGTGCATACCTTTCCCACTATATAGGCCTGCTCCCACCCTTAGAGCAGCGGGCACAGGCAGAGTGACCTTGGCACTGAGATAGCATGTGCCCGGTCTCAGGATCGAAACTCATCCTTCTGTATCCCCTTTGTTCACCAGCTACCAACTGGAAATTTCCAGTCAGGGCGTGTCTTTATTGGTTCTGAATTGTACATAATGTATCCCCATGCTTGCTGAAGTCAGTCCCTCTGCAGCAATGCCAGTAGGCTGGTCAGACTGGACTCCGCTCGAGTGTACCTAAATAAAATATACTTGGTTTGTATTCTCTACTGTCTGACCGACTCTTCATTTGTATGGAAGGCTGAAAGGTGGTCGCGAGGTGACCCGGGTGGCCCTAAGCGGGTCACTTCCTTCAACAGGACCCCTGTCAGAAGCAGTTTTCTCAACCAGTTCTCTGTGTAGCCGACCGGGTCCTGCCCCACTGCATCCTCAGGAAGGCCAACCACTCGCACATTGTTACGGTGCGAGTGGCCCTCTGTATCGTCTAGTTTGTCCTCTAGGGTACACACCCAATCTAGTAAGTCTTGCAGAGTGGTGGTGTGATTGCGTGATTTAGGCTGCAGATCAGTGAGAGTAAGTTCAGCCTCTTGTACTCAGTCTGCCAGCTTCTGGTGATCGGCCATCAGAAGCGTGAAATCAGATACTACTTTATCTATCTTAGACTCGAGGGAGGTGTGCGTCTGATCCAGTGCCGCACCGATTTTTTTCTACAGCTGCTAGGACTGAATCGAGTTTGGCCGAAAGGGCAGTGTGTTGAAGTTCTCTCTGCCCTTGATGATGGCCCATCGCCGGTATCCTAAGACGCTGATATCTGCGGGGCCGTAGAGCTGAGGCGGCCCATCACTAGCTGATGAGCTGTGTGCATAAAGGAGGCCCTGGAGTATAATCCTCCACCCACACAGCAGGAAAAGGTGTCGGGTAAAGTGTTGCAAGTGGAAATATAGAGTAGGCCCTAGTCAATGACGCATGGAACAGTGTCTCCAGGCCCCAAGGATAGGCCCCACTGCGCTGCACTATAGGGGCACTGTGAACTGTCAGATGAGAACCCGGTCCATCATAGACTGAGTATAGGCTAGGGCTGGAACTGAATTGCCCTCCAGTAGAGGGGGAGGCTCCCGAATCGCAGTCAAAGTTGGGATGCCCAGTGACCACCAGCACCTTCTTACTGCAGCAGTGAGAGAGCGCACTGTGGCTGCAGGCAGCGCGCCGTTTAGTGATGCGGTCACAATGTAGTGAGGGGTTGGGGCCTGGCCCGACTGACCCTCGTGCTCCTGCAGGATCCAATATGGTGAGCAGAGGGGGCAGCCTGGACCCGACCTGATCCCCGAGCCACCCCAGCGGTGGTGAAGCCCCAGAGGTTCTGTCCTCTAGTGTCTAGGGCAATCCTGTAGCCGGTCAACAGTGCCCAGGCCTGATCTGACCCTCATGCCGCCCTCCCACCTGTGCAAAAACAACAGTTGATGGACAGAATGCAGAACAATGTCATACATTCACCCCAGTACAGAGATCTGGGCCTAAATCCATCGTTTTTTTGCTCACCATGCCATTCCAGTTTGAACCCAGCCATATGCAAATCAGTCTTGACCCTGTGCCTCATGGGAACAGTCCAGCCCGAACTGCCAAGCCAGGTCCTCCCTGGACTGGAAACAAGCATCCTAGGACCGGTTTCGGGGTTTCACCCCTCTTCAGCCAGGATAGCTTGATTCCAGTGGCATGAAGAGCATGGGACCCACGTCTGGGCATACCCGTCACACTCGGGGTGACAAATGCAAAAACAACAGTTGATGGACAGAATGCAGAACAATGTCATACATTCACCCCAGTACAGAGATCTGGGCCTAAATCCATCGTTTTTTGCTCACCATGCCATTCCAGTTTGAACCCAGCCATATGCAAATCAGTCTTGACCCTGTGCCTCATGGGAACAGTCCAGCCCGAACTGCCAAGCCAGGTCCCCCTGGACTGGAAACAAGCATCCTAGGACCGGTTTCGGGGTTTCACCCCTCTTCAGCCAGGATAGCTTGATTCCAGTGGCATGGAGAGCACGGGACCCACGTCTGGGCATACCCGTCCCACTCGGGGTGACAAATGTAAAAACAACAGTTGATGGACAGAATGCAGAACAATGTCATACATTCACCCCAGTACAGAGATCTGGGCCTAAATCCATCGTTTTTTTGCTCACCATGCCATTCCAGTTTGAACCCAGCCATATGCAAATCAGTCTTGACCCTGTGCCTCATGGGAACAGCCCGAACTGCCAAGCCAGGTCCTCCCTGGATTGGAAACAAGCATCCTAGGACCGGTTTCGGGGTTTCACCCCTCTTCAGCCAGGATAGCTTGATTCCAGTGGCATGGAGAGCACGGGACCCACGTCTGGGCATACCCGTCCATTCGGGGTGACAAATGGGGGTGAGTGTTTGATTTGCTCTAACGCTCAGTCCATCATCCCCTTTGGTATCGCTTTGTTCGCCCTAAGTTGGCAGGGTATGCCCAGACATGGGTCCCTTGCTCACTTTACCACTGGATTCAAGATAGCCTGGCTGATGAGGGTTTTGAACCCGAAACCGGTCCCAGGATGCTTGTTTCCGGTCCAGGGAAGACATGGCTTGGCAGTTCGGGCTGGACTGTTCCCATGAGGCACAGGGTCAGACTGATTTGCATATGGCCATGTCTGAACTGGGGTGGTGGAGTGAGCTAAAGAATGATGATGGATTAAACCCAGATCAGTTGACTGGGGGTGAGTGTTTGATTTGCTCTAATGCTCCGTCCATCATCCCCTTTGGTATCGCTTTGTTCGCCCTCCCACCTGTGTGCGCATCAGAGAGCAGTGAGCAAAAGGAGGTGTTGGCCGGGTCTCTCCCGGCCCCCCAATTCACCAGCACTGCACCCACGACAGATGTACTGGAGGGGGTGCCTAGGCCCGACCAATCTCCGGACTCCCACCCCAGCACGTCAGATGTGCCGCTGAATTGGCGTGATACCGGGCCTACCTCCTCCGAGGTGGCAGGCAGTCTCTGTCAGTGGGCTGCGCAGCCCCCAGTCTCCCGGACTCACCAACATGGGGGGGGGCACTGCCTCGGCTCACAGGAGTTGTACAGTAGGGGAGGCCTAGGTCCGATCGACCCCCGGGCCCCCACCCCAATTCGTCTGGCACTCAGCACCAGTGATGCGACTCAGGACTCACCTCTTCCAGTGCGACAGGTGACCGGGCCCAGTCGGTCGAAGAGGGCAGGGGTCCCCCGCCTGGCGTAACTATCACTGCGTGTAGGCCGGAGGCCTCGGAATCAGCCGCTGGGCCGTGCTCCCTCACCAAGTGCCCCAGCCACAGCACCACAGAGCACGCTCCAGAGTCCGGGCCAAATCTGGGAAGCTGCAAACACCTCCAGGTGGCAGGAGCCCACCAGGAGTAGCTACTCCAAGGTCGCCGACGTGGGCCGCATAGGGCACGCATTATCAGGACCCTGGCGGGAAGGGAAAACTGAGGCAGGCCAAGGACTCCGGTCCGGAGAAGGCCGCAGTCCCGGCTGCAACAGACTCAGCAGGCCAGGAGCTCCGAAATGGTCGCCATCCGGGTAGTAGCAGCGGGACAGCACCCACAGGGGTAATCCAGCCTGTTGCTATATTGGAACTTGCCGATGTTGCAGGATAGTCGGGGTACGATTCAGAGCGGACTCAAAGCATGTCCGCCACCTTAGGCTTCTGGCCACGCCCCATGTGTGTGCTTGTAGTTTTGAGTGTGTTTATGTAAGAGACGGTTTGTGTCCGTCTGAAAGTGTGCGCATGTGTAGGCAGAGTGTGTGTATATGTGTGAGTTTGTGTGTATATGTGAATGCGTGTGTATGTGTAGGTAGAGTGTGTGTGTATGTGTGAGTGTGTGTGCATGTGTGAATGTGTCTGTATGTATAAGCAAATGTACTTGTGAGTAAAAGTGAAGGTCAAGGGGCATATGAAGTCTCTTCCGCTACCACTGGCATTTTGATGAATTGACGTCCATGTTATTGTGTAGTGTTTTTCCCTGAGTTATATCCTGTATTAAAACATATTATTATATATGATAAGATTAGATCTTTTAAGCATATATTTTATGATGGTGTGCCTTCCCTTCATATACAGGCAACACATGCAGCAGAATGGTATTTTTTGAATTTAGACGCAGTGATCCTTACCTCTTGCAGGAGGGTAAGAGTGCACAAATGATAAAACTATTGTTTGCACCACATGCTAGTCTCACAAGGACATTCGTTCCAGGCAGGAACTCCCCCCCCCAGGTCTTCAGACAACAGAGTGTGACCTTTGCTGGCAATAGGCATCTTCCCACGGTGTCAGATCTGAAGCTTCTCTATCCCACCTCACAGAATGGCAAACCTTCTGGTTACTAATGATGGCTCTTAGCACTTTTGGAGGAAAGGCACCTCAAATCCAAGTAAGGTTTTTTCTTATTGCACTTGAGCTTTATTGTTGTTAATACCACTGCAATTGTCATATTTGTCTACATATATGATACACCAGATCTGCTTATGATAAAACCCTCTAAAATACCAGTCCAGATGACTTGTTTGTGCTGGTTCTGGGTCAGTGGTGAGGAGCACTCAACTATAACCTGAACGTATTTGCAGTCTAGGTGTAGAACTTTTTCACCCGGCTGTGGGGAAGGCTTCACGGGACGTCTGTCTGTGTTCTCTGCTCTGTGAGCTAGGGTACTTTGACTACCTACCTAGAGTACTAGTGTACCTTGACTAGCTACCTAGAGTACTAGTTTACCTTGAATACCTACCAAGAATACTAGTGTACCATGACTACCTAACTAGAGTACTAGTGTACATTGACTACCTACCTAGAGTACTAGTGTACCCTGACAACCTACCAACCTAGAGTACTAGTGAACCTTGACTACCTACCCAGAGTACTATTGTATCTTGACCATCTACCAAGAGTACTAGTGTACCATGACTATGTGCCTAGAGTACTAGTGTACCTTGACTAGCTACCTAGAGTACTAGTGTACCTTGACTACCTACCTACCTAGAGTACTAGTGTACTTTAACTACCTACTTGAGTGCTAGTGTACCTTAACTATCTAGCTAAAGTACTAGTGTACCTTGGCTACCTACTTAGAGTACTAGTGTACCATGACAACTTACCTAGAGTACTAGTGTACATTGACTACCTGCCTAGAGGACTAGTGGACCTTAATTACCTACCTGGAGTACTAGTGTACCTTGACTACCTACCTAGGGTTCTAGTATATCGTAAGTACCTACCTAGAGTGCTAGTGTACTTTGACTCCAACATGGAGTACTAGTGTACCTTAACTACCTACCTAGAATACTAGTGTACCTTGACTACCTACCTACAGTACTAATGTACCTTGGCTACCTACCTAGAATACTAGTGTACCTTGACTACCTACCTAGAGTACTAGTATACATTGACCGCCTTCCCCTCCATCTGTAGAGGTGGCGAGCCCCACAACCTACCTCCGTCCAAGGTTTCTGGAGCACCTCTAGGCACAACACTGACAGGCTCTTTACTGCCTCCTAGTGCTGGAGAAGGCTGGAGAAGGCAACTCATTGGAATGGGACAGTCCTACCTGTCCTCCCTGGTGACTGTTCTCAACACAGCAATTCCAAATCATGAGTGTCTATTTTTATCTACATTTTCAGTATGGGAATCTTGTTATCTATCAGGACTCTGAGGAATGTGATGTGTGTGGAATATTTCATGTGTGATGTAAAATTGCTGTTGACACCATTGGGAATGTGTACGTTTACTTTCCATATATAGCTCACCTGAGTTAAATATAGAATATGAAATGTCAAAGCAAGGGGTTTTCCCTAATTAACCTGAGCAAGAATCAAAGGTACTTGCAGCGCCTTACCCTACTCTTATGAAATCTGCTGCTTGCTACAGTCACAGGGCCTGCAGGCTGCTCACTCATCTGCAGCTCTGACACAACGTCCTGATGGAAAGCTGATCCCACCCTATTCTGCAAGACCAGTTTCTCATGCTGTGTAGGCCCTATAAATATGTGTCCATCTGTAGACTCCAAGCACCTGCCGAAGAAGATTGAAGAGCGACGAGGTGGACCTTCATCGGCTGTGGATATCTCAGCCTGAGCACAGAGGTACAGTACAGGGCAGGATTCTGTTCTTCCAGGGACCAGGATGCTAGGTCCTGCAGTGCAGTGGTGTCTGCTGTGTGTGCAGGAAGGTCACTTGTGCAGCCCTTTCCTGACATTGAGCTCAAGGTCACAGAGGCATGGATGCAGGCTCTGACCTTTTAGAGCTGAGACCACTATGAAGATATGTCAACTGCACATCTACAGGTAGTTTTGGGGGGTCCATCTCAGAAGGTTGGGTACCTGCTCATCCTAAGACGGCCTCATCTGCTTGCTAGTTGTTTCCCTCAGACACAGTCCAGGGTTTGCTTTGTTTATATTGAACTGTCTGCTAATCTCAACCTTAGGCCTACCTTTGAACCGCCATCTCTAGCCTTTTTCTAAATGTTTGATCCTGTGCACTGAAAATTCAGAGAAAACAATTCAGAGAAAATAATTACATGTCGCACATGTACACACGTGTGTACACATGGTTACACATAAATATATACTTGCCTACCAACATTCACACGCGCACACACACACACACACTCAAGTATACAACATTTCTCTTTCTTTCTCTACTGTATACCCCCTCTCTCTCTAACATACACCCCTCCCTCTTTTCTCTGAAAGCAGAGTAACCCCCACATGAGAGTGAATCTGTCTGGGAGTTTCATAGTTGAATCTTTACAGTCAATTCTTTGAGTTAACACTATCCTGTGAGCCCCCTTTGAACAGCACATTCAAGTGGCAAAGATAATTCAGTGGGTCCATGATCTGTTCTAGATCTCTCTTTGTAAGTCTGGTGAGGGGAAACGTGCCCTTTGTCTTCTGTGGTTCTCACAGGTCTCTGGTTTGGTGATAGTGTGGTGTTCTAGAGTTTCTGTAGTGGCTCCTCACAGTGGAAACAGTGCTGTGTGCTCAGTGAAGCTGTTGCTGTAACTAGTATTTCTGGGCATTCCTGGTTTATATTCCCAGAGAGCTGGCCTGCTCCCCTGGTGACACCCTAGACTGCTTCGCAGAAGTTGCTTGGTGGCTATGGTAGTCTCTGGTGCTCCTCCTGACTCTGCCCTAGGACGCGGGCACACCATGCCAGCCTTGGTGCACCTGCTGTGCTGGGCATGCTGTTGCTTGCATGCTTACATTTACATTTTTTTTTTTTTTTATAGTTGAGAGTCTGCACCATACCTCACCGTGACAAGCAAGAGGCATGTGCCAGGCCTCTGTCCTGGCAGCTCCTATCCTCCTTAGCTGCTTCTGCCCCTGAGGACGGGTAGCATGTGGCATGCATGCCTTCTGTGCAGACTCACGGCACAGAGTACCATCTGTGCCAAGGTACCTGGGAGTGACTCACTTTAAATTATAGCTCTTAAAGGTGGCATGTGTCCTACATGCCTGGCATAGCTTGGATGGTGTCCACGCTTCCCGCATCTCCAAGGAAGCAGACAGAGCACACAGGCGGGGCTTTGGTTCATTCCTGAAGCACTACATCCTCGCCCCAATGCCAGGCACACTAGGAGTGCTCTCTCATGCAAACTACATTGAATTAAACAAACCATCCATCAACCTCTTAACATTCAACCAAACTCTTTTTGTTTTCACTTCTCCTTTTTTCCAAACGTCCTTTACAGACCCACCTCATGTAATCAAGGCACAGCCCCTGTGGCATCGCATCCAAAGCTGGATTCGTTTAACTTGGCAGTCCTCCTGTGTGTCAGGGCCACCTTATTTTGTGCCTGATAGGCCATAGCCTTATCTCTGCGTCCATCTACCTATCGGTAATGGTTATGGGGACACCCTAATGTGGAAGAAGACCTTCTCAGCAGCCACCTGGTTCCCTGCACCCTTGTTTGTCACGACCTCCTTCCAGAGCCTACTTTCATCAGTGTCCCGGGCATATAGACTCTGTGCCTCTCTGGTGTGTAGCTTTCACTCTGTGCCGCTCTTTCGTGGTGTGTGACTGTCACTCTGTGCCTCTCTGGAGTGTGGCTGCCACTCTGTGCCTCTATTGGTGTGTGGATGTCACTCAGTGCCTCTCTTCCTTGGTGTGGCTGTCCCTCTGTGCCTCTCTTCCTTGGTGTGTGGCTGTCCCTCTGAGCCTCTCCTCCTTGGTGAGTGGCTCTCTTCTTTGGTGTGTGGATGTCCCTCTCTTCCTCTCCTCCTTGGTGAGTGGCTCTCACTCTGTGCCTCTCTTCCTTGGTGTGTGGCTGGCGCTCTTTGCCACTCTGGTGTGTGGCTGTCACTCTGTGCCTCTCCTTGGTGTGTGACTGTCCCTCAGTACCTCTCTGTGCCTTTACTTGGTGTGTGGCTGTCACTCAGTGCATCTCTTCCTTAGTGTGTGCCTCTCTTCTTTGGTGTGTGACTGTCCCTATGTGCCTCTCTTCCTTGGTGTGTGGCTGTCTCTCTGTGCCTCTCTTCCTTGGTGTGTGGCTGTCCCTTTGTGCCTCTCTTCCTTGGTGTGTGGCTGTCCCTCTGTGCCTCTCTTCCTTGGTGTGTGGCTGTCACTCTATGCCTCTCCTTGGTGTGTGGCTTTCCCTCAGTACCTCTCTGTGCCTCTCCTTGGTGTGTGGCTGTCCCTCAATGCCTCTCGTCCTTGGTGTGTGCCTCTCTTCCTTGGTGTGTGACTGCCACTCTGTGCCTCTCCACCTTGGTGAGTGGCTGTCACTCTGTGCCTCTCTTCCTTGGTGTGTGGCTGTCACTCTGTGCCTCTCTTCCTTGGTGTGTGGCTGTCCCTCTGTGCTTCTCCTTGGTGTGTGGCTGTCCCTCAGTACCTCTCGGTGCCTCTGCTTGGTGTGTGGCTGTCCCTCAATGCCTCTCGTCCTTGGTGTGTGCCACTCTTCTTTGGTGTGTGGCTGTCCCTCTGTGTCTCTCTTCCTTGGGTGTGGCTGTCCCTCTGTGCCTCTCTTCCTTGGTGTGTGGCTGTCCCTCTGTCCCTCTCTGGTGTGTGGCTGTCACTCTGTGCCTCTCCTTGGTGTGTGGCCGTCCCTTAGTACCTCTCTGTGCCTCTACTTGGTGTGTGGATGTCCCTCAGTGCTTCTCTTCCTTGGTGTGTTGCTGTCACTCTGTGCCTCTCAACCTTGGTGTGTGGCTGTCACTCTGTGCCTCTCTTCCTTGATGTGTGGCTGTCACATCATGTTACATCTATGTTATGTCTGGTGTTAGCTTAGGAGCTGCATAGAGGCATGAGGGAAGGTTTCTCAATGAGATACAAAAGCTGAAGACAGCAAGAAGCAGCTGGGGTACAGCAATAATCTAGCAGCCTGTATTTCAGCAAAAGCTTTCATCCCTGACTCAGAAAATGAAAACCTGTAATTATGATGAACCCATAATGAATGTGTTACTCTTGTGCCTCTGGTGTTGTGATGTAATGCTGGGTACATTATTATTATTATAGCCCTACCATCTTACACCCCTCCCAGAAGAGCCTAGGGAACAACCACCCTTACAGTCGCTCACTGGAGACAGTGGAAGGTAGAGATGCCCATGTCTCCTCATCCCACCACATGGGTGCACCGCATCCGCTCAAGCATGCCATTCACCTCTGCTCCCACACAAGGAAGGAGTCCCCTGCGTTCCCACCCAGGAGGAGGCCCTGAAGAGGGAGATGCCCCATTTAAGTGGTAACTATGGAAGCGCATGCACTCGAAGCCAGGAGTCCATGGCAGTCTGGAAATATAAAAATCTATCAAATTGTGTATTAAGAACACTGTTGAACTAAATAAGAACAGTTGTCTTCAAAAGTAAATGGGGTTCACAATATTTTGCCAGACTGGGAAGCCCTTGAGCAGGGCTGAGTCTTTGTTGTGTCTACTTTACCGAAACACATGCTCAGTAATACATGCAGAGTAGCCCAGGGAATAGCTTGTTCACTAATATTCTGTAGTTTAGAGAAGGTCACCGACAGACTATCGAAGAAAAAAAAAATAGAAAAAAAAATTATTGAGTAAAAAATACAGAATACAAAAATATCGACTGCCTATACTTGAGAAGGAAAGTACAAAAATATTGAAAAAAATATATCATTTACAAAAATATAGTTGTATTAAATATCCATTTTTAAATATATATAATTTAACATATTAAAATAAACATATATTAAATACTAACATTAATTTATAAAATTAAAATATTTTAAAATTTATATTTTAACAAATAAACTTACTTTTAAAAATGTAAACATATATATATATATATATATGTGTGTGCATGTTCATATATATATATTTATATATATGCATATAGAAATAAACTAATATTCAAAATATTAATTTAAAATATTAATATCATTTAAAAAATCGTAAATTATATAATATTATCAAAAATATATGTATCCGTCAGAAGGCCCTGGAGGCTCAGTACCTAGCCGACCCGAGCCCTGCTCTCAAACGCTCCATACTTCAGGCACAACAGTCCATACAACATTACATTATGGGGGAGGCGAAAGAAATCTGGCTAGCATCACAACATAGAATTTACCAATGGGGAGATAAATCCAGCAAAATGCTTCATAGGTTATGCCAAGCGGAGAAGTCCCCTACCAGCGTTCCGGTGCTTCCGAACGATAGTGGAGCCTTGTGCTCTTCTCCTGAGACGGTGGTTACGGAGTTTGCACACTATTTCTCACTCCTATATACGAGCCAAGATCAATTATCGGAGGCCTCTATAGACGAATCTTTATGTCATATCCCTCCCCGTAGACTTACAGACGCCATGCGAGATCAACTTGACGCTCCTATGGGGCGTGGTTTGCTGTGCTGCGGAATGGCCGCTCTGTGAGCGCGCTCCGCCGGCCGAATATTTATCCTGCACTTATCGGCACATCATCGGGGTCTGAACCCGGCTGAAAACGCATCTTTAAAAGCAGCGAACCTGTGGCCGTCTAGGGCGGAAAGATCAGCTGCCGCCACTGCATAGCCGCGGAACCACGGCGAGAGAGGACCTGAGGCGGGCTACGGGGAGTGCACAGACGGAGGTGCAGAGCGGGCACACCGCCTACTCGAATCCGGGGACTAGTGGTGGACGGTGACGGCACGTATGTGCGGCGCACTCTCAGCCCCGATCCCAAACGGTGAGACCGGAGTGTCGCGGATGCGGGCGGAGGCACGGCTGCATATCGGGTGCGGCTGTGCAGGAGAGGCCTGAGCTGGAGGAGCCCCGAGACGATTCGCTCTGGCCTGCCGCCGCCATTTTGTAGACGGAGGGGAGACTGGCAGAAGAGTGAGTCGGGGACAGACTAGGCAGCTGAATACATTGGAGTACCGGACTGGGGGACACCCAAGAACCTCTACGCACCGGCGGGTGCACCGGCGAAGACCGCAGGACGTTGAGGACCCGTCCAACAGAGGTACGGAGGTGGAGGCGACGACGGGGCACCCAGAATAAATGGTGGCACTTTGGGGACGGCGCAGAACCCGGTACTTGCGAGCAGGGGCCACAGAGAAAAGTACAACGTGTTTCTCGAGGCTGTAGTGGCATGCAACCTTGAAATTGGTCACAACTGCATACCGGCTGGCCTAGTGGTGGAAGAAGCCTCGAAACAGGGAAGGACGGTGAGTGGTGGAACCGCAGACGCTGGCACACACGATGACAGTGGTGGACGCGGCGTTTGAACAGAGCCTGCTGCACATAATTGAAGTGTGGCTGGTGCAGGTAATTTGGAGTAAAGTGAAGGGCCGTCCTGTCAGAATCTGGTGGGAGTAACATAGGAGGTGTTGGGACCGCCGACGGGATAACAAGTTGGTTCCCGAGCTGCTTGAAAAAACACGGTGGGGTGAGCACGATGGGCAAACCTGACGCCAAGCAATTTAAGCTCACCTTCTAACAGCGGAGGTCGACGAGACACGCTGAGTCGGACTCGGAATCCGCCGCAGGTGGGACTGTAGAGGGTCAAATAGCGGATCAAGGGGAGGATATGCGCACGCTCATGCTGGAGATGAGATCTAGCTTGCGTACGATTGATGCTAAGTTGGACACACTCACCACCCAAATGGAATCAGTGAAAACTCAGGTTGGGGTGCACGAACACAGATTGTACGTCCTCGAAAACAAGCAATCCGACTTCCATGACTTCCAGGTGGAGACGAAAGAACGGCTATTAAACATGGACAGATTACTGGGAGTGATCCGTGCAAAGAACGAAGATTTAGAGGCGAGATCGCGCCGGAACAATTTACGCATTACTGGGGTCCCGGAAACGACGGCTATGGAGAAGATGGAACCATATATCGAGGGCCTGCTGAGGGATCTCTTTGCCGATCATCTCTCGCCGGTGTTTGCAGTTGAGAGAGCTCACAGGGCCCTGGGCCCCAGACCACCGGGTGGATCTGCTCCGCGACCCATACTGGCCAAAATATTGAATTATCAGGACAGAGACACAGTGCTGCGTCAGGCGAGGAAGATGGGGAAGGTAACGCATCAGGGAAACAACCTCTCGTTCTACCCGGACTTTACCCCAGCGGCGCAGGCGGCGAGGAGAGAATTTCTTCCGGCGAAGCGACTACTTCTGCAGGCGCAGATCCCTTATTCGCTGCTGTACCCCGCCAAACTTAAAGTTTCACACGATGGATCTGCACATTTCTTTACAGACGCTAAAGCAGCTTTGAAATTTGCCAAGCAGGTGGGGGGCAAACAGTCTAGGAGCTATAGGTCACCGGATCACCTGAACACCCATCAGCTAAGTGATAATGAATGACATTGATGTTTGTGGGTTCGTTCGATTCTGTATGTACAGTTTTAGTGCTCCTGACTGTGCAAGATGAATGTGGGGTGGTGTCACATCGGGGTGGGGGGATGGGCTGCGGATACTGGGGTCATTACATTCGAGATGGCAGGTTTCAGACCCTGAAGGTTGGCGGATGTTGTCTGGGTGGGACTGATGGAACGGGGTCCTGGGCAAGATCCTCAGCGACAGAGGCACCAGGCATTACACTGATGGGACTCTCACTGGCAATCTCGGGGTTGACTTTCTGGGTGTATTGGGAGGACTAGGGATTAGACATTGGCATGGGTCTGAAGGTTACTCCAGTATACTACATGGGTGCCACAGGTGTCTTTCACATCGAGTTGTAAGGGGTTCGCCTACCGGAAGTGTTTCGGCCACCCTGCGACAGTAAGGTAGAGTGCCGGCATCCACACTTCCCCATGGGAGTTTTCCCTAGATATTGTTGGTATATCAGTTTGAGTTCTGGGAAGGGGTCTTTTCAACCTGATTGGGGGGTTGGATTGGGTGGAGGGAGGCAGGGGAGGGCGAAAGTTTTTTGTTTTGGTGGTATAATGAGATGCATTTGGTCGATACACACAGCACGGTATAGCACACGTTATTCTTGGTTGGGCCAGGTAGAGACCCATTGGGAGTACTTCTTCCCGACAGCATGACTAGCATCAACTGTTTAACGTGGAACATACGGGGGCTGAATGACAGTCAGAAAACGAGGTTGGTACAGGCATACCTATCCAGACACAAAATTGATTTGTGCATGCTACAAGAAACCCACCTGAGATCCCAGACATCCCTTAAACTCAGGCATAATAGATGGGGATACTCTTACATGGCAGCGTATTCTAATTATTCCCGGGGGGTAGCGATCCTGATCTGAAGAGGGCTGGACTGGAGGGAACGTGAGGTGCACGTGGACACAGAGGGGCGATTTGTAATTCTGGTGGGTCAGTTGAGTGGAATGTTGATAACGCTGGTGGCAATATATGGACCGAACACAGACTGTCCTGATTTTTTCCAGGAGGTGTGGGCCAAGGTGAGGGCGACAGGGTGCTCCACGATTCTATGGGGAGGAGATTTTAATGTGGTCCTTAATGACGCGCTGGACAGACAGGGGGCGGCCTGTACTCATCACCCAGCCACCGGCAAACTGCTAAATACACTAGTAGAAGATGGTAACCTATTGGATCTTTGGCGCTCCAGACATGCGTTGGTGAGGGAGGGTTTTTGTTTTTCAGAACATAAAAATGCCTGGTCTCGACTAGATTATTAGTTAGCAACAAGGGATGTGGCCAGTTGGGTGGTGGAGGTGCAGCATCTGCCAAGGACGCTGTCAGATCACTCCCCATGTCTCCTAAAAATTACATTGCCATACTCCACTCAAAGAGCATTCACCTGGAGGCTGCCGCAAAAAGCGCTGTTGGACACAGCGTTCAAGGAAGAAATTCGAACTGACATCATAGATTATTTCACAATTAACACTGGCACTGTGGACACGGAGGCGTCACTCTGGGAAGCGTTCAAAGTGGTTATTCGAGGGCAATGTATCTCCAGACAAGCGGGTGTGCTTAAAGCCATTAGACTCACACTGCAGAAAATTGAAGGACAGATTAAGGACCTTGAGACACGTATCTATTCGGAACCGGCCCCAGAGCTGCTTGGTGAGCTAAAAACCAAACTACTAGAATATGCGGAGGAAGCACAGAGAGAGGTGAAGTTCTTGGGCAAATACGCTGAGGCACGGAGGTATGGGGAGGGTGACAGGCCGGGACGCACACTGGCTGGCATGATTAGAAACCAACGGACCACACCTTACATATCGGAACTGACGGACGGAGCTGGAGGCACGGTGTGGGGATCAGAAGCTATACTAGCTAAATTCTCGACCTTTTATGCAAACTTATACACAGCCACACAGACCGAACATCCGGTGGGGATACAGGAATTTTTAGATTCCGTGGCATTGGTGTGGTTTAACGATAGACATAGGGAGTACATGCATGAACCATTTACGGTACAAGACGTAGTAGCGGTTATAAAGAGCCTCCCTCTAGATAAGGCCCCGGGATCTGATGGCCTGACGACCGCATTTTATAAAACCTATGTGGACGAGCTAGCCCCCAGATTGCTTGCTATGTACGAGGAGGCGTACGACACGGGTATATTGCCGAGCTCACTGCGCGAAGCTATCATCGTCACGCTACTGAAACCAGGGAAATCTGAAGTTGAACTGGACTCCTACCAACCGTTGTCGCTTATTAATGTGGATGTGAAAATATTGGCTAAACTCGTAGCAAATAGAATCAAACCCCTACTACCCTATATCGCCCTACCAGACCAGTCGGGTTTTATACCTGGCAGATCCACTGCTCACAACCTCAGAACACTTTTCGCGATCTTACACTACTTAAGTCCGGGGGTGCAGGCGGCGGCGGTATTCTTGGATGCTACAAAAGCATTCGATTCACTGGAATGGTCGTATCTATTCAGAGTGCTAGAGCGGATGGGGTTTAGCCCCCTGCTGGTAAAGTGGATCCAGCTACTTTACGAAGCCCCGACAGCCCGTTTACGAGTTAATGGACTGTTGTCCGCTCCTTTCCAGATAACACGGGGCACGAGACAGGGATGTCCGTTGTCACCTCTGCTCTTCGCGATAGCGATGGAGCCCCTGGCCGCCCGTATAAGACAACACCACACAGACAAAAGGCATTGGATTTAACGCTAGAAGTCTCCTGATATCCTTATATGCTGACGACGTCACTCTGTACGTCTCGAACCCGGCCCAGAATCTGGATTTAATTTTACGGGAGTTCATAAAATTTGGTGGACTGGCGGGTATTTCTATAAATTGGGCAAAATCGGTGGTCTTCCCTCTGATGGAGGGCACGAGTGCTGTGGTGTCGGAATTTCCAATACACTGGGAAGGAGGGAAGTTAAAATATTTGGGGATTTGGGACAGTCGTCATACGCAGGAAGTATGGAATCTAAACTATGGAAGGGCGATTGCCTGGCTTGCGGAGAAGGTGGTAGTATGGAACAAGCTCCAACTGTCAGTGGCAGGTAGGATAGCCCTGATAAAAATGGTTGTACTCCCTAAATTTTTATATCTGTTTGTCAACTTGCCGCTAATTCTCACTCAGGCCTTCTTCACCAAACTTAGATCGCTACTGATATCGGTGACGTGGGCGGGCGGACAAGCCAGAGCGTCTTGGGAACTACTGTCGCTGCCGCTTAGGCAGGGAGGGATGGGAGCGCCGGATATGAAACTGTATGCATTGTGTGCGCAGGCACAATTTCTGCATTATTGGGTTCACCCGACGCCCTATCAACCGCATGTGGCGGTGGAGGCGGATGTGGTGGCACCGCTTCCACTCAATGTGGCAGTGTATAAAAAATTCACACGTCCAATGGAGGGCATAGACACCACTGAAACCCTGAGATGGGCGTGGGATGGTTTGCGGAGACGAGTGAAAGTGAGTATCCTATACGCCCCCTCAATTCCCATAACACAGAATCCAATGCTGCCAAACGTAAGAGACGGGATCAGTAAGAAGACGGCAAAGGACATGACGTTACATACGTTCGCAGATCTGTACCCGGAAGGGAAGTTTCGTGACCCACCGAAAGCGGAGGAAGGGAGAACAGTACGGTTTGGGGAGACTTTTTTATACCACAAGTTGCGGGCCGCTTGCCGGGCTGCACATGCTGACTTTCCTGCGCAACCGCCCCCACTGACAGCGCTGGAGAACCTGCTTAGTACGCCATCGCCGCGTAAACTCATCACAAGACTCTACACACACATGCAAAATGAAGCACCCGTGACTGTGCCGGTGGCATGGGATAAATGGAGGGAGGAACTGACACCCCCACTGACAGACGACCAATGGGCATATTGCTGTAAGCAGATCACAGAATTGTCTCCCAATTACAGGTTAAGATTAGTCCATTTTAAATTTTTACACAGGTACTATAGAACGCCCTCTAGCCTACATAAAATGGGTCTAAGAGACGACGACTGCTGTTGGCGGTGTGGGACGCCCTCGGCTTCCTTTTTACATATGGCATGGGAGTGCCGGGTCATTGCTGGGTACTGGGCAGAGATCTTCAGGTCTATAAACCAGATCTTGGGTATGGGATTGACCCCGTCTCCATTGGTTGGGCTGCTGGGTTATGTGAAGGACACACACGTCAGGAAACGTAAACTACATGCTCTGCTTCTCTTGTTCGCTAAACGTCAAATTGCGATTCATTGGGGGAGGAAAAAAAGCCTACCATACAAGAGTGGGTTAAGGGAGTGACATACTGCAGAGTTCAATTTGATACCTTTTGGGAATTGATGCCGCCAGCGTCTAGACCCCGGGAGATATGGGAGCCGTTTGTAACTTGGGCACGTGAAGGGTCGCATGGTACAGACGAAATACAGGATGTTGGGAATAGGGTGGGAACTGAGTGATTATGTACTAAACTGTGAAACTGTAATATCAGACATGAAATGTCAATGATCTGGATAGGGGACGTACGATCGGCCTGTAATAAAAACTGAATTATTATATGCTGAACATAATGGGTGAAAATGGACCGGGGGGGGAATGGGTCGCTCAACTGGGAAAACGAAGACAATCATAGACTGTGTGTACTAGGCCGTTGATGATTCGGAACTTTATACACCAAGGTTCTCTATATGTTCTGTTGTTAATGGTATTATGTGTACTATTGTTATAAAACAATAAATAAAACATAAAAAAAAAAAAAACTTGACGCTCCTATAACAATAGACGTACTTAGCGCTGCACTGGCGGCCATACATCCGGGTCGGGCTCCCGGGCCCAATGGTTTTCCCATGGAGTTCCTGAGACCACATATGAACACACTGGGTCAATGCCTGCTTGAGGCCATACAAGAAGCTGACGACCAATCACTACTCTCTCAAGATTGGCGACATGCGGAGATAGTCCACTTCTTAAAGCCAGGACGCCCACCAGAAGAGCCAGCATCATACCGACCTATCTCTCTCATTAATTTTGAGGCCAAACTTCTGGGCAAAGTCCTCGCTGACCGCCTCAGATCATGTATACATGATCTGGTCCACCCAGACCAATCCAGGTTTATGCCCCACCGCTCCACACGTCACAATATCAGACGGATGCATAACGCCATGGCTAGAGCCCCGGAGCTGGGACGTCCTGCTGCTATCTTGCTTGCAGACATTCATAAGGCGTTCGACTCCCTCAGCTGGTCATAACTCTTCCGACTTCTGGGCACCATTAATTTTGGCCCCATGTTCCTAAAATATGTACACCTACTCTATACAGGACTAACCGCCTCGATTCGAGTTGCTGGGCATCGCTTGGCCCCATTCTCCATAAGCCGTGGCACGCGACAGGGCTGCCCCCTGTTGCCATTATTGTTCGCCCTCACCGTGGAACCTTTCGCGGTATGGGTACGCAGTGACCCGGTGCTTAGGGGTTTTGAATGGACCCCATCCAATTCTGATCGGATCGCACTGTATGCGGATGATGTCCTTTTCTTTATGACCGACCCGTGGTTCTCTTGACCCCGCATACTACAGATCCTGCATGTTTTTGGCCAAACCACCGGTCTTCACACTAACCCCACCAAATCTATACTTTTCCCGGTGTGCGGGCATCAGGACAATGAGAGATGGTCTGAACAACTATCGCGCGCCACCACAGGATTTAAGTACCTAGGTATTTATATGTCGCCATGTCCACAGACCTCTTGGGCTCACAACATCAATCCCCTCCTCAAAAGCCTTAAGGACGAGACAACAGTTTGGTCCTCTCTTCCGCTCTCACTATACGGGCGCTCAGCAATTTTCAAGATGGTTTCATTACCCAGAATACTCTATAGACTACAACATTTCCTGTATGCCATACCGCAAGCTTGGTTCACACAGGTACACGCCGTACATAATAAATTTCTCTGGCATAGCGGGGCAATACGAGTTGCAGTGAGCACGTGCACACAGTCAACTTATTGCGGTGGTATAGCGGCAGCGGACATCTATGCCTATTATGTGGCCTCCCATTTACTAGTGATCAATGAGTGGTGGTATAATTCACCATCGGACCCGGCATATGCACTGGATCATGGGGTAATGGGAAATATCCCACTCCTCCACCTCCTAAATAGCTCACATAACCTAGACTTCCTACCCCCTGCCAGCAGCACAGTAATCCGATTATGGCGGGCCATGGTCAGAGGGATGGGATGGCATTGCCGCCCGACCCAGATGACCCGCTTTGGCATGGTACACTGCTGCGCTCGGCAACAGCGCTTACATGATTTCGTGGGTGGGACCTTGTAGGAATCTCCACCATGGGGGACGTAGTACGGGGCACCGCTCTGAAATTGTTCCAACAGCTCCAGATGGAGTTTCAACTACATAAAAGTCAATTTTATAAATATCTTCAACTTCGGCATGCCCTCACTCCCCTCTTACACCCAATCGAGGCCTTGCCCGAATTCCATCCACTGGAAGGGTGCTTGCTAATGGGCGATATAGGTGCACACAAGATCCGCCAGATCTATCAAACCTTGACAACGCTCAATCATACCACACTACATAAGACCAGAATGGCTTGGGCAGAGGACATACCAGACATGACGGACGATGACTGGACAGAAGCCTTGGCTAGCCCACGTGGCGCGTTGATTTTTATCACGCTACCGACTTACACAGTTCAAATATTTACACCGCATATATTATACTCAAGTCCGACTCTGGAAGATGGGGGCCATCCAATCCCCTTTATGCTTGAGATGTGGGGTAGAGGATGGGACGTTCTTACACACGGTATGGGGTGTAAAGCACTGCAACCATTCTGGCGGTGAGTTGTGACTTGCCTAAGCGAGGTACTGTTGTGGGATCTACCACTGGAGCCGAAGTTACTGTTATTGCACAGTACCGATAGTATTGGGGGAAACCAATACAAGCAGCACCTATAATTTTTAGCAGTCACCATTGCTAAGCGGGATATCGCACAGCAGTGGAAAAGTACGTCTCCTCCGACGATAGGCAGATGGAAAAAGGCCATTGACGAGTGCATGGCTGCTGAGATAGCTGTGTTCCAAGCTAGGGGTTGCCCCCATAAACATAAGAAAATATGGCTGCTGTGGGCGGATTACAGAGGCATAGAATTACCCCCCTTACCACTTCAGACCCCTGATAGGCTGTATTCCCCTGACTAGATGGGTCATTATACATCCAGGAAAATCATTTAAACCCTACAGACAGCATGTTCAATTGCTCAATTTTAACTTGGTGGGATCTGAAAGGCACTGTGCAATGTTATTACTGTTATGTATAGACATTTTCCATAAGGTATGTTTAAATGTATACGGAACTACATATATCTGGCAGACTGTATCCTTCGGGTTATGTCCCGGAATAAATCATGCAAAATCAATAAAATATGTTGTTAATAAAATATATATATGTAGACATATGTAAGTATACCAAAATCATAAAATATCAAAAACGAAAACCAATTTAGTTTAAAATAAAAAGTAAACACATATTTTTAAAAATGTAATTATAAATAATTTACAAACAAAATATATTGACATTTTTAGATATTATTATTATTATAATAAATCAAACACATAATTATCTAAATTACAACATAAAATAGATTATTAAATATTAAAATAAATGCCTATAAATTTACCACTACGTAAAAAAACAGTATTATACGAAATAAATATTTAAAAAACCACTTCCACCTAACACAACACAAAATTCTTTACATCACACAAAAATAAGATTTACTACTCTAACTACAATAAATATAAACATAATTAAAATATAACATTGGAAAATACTACAATTTACTATTCCCAGTACAATTAAAACAACAGTAAATATTATAATTAATAAAAACAAAAAAAATAATATTCACACTCCAGTCAGTGCAACTGTAGGGAAATTGTTAAATTTGCGGAGATGTAAAATTTGCTATTCTCACTCCAGTCTGTGTAACAGTAGGGGAAGTGTTCGATTGCAGAGGGCTAAAATTTACTATTCCCACTCCAGTTAGTTCTAAATTAAAAACAAACAAAATATATATTTTTTAAATTAAAAAACAAAATAAATAAATCAATATATAAATATGATCAAGAGTGGAAGGCATTGGAAAACTTATAGGAAGAAGATGGCAGATTTAGAGATGTTCAGTTTCCTTCAAATTCCTTCCCACTTCTGGGATCCCTGCAGAGGAGCTTTGCTCCTCCTTCTGGTTCCCACCACTGTCTTCTCATCTCAGATGTCTTTCTGATGCCCTATCCAGACTCTTGACTCATTTTATCCTCCTCAAACTTCTCTATTCTATTTTCTTCTCCTGGTTTCTGCATGTCAGCACACAAGTCCATGTACATTCACAAAGACTAGATGGTGTCTAATCAAAAGACATGGGTGATTATTGCCACCAAGCGAATGTGAGGAATGACTCAGGTCAAAGCAGGCAGAAGTAAGAGAACCAGGCTCCTCTGAAGCTGGTTTCCACCGTTGGCACAATAGTTCTATTTATGAAGCAGACACTGTTGTTGCACTAATGTCCTCTGTCATGCCCATATACCTTGTTTGAACTCATGCCTTCCAAAGCAGGGTAACATGGAATTCATTAAGTTTCTTTTTCTCCCCAGGCAGACCCTAGATCATCAAAGATCTGTGGAAACCATGCTGTTCCCTCTTGTGCTGCTCCCTGTGTTCCTTAGTGGGGTCATGGGGCAGTTCCCCACTGCCTGCACTACTGATCAGGCCCTGAAGGACAGGCGCTGCTGCCCCAAGTGGAAGGATGGCAGCATGTGTGGGGTAGACTCAGGAAGAGGACGCTGCAGGTTCATGCATCAGACGTATTCAGAGAAGAGAAGCTTCACTCAGACCAATGATGACCGCTTAGACTGGCCCCATGAGTACTACGACAGTGTTTGTGTCTGCAATGGGAACTACGGTGGTTTTGACTGTGGAGAATGTAAGTTTGGCTTCTATGGAGAAAGGTGCACTGAGAAGAAGACCATCATCCGGCGGGACATCCGTGAGCTCTCTCGTCAAGAGAGATTGACATTTTTCAGTTATCTGAGTCTCGCCAAGTTGAAAACAAGTGCAAGATATAAAATTCTCATTACTGGCAACAGGTACGACAGAAACACCTTCCGCTTCGTAGAAGCTACTGTGTATGATGTCTTTGCCTGGATGCACTATCATTCCTTTGCACCATTCCTAGAAAATAATATGTTTGATGCAACCATAAACCTTTCTCATGAAGGCCCCAACTTCCTTCCGTGGCATCGGTGGTATCTCCTCTTTCTCGAGAGGGAACTGCAGATTCTAACCCATGACCATGATTTTGCCCTTCCGTACTACGACTGGAGCATGGACGGCCGGACATGCAGCATCTGCACGGACGACATGATGGGCAAGAGCGATTCCCAGGGGTTGCTGACTTCTACCTCGTACTTCGCCAACTGGAAGGTAAATACACAACTCTGCTTGTTTGTTTAGAAACTTGCCATGATGTATGTGTGTGTCCATGAATGTGGGCACTGGTCTGCAAAGCAGTGAAGTCCTGTATAATAGAAGGGGGTACAAAGTGGGGAAAACAACATATGCCTGCAATGGGATGGTTGTCTTCACTGTTGTTCATGTGGTGGAATCAGCCCAATGCTCCTCCACTGCAATACACAATTAATCATATTTTAGCTCATAGGAATCTCTTGAAACTTAACTTGCATCATAAAGGAGGTTAAGTATGTCTCTACATGGCTTCACCACTTACCAATGCTGTATTCTATAACTGATAGGCAGCCCTTTACTCTGGAGGGCAGAGGATTACATTGCATGGAGAAAATGGCTCCAACATATTAAAATAATTACTAACCAAATATCCATAATCTTTATGACTCACATCACCCAGGGCTATAAGATGGAAGAGTGGAACTTGTAAGCACACCTGTCTGACTCTATATCTGTATTCTCTGTCATTTGTTGAGACATTTTAACATTTTCCATTGCTGTGTGATGTGGATAAAAATGATTCCAACCTATTTAAAATTCACAAACTAAGGGGCTGATTACGATGCCGGGTGGACTTGAGTCCGCACACCATTGATGCGGGGACTGGGACCGCCTGCCTGTAAGGCAGCGGTCCTGCACCCCGATCAGGATGCGACCGCCACCATGGCGGTCGCATCCAGTCCTTTTAACATTGCGTTGGGTGCTGCAGGCTGCAGCACCCGCTGCACTGCTAAACAACCATGTTGTGCGTTTCCCTGCTCTACGTGGCAGGCACCACGCTGTGCCTGCCACCTGGTGCAGGATAATGTAGGGGGGTACCATGGGTACCCCCCAGTGCACAACCACCTCCCCCCAACACAAGGGAGGCCCGCAACGGGCCCCCAAATCCAATCCCTGCCAGCCTTGAAACCGCCATGGAAAGGCTGGCTTTCAGCAGCATCGTAATTTGGCGGACAGTGCTTGCTAGGCACCGCCACCATTTTACGTATGGTAGCTGGGTCCGCCAGGCAATCAGAACGATTGCTGTGGTAGACCCGTGCCAGGCGGACTTTGTGTCAACCAGCACACCGCCCGCCATCATAATATGGTGGGTGGAAAAGTTTCACCGCCATCGTAATCGGCCCCTAAATGTTCATTATTTTCATGGCCCACAGCACTGATGGGCTAGAAGGTGAAAGAGTGTCACTTTAAGCATACCCTAGAACCCTGTCAGCCAGAACTAATTTGATTTCCTTATTCTCTCTCGTTTTCTGATACATTTTTATAGGTCTCCCTGTATATACGGTCCAGTATATTCTCACTTGCCCTTTAGCAAGCAAAGGTTTGAAGCCACCTATTAACCTGAGCAGGAGAAAAAGATAGGCTGTGACCTACGCATCTCTATATTGGGATATACAACTTGCATCTTGTGGATACGTTTCGATCCATGTTTGGACTCCATCCAGGCCTGGAGGAGTTTCCCTTTCCCCTACGACCAATTACGGGGCATTTTCTGTCCGGGCTGTTCATGTTTGTGTACTCCTAAGGAAGACCCACTGTGATACTTAACAATTAACGCATACCCACAGAGTCGAAACGTCTACGAATATATTTTATGATCCATATTTACGGCCAACAAGCCTAGAGAATGTGCCAGTATTAATATAAGCTATTTGGAGTTGAGCTGTTTACAATTGGAAAACTGACATTCTTCCACTGAATTAGTTTTTTTGTTCTACATTTCTTTTATGTCATTTATGATTTGGTGTTGTTAGACTGATGTGTCCGCATTGTGTCACCTTGTCACTAAGTCATGCTTTTATGTACTTTTGTATATTGTGTGTGTAACACCATGCATGAGAATACGGGTACAACTTGGATCACAGTCTTTGGTGTGTTGTGTCTAATTCACAAACATATTCTGAGCATGCCCAATGTTGATTGACACCAGCCCAGACTTGTAAACTCTTTTTGACACTTTGTTGGTCCATATATAGGTGTATTAATCAAGCACCAATATCACCCAAAGTAATTGTGTCTCCCAACAGTAGCTCCATAATATTATATACCCAGGTTTTGAAGGACACAGGGCAAGCCCATTATAATTAATGTAATGCTGGTGGAGGGCTGACCTGTGATCTGATAGAATCAATCCTGGAAAGGAGTTTATTGTCAGCTCTCTACTGCACCAAGAGAGCGAGGGAACATGGAGGTCTTGGGGGAGTTCACTCTGCAAGCTTGAAAGGCCTTTACAGTCTGGGCAGCTGCCTCAGCCATACCATTATTGTGTTTGACACCGAAGAGGCTGTGCATTGTTCTCTTTTTGGCTGAGTTTGAGGCCCCCTAAACCCAAGGTCTCCCCATAGTTAATTTCACAAGCAGGACAAGGCTTGCTCCACTCTGTGTTGTCTCTGGGTGGAAAAGTCTGCTCTAACCTTAATGGCTACAATTTAAACAGTAAGAATGGGTTGGTAACAATTGTTCCTGTGGTGCTGTCCACCTGGCATGGACTGTGAATCCAATCTGAGCCTCACCCTGCATGTGAAATATCTATATCGACTCGTACGTGCTGCATCTGCTGAACTGCTCCTTGAAGATGGAGCTGCATACTGACCCTTTCCTGCAGGCCTGGATTAAACATGAAGGTCTACTGAAACTCAGCCGGCCTGGTGCACTGATGATCTTGCCTGCATGGAAACCCCCATCCAGTCCATGTAGTCCCAGTACATGGGCATAGAGTGCCAAGTAGACGCCATACACTAAGGACTAGCTGAAGCACTACCCAAAATCATCCTTGTACAAGTATAGATGAGATGAGTGTTAACTGCCTGGTAAGCAAACTGTCTCCATCTGTCAAGGGATAGTTCTTTGTGGGTCTACTCTACTTGTCCTTTCCCGATGCCACTCTGCTCCTCATGGCACAAGTCCATCTCAGCAAGGGTGGCAGAAGACCATGTATGTTTTGTGTTTGACATAATTTTCCAACTGCTCATGACCTGAGTTTTAGAAGTGATGGGATCATTTACACATTAGCAGGTGTCCTACCAACCCAGTCAGAGGAGTCCCTGGCTTCCACGCCCCTACCAGAGGACTGCCTATTCCTGCCTGGTGGGAATCTCTCTGCCTTTGTTGCATCTGCTGCACCTGCAGAGGCAAAGCAGATGGAGCAGTATGCAGAGCAGTTCCAAGATTTCTTGATCACACCTGGCATACTTACAGGTTGAGCATAGACATCGCTTGTGCTGTCTTTTCAAGACCTGTTGTATATACTTTGTGGGCTTCAAGCCCACCCATTGGTGTTCCTTTGTCTATTTCAGTGTCCTTTAAAAATCCTTATTTCTAAGTGATTAATATGTCTTATTTGTCCCTACTTTTTTTAAAGTTGTTTACTGCCACGGAGCAGTGCAGCAGTACTTGTAGCCTTCATCTTGTCCCATTTTAGCAACTGCAAAAGGGACTACTTTTTCCTTTGTCCAAGAGCACTGCACACGAGCGCTCAACTTTTCAGTCGCCCCGACCTCCGATTCTGCATTGAGGGCTATAATTCTTGTTTCAATTGTTTTGAGCTCAGAGATCCAACGACCCTGTAAATCTTGCGCGCCTGTCTTTTATTATCTTTTCCGCTTTTTTTAGCTGATTCACTTATTTATTCTTTCTCTGTTCTCAGAGTTAGCATGCTTGTTTATTCTTTCTGTGTGTGCTGCGTTAGTCTTTCCTCTGTGTCCTTTAAGCTGTTGCTCATCCTCTTTCTCAAAAGAAAAAGGTATGCTGTTCCTAAAAGGGAGGAAGGACAAAGGGGAGTAAGTCAGAGAAAAGGAGCCACTACAAAAGGAGTAGCTCCTTTTTGGAAATGGAGCCCTCACACACCCTTGCGGGTGTCATCCTTCATCATTGGACTTGCTACTCGTCGTGCCGGCGCTGCAATGCCTGACGTGTACCCGCAAGGGAGCTCTTTATTGGAGATCTTTTTCCAAAGCTGTGATGTGAAGTGCAAGTTAAGGGCCCTTTGTGTAGATTGAGGAAACGTAGGTGTCGATGTAGTGATTAGTGACTTACAAAAGGCTAGGCAAGT
Organism: Calotriton arnoldi; assembly: GCA_963921515.1. Classification (NCBI taxonomy): domain Eukaryota; kingdom Metazoa; phylum Chordata; class Amphibia; order Caudata; family Salamandridae; genus Calotriton; species Calotriton arnoldi. The sequence goes on from CAWUFW010001800.1 coordinate 2,052,329, forward strand.
CTCAAATCAAATTTTAATCCATGAGTATGCCTGACTTATTAAAAATGCGATGCAACAGTGGGGACACTGATCCCTGGTGACTTATAAGACGAAGCCCCAGTTTAGTCCTTTCTCCCTGTCTATATGGCTTCTTCTCTGCTATGTTGTTGGCTGCACACGCACACGCCTGTGGCCATCTCAGAGACTTGCCAAGGTGCCAGAGGAGTTGAGAGCAAGAATGGCAGAGGAGGCACCAAGCTGCACCCCCTGTGAAGGAGTGCGAGCCTGCGCCCCAGCCAATGCCCATCTCACTCAGCCTGGGGGACCAGATCAGCTGACACCAGACGGGCTGCAGAAGAAGCACTGAGTAACAGTGCCTAGGAGAACAGAGAGGGTCCCTGTTGTGGGGAGTGGGGTGGAGCAGAGTGAGCAAACACGTACTGGGGAAAAGTTTGTGTTTTCAGGGCTGCTCAACTGGTGATGTGATATGTCATTTTTTGTTGTTGCTTGAGGTGAGTGTCCTGTGGGGTTTAAATGGGAGCAGGAGTGTGTATGTTTGTGTGTTTTATTTCATTGCTGGTGGGCACGCACATATGGTAGTTGAATGTTTGAAGAGGGGTTGCAGTACTAGGGCTGGTGGTTGTGCATTAGTTGAGGATATGTGGTTGTGGTCAGACACTATGCTGCCTTATTGTGGTGACTTGTAATGGTCTAACAAAAATACCAACCGGGACTTTAGCGCAGAAAATTAACCCAGACACTATACGATTGTATACTTTGGTTGGTCACAACTTGCAACTTAATATCACCTTACAGCAATGCGATCCTGTCTCTCATCTAAATGTAAACAAATGTAGCATGTGACAGTCTTGCAGACTAGTTTATGGCCACAAACATTGCAGTGGGTGCGCCTAAGAATGCCAGAACTTAAAACTTTTACACAATGTTCTGCTGGAAATGTATGTCTTTATACTTTGCAGTGCGACAACTTTGCTTAGCACACCGAGTTGTTGTTTCACTCTGACTGATTTCAGTGCTTAACATTCCTTTGCCAAACATATGCATACCTAGAGCAGTTCATTTCAGTCTTTTCAGGGCAAAAAGGTTGGCATGTTAAACCCTTTACCTGCATGCCCAGAAGGCCTCCAAAGGCCTCCCTGGTGAAGTGAAATGGGCCGTTCTCTGAAATGTGCTCCGAGTTGTGTCTGTGTGCACAGAAATTTGGACAGTACAGATATGTGTCTTAGCAACACATCAGCATACATAATGAAGGACGTCACGTTATCCGACACCTCGACGTTCAGAGAAATGTGGGGGCATATCACCAGCAAACTGCAATAAACATCGCAGAGCGCACTTAGCGCGAATTTGTTTAACGCCGGCTATCGCCGGATTTGATCGCCGAGATAACGCATTATCATCAACGCTTATCTCCACGGCGATGGGAAATCCGGCGATAGCGGCAAAATGAGGGAACATCGCTGGAAATCCAGCGATACAACTACAGCGCTAAGGGAATCCTTGGTGATAGGGAGATGTGGACTTAGGCTTAGAATCCACCTCCCTTTATAAATATAGCTAAGTCTGAAATTTTGCAGACGTTAGCTGATGGCGATAACCGCGGTTAGCGCAGCTTTTTATATCGCTATGGGTGTTCTGGGTCAGCTTGCTGATACAGAGTAGTGCAGTTAGCGATATTTCCCATGTTGTTTAGAGAGGAAACGCCTTCTTTGCATATCATTAGAAATGCGATGCGTTAGTGGAACGGCGGCTGACACAAGGAAACACGCGCTGATGCCTATTAGCGTGTCCTTGCTAATAGTGAGGTAATTCAATCGCCGCTTTTCGGCCGAAAACGGCCGTTAAAGCGGCATTGTTGGCCTTGATAATATGCCCCCAGGAGTTTTGTGTTTCCCGCCCCCCCCCCACTCTTAACGTTTGCATTTTAAAATTCCTAGTTTGCTCAAAATTATACCATTATTATTTGTTTTGGGCTCTAAATGCATACTTTTTTATTAGTCCTGTTTAATGTACTGTACCTTTAAAGTTTTTACTTCTTTTTAGAAGATTATGGAGTTTTGCCTGAAGGAAAACATTTTGGTTTCGAACAGTGTGTCACGCTCATTATTGTTTTTTCCTCATATTTCGGAAAATAGAGTTTCGGGCAAAGCTTAAGTTTATTGGTTTGTTTACATGCCCAGGACTAGTCATGTGCATTTTGGATTGCTGATAGTGCCAAGGAGGGAACTGGGAATCAGATGGATTGTACTTCATAGAGGTGACGTGAAAGATCTTAGGTGGTTGCATATATATATAACATATATACATATATACATCACGTCATGTGATCAAGGCTTGTTTCGAGCCGAAAACGTAATGGCGACACCGCAATAAATCAACTTGAAGCACTTATCTGGTGGTCCGTGTCCGTGTGTGGGAAGTATCCAGGAGGCAACGGAATCCTTTGATATATATATATATATATATCCACATACTTTTTTTGTATATAACATAATTCACGTCGCATTGTATTTGTCACAAGGTAATGTGTTTGCTTCATCCAAACAAAAATACATGAACCTGCCATGAAGAGAGTGTGTTCCTGAGCACCAAGGCATTGTAAACTGTCCCTCCCTGGGCTACCTTGCCTCACATGAGGGACCCTGGCAGTGAATACGAGTGATGGTCGCCCTGCCCTAGGTAACTGGTGGCCCAGGGCCTAACTGGCTCTCCGACCCAGGGCGCCCGGCAGCAGAGCCTCTGTGGCAGCACAGCCAGCTGACGCTCTGCTGTCACCAGTTCTGCAGTCCCGCCATCTTTGAATGGGATGAAAGACCCCTGAGTTTGCTGGGGCAGGAGCACTGACAGTTTATGGTAAGACTCCAGTCTTGCCTTACGAATTGCAGTGCCCCATGTTCTTATTTCATTTATGAACAGCAGAGCATTTGGGATTGATTAGTAATTAAGAACTTCATGAGCTGAATATCACATAGGTACCAAGTGCAGTCACCATATTACATTTGTGGTATTTTGCTGCTTTGTTTGATAGGTGGGATTTATCTTGTTTGGTTGATGATTTTACTGTACATGTTTAATTTTTTATGTGTTATTAAATTGTTGTTGTTTCATATAAATTAACAACTTTTCTATCTTTATTGCAATGGTAAAAAATATCTATTCTAAATGTTCCAACCAGATATGGTGAGCTCATCTTTAAATGCTCGGCCAGGCTACCACAGACTCAGGATATTTGCAAACTTCATTCTCACCTGATTTTACAAGGTTGGCTCGGGGTACAAAAGTTAAATCTGGGCTAATAGCATCACCCGACTCTGACTTCTTCTTTGGAGGACACAAGGGAGTTTGCATTGGAAATGGAATGAGCCCTGTAGCTGCAATAGGGCCCAAAGAGTAGTAACAGACCTCTGCTATGTAACTGAATATGATGGGTCTCCTGTCTCTGAGTCCTGAGGCTGTCTTCAGGGCACTACTGACACCACAACCAAAGTTCATTCAAAGATTATGCAAACACATGTTCTTGCTCAATTATTTGAATAGGCCCACAAGGGCCATTGTTCAAGGAATTATGGACTTTGTGGCCCTGCTTTCTATAAGATCACCAAGAGGTCTACAGTGATCAGTCTTTAGGTGGAGGAGGTGTCTATGATGTATGAAGTAGAGAAAAAAAATATTCTAATATGTACTGCCTCACACAATACAGCTCTCTCTTCTTCTGACTTTCCAGCTTCTAACTTCTCTTCCTTCCATACCATTTCCAGAGTATGTGCAGCGGGTTTGGCTACCCTGATAAGTATTGCACAGTCGCAGAAGATAAGTGCAGGTTAGAGCCTATTTTCAGGAACCCTGGTGCAGACCCCAACAACAGCCAGCTATCCTCAGCTCAGCAAGTGGAGGACGTGCTACAGTGGAAGGACTATGACACGCCTCCGTACAATATCACTTCCAAGCACAGCTTCCGCAACTCTCTGGAAGGTAGGTGCAATACGGTCTTTCACGAATATCTTGGTTGTGTGTGAAGTCTCTCTTCTTCTTTCACATATCTGATCAAAGGATGGACGGATGGAGGAGGTGGCTTGAAACTACATGTTTAAGTCTTTACTGATTTGTACGGAGTGAATGTTGTGAACGGATGAAAAGTGCATCAGATCTCAGGGTGTCAGTCAGCAACTGACCCTGGAACCTGTGCCTGAGGAGACAGTTCCCAGTTAGGAGTGGAGGAAATGTTCTGTTCCGCCAGTAAAATTGGTGGAATTTTGGCGACTCTGCGCTACTCTTGTAATGCTGAGTTCTGGACAAATTTCGCTGTGGCAAAATTTCTTCTCATGCACGGCTCCAGAACGGTAAGTTGTCGAGTGAGATTTCATGTCTTCTAGCACAATTTCCGGTCCGGTGAGTTTTTCTAATGCAGAAGGTCACAACCATTTGAGGTTCATGGTCAGAAGGCCGCTGCTCTAGTAGAAAATCTACTCGAGCTGCACCAAAATCATCTTGAGTAGCTGCACTCTCTGGTGTGCCACTGGTGCCCTTCGTGCTGATTTTTCAGCATGGAATGCGTTTCCAGCACTAAATCACAGCTCAAGGAGCACAACCTGCCTATTTCTGGCCATTGGCGGAACTCTGCAGAACCTCGCAAAGGTTATATGTAAGTCAGCGGAATTCCGAGGAGTCAAATTCCATGAGTATCACACTCACCTATTTCCAGTGCTATAATAAGTGTGGCATAATTCTCGCTGCACCAGTTGACACTCTGGAGCATGATTGACTGCAGAGGTTGAATGCATGCTTCACTGCTTGACCTAAAGGCTACTACTGGAGCAATAGAAGGGAAGTTGAGGGGACAATCCCTGATTTGGTACTGAGTTGGGATGAAGGAAGCAGAAAAGATAAACAAGATCTACTTTTTTAACCTTCAACTCAATAACCACCCATGTTAGAAACAGGGATTATGTCAGACCTTCTGCTTTAAAATACACAATTTTATACTCCAACTTGTGCAATAATTTGGAGCACAAGTGAACAATCAATTGCAAGGACTGACAAAGATCTCGACTGATGACCCACACCATTGGCCCCACTCTCCCAGCCACTCCCCAGGGACAATACAATGCACTCACCAAATCTTGCATTGAATAACTGTGTTCAGAGACAGGATTCTTCACCGGCAGACTTCATACATGGTGGACATTCTTAAAATCAAAGAACACCAACTTCCATCAAGCAGGGTCTTTATTGCAAGATTTAGGATTAAATGGATATGTCTTAATCAAGGGAATGCTTTTGCTGAGCCTCTCTGGAAGAGCAAAGTAGTTTAAAATGTTAGTGTTTTATTTATTGCTTCTTCTTTCTCCTCATGAGTCAGTGTGTTCTAATATGTTCCTCAACATCTCATACTAAAGAATCCATCACATTTTCCGTTCACAGGCTTTGTTGATCCATCCAGCGGCGAGATAACAAGGCGGAGCTTGCACAACTTGTTCCACATGTACATGGGAGGAACAATGAGCCTGGTCTCCCTCTCCAGCAACGACCCCATCTTCCTTTTGCACCATGCGTTCATTGACAAGTAAGGCACAATCTGTGGTTGAAAAATGTCTGAATGAAACTATAAGAAAAAAACAGATGTTACAGCTGCTGCATAAAAAACTTGAGACAACTAGGAGAGAGAGAGACAGTCATCAAAGTGTAGGGACCACATGGACACAGCCCAATCACCCCGTCTCTAGCTTCTAAAGCAAGAACCTTTATAGAGATATTGTGTGTCTGTCCACAGTGTACACACAGACCTTTAGGGTACATCCTTAGATTTCAGAAACGGATAACTGACATATTAGAGGGGACTGTGGACCGTGCAAATGTCCAGTAATGGGAGATTCATTGTGCCCAAAAGCCAACACCAAGAAATGCATAAAGGGAGTTAAAATCAAGCTGGCAAGCCCCCTTGAGTCTTCTCATTGGGTATTCTGAGAGACCCAGGTATAGCGGGTTACTAGAGTTCAGTGTCGACTCAGTAATCCCGTCCACAAATAAACAGCCATCATGGCCTCTCAACTGCTGGCTCATACCCTCTCAAAAGGTATGTTATATATTCTAAGAGATAGTCCTAGAAACAAATCCAGTCCCTTACCTCCACTTTCACCCTCCAGGTTTATGTCATGTATTCTAATAAATATAGATTGCGACAAGTCCAGTCTATCACCCTCAAGATGCATGGTACGCATTCTGACAGCTGGCCCGTGCATGTCTAATTCACTGGCACCCCATTATGTCTGTTGCATGTTCTGTCAGATAGACATGGCAAAAGGTCCCATTGACTGCTGCCGCATTTAACTCGAAGTGTATGTTATATATTAGAACATTGGAATTTTGAATGCTCCATTTAAGGCAATGGTGCAGCAGCAGCAGATAAGAAACGGTATAGGCTCGCTGCTCTCAACAGTACAATGTCCTAATACACAGCCTCTGCCTCCCCAAAATATATGGATTGGGCAGGGGAAAGCAAAAGGCAGAGCATGTGCAGCAGGACAAACAGGAGCCTTCCCCGTTTCCCTTATCCCGTGGCTCACAGTATCATTGGAGCCTTGCACGGAGGGAGGGGGGAATTCTGCTCAGCTCCTGGGTCTCCCTGTATTGGCTGTACGACGAAGTCAGTTTATTCAAGCCTAGGGAGAGCCAGGGGCTGACTTCAGCTTCATTTCACAGCTATTGTTGTGAAGGTTCAACAGCTAACAGTGGTGGCCCTGCGTGCTGCTGTTATCTGTTGAACCATCACAGCAGCAGCTGTAAAACAAAGGCTTGGGAGCCTCAGACATTTCAATCCACCCCGGGCTCCGAGAGGCTTTTGTTTTTTCATCAGGACATTCTGACCTCATAAGGAAGAATCTTTCAATAGCCGTCTAGCCCGTTGTAGCGAGCTATACTGGCCATTGGAAAACTGGAATGTTCAGAGCTATATAATGAAGTAGCTCCAACATTCCAATGTTTGTCTTTCAGTTTCTCCCGTTTTAATTTAGAACATTCTACCCTTAGTGGGTGGAATGTTCTAAAAGCCTTATAGCCCTTCTGCCTCTGGCTATACCGGTTGTTAAAGGCCCCTTCCGTCATTATAGGCCCGTACAACAGCTATATCAATGGCCCGCTCCTTTGTTAACGCTGGAGAAGACCTTTTATGGCCGGTTTAGCCTGCGACGGAGGGCCATAAGGCTATATCATAATAGAGCTACCCATGTATCTAGTCATTCTCCACCACATTCCCCACGTAATGGGCCAGATTTATAGTAGAGTTGCGTAGCCCTTGCTCCTAGCATGAGTGTGCAAGGGTAACGCAAAACCTAAGTGAGATTTATCAAGCCACGCAAGGCCACCTTGTGTGGCCCTGCGTGGCTTACTAAATCTAGAGTAACTAAAGGCAGCACAAGTCACTGTCTTTTATTACTCTGCGTCAGAGAGCCATTCCACGGGTGGAGCGTGGGTGTATCCACACATCCACCCATGGATTGTGAAGCACTCCCAGATTTACCATTAGTGGCGGACCTGGGAATGTGTCTAAATGCTCTGCATCCCCAGGTGAGGCATAACAAGCAGAAATATCTTTTGTTCTCCTCGTTTTATCATCTTTCTAAATGTGCTTCATTCTACAGCATACGTAGAAAGAGGAATTTGCCTCTCAGGATTGTTTTTGTGCAGGAAGGTGTCCCTTCCTGCACGAAGACAATACTGCCTACAACGCAGGCACCCTTGCACCATGCCGCAAGTGTACCTGCATTGGCACTAGGCAGCCAAAAGTGCACGATCACTAGGAAAGGACAGAAGCGTGCCATATAATGGTAAATATAGCACATTCCTGCCCTTTCCCTTTTTCGCAGCAAGGTGGCTTGCTGCGCTGCATAAGAGAGAAATGGCAGGAATGGGCTGTATTTACCATTATACGGCGCACTCCATTCCTTTCTTAGCACTGGCACTTTTGCCTTCCTAGCACCAATGCAGTCACCCTTGCATCATTTCAGGGGTGCCTGCATTAAAGGCAGGATTGTTTTAATCCTCAGAGGTATTTTCCTCTTTCTAAGTGTGCAGCATAATGCAGCACACTTAAAAAGAGGAAAAAACAAAGAGAAATAAAGATAGTTCTCCTCAATGCATCTCTGGTGGAGAGGTGTACAATTCTGATGCATTTCCCGGTCTACCAATGTTGGTGAATCTGGGATTGTGTCAGAACCCATGGGTGGATGCGTGGGAACACCCACGCTTCATCCATGGCACACCTCCCTGGTACACCTCCCTCCCGCAGAGTAACGCAAGGCAACGATTTTGTGCTGCCTTGCGTTACTCTAGATTTATCGGGCCACTCAGGGCCATGCAAGGTGGCCTTAAGTGGCTTGATAAACCTCATTTAGGTTTTTATGTCGCCCCTGGCGTGGCGCAAGGTTGATGCAAAACCTTGATAAATGTGCCCCTCAATGTGTACAACCGGGGCTAGCCAGATGTCCCCTCTCTCGCCGCCACATTCACTTTCCCTGATGTTTGGTAAACAGCCAGAGCTAGCCTCATTTCCAAATCATCGCCACATCATTTTCCTCTGTGTACCCCTCTCAGGTATCCTAGCAGCTGAATGTGGACTAGTATCACATCCACCTCTACCAAATGCTCTTTTCCCTCACCTGCATGTCACATGTTCTAAGAGATGGATTGCCCCCAGTCAGAGTCATTAATCAACACGGAACTCCCCTCCTTCATCTCAATGCTATGTCTTCTAATGATTGAATGTTTCTTGCCCTATTAACAACTGCCTCTTCTCTTTCTGCAGAATATTCGAACGCTGGTGCATGAAATACAACGTTACCAGGGAAATGTACCCGAAGAATAAAATATTTGGGCACGGCCAAAATGATTACATAGTGCCCTCCATACCTCCAGTAATGATCAAGGACTATGTGAGACAAGCAGCAATCTTTGGATACAAATATTCTGATTATGATCCTTCTAGTTACTATTCAAAAACAAATGTGAAAGCATAGGGCAGTTTAAGACATGAAGACCCAGGGGCGCATCCCCAGAGGAGGGAGTGGGTGTTTAACAGTGTAAGAGAGACATAGGACAAATCTAGCAATAAACAGGGGTCGGTCTGACTGTAACAGGACATTTGATCCAGAGGGTTAGAGGGTTAGAGGGTGAGGACAACACCTACAACTTGAAGAATACCAGTGACTTCTCCACTATTGTCCAATCCATTTCTTTTCTCCTACCATTGGACCGGTCATTCCACCTCCAACAGTCCTGCTGAAAGTAGGACAGGAGACCCCTCTCGTGCAAATCCCTCACATGCCACATATCATGACCTCAGACCTCCTGCTCTCTTTGGATATGAACTTGATGGGAGTTTTTTTCTGCTGATTCTTTGCTAGGACTGTGATACAAAGATCTACCTCATCACCTGCTCTTACCTCAGATTCCGCTTCTACTCACAACGGAAATGAGTCCTAGATCGCTATTCTCTACTTTGACAACTCACCCATTATATTTCATGGACATTCTTCTCTCATCAGTTGGAAAATGAGCATCTCTTTCATTGCCTCCACTCTCTCCTGAGAGGACATATTTAGAACCCAAAATAGCACTCAGGATGATGCAGGTTTAGCACTTATTCTTGCCATTGAAACTTACAATCAGAGGCCAACAAGATGTCAAGGACTCCTTGGAAAAGAGGTTCTCCGGGTGTCGCCATACAGTCATCCATCTTCAGCGGGCGCTGCAGTGCATTAGAGTATGTGCTTCATTGGTCTAGCAGTTGCCAATTCACCCCATCACCACCTTTCAAGCTCAGTGTCAGAGGGTCCTCTTTTACGATGTGCAACAACAAATATTGTCAATGCACTTTAAGGTTGTCTCATAAATGATCCTGGTTTACTGCGGCTTACAAGGAACTGCTCAGCACCTCCCTTTGCACATGCTCTTGATGGCTCATCCTTCTTGTGTAAAATCATATAACATGATTTCTAAACTGATTCACTCAACCTGCACTTTTTGTCTTTTCAGTTAACTAACATTTGTAAAGTTATTGTATTAGTTGTATTATTTTGATTGTTGTTACTGTTGATATGTAATGACCTTTCTTGCTGCATTAAGTATAGTTGTTTAATCAATAAATGGCCTCTTCTAATATGAGTGGCTTGCCACCTTTTATTTTGATTTGGTCTTCCTTCTCTCCAGGCTCCAACACATACCACACTGCATTTCCTAAGTGTTTCTTCTGTGACTGTGTTACACATGTAGCACCCAATGCCACCCCACTGATTTGCACTGGATAGGTCAGTGAGGGAGAGGAAAGGACAGGCCGCCTTGTGGCACCAGAAGATGTGCGCAGATGTATGGAGGTAAAAGGAGGCAGCTACATAATCAACCTTGAGAACCCCTCTTAAAAATTCTTCCTTGTCAAAAATACCGGGCCTAGGGCACTAACATGTCTCTCCAGGCTATTCTGTGTTATACAGTTAAAATTGGAACTGTTAATAGCTAAAAGTTGCTCTTAGTTTTCATTTTATTAAACTATTCTGAAAATGTAAAAACACGTGTCTCACACAACTCTATTTTCAGTTCCAATATCATACAGTCTCAGACTTCCAATCTCATCTTCTAACCACTGACTGTGATAATCACCATCAAGATACTAACTTACCCAGTTATAAGCAAGAAGAATGTTGACATGTTTCGGCATGTTGTCCAATCTTCACCTGGGTCTTCATTAAGGCAAAGAGGTAAAGCAGTTTGAAAATGATGAATATTTATCAGCTGTGAGAGATCTCTCATAAACAGAGAATACACCGTTTAGGTTTATTTCACTATCAATATGCCTTCCTTTCCATTGCATGTAGCACAAACCTCCCAAAAATACAATGTTGTTATACAGGGATTGATTGCCCTTTTCAACTAATCTTTGAAAGCAGACCCTTGCAGTGAGCTGAGGATATCCCTGACCTGTGTCTTTGATTATTGATCACTCTAGTTCACTTTAACATCAACATATGCTATTCTGATCTAGAAATAGAGCACTCTGCAGTAAATTATTTAGATTTTTTAAACATTTTATAATTTATTTGTACCCACATTTGTTCAGGAATCCAAATCATTAAAAGTAACATCCTTACTAAATATACCCCCAGAATGGAAAGGTCTTTGTCAATGTATTATTTCAAAAAGAGTCTACTGGGGATCTATCTCCTTTAGTTTCTTCACAATGTTAATATTTCCTTCCAAAGATATCACACTTAATGGACCATAAATTATAAGGATAACTAGATTGTTGATTAAGATAGCACCCGATGGTCACCTGTCACTCAGAGATGCAGGTGGTACCCTCTAAGCCTGGGTGAAATATAATTAACGCTGACGTACTTTGCATACGTTTGGGAAATATATGTTACACTTATGACGTAAAAATTCCCAAAATAGTGCAAGCGTAATTAGGCTGCACATTGATAGCACACAAGAACTTGAACAACCAGCATGCATGCACCTGTTGTTCACAGTACTTGGGTTTTTCATTCTATTTTTCAGCACAAAATGCATCTTCATGTCCAAAATGCATGCGAGGAGGCATTTCACCCTAAAATATAGTGCTAAAAGCCAGATTTGTATTTTGCACAATTATGCGAAAATATGTGAAAACAAATTATGCACATTTCACACATCCCTTGTACTCAATTAACTGCTCTTCTGTAACCTCTGGGGGTTTGATAAACTATCGTATTTTACATCAATATTGATTCCAATCTTATTTCTAATATCCTTATCTGAACAAGGAAGCAGATCCCAAGGATGTATCTTTTGAATGCCTCCCATTTTTAAGTTGTATCTAAAACATTTATTTAGCAAGAATAGAGGCACTGGTGCACCATAAAACACATATATTTAAAAATACATAATGCATAGTTAGCGTAATAGAGGCTAATTTCTCAAATTTAGTGGAGCTTCAAAGTAAGAATTGAAATTAGCAAGTTTAATAAAACACGACAAAGATCTTAAGTCACCTAGAAATACACTCTGTACACCTTAAAGGCTTAAGATAGAGTTGGTGTGGCAGCACCTTGAGTCCACGAAGATTCATAACTTGAAGTCTGGTATAGTTAAGGATTAAATAAATTGATTGATTTGTAGACTTGACAGCCAATTTCAATGAAATCCAAAGCCTTTGGGCAATTGATGAGCAAACCCATTTGCTCCAACCACCCATCTATCAAAGTAAAACACAGCCTTAAGGAGAGAAAGTGACACTCAAGAAACCTCCATTAAAAAAAGATCCCCACCCAGCCTGAATAAAATTAAGTCCAGACCAAGAGTTTTCAAATGATCTTCTGTAAAGCATTGCTACACAGGAAGGTACACGTGATTTAGTGCAGCTTGGTCGTTGTTGCAAATGTGCTGCAGCATAGTATGCTTAACTCAAGGAACGCCCACGTGACTGGGCACAAAGAGCAATCTGTGGAGTAAAACCATTGGCCGAGAGCTCCACAAGCTGCAGCTGCACCAACAGGGCACAAACCTGGCGAATGAAGTTCATGAAGAGTGCAAACTCAATCATTTAAGGCTCCAATTGGACTCTAAAAGGCCCTTCTCCATTCTTCTTGTATACAGTGATATAATAGGTCAGGTGAATTTGTAGGTTCACTTCCCTTAGCACGGGGGGGGGCGGGGCGTAGTCCACTGGAAGGGCTAGGATATGTGGGACAGGGGAGGGTGTTGACAAAGAACAATTGTTGCATTTACAATTTGGACAGTGTATACATATTTAGGGAACGTCCCACTTTCCAATATCACTGAAAATTGCAATAACTCAGTTCAGTTCAATAGTCTTTATTCGGCCATAACAATGGCCATAAAAACACAAAAGTAAAGTACATTATACATCATTTAGTTTTTCGGATTCATAGATTATTAAAGAGTTTTGCACATTAGATTAAAACAGATTTAAAACCTCATTAAATATGACATTTGCCCAATTAAAAAAAATTATATAAATTATATATTTGGCACTCCTAGTGATTAGTGCTCATTAAAACTCTTAGCATTCTCATCAGAGCTAAAATAAGTATACTTATAAAGCATACCTCCTCCTCAGTTTTAAAGTGGATAAAATGTAGTTGAGGACAGAGAAACAAATCATAGAGGTTTATAAACATTTTTAAAAAATCAATTCCTCTTCGTGTGAAGTAAAGTGCTTATGCTTTAAAAGTGGTCGTAAAAGCGTCTTCTCAAGCAGCTGTATAAAGTGCCAAAAAGTATAAAGTGCGTTGTTGTTTGTGGTGAGAAGTTGTTACATGGGCAAACCAATAACTCAAAAGGGCACAGCCAATATTCTTCATTAGAATGTATCTTTCTTCTTTCTTCTTCTGTTTTGCTGTCTTAGACATCATCACAATATTTACACACGTGTGTCAATTAGCAGTAGAGCCATGTATTTCAGGCTTGGCCTTGTTCACAGATCATTCAGAGTAGGACAGCCATCTCATGTTTCACTTCCTCTGGCAAGTAATGCCTAAGGTTTGTTTCAGGGTTGTTAATGATTTAGTTTAAAAAAACATTTAAAGTATATAATCTGGTGATATACCTTATTCCATGTCAACACTGTGATAGGTAACATGTTTAGTATAACACTAGTGCAACAGAGCACACTCCTGTTCATATAGTTGTAGGGTGGATATATTTAAAAAATGTATTTGAAAAAGAAAATTCTATCCTAGAGCATACAATATATATAGTAACTATTATAAAAATCAATAAAATCGTGGCAGTAATATTTTTCAAAAGAGTGAAGAGACATTATTATTTTAACATATTGGTAATATTATAGAGCTTTCTTTATAATAATATCTCCAACCCCAATAAAATCTCTTTGGCTAACCACACTATCAATCAATCAATTAATCAAGGGTTGGTAAAGCGCAACTACTCACCTTTGAGCCTCTCAAGGCGCTGGGGGATGGGGTTGGGGAGCAGATCTGTCTAAGTGCTGGGGTCATTTGAAGAGCCAGGTCTTGAGGTCCTTCCTGAACTGGGGTAGCGTGGGAGATAGTCTGAGGTGGAGGGGTAAGGTGTTCCAGGTCTTGGCAGTGAGGAAGGAGATGGACTTTTCTCCGGTTCTGGTCTAGTAGATCTGTGGGACGGTAGCCAGGGCGAGCTGGGGGGAGCAGAGGTGTCTTTTGGGTGCGTGGAAGGTGAGGTGGCTGTTCAGGTATGCTGGTCTCACATTGTGGAGGGCCTTGTAAGCATGGGTGAGGAGTTTGAAGGTTATTCTTCTGTGTGCCGAAGCCAGTGGAGTTCGCAGAGGTGCTGAGTGATGTGGCTGTCGAGGACCAGTCTGGCTGCGGCGTTCTGGACATTCTAGAGCTTGCATCGTTTTTCTGGGTAACGCCAGCATAGCGTGCATTCCCGTAGTTGAGTTTTCCGCTGATGAGCATGTGAGTGACGGTCTTTCTGGATTTGGTGGGGATCCATCTGAGGATCTTTCACAGCAGGCGCAGGGGACTGAAAAAGGGCCTAGGATACTGAGTTGATCTGGGGGTCCATAGTGAACGATGCATCTGGTATGATGCTGAGGTTTTGTGCATGGTCTGTTGGGGTGGGGGAGCTCCTAGCACAGAGGGCCACCAGGTATCGCTCCATGCGGAGGGGGTAGATCCCAGGATGAGGACTTCTGTCTTGTCTGAGTTGAGCTTAAGGCAGCTGTTTTTCATCCAGGTGGCGACGGCATTCATCACTTCTTGGAAGTTGTGTCTGGTGATATTGGGTTAATTGGTGAGGGAAAGGATCAGCTGTGTGTCGTTGGAGTAGGATATGATGTTGAGTCCGTGCTTCCTGACGATGGTTGCGAGGGGGCCATTGTCGATGTTGAAGAGGGTGGGGCTGAGAGCGGAGCCCTGGGGCACTCTGCAGTTGGTCTCTGTCAGCTCCGAGAGGTGTGGTGGAAGTCTGACCCATTGTGTTCTGCTTGTGAGGAAGGATCGGATCCAGTCGAGGGCCTTGTCGCTGGTGCCGGCGTCGTGGAGTTTAGTAGTTAGGGTGTGGTGGTAGACAGTGCCGAATGCTGCTGAGAGGCTCAGGAGGATGAAGGCCGCTGTTTCGCCCTGGTCAAGGAGTGAGCAGATGTCATCAGGGGCGGCCAGGAGGGCGGTCCCCATGCTGTGATTGCTTCAGAAACTGGATTGGGAGATGTCCAGGGTGTCGTTTGTTTTGATGAAGTCGGCTAGTTGGTTGTTGACAACTTTTTCGATGACTGGCTGGGGAGGGGAGCAGGGAGATGGGCCTGAAGTTCTTAAGGTCTGCAGAGGCTTTCTTCAGGAGTGGGTTGATTTTGGTGGAAGGATGCGGTCTCGAGGGTGCGATGGTGGGGGTGGCTCTGTGGAAGATGTGGTGCAGGCGGGGGTCCGATGATGCTCCGGAGTGGATGCTTTTCATGGTTTTTAGGGTGTTGTCCATGGTGAGTGGGGTCCAACTGAGCAGGGTCAGTCGGGGCGTTGGTTGAGGAGGTTGCTGGTATGGTGGGGAGGTCCTGGTTGTCAAAGTTGTTGTAGAGTGTCTTGATCTTGTGGTGGCAGAAGGTGCTGAGTCTGTTGACGAGGTCTTGGGAGGGTGGGACGTCTGTGGTTTCGCTGTTGGGTCTGGTGAACTCCTGGATGATGGTGAAGAGTTCTTTGCTGTTGTATGGGTTGGTGTTGATTCTGTCTTGGAGGGCCTTCTTCCTTGTGTTTTTTATGAGGAGGTGGTGTGCAGTGGAGGCTGGTCTAAAGACGGTGTGGACTTCCGGGGTTTTGTGGTTCCTCCAAGTCTTTTTGAGTCATCTACAGGAGCGTCTGGATTCTTAGAGGGCAGGCATGAACCAGCTTGCTTTCTTGATGTGTTTGCTGGTGGCTTTCTTAAGGTGGGCCAGGGTGTCTGCGCAGTTTGTGATTAATTGGTGAAGATTGTGTGCTGTGGTGTTGGCGTCAGAGGTTGACAGGGTTTCAGGTGCTATTGAGGGCAGTGGTGAGCTTGTCCTCGGTGACCTTGTTCCAGCTTCTGTGGGAAAGATGGTGGGCGTGCTTGGGTGCGGTGGGTTTGCTGAAGGAGAAGTGGATACAGTGGTCCGTCCAGAGCAGTTCTGTGGTGTGGCTGTAGGAGATGCTGTTTCCTGCTGCGAAGATGGGGTCGAGTGTGTGCCCTCCTGTGTGCTTTGGGGCGGTGACTAGCTGTTTCAGTCCTACAATGGTGAAGTTCTCTAGGAGGGAGGAGGTGTTCGGATTGTTGTGGTTGTCTAGGTGGAAGCTGGGGTCTCCAAGGAGGATGTAGTGTGTGGATGCGAAGGCCTGGTGTGTGATGAGTCGATGATGGCGTTGGTGAATGGAGCGCGGGGCCGGGTGGGCTGTAGATGCGGGTGCCACAGAGGGTGGTTTTGGGTTGGTCTGGATCCGGAAGTGTAGTTGCTCCATGTGGGTTGTTGGGTGGGTGATCAGGCAGAGGGTGCTTTTGTGGACGATGGCGATGCGTCCTTCTGGCCGGTTGTGGCAGTCTTTGCGGATGATCTTGTAGCCGTCAGGGATGGCGATGGCGATGTCTGGTGCTGGCATTTGTCCAGATTTCCATAAGGAAGGCGACGTTGGGTGAGGCGGTGTCAAGGAAGTCCCAGATCTATGTGGTGTTTTTGTGGAGGGATCGTATGTTGAGGAGGATGCAGTTGAGCGGTTTGGATGCCATGAGGGTGGGTTGGTTGGGCGATGGAGCTGGGGTACGGAGGTGCGTGAAGGTGCAGCAGCAGTGAAGGCAGGAGAGAGGGCCGTAGGGGTTGCTTGGCGTCGAGAGCTGGCAGTTGTTGTTGCATCTGGAGTTGAGATCGTGGAGGCTGCTGGAGTCATAGTGGAGGTGATTTAGGAGGCCAGGGTTCCTGGCACTGGGTGCGGTCGGGGGGCAGACAGGTGCAGATGGGCTTGTCTTTGGCACACCTTCAGGGCGGCCGTAGGGGGAGGGCAGGTCAGCTGGGAGGCAGGAAACAGGGAGCGGGAAGAGTGCAATGGAGGGGGGAGAGGTTGCAGGGGCAGCAGCGGCAGGAAAAGGCAAAAGGAAGCACAGGAAGGGGAAAGAAAAGGGGGCACAGAAAAAAGAAACAGGAAAACAGGCAAAAACTGAAAAAAGGCATAGAGAAGGAGAAAAGGCAAAATGAAAAAAAGGCAGAGAAGAAAGACAGAAGGCAGAACAGCAGAATGCTCTCCTACTGGACCACGAGGGATGAGGTGGAGGCGGGAGCCAGCGGGTGGCGGAGGGCCTCGAACACCGTGACACAGAGGTCAGAGCATGCTCAGGGTCATCTCTTAGGTGGTGGAACTGCGCAGGAGGAGAGCAGTTTCACTGACACTAAACTTAGCACTGTAAGAAAAGGGGACCAGTTTATGTTTCAAAGATGGTTCACAACTGCATTCTTCTTCTGAACAATAGAACCAATGTTCAGCAAAATAGCAGCATCTGCTATTTGCTAAATGCGCCTCCCTTTAGCAAGGGAAGGTGATTGAGTTCTGAATGGCGTTTGTCTTGAGCCTCTTTCACAAAGTTCCTCTCTATCTCTTCACACTTTGTTTACATAATGTATCTCATGATTGATGAACCTTTCAGAATGGGAAAATAGCAGAAAGGGCCTTGCACCCTTTCACTTACTTACATTCTGTGAAACTGTGCAAATTATTTAAAAACAATAAACAAGAAGTGGAGTTATCAATTTCTACGAAACTTTGTTCATTATTTAAAATGCTTCATTGGAACAGAGAATTTGATTCATATAAAATACAATGAAAATATGCAAGCACACTTGATTATCACATTTCAATGAATAATGACATAAATATATTTGCATTTGATATCTGACAGCTATCTCTAAATAAGTAGCATAGATAATTAAAAAGGGGATACCTAAAGGGAAAAATATATATGATATTTATGACATAACATAACATGAGTAAAGATTGCACTGTGTGTTACCCTCTGAAGATCTTCAAGAATATGAAGAGATATGTAGTTTTCACCTCACCCACAGGCTGTTGTGGCATGCTTAATCATAGGTGATCTCTCCACACCAAGTTAGGCAGATACCAATTTTGTGGACTCAATTGATTGTCAGGAGGTATATGTTGTTGGATGAAAGCAGAGATCCAGATGTCTTACTAAAAATATCTTAGGGTATATATCCAAGAGATTATCATTTTTAATAAATGGGTACTCTGTATATGATTAAAAGTATTGTACACGGATGCATGATGAAACGTAATGTTTATTCATCCATAATATTCAGTTAACATGTTTCAGAAATGTGAACTGCCCAATAAATATAATGAAAAAAAAAACAAAGGTAAAGTGATGCTATAGTTAGGTGGAAATTTCAGTGCCCATGTCCCGTACTGAAATAAAAAAACACAGAAATTCACCAATTATAGAGCTAACTATAACTTGTGTCCCCGCCATGTATATATTGACAAAGGCTACATTTGTAACTGAAACGTGTAATTCCACTGAACAAATAAACAGAAGTTTAAAGAGTTGGTGTGCCGCTATATTCTTTTCTTGGTGGAGGGATATCACTGGAAGGAGATATATATCTATTATCTACTGGCGGTCGCCAGTAGATAGTTATAGTTAGGACCTATTATCCATAGGAAATTCGTAACATTCTATTCCCAATAACTTTGGCGTCGTTTGACGAATCATCGCGAAATTTTCAAAACTAGTGGGGCGCTCTGGTCCGCTCCTGGCTTGAAAGTTTCGGGGTGATTCATCAAGCGAGGGCCGAGAAAAAAGGGGTCCCAAAACGTGTTTTCTCCATGTTAATTCCCATAGGAAATTTTAGACACGGCTACAGCCCGAACTGCTGAACGGAATTACACCAAATTTTGCAAAAGGTAGCGCTTGGTTCAGAAAGTGACCTTTTTTTAAATGGTGTAAATCCGTTCAGTAGTTGCGGAGAAATTCAAAAAATAAGAGTGAAAATCAATTTCCCATAGGAAACTTTATGCAAGGCTACAGCCAAAACTGCTGAACGTAATTACACCAAATTTGGCAAAAAGGTAGTGCTTGGTTCAGAAAGCACCCTTTTTAAAAATGGTGTAAATCAGTTCAGTTGTTGCTGAGAAAATCCAAAATAAAAGTTTCGATATCTATGGCCGCGGTGGATCCGCGCACCCTCCCGATCACGAGCTGCATGCTAAATGGCTGTCAACACTCCAAACCAGGAAGTGTTGGCAGCCATCTTGTGCCTCGGTAGAACCGAGGCACAAGAAATCAGTAAAACAAGTGCGCAAAACGCAAAAAGGGGGCAGGGTAGAAACACCCTGACCCCCTAGGGTTTAAATCGACGGGATGCGCTTAGGGTGCGCGGATCCCGCCGAGAAAAAAAAAAAAACGAAGCGCGGTCTCCCGCGCTTCGTGGTTTATTGGCCCCCGGGTGGGCCAAGTCCCGGGGGCATGTGGGGGTTTATTTAATAATATGGGGGGCCTCTAAGGCCCCCCAAGCCCTGGGGACCGCCACCCCCGGGGCTTTAAAAAATAATGGTGCGGGAGGGCTCTCGGCCCTCCCGCAGCCCCGGGACCGCCACCCCCGGGCTTCTTTTTAAATAAATAAAATTACCTGTGTGGGGGCTCGAGCCCCCACACGCCCGGGACCGCCACCTCCCTGGGGCACTAAATATTTCAATGTGGGGGTCCGTTTCGGACCCCCGAAGCCCCGGGGACCACCACCTCCCCGGGGCTTTGTAGATGTTGGGAGGGGGCCGCGCGGCCCCTCCTGGAACCCTTGATGGCCCAGGGGACCACCACCCCCAGGGCCGGTTCCTGCAGTGTCCTGGGGTGCCTACCCCGGGACACTGTAGTTTGCTATGACAGGACGGGAGCCTCGCGGCTCCCGTCCTGTCATAGCAAACTGCTTTGGTTTTGGAACAGAGAGCAGGAAACCTGCTCTCTCTTCCAAAACCAAAGCACATTGCTTTTCACACGGGGAGCTGCATCTTAGCAGCTCCCCATGTGGAAAGCAATGCCGGCTCCCGAAGGACGCGGGAGCCGGCGGGACCGTGGGGGATTGGGGACCCCCACGGTCCCCAACGGAGAGGGCCAGCCCCGGGGGATGGGGTCCCCGGGGCTAGTAGTGGCCCAGGAGGGGGGCCACGCGGCCCCCCTCCTCTACAAATAAAAAAAAAAAACGACGTAAAGGCCGAGGGTCCCCGGGGCCTTAAATGGCCTGAGGAGGGGGGCCACGCAGCCCCCTCCAAATATTTTAATTTAAAAAAAAGAGGGCATGCCCCGGGGGATGGGGTCCCTGGGGCCAATAGAGGCCCAGGGAAGGGGGGCCACGCGGCCCCCTTCCAGTTTTTTTTTATTTAAAAAAAAAGAAAATCCTCTGGCCCCGGGGGATGGGGTCCCCGGGGCCAAAAGTGGCCGAGGGAAGGGGGGCCACGCAGCCCCCCTCCCATACAAAAAATAAATAAATAAAAAAAAAAAAAGACCGGCATTGTGCCGGAGGCCCCGCCCCCTCCCTGCAGCAGTCTGCAAACGCGCCCCCTGGCGCGTTTTAAGAAGGGGAAGTAATTCCCCTTGAATACTGTGGGTCCCTGGGGGCCAACTAGCCCACCAGGAATCTCCAGTATGCGCCAGGGGCTGCGTTGCAGAGAGGTGTACAGAGGCCACGCCCCTTTTACACCTCTCTGCAACGCAGCTCTGTGGCGCTTTTTGAGGTCCATGGTGGGCTAGTTGGACTCCAGGGACCCTCAGGATTCAAGGGGACTTAATCCCCCAACTTAAAATGCGCCACGGGGTGCGTTTGCACAGTGGTGAAGGGAGGGGGCTTCAGGTGACATGTGTGCAAACAGGCCCCGTGGCGCGTTTTAAGATGGGGAATTAAATCCCCTTCAATCCTGAGGGTCCCTGAGGGCCAACTAGCCCACCAGGTACCTCCAGTAAGCGCCACGGAGCTGCGTTGCAGAGTGTTGTAAAAAGTGGCGTTGCCTCTGAACACCTCTCTGCAACGCAGCTCTCTGGCGCATACTGGAGGTATCTGGTGAGCTAGTTGGCCCCTAGGGACCCTCGGGATTGAGGAGGAATTAATTCTCCAACTTAAAATGCGCCACAGGGCGTGTTTGCAGACATGTCACCTCAGGCCCCACCCCCTTCCTTCACCATTGTGAAATATTCCTCTAAAATCAGCCGAACTACGAATTCCGATTTACTCACCTGTTATCAGGAGAGACCTCAGTGCTGCATCTTTGAGCCCAGTACTGATCCTGAAAAGTAATTTTAACCGTACTTACCAGTAACTTGAATTTCCTTCTATAGGCTAACATTGACTGGTTTCACTTGGAAATTCTTCTAAGTGTTGAGTTTTGGAACTTTATAATATTCCTCTAAAATCAGCCGAACGACGAATTCCGATTTACTCACCTGTTATCAGGAGAGACCTCAGTGCTGCATCTTTGAGCCCAGTACTGATCCTGAAAAGTAATTTTAACCATACTTACCAGTAACTTGAATTTCCTTCCACAGGATATCATTGCCTGCTTTTTGCTGAAAAAGTTTCTGGGTCGATTTTTGAAACATACAAATATTCCTCTAAAATCAGCAGAACTACGAATTCCGATTTTCTCACCTGTTATCAGGAGAGACCTCAGTGCTGCATCTTTGAGCCCAGTACTGATCCTGAAAAGTAGTTTTAACCGTACTTACCAGTAACTTGAATTTCCTTCCATAGGCTAACATTGACTGGTTTCACTTGGAAATTCTTCTGTGTGTGGAGTTTTGGAACTTTATAATATTCCTCTAAAATCAGCCGAACTACGAATTCCGATTTACTCACCTGTTATCAGGAGAGACCTCAGTGCTGCATCTTTGAGCCCAGTACTGATCGTGAAAAGTAATTTTAACCGTACTTACCAGTAACTTGAATTTCCTTCCATAGGCTAACATTGACTGGTTTCACTTGGAAATTCTTTCAAGTGTGGAGTTTTGGAACTTTATAATATTCCTCTAAAATCAGCCGAACTACGAATTCCGATTTACTCACCTGTTATCAGGAGAGACCTCAGTGCTGCATCTTTGAGCCCAGTACTGATCCTGAAAAGTAATTTTAACCGTACTTACCAGTAACTTGAATTTTCTTCCATAGAATATCATTGCCTGCTTTTGCTGAAAAAGTTTCTGTCGATTTTTGAAACATACAAATATTCCTCTAAAATCAGCAGAACTACGAATTCCGATTTACTCACCTGTTATCAGGAGAGACCTCAGTGCTGCATCTTTGAGCCTAGTACTGATCCTGAAAAGTAATTCTAACCGTACATACCAGTAACTTGAATTTCCTTCCATAGGCTAACATTGACTGGTTTCACTTGGAAATTCTTCTAAGTGTGGAGTTTTGGAACTTTATAATATTCCTCTAAAATCAGCCGAACTACGAATTCCGATTTACTCACCTGTTATCAGGAGAGAACCCAGTGCTGCATCTTTTAGCCCAGCACTGACCCTGAAAAGTAATTCTAACCGTACTTACCAGTAACTTGTATTTCCTTCCATAGGAATCCATTGTCTGGTTTTCAGCAGAAAAGTTTCGAAGTGTCTTTTTCAAAAACTACAAATATTCCTTAATAATCGCCTGTATGACTTAAACGCATTCTTTCAACTGTTTACAGGAGATGCACCAGTGCTGGATTCAGGATCCACCACTGAGTAAGAAAAAGTAACGATAACACTACTTACCTGCTAAGTGAATTTCCTCCCAAAGGATAACTTTGGTGATTCTATGTGAAAAAGTTTCTAAGTGTCAACTTTTAAAATACAATAATATTCCTTAAAAAATCACTACTGTAACCAAAACGCTTTTACTCAACTGTTTACAGGAGATGTCCCAGGACTGAATCTAGGATCCAGTCCTGTGGTTAGAAAAGTAATCCATAAAGTAACTAATTGCATTTAACTAGAAATTCACATTGAGCTTAATGTTGCATTGTGTTTGAAATTGTGTTGCCCATTGCAACAACTGTAACTACTGTACTTAAAAGTCTATTGCCTATTTGCAAAGTATTTAAACTGAGAAAGTATATTTTGTAATGTAATGTATAATGTAATTACAATGTAATTTAAAAAATAAAATATCTAAAAATAAATAGTTTAAAAAAATGTAGTAAATCAGTATCAAAAAATAAATATAACAATTAATACATTTAAAAATTGTCATTTACAAAACCTTTGAAATTCATTGAAAAAAACCATAGGTTTCAGACATGTTATAGTTAGGAATTAGCATTTAAAAAACCTTACAAATTCACTGAAAAAACCATAGGTTTTAGGGACAGTTATAGTTAGATGGACATTGCACTCGTACAAAACCCGTGAAATTCCCCCGTTATAGTTAGTTCAGCTAACTATAACTCGCGCCTCGCAATGCACTGCTGATGACGTCACATATTACATCACTCATGACATGGTCAGTGACATCACGCATGACATCACTGATGACATCTCAAATGACATCACTGATGACATCACTGATGACATCATCCACGTGATAATCTGATGCACCTCCTCACACCCTAATATAACCTTTGATACACCCACTCTAAATTACAGACTGCCATTCGCAAAACCATAGACACTCCAACACCAATAACTACATACCCACTCACTGATTCTTAGGTCTACACACACATCCACTCACTCACCCGTACAGTCACTCTGACTTACGGTCACTCAGTACAGGACTATCATATGCACTCATACTCCTATATAGACACTCAAACACCGCCACTCATCCATAGAGGTACTCACACACCTAGTAAGTCATGCAAATAATTAAACACACTGCCATTTACTCACCTATACAGTTATACACACACCAGCTCACTTACTCATACAAATACTAGCACATTCTTACGCTCTTATACAATCACTGATACAAGCACACACTCATCCATACAGTCACTCTCACAATCACACACTCTCGCTTATAGCTATTTATATACTCCAACACACATATATACTGCCTTTCACATATGTAGTTACTCACACATGTACCACTGGGACATACATTCACTCACTAACACACTCTTACACACACTTACCCACCCATACAGTCTATCACAGATGCACTCTTGAAACCATCCACCCAGTGAATCACCCACTCACACATCTATGCACAGAGTCTCACACACCCCACCCACACAAACACTCAGGCACCCATACAGATACTCAGACAACCAATCAATAACTCATATAGACACTCATGTAGCTATTCACAAACCCATGCAGCCACTTACACAGCAACAGACAGACGGATACAGACATTCACCCAGTTTAGTCACTAACCCATGCATTCAGTAAGATACGTTTAATCACTCACTTATAGAGTTAGTCACGCACCTACTAAATCATCCATACAGACACTTATACACCCACTCATTCTTCAATACGCCTTTCCCTATACATATTAAAAATATTTAAACTTTACAGAAACACACAGTCACTGGATGATGTCATCAGTGATGTCATTTGAGATGTCATCAGTGATGTCATCAGTGATGTCACTGACCATGTCATGAGTGATGTAATATGTGACGTCATCAGCAGTGCATTGTGGGGGCGCGAGTTATAGTTAGCTGAACTAACTATAACGGGGGAATTTCACGGGTTTTGTATGAGTGCAATGTTCATCTAACTATAACTGTCCCTAAAACCTATGGTTTTTTCAGTGAATATATATATATATATCCACCACTTCGAAGAACACTCCTTCCGGGAACCAGAGACCCTGGGGAGGTGGCCCGTGAGCAGGAAATGAATTACTCAAAATTAATGCAGGATGCTCCCACTTTTAAAACAAATTACATTTCTACATGATTAAGATACATCATCAATGATGACACTGCGAGAATTGTATAAACAAATGAGAACTGATAAAATTTGTTTTAAAGAATCACCATTCAAAGATGGCGGTATAGTAACTGCCTGACCTCCAATGAAAATGGTTGATCTGTATGAAATAAAAGAGGCACCGACGCGGCGACACTGAAGAAGGCGAACCCGCCAAAATGCGTTTGTAAAGAGTACGAATAAATCTTTACGTGGATTTACCCCTCGCCGGATTTACCCCCCGGCGAGTGCTGGTCTTTCGTTACTTAGCTGAGAGATTGACGCGAGACTGCCCTTTCAATGCAGTGCACCTGCTAGGGAGTGCGGGAGCAATCAGCAGATCATGGAGCAGAAGAATATATATATATATATATATATATATATATATATATATATATATATATTATCTACTGGCGGTCACCAGTAGATAGTTATAGTTAGGACCTAGTTTCCATAGGAAAAGCATTTTTTCTTTTCCCAATAACTTTGGCACCGGTTGACGAATCTTTGCAAAATATTCAAAACTTGTGGCCCGCTCCGGTCAGCTCCTATCCTGAAAGTTTCGGGGTGATTCGCAAAGCGGGGGCTGAGAAAAAAGGGGGTCCCAAAACGTGTTTTCTCCATGTTATTTTCCATAGGAAAATTTGGACACGGCTACAGCCCGAACTGCTGAATGGAATTACACCAAATTTAGCAAAAAGGTAACCCTTGGTTCAGAAAGAGCCCTTTTTGTTAAATGGTGTAAATCCGTTCAGTAGTTCCTGAGAAATTGAAAAAAAAGAGGTCGGAAAATGAATTTCCCATAGGAAACTTTAGACACGGCTACAGCTCGAACTGCTGAACGGAATTACACCAAATTTGGCAAAAAGGTAGCCCTTGGTTCAGAAAGAGCCCTTTTTTTAAAATTGTGTAAATCTGTTCAGTAGTTGCTGAGAAAATCAAAAAATAAAAGTTTCGATATCTAGAGGCGCGGTGGATCCGCGGACCCTCCCGACCACGAGCTTTATTCCAATTGGCTGTCAACACTCCAAACCAGGAAGTGTTGGCAGCCATCTTGTGACTCTGTAGAACCGAGTCACAAGAAAACAGGGAAACAAACGTGAAAAACAAGAAAAGGGGGTGTAGAAATAAAAACCTTCTTAGGGGTTCACTGATACATCTGGTCCTTAAGACCAACAAAGAAGAGATTGGCACAGAAGCTGTAATATCAAAAAACATGTTTTATTAACCTCAGATGAGGGAGATTGCATCTTACGGTACCCGCAGGCCACTGTAGGAGGCATTCTAATGAGTGCAGAGAACAGGGTCCTTATATATGTATTTGTTACATAGTCAGCATAAAATCAAGGGGAGGTCTTAGCACATACAAGCATGCTTATTGACTAATATGGGTATACAAAATTTGCTTGCTCCACAAAGTGGGAGGGAGACTAAACTGCTTACATGAGTAAGAATAGCCTGACAGTTCTATACTAGGAGCAGGTGCATTCTACCAGCTAGGCCTCTCTGAGCATGTGCAAGACTCTGGAAGAGGGAGAAAGCACATGGTGAGCACATGGCTAACTAAAATGGCTGCCAAGTACAAAATGGCTTTCAGCTCATGCTAACAGCGATTCCTGCAATCTTTAACAGATGATCCTTTTAGCATGAGCTAAAGACATTCCCATGATCTAGTAGAGACATAGAAAATATTTTGCACATTTTCTTCTCATAAATTCATCAATATCCTATGCTAGGTGGGCATTTACATTCTAAACATTTCATTAAGCAGGTATATACAAGGTATAAGCAGGAGTACAAAGTGAACAGAGCATTGGGTCATACAGGTAGCAAGAGAGAATAATGACTATTATCTCAAACAGAAATCTCAATATTTTCCAATCCTAAGCAGAAAGCAAATACCAAAACCATCTAGTCTAATTTTAAGTTTCAGGGCTCTGATGTATTTCAATGACTATTAATGTCAATTTCAAAATAGCCAACAGCACATACCTAATAAAAACATTTTCAATAGACTTTCTCAGTATTTTTTATGAGGGCTAAATTATCAATTAATATACTTAAGGAAAGAGTAAAGTAACATGCTCAGATGAACTTTTCTCGTGCAGAATAAACATTACTCTTAAAAAATATTAAAGCAATCAGACATATTATTACAAAAACAATTGTGGCTCCGGGGGACCGGGAGGACCACACAGGGCCATAGGAATTAGGACAAGGAGCCGCAAAGGGCTGCTCCTCCAAAAAAAAATGGGACGGCCAAAGGGGTACATTACTAACAAAAAAA
This sequence comes from Calotriton arnoldi, assembly GCA_963921515.1. Lineage (NCBI taxonomy): Eukaryota > Metazoa > Chordata > Amphibia > Caudata > Salamandridae > Calotriton > Calotriton arnoldi. The sequence continues at coordinate 2,079,507 of CAWUFW010001800.1, forward strand.
AGAGTCCTTGGGAATTTCTAGAACCAACCAGCCAGAGGGAGTCTTCTCCCTGTGTCCGTTTTAGCCTCACAGGCAGGCTCTTGTTGTTCCCACGGTGGAGCTGCACAACTCGCAACTCAAGAATCACAGAGAAGGAAAAGTCTTTCTTTCAGGATAGGGCAATCACCCCCAGGGCAAATACCCTCAATGATCCTGTCCAGTGTCTCAGGCAGTGCACCAGTTTTCTTCACTTTAATCTAACAGGCACCAAGGGCACAGCACCTGTACCCTAAACTCAAGTCCTTCCCTAACTCCTGTATTGCACCTCTGGCGCACTGCTCTTTGTTAGGGCCACAAATTGTACCCAGTGTGCTCGGGCATCTCTTGATCAACAAACAAAGGCGTAGACTTGCATTCACTTGGGACCAGGACTCAAAGGCCTGAAGCAACCCTTGTTTCAAAGGGGGTCACCTCAAGCAAAAGCCTCCTTGCCGTCCTTGTCGTTCTGTGACTCTCTCAGCTGGGCATCAAAAACTGGATCCACACAAAGATTTCTCCATCCTGATTTGTAACCCCGTCTTTCGCCCAAGACAGTGGCAGGGGTACACACTTCACGTCCCAGTGCTTCCGCCTTCACTGAGGTCCTAGTTGCCAGCAACGCCTATGCTGGTTCCTTTCACTTTGACTGTAGGCTGGACTGGTGCTGACTCCCAGGCTGGATCTGATGTCCGGGCCCCTCTGGCAATGGCTGTAAGGCAGCAAATATCTATTGGTGGACAGAACAAGAGGTCTTTAGACAAGGCACAGAAATAATCTAACAACAGAGAGGATAGTCTCAGAATACTTCCTTAGTCTCGGGCGCCCCATACATTAGCAAGGCACCCAAGAGCCACTTCATCTATCTGAGAGTAGAAAACCCTGGACCTATTGGCAAGTATAAAAGGAACGTTTTGGTGAACTGACAAGAGTAATACATCACCCAATCCCAAACAGCCAAGGAAGTCTGTGTTCATTTACTAAATTCTGAGGAAAAGAGAAAACAATACAGACATACTCCAAATACTTACATTGGTGTATTCCTATATTACCAATCAGAAGAACCCTCAAGAAACAGGAAATGTTCTACACTTTTACTCATAGATTTTACATTACTTGTACAGGACTGCAGACACTTGTAAAATAATTTCTCTTACATGTTATGCTTAGGACCATGCTCTCATGTTATAGGTGCAGCAGGAAAATCTAAAACTGCTAATTTAACAGGGATTCTTATTGCAAAAAGAACTAAACTTCAACATAGTGAGTACATTTTCTCCAGCAGAACATGTTATAACAAACAAACTCCTATAAAACAATATTTTCCTTCAAAATGTTTGCTCAGGATCACATGAGCGTCTTTCCTGCATTGTACTTTTCACGATCTGGACTATGCAACATCATTTTCAAAAGGAAAAAACCCTATCTCCAGCTCTAATAAGGGCTGTCAGCTTATTGACAGAGACTAGCTAATAAAAAACTAGCAATGCCCTTGCAAAACTGTATAGAACATGAGAATAACATAAACAATAATAGTGTTGCCACCTGAGATTTTTGAACAGAAACCCTCACTATACAGTTCTCCTTAAAGATCAAATAAGGGAACATCAATCTGTTCTACTCATTCTTTCATACAGGATGGGCAGTAACATAGCTTATGTGTTTCATCTTTTTATTAATTCTAACAATTTTAAAACAGTATTACAGAATAGCCAATAACTATCACATGGCCATTTCCTAGACAGCTTAGACAGACTCAAAAAAAAGTGAGAAAAAGAAGAGAGAAAACATAATTTTGCCTACCCTTAATTTGTAGAGGAGCTAGCCTCCTTCCCCCATTTTGACAGTAGGAAAACCTGAAACAGGTTTTACTTCTGTCAACACTTTCAACCCCTATTTGTAGCAACTGGGCACAAACCAACTTGTAGGAGATATCTTAGAAAGTGGCTATTCTCTGATTCAAGCACATCGAGTACTGTAGAAAGCGTCAGCAACAAATGTATCAATTCCTTGAGCAATTGTACTTGATTAACATGAGGGCGCATGAATGCAAACTAAAATCCATTTCCTCCTTATCGTAGCCCCTACACAGTATTCTTTAAACTAAAACCATTATTTTATATACCTGGCAGATCAATGCTCAACTGAGGGCTGTTTTCCTTCGTTTTATATGACTGCGCTAAACGTGTATTTGCCAAAAATAGGAAGCAAAGCTTCTCTTCCTCTCTTTGCGCTATCATCTCATCTTTCAAAAACTTTTCGAAGGTCGAAGTGTCCCAGCAAACATTACCCTTCACCCTGCTAAGTTGCTAAATGCAGAACTCCGACCTTTGACCCGTTCAGCAGCTGTTCATTTTGTTTGTGCAAGGCTTGCCATGCGGTTTTCGTAATGCAAAGCAACTCTGGAGAATCACAGCTAAAAGGCAGTCCTGTCCGATCCGTTTGCCAGTAATTTAAAGGTAGGATAATAACGTCTGCTGGTTTCTGTATACTTATTTTCATTTATGTACAGTATGTTGGGTGCAGTAGGTCAGCTGTTTGTTTTATACTTGCATATATTTTATGGAAGCCTGAGAGCACGTTAAAACTGCCTTGAGTGGTAGAACTGCTTGTAAAATTGTGAATTTAGCTCAATTTCGACTTTGGTGTTAGGGGCACTTAAAAATGAATATCCTACAATATTTTTGCATAATAGGAACCCCCAGAGTGTTCTCTAGATAGCCCAGGAATGGGAAATCAGAAATGTATAAGATATACCCTTATAAAAATGAGTTTTGTACGGCTGGGTAAAGTGACATTTCACATGTAAGTTCCCTTCTTATTACGGTACAGCACTGCTTAAATTCAACTTTGATACTAGGAATTCACAGTATGATGATTAGGCTTTATAAAGATGAAAAAGCGAATTTAAAGCATTTATGTTTAACAATATATTTTTTTCATATAATAATTTTTTTAATTTTTTTAATCAAAACCAACCATTTTGATGATTCCACATTTGAAAAGCAAGCTTCATTCGTAGCCTATCATATTTAAACGCATTCATTCATAACCCTAAGCACAGAAGCCTTACTTGAAACAGGAAAAGTCTGCGCCACTTTTTAAAAGGACAGTTATCATTTAACATCAGAACCACAGATGTACTTATGTAAAAAGGCATTAAGAAAGGAAATCCCTACTTTCAATTTTGTTCTCTGTTATCCAAAATAATGAAACTGGTTTTTGAAACTTTTAAAATAATGCAGGCCCTTATACCAGTTTTACACTGACTTAAAATTTCGCTGACTCAGCATTCCTGTCTGTGGCCGTGATCAGGAATAGCCATATGCTATTTATGCAGCTGTTGTTTGTCAGCAGGCGTCGAATTTTCACGCCTTTCTCAGGAAAAAACCCCTTTATTATTTGAAATACCCTGACAGAGTTAAATCCCCATTTGCTGTGCCAAACAGTTTCTTTTCAGTTAGTCAGTTTAAACACAGCTGTTGGAAAGCTTTTTCTCGGGTGTTGAAAGAAAAGCATGTCACAGTCTATTTAAAAACTGAGGCATTTCAATGCAGTCAAATCTATCTTTCTATAATGTGTATTTAGTTCAGCAACGACCAAATTCACTCATATGATGTGCATGCCTTTTAATGTCTAATACAATGTATTTAAGGAAAATTCTGTAACGTGTATTTTAGTCTATTGATTACAAAACACACAATTTCGTTTTTTTTTTTCTCTGTATGAGGCCTATTTTAATCCTATTGAATACGAATTCTAATTTTATCTTTAGCATTGTGGCAATTTGCACACATGTATAGTATCTTACTCTGTCAATTTAAATAGTAACATGCAGCTGTTTAGCATATGTCATATAATTCATTTCTGGATTTTTATTTAATATGTAAGTAACTAAATGACATTTTGCATAACAGAATGATGACAGCAAAAAACATAAACAAACTCATTGAGCTCATTCAGACAGTTACAGAAGGGGGTCATACACGCAGAGTACACAACACAGCGCGCTTAAAGCTAGACATTCTTTCACAAAGAGTACTCACACAAGTATTACCAATGTCAAACCACAAACCCCACATAGACATTTAAACACATATTTAACCCACAAATCAACACTTAGGACTGCTTACAAAGTGTACGCAAGACCAACCTATTTGTAAATACTAATTGTAAGTCATATTTACAAGAAGAGCTCTCAAAAGTAGCCCAAAAAACTGTTCCATGGTCAAGAAGCCAAAATACACCAAATTCGCCAGTTTTGGCTGGTAGAACACTCAAAAAGCGCTCTGCATATCACCACTTATGAATGTTACTAAGTGCGCAGATCCGGATCCGTTTTATGTACATATTTAGTTCCATGGGGTACTTAGTCACCAAGGAAGAAATATCTTTTTACTATACGTAAACCTATTTAGGTATCCCCTCTGAGGGGAGTCAGCTGAGTACTTACTAAATCCATATCGGTACCTCCAAGACAGCAACACTTTCAACAAAGTGTGCTAGAAGCAGGCATGTCAAAAATATTATAGCATATATAATATTATACTCCAAGTGACACTTAACACAATGTGTGCCGTTCAAGTTTTCAAAGTTAGAGAAAAATCTCCTCATTACCTGCCTATATGAATTGCAATGCATATATAACTTACAAAACAAATTCCAAAATTGGCCAATCATACAAACAAAGCCACAGTAAGTGTTACTAAAACTACCTTACCAATCAAAGGCATCAAACCAACAGCAAGTGCCGCAAAACGGCTCTTACCAATCAAATGGTGTCCAGATTCCAACTGCCAAGTTCTGAGTGACCTAACGGTCGTTTTAAAATACTCACGCCAAAGAAGTTCTCAGTCGGGAGCGGCAAACACTTGGAGGATCAGATCAGGAAGACCAGAAATATACTGGGCTGGAAGACAAACAATCTCCATGCGCAGGGTACCTCCTCAGTAGATTCCTGTCCTGTACTCCTCAGTAGATTCCTGTCTCCCTTCAAGACCACTCCCTTGGATAGCCGCTGCACAGATGAGGTCCCTATTCGGGCGCCATTTGTAGAAATAAAAACCTTCTTAGGGGTTCACTGATACATCTGGTCCTTAAGACCAACAAAGAAGAGATTGGCACAGAAGCTGTAATATCAAAAAACATGTTTTATTAACCTCAGATGAGGGAGATTGCATCTTACGGTACCCGCAGGCCACTGTAGGAGGCATTCTAATGAGTGCAGAGAACAGGGTCCTTATATATGTATTTGTTACATAGTCAGCATAAAATCAAGGGGAGGTCCTAGCACATACAAGCATGCTTATTGACTAATATGGGTATACAAAATTTGCTTGCTCCACAAAGTGGGAGGGGAGACTAAACTGCTTACATGAGTAAGAATAGCCTGACAGTTCTATACTAGGAGCAGGTGCATTCTACCAGCTAGGCCTCTCTGAGCATGTGCAAGACTCTGGAAGAGGGAGAAAGCACATGGCGAGCACATGGCTAACTAAAATGGCTGCCAAGTACAAAATGGCTTTCAGCTCATGCTAACAGCGATTCCTGCAATCTTTAACAGGGGCAGGGTAGAAACACCCTGACCCCCTAGGCCTGCTCAGGGGGTCCCACAAGGACCCCCAGGGCCAAAAAAAGCATTTATTTTTTTTACATTTCGGCAAAATTCGCGCTGGGTCCGCGAATCCCGCTGAAATTGTTAAAAAAATGAAGCGTGGGCTCCCGCGCTTCATTTAATTGAGGCCCCCGGGTGGGCCAGGTCCCGGGGGCATTTGCAAAAATATACCCCCGGGGCTTGGTTAAAATGATGTGCGGGAGGGCACTCGGCCCTCCCGCAGCCCCGGGGACCGCTACCCCCTGGGGCTTCTTTTTAAATGTGTGGGGGGGCCTCCAAGGCCCCCCAAGCCCTGGGGACCACCACCCCCGGGGCTTTTCTTGAATAATTGCGGAGGGCACATGGCCCCCCCGCAGCGGGGACCGCCACCCCCCCGGGGTTTTTTTTTTTAAAAGAACCTGTGTGGGGGGGCTCGAGCCCCCCCACACGCCCCGGGGACCGCCACCTCCCCGGGGCACTAGGTATGTAAATTTGGGGGTCCCTTACAGACCCCCAAGCCCCGGGGACCACCACCTCCCCGGGGCTTTGAAACTGAAAGGAGGGTGGCCGCGCGGCCCCCCTCCTGGAGCCTGTGATGGCCCTGGGGACCGCCACCCCCCAGGGTCAGCTCCTGCAGTGACCCAGGGTGCCCACCCCCAGGACACTGCTGTTTGCTATGGCAGGGCAGGAGCCTCGCGGCTCCCGCCCTGCCATAGCAAACTTGCTGTGGATTTTGCTGTGGATTTTGGAAGCGAGAGCAGGGAAACCTGCTCTCGCTTCCAAAATGCAAAGCAGATTGCTTTTCCACACGGGGAGCTGCATGTCAGCAGCTCCCCATGTGGAAAAGCAATGCCGGCTCCTGCAGGACGCGGGGAGCCGGCGGGACCGTGGGGGCATTGGGGCTCCCCCCACGGTCCCCAACGGATAGGGCCTGCCCCGGGGGATGGGGTCCCTGGGGCTAGAAGTGGCCCGGGAGGGGGGCCACGCGGCCCCCCTTACCCCCCCCCCAAAAAAAAAGGCCGGCCCTGGGGGATGGGGTCCCCGGGGCCAATAGAGGCCTCAGGAGGGGGGCCACACAGCCCCCCTCCTTAAAAAACATGCATATATGTGGCCATGCCCCGGGGCCCGAATTGGCCACGGGTGGGGGCCCACGCGGCCCCTTTCCCGTTCAGATTTTTTTTTTTTTAAAAGGGGTCAAGCCCTGGGGGATGGGGTCCCCAGGGCCCAAAAAAAGGAAAAAGAAGGGGGGTCACACAGCCCCTCCCAGCAACACTCTGCAAACGCGCCCTGTGGCGCGTTTTAAATTGGGGAACTAATTCCCCTTCAATACTGGGGGTCCCTGGGGGCCAACTAGCCCACCAGGTACCTCCAGTAAGCGCCACAGGGCTGCGTTGTAGAGAGGTGGTCCAGACCACGCCCCTTTTTACACCTCTCTGCAACTCAGCTCTGTGGCGCTTACTGGAGGTACCTGGTGGGCTAGTTGGACCCCAGGGACCCTCAGGATTCAAGGGGACTTTATCCCCCAACTTAAAACGCGCCACGGGCATGTTTGCACAGTGGTGAAGGGAGGGGGCGGGGCCTGAGGTGACATGTGTGCAAACACGCCCTGTGGTGTGTTTTAAGTTGGGGAATTAATTCCCTTCTATCCTGAGGGCCCCTGGGGCCAACTAGCCCACCAGGTACCTCCAGTAAGCGCCACAGGCCTGCATTGCAGAGAGGTGGTCCAGGCCACGCCCCTTTTTACACTTCTCTGCAACGCAGCTCTGTGGCGCTTACTGGAGGTACCTAGTGGGCTAGTTGGACCCCAGGGACCCTCAGGATTCAAGGGGACTTAATCCCCCAACTTAAAACGCGCCACGGGGCATGTTTGCACAGTGGTGAAGGGAGGGGGCGGGGCCTAAGGTGACATGTGTGCAAACACGCCCTGTGGCGTTTTTAAAGTTGGGGAATTAATTCCTCTTCAATCCTGAGGGTCCCTGGGGCAAACTAGCCCACCAGGTACCTCCAGTAAGCGCCACAGGCCTGCGTTGCAGAGAGATGGTCCAGGCCACGCCCCTTTTTACACCTCTCTGCAACGCAGCTCTGTGGCGCTTACTGGAGGCACCTGGTGGGCTAGTTGGACCCCAGGGACCCTCAGGATTCAAAGGGACTTAATCCCCCAATTTACAATGTGCCAGGGGGCGTGTTTACAGAGTGGTGGAGAAAGGGGGCATGGCCTTTGTCTACCTCTCACCAATCCCACTGCGTGGGGCTTACTGGAGGTAAAAGGTAGGCTAGTTGGCCCCTAAAGGACCCCCAGCAGTGAAGGGGACTTCAATCCCCATCCAAGAGTGTGCCAGGGAGCGCATTTGTAGAGTGGTGGGCAAAGTGGGCGTGGCCTGGTACGAGTACTTACCAGTGCTGCTGTGTGGGAGTGACTGGAGGTGATAGTTTGGGAAGTTGGCCCCCAAGGATGTCCTTGGGGGTCAACTACCCCTCTTGTTACCTCCAGTAAGTCCCACACAGTGGCATTGCTAAGACGTCTTCGGAGGCCATGGCCCCCTTTCTCTACCACTCTGCAAACGTGCCTCGTGGCAAACTACGGGATGGGGGATGAAGTCCAATTTAGTCCTGAGGGATTTTGGGGGCCAAGAATCCCTCCTGGTACCTCCTGTAAGTCCTACGCAGTGGAATTCCTGAGCATTGATTGGACGCCCAGCACCCTTTCTCCACCACTTTGCAAACGTGACTACTAGTTAAAGTAGCATATTTCTGCACCTCTGACTTAGAGGTAGTTTTAATCCCCCTGCCCTATTATGTACTAGGGCCTTACAGAGGAGGTCATGCTAATCACAGGGATACCCCAACGCATAGTGTTCCCTAGTGTATGTAGGTGTTTTCACTGTATTCTAAGTGTCTTTTAGCATAGCACTGGCTCTAGGCCCGGTTAGTCAGAGTCAGTTACCACCAGTACCCATCTGAAAAAGTTGCGGGCACAGGATGATTTTGCAACAAGGCCTCTTTCTGCTCCTCTGATTGGTTCTTTCTGCACATGTCTTGCTTCTTCCTGCATTTTTGTTTGTCTTTGTGGACTTCTGTTGCTTCTTTCTGCATTTCTTTTGCTTCTTTCTGTGCGTTTTTCTTCGTTCTTCACATGTACTACCTCTGTAGGCATAGTTAGAAACTAGCATTTAAAAAACCTTTGAAATTCACTTAAAAAACCATAGGTTTCAGGCACGTTATAGTTAGAAATTAGCATTTAAAAAACCTTTGAAATTCACTGAAAAAACCATAGGTTTCAGGCACGTTATAGTTAGAAATTAGCATTTAAAAACCTTAGAAATTCACTGAAAAAACCATAGGTTTTAGGGAAAGTTATAGTTAGTTGGACATTTCACTCGTACAAAACAAGAGAAATTCCCCCATTATAGTTAGTTCAGCTAACTATAACTCGCGCCCCGCAATGCACTGCTGATGACGTCACATATTACATCACTCATGACATGGTCAGTGACATCACTCATGACATCACTGATGACATCTCAAATGACATCACTGATGACATCATCCATGTGATAATTTGATGCATCTTCTCACACCCTAATATAACTTTTGATACACCCACTCTAAATTACAGACTGCCATTCTCAAAACCATAGACACTCCAACACCAATAACTACATACCCACTCACTGATTCTTAGGTCTACACACACATCCACTCACTCACCCGTACAGTCACTCATACTTATGGTCACTCAGTACAGGACTATCATATGCACTCATACACCTATATAGACACTCACACACCGCCACTCATCCATAGAGGTACTCACAGACCTAGTCAGTCATGCAAATAATTAATCACACTGCCATTTACTCACCTATACAGTTATACACACACCAGCTCACTTACTAATACAAATACTAGCACATTCTTACGCTCTTATACAATCACTGATACAAGTACACACTCATCCATACAGCCACTCTCACAATCACACACTCTCACTTATAGCCATTTATATACTCCAACACACGTATATACTGCCTTTCACATATGTAGTTACTCACACATGTACCACTGAGATATACATTCACTCACTAACACACCCATACCCACACTCACCCACCCATATAGTCCATCACAGATGCACTCTTGAAACCATGCACCCAGTGAATAACCCACTCACACTTCTATGCACAGAGTCACACACACCCCACCCACAAAAACACTCAGGCACCCATACAGATACTCAGACAACCAATCAATAACCCATGTAGACACTCATGTAGCTATTCACAAACCCATGCAGCCGCTTACACACCAACAGACAGACGGATACAGACATTCACACAGTTTAGTCACTAACCCATGCATTCAGTAAGATACGTTTAATCACTCACTTATAGAGTCAGTCACGCACCTACTAATTCATCCATTCAGACACTTATACACCCACTCATTCTTCAATATGCCTTTCCCTATACATATTAAACATATTTAAACTTTACAGAAACACACAGTCACTGGATGATGTCATCAGTGATGTCATCAGTGATGTCATTTGAGATGTCATCAGTGATGTCACTGACCATGTCATGAGTGATGTAAAATGTGACGTCATCAGCAGTGCATTATGGGGCGTGAGTTATAGTTAGCTGAACTAACTATAACGGGGAATTTCTCTGGTGTTGTACAAGTGAAATGTCCAACTAACTATAACTTTCCCTAAAACCTATGTTTTTTTCAGTGAATGTCTAAGGTTCTTTAAATGCTAATTTCTAACTATAACGTGCCTGAAACCTATGGTTTTTTCAGTGAATATATATATAAATATATTTTTTCATACAAATGCCTCAATTTCTCCAAAGAAGCGGAACCGGACTCCGTAGGTTAGTTAGTCTGGCTTTTCTTTATTGTGAGTCTGATAACATCCACACGTTTTGGCCGTTTCCTCACAGCCTTGTTCATGATGTCAGGCCACACATAAAGCTTTGTTTTAAATACATACATTTCTTGATTAAAAACATGGTCATAGAAAGAGGACAATGTTCATCACAGTTCAGATAGTATCGACACAGAGTAAAACCATGGCGGCCATTTTGTAATGTATAGTGGTATAATACTTTTCAATGTGTTAAAAGTACATAAAAACTTTTTAAAAGGACAGTTCCTAACACATGAGAATAGTTTCCTTTTCTCTTTGCAACACCACATTACACCACTATTTCACTTACTTTATGGAAAGTTCCATTATTCAATAATTATTATAAAGTGCAAAAAGTGCATACTTTAATCCTTAGCTGCCAAGTTTTGTTTTATAGATCTTTTTTCACTGTAAATTACAACAAACTTTCATTTTTGTTTTTATTTCACATTTTTTAATTTTTTTAAGTGCTAGTGCTCAAAAGTACTTATAAAGTGCTTTTCACTAATCTATAAAGTGCATGACTGTTTTCATTATTCACATTCTATGTAAAAACGTACTCTCCCTTGCTCTTGGGGTCTTCGTATATCCTCATATGTTTTAACTAGATAGTTTTAAAACTGTCATATTAAAGTGCTTGCGTGTTAAAAAATTCTAAATCTAAAGTACCAGTGCTCTCACTCTTACTTAATGTCCTCTAACAACCCACAAATCAATTTCTCATTTATATTTTCATTGTTTCGCTCCTACTGGTGAGTATGCAGATTAAGATATCCCATTAGTTCAATATAGGCATGTAAACAATTTGTCATCCACATTAAAACCATTGGGTTCCTTGCTATCTAGTTCTAAGATGTAGTATGTTTACAACTTCCTCAGTTCCCTTTCTCTATCTCCTCCTCTCCTCTTTTTGGCACTTGTGCTATGCAACTATATGTCATTATCGACGGGTCACTTTGATGTTCCTTTTCAAAGTGCCTTGCTACCGGGTAGCTTCGATCTTTGTTGATGATGGCCCTTCTGTGCTGCAATATTCTTTTGTGGACTGGGAGTGTGGTGCTAAATATATATATTTATTATCTACTGGCGGTCGCCAGTAGATAGTTATAGTTACAACCTATTATCCATAGGAAATCCGCGACATTCTATTTGAAATAACTCTCTTGCCGGTTGACGTATCTTCGCTAAATTTTCAAACTTTGTGGCCCGCTCCGGTCCGCTCCTACCCTAAAAGTCTCAGGGGGATTCGTCAAGCGGGGGCCGAGAAAAAAGGGGGTCCCAAAACGCATTTTCCCCATGCATTTTCCATAGGAAACTTTAGACACGGCTACAGCCCGAACTGCTGAACGGAATTACACCAAATTTGGCAAACAGGTAGTTCTTGGTTCAGAAAGAACCCTTTTGTTAAATGGTGTAAATCCGTTCAGTAGTTGCTGAGAAAATGAAAAGTAAAAAGTTAGTGATATCTATGGCCGAGTAGGGTCCGCGTACCCTCAGCGCACCCTGCGCGCACCGTCCCGATCACGAGCTGCATGTTAATTGGCTGTCAACATTCCGATTCAGGAAATGTTGGCAGCCATTTTGTCCCTCGGTAGAACCGAGGGACAGAAACAAGTGCGCAAAGCGCACAAAGGGAGCAGGGTAGAAACACCCTGACCCCTAGGTTTGCTCAGGGGGTCCCACAAGGACCCCCTGGGCAAAAAAAATGCACGAATCCTGCCGAAAAAAAAAATCGAAGCGTGGGCTCCCGCGCTCGATGTTAATTGGCCCCGGGTGGGCCAAGTCCCGAGGGCATGGTGGGGGGATAATTTAATGTGTGGGGGCCTCAAAGGGCCCCCAAGCCCCGAGGACCGCCACCCCCTGGGGCTTTTTAAAAATGGTGCGGGAGGGCTCTGAGCCCTCCCGCAGCCCCGAGACCACCACCTCCCGGGGCTTTTTTTATACATTATAAAACCTGTGTGGGGGCTCCAGCCCCCACACGCCCGGGACCGCCACCTCCCGGGGCACTAAACATTTAATATGGGGGTCCGTTACGGACCCCAGAGCCCGGGGACCACCACCTCCCGGGGCTGTGTACTGAATGGGAGGGGGCAGCGCGGCCCCCTCCTGGAGCCCTTGATGGCCCTGGGGACCACCACCCCCAGGGCCGGCTCCTGCAGTGTCCCGGGGTGCCTACCCCGGGACACTGTAGTTTGCTATGGCAGGACGGGAGCCTCGCGGCTCCCGTCCTGCCATAGCAAGCTGCTTGGATATTGGAAGAGAGCAGAGAAACCTGCTCTCTCTTCCAATATCCAAAGCACATTGCTTTCCACATGGGGAGCTGCATCTTAGCAGCTCCCCATGTGGAAAGCAATGCCGGCTCCCAAGGGACGCGGGAGCCGGCGGGACTGTGGGGGATTGGGGACCCCCACAGTCCCCAACGGAAGGAGCCAGCCCGGGGGATGGGGTCCCGGGGCAAGTAGTGGCCCGGGAGGGGAGCCACGCGGCCCCCTCCCCAAAAAGAGAATTTTTTTTTTTTTTAAATGGAAAGGCCGGCCCCGGGGATGGGGTCCCCAGGGCCTTAAAATGGCCAGAGGAGGGGGCCACGCTGCCCCCCTGAAAATAATAAATATAGAGGCCATGCCCCGGGGATGGGGTCCCGGGGCCAATACAGGCCCAGGGAAGGGGGCCACGCGGCCCCTTCCCGTTTTTTTTTTTTGTAATTTAAAAGGGGTAAGGCCCTGGGGGATGGGGTCCCCAGGGCCCAAAAAGAAAAAAAGGAAGGGGGCTACACAGCCCCCTTCAGGGGACAATTTATTTATTTATTTTTTTAAACGATCGGGCCCGCAGGCCCCGCCCCTTCCTTCACCACTCTGCAAACGCGCCCCTGGCGCGTTTGCAGAGAGGAACAATTCCCCTTGAATACTGGGGGTCTCTGGGGGCCAACTAGCCCACCAGGAACCTCCAGTATGCGCCAGGGGCTGCCTTGCAGAGAGGTGTACAGAGGCCACGCCCCTTTTTACACCTCTCTGCAACGCAGCTCTGTGGCGCTTTTGGAGGTATATGGTGGGCTAGTTGGACTCCGGGGACCCTCAGGATTCAAGGGGACTTAATCCCCCAACTTAAAACGCGCCACGGGGCGCGTTTGCACAGTGGTGAAGGGAGGGGCGGGGCTTTAGGTGACATGTGTGCAAACAGGCCCGTGGCGCGTTTTAAGATGGGGAATTAAATCCCCTTCAATCCTGAGTGTCCCTGGGGCCAACTAGCCCAACAGGTACATCCAGAAAGCGCCACAGAGCTGCGTTGCAGAGAGGTGTAAAAGGGGTGTGGCCTCTCTACACGTCTCTGCAACGCAGCCCCTGGCGCATATTGGAGGTTCCTGGTGGGCTAGTTGGCCCCTAGGGACCCTCAGGATTCAAGGGGACTTAATCCCCCAACTTAAAACGCGCCACGGGCGCGTTTGCACAGATGTCACCTCAGGCCCCGCCCCTCCCTTCACCATTGTGCAAATATTCTTCTAAAATCATCCGAAATACGAATTCCGATTTACTCACCTGTTATAAGGAGAGACCTCAGTGCTGCATCTTTCAGCCCAGTACTGGTCCTGAAAAGTAATTTTAACCGTACTTACCAGTAACTTGAATTTCCTTCCATAGGATATCATTGCCTTCTTTTTGCTGAAAAAGTTTCTGTGTTGATTTTGAAACATACAAATATTCCTCTAAAATCAGCCGAAATACGAATTCCGATTTACTCACCTGTTATAAGGAGAGACCTCAGTGCTGTATCTTTTAGCCCAGTACTGGTCCTGAAAAGTAATTTTAACCGTACTTACCAGTAACTTGAATTTCCTTCCATAGGCTAACATTGACTGGTTTCACTTGGAAATTCTTCTAAGTGTGGAGTTTTGGAACTTTAAAATATTCCTCTAAAATCAGCCGAAATACGAATTCCGATTTACTCACCTGTTATCAGGAGAGACCTCAGTGCTGCATCTTTCAGCCCAGTACTGATCCTCAAAAGTAATTTTAACCGTACTTACCAGTAACTTGAATTTCCTTCCATAGGATATCATTGCCTGCTTTTTGCTGAAAAAGTTTCTAAGTGTTGATTTTTGGAACTTTAAAATATTCCTCTAAAATCAGCCGAAATCCGAATTCTGATTTACTCACCTGTTATCAGGAGAGACCTCAGTGCTGCATCTTTCAGCCCAGTACTGATCCTCAAAATTAATTTTAACCGTACTTACCGGTAACTTGAATTTCCTTCATAGGCTAACATTGACTGGTTTCACTTGGAAATTCTTCTAAGTGTGGAGTTTTGGAACTTTATAATATTCCTCTAAAATCAACCAAAGTACGAATTCCAATTTACTCACCTGTTATCAGGAGAGAACCCAGTGCTGCATCTTTTAGCCCAGCACTGACCATGAAAAGTAATTTTAACCGTACTTACCAGTAACTTATATTTTCTTCCATAGGAATCCATTGTCTGGTTTTCAGCAGAAAAGTTTCAAAGTGTCGATTTTCACAAACTACAAATATTCCTTAAAAATCGCCTGTATGACTTAAACGCATTCTTTCACTGTTTACAGGAGATGCACCAGTGCTGGAACCAGGATCCAACACTGAGTAACAAAAAGTAACGATAACAGTTTTTACCTCCTAAGTGAATTTCCTTCCATAGGATAACATTGGTCATTCTATGAGAAAAAGTTTCTAAGTGTCAACTTTTAAAATACAATAATATTCCTTAAAAATCACGAGTATAACCAAAACGCTTTTACTCAACTGTTTACAGGAGATGTGCCAGGACTGAATCTAGGATCCAGTCCTGTGGTTAGAAAAGTAATCCATAAAGTAACTAATTGCATTTAACTAGAAATTCACATTGAGCTGAATGTTGCATTGTGTTTGAAAATGTGTTGCCCATTGCAACAACTGTAACTACTGTACTTAAAAGTCTATTGCCTATGTGCAAAGTATTTAAACTAAAGTAATTCATTCTGAGAAAGTATTTTTGTAATGTAATGTATAATGTAATTACAATGTAATTTAAAAATAAAATATGTTATATAAAATTGTTTCTAAAAATGTAGTAAATCAGTATTAAAAAAATTTATATAACAATTAATACATTTAAAAATTGTCATTTACAAAACCTTTGAAATTCACTGAAAAAACCGTAGGTTTCAGACATGTTATAGTTACAAATTAGCATTTAAAAAACCTTTGAAATTCACTGAAAAAACCATAGGTTTCAGGGACGTTATAGTTACAAATTAGCATTTAAAAACCTTTGAAATTCACTGAAAAAACCATAGGTTTTAGGGACAGTTATAGTTAGTTGGACATTGCACTCGTACAAAACCCGTGAAATTCCCCGTTATAGTTAGTCCAGCTAACTATAACTCGCGCCCGCAATGCACTGCTGATGACGTCACATATTACATCACTCATGACATGGTCAGTGACATCACTGATGACATCACTGATGACATCTCAAATGACATCACTGATGACATCACTGATGACATCATCCGTGTGATAATTTCATGCATCTTCTCACACCCTAATATAACCTTTGATACACCCACTCTAAATTACAGAATGCCATTCGCAAAACCATAGACACTCCAACACCAATAACTACATACCCACACACTGATTCTTAGGTCTACGCACACATCCACTCACTCACCCGTACAGTCACTCATACTTACGGTCACTCAGTACAGGACTATCATATGCACTCATACTCCTATATAGACACTCAAACACCGCCACTCATCCATAGAGGTACTCACACACCTAGTCAGTCATGCAAATAATTAAACACACTACCATTTACTCACCTATACAGTTATACACACACCAGCTCACTTACTCATACAAATACTAGCACATTCTTACGCTCTTATACAATCACTGATACAAGCACACACTCATCCATACAGCCACTATCACAATCAGTCACTCTAAGCTATAGCTATTTATATACTCCAACACACATATATACTGCCTTTCACATATGTAGTTACTCACACATGTACCACTGGGACATACATTCACTCACTAACACACTCTTACACACACTTACCCACCCATACAGTCTATCACAGATGCACTCTTGAAACCATCCACCCAGTGAATCACCCACTCACACATCTATGCACAGAGTCGCACACACCCCTCCCACACAAACACTCAGGCACCCATACAGATACTCACACAAGCATTCAATAACTCAAATAGACACTCATGTAGCTATTCACAAACACATGCAGCCACTTACACAGCAACAGACAGACCGATACAGACATTCACCCAGTTTAGTCACTAACCCATGCATTCAGTAAGATACGTTAAATCACTCACTTATACAGTCAGTCACGCACCTACTAAATCATCCATACAGACACTTACACACCCACTCATTCTTCAATACGTCTTTTCATATATATATTAAAAATATTTAAACTTTAGAGAAACACACAGTCACTGAATGATGTCATCAGTGATGTCATCAGTGATGTCATTTGAGATGTCATCAGTGATGTCATCAGTGATGTCACTGACCATGTCATGAGTGATGTAATATGTGACGTCATCAGCAGTGCATTGTGGGGCGCGAGTTATAGTTAGCTGGACTAACTATAACGGGGAATTTCACGGGTTTTGTACGAGTGCAATGTCCAACTAACTATAACTGTCCCTAAAACCTATGGTTTTTTCAGTGAACTTCAAAGGTTTTTTAAATGCTAATTTGTAACTATAACGTCCCTGAAACCTATGGTTTTTTCAGTGAATATATATATATATATGTATTCACAAAAATTCCAAAGGTACAACCATCCACAGGAATGGCGCAACACCAGGAAACAGACTCCGTGGGCAAAGTTTAAAGCAATAGTGTAGGTTTATTCAAACATCAAATGTCCAAATGACGCGTTTCGGCCGCCAGACATGCGGCCTTGTTCACATAGCGCTTTAAGGTGAGTGAGACCAATATATACATGTGGTAGTGGCAGTATTTTTACTATGTTGTTCATAATGACTGGTCATTTTGCAACGTGTGGTGACTTATGGTAAAACGCTCGTGTGCTGAAAAAAACTATCCCATGACATCACAAAATGTCTGCCTATTACCAGGGTAAACAGACTATATAATCACTGGTGTTACTCCTACCCAGTGATTGCCCTAGCATATCTGCGCGAGCAGTGTGGCAGTGTGTGCGAGATGATGCAGAGTCTACATAATAATGAGCAGATCGCGTACATACACGAGCATCAGACAGAATCCACCGCCCGACTTGTGAAACTAATGGGCAGCAGGGAGTCTCACAATGCAGGAGCTGTCAGTCTGATGGTGACTGATGATGAACTACGCGCGTAAGTGCCCTAAGAAAATGTAATCTATGGGAGCAATGTGAGCAATGAGGCAGTGAATGTGATAATATGGAGGGTATAAAGTACAGCAAACAGATCGCTAGTATTTTAAAAATAAATTTAAATATAATGGACCGCCCGTCAGTCAAAATTGAGTTAAAACAAAAACTGCTACAATACAGCACTGTGTCGTGGCCAGAGAATGTGCATGGCTGCATAAACAGACCGCCACACGTATAACTCATGGATAGCAGGGAGCTTAACTGAACAAACGGTGGCCCAAAATGAAAGCAAATGCTGCTGAATTGCGCGCGTAGAATCAAGCTAAAGCCTAATTGCAAAAATGAAAAATAAAATGCTTAAATACAATATAATGCGCCACTAAATTCAGTTACCATAAGGGTGTGAGTGAGGGTGAAATATGCATAGTGGTGTGTATGTACAACATGAGGTAGGCGTGTGTGTGAGAATGCACCTCAAGGGTTTGACAAGCGTGATAAAAATACAATCTAAATGTATGCGGAACCAAATAATTAACTACAGAGAATGTACAGTTTCTGCCTGGACATAAAAACCAATAGAAGAAACTAAAGACGCATTGAGAAAGAGGCACAATCCTAATTCAAAAATATGCGTGTACAGGGTATATAAATGCGGTGCTGAACAACATGTCACAGAGTGTTAAGAATGCTGCTACCACACGTACTCCTAAACTTAAAACAACACAAAAATATGTCTACCAAAATAGCGGTACAGATACTAAGTATCACATAAGTAGTGGAACATTGTATGGGATAGTGTCATAATGAAGATTTCCACATGGATGTTAAAAATGCAGAGATGAAGCAGCATAGTGACAGAGGTATATATACAAGTGAAAGAGGACATAATTACAAAATGCAGAAATAAACGTGTGAATACGAACACACTTTATAGGAAATGGTGCAGATCCTCACTGGCGTTAAGGCCGGCAGGTGCCTTGGTATTGAATTGCAAGATATATCTGCTCTCTAGTTGCCTCAATAACCTCTCCCTGTTCCCACCCCGCCTGAGAGGTGGAACGCAGTCGATGACAGAGTAACGGAGGTGCTCAAGATTGTTATTATGCACCTCCTTGAAATGCCTGGCTACGGGGTAGGCTGGGTCATTGTTAACAATAGCTCTGAGGTGCTGAAGGATCCGTAGATGCACCTGTAATTTCGTGCTACCAATGTAGCACAACCCACAGCTACATTCAAGGATGTATACAGCAAACTCAGTTCTGCAAGTCAATCTATACCTGATGGTGAGTGGCGCATGTCTGAAGGCCGAGTCTAGCTGTGTTAAGTTTTTGCCGAACTTGCAGGCTCTGCAACTAAGACATTTAACAAAACCCTTCCTATCAGCCAGCCAATTCTGCGTGGTTGCAATCTCAGGACTATTTCTGAAAAGTGCGTCACACATGGAGAAAGCTCTCCTGTAAGTAATATCTGGATGTTTTGCCACTAAAGATCCTAGTGTAGGGTCAGATCTGATAATCCCCCAGTGCCTGTTAATTACTGATCTAATAGCTCTTTCTTCAGTGTTGTGTGTTATGATCAGTCTGGGGCTGACTATGCTGTTGGGTTCATTGAGAATGTTAGTGGCACTAATGGACTCTGGGGTGGGTGGTATCTCTAATAATTCTTCCCTGGGAATGGCATTAGCTCTTTCTGTGGCTTTGCGTACAATGGCTGCTGAGTAACCACGTGCCCTGAATCTTTTAGCTGCTTCGCCCTGGCACTCAAGGAGATCATCTTTGGTACTACATATTCTAGCCAACCGTAACATTTCCCCATAGGGAATGCTGGCTATGAGGTGTTTCGGGTGGAAGCTAGAGGCGTGCAGTATGGAATTACCAGCAGTAAGCTTGCGGTGGAGCTTGGAATGTAGAGCGCCATTGGCGATATACAAATTGACGTCCAAGAATTCAATAGAGGTGGCACTAATGTTGGCATTGAATTCCAGATTGAGATCATTGGTATTGATCTCATCAATGAAAACTCGTGCACTATTAACATCACCTCGCCAAATTAAAAAGACGTCGTCTATGTAACGCAGCCAAGACACTATGTTGTTGCTGAAAGCCGTTTGGTGTTTGATCATGAGAACTCGCTCCTCCCACCAGCCAACATGTAAACATGCATAGCTGGGCGAGAAGCAAGCTCCCATGGCCACACCCCTGAGTTGCTGGTATACCTTCTTGTTGAACATGAAAAAGTTGTGTCTCAGACACCAATCAATCAAAAACAAAATAAGATCGTTATGTTAGTGACAGTTGATGGGTCTTTTCCCAAGAAAGTATTTACATGCAGCTAGACCATCAAGGTGACATATGCTCGAATAAAGCGATGTGATGTCTAAGGATATCAGTAGGTAGTCTTCGTGCCAAGGGATGTCTTTTACTTTGACTAAAAAGTCACTGGTGTCTCTGAGATAGGTTTTCTGGCTGGAGACAAAGTCTTGGAGAAAAAAATCAACATATTTTGAAATGTTCTCACACATACTCTTCCTGGCCGAGATGATTGGTCGACCAGGGACTGGAGTCACATTTTTGTGCACTTTGGGCAGAAAATATAAAATCGGCAGAACTGGTGACTCATTCTTCAGAAATGCACATTCTTCTTTACTCAGCTGGCCTTGCGATCTGAATGTGTTAAGGTGATTCCTGAGTATCTTGTTACTATTGGCCACTTCAATGTGGCTTGAGAGCCTGTAGCAATTGTTGTCACTCAGGTGTCTGTTGGCTTCCTCCAGATATATGTTACGTGGCCAGAGTACAATGTTTCCACCTTTGTTCGCCTTGTTGATGATGACTTCGTTGTTATTTTTCAGTTTTTTCATAAGGTTATTGTATTTGAGACTCTGATTGTACTTACTGGAAATTTGCCTCTTAGTTTTGAGATGTAGGGCTTTCAGTTCATCAGTGATGACATCGCTGTAGATGTCTATCGCATCTCTAGGCATCATAGGGGTAAAGGTGGAATGCGGCTTAAAAGGGCTCGGAATTCTGCAAGAACTTTCTATGCCCTCGTCTTGCAGTAGTTGTTGCGTTGGCCTCGGTGTGCAGGGCACAGCCAGTTCACCTAGGATGCGTAATGTAGGAATGTCTGCGACTGCCAAAGGTTGCACATTACATTGCACAGTACTTGAAGTAATAGGAAGAATAGCATTATTGTGTTTTAGTTTGAAAAACTTAATGAGTTTTAACTTCCTAAAGAATTTGTACACATCGATCCGGGTATTGCTATAATCAAAAGTGCTTTCAGGGCAGAACGTGAGGCCAAATGTTAGGAGCTGTTTTTCTGCCTCTGTTAAGTCCATAGTGCTCAAATTTATGATTGTTTTGGTATCGGCTTTCATTACTTTCTCCAATTGCCTCTTCTTTTGTTCGTTTGTTTTAGCTTTTCTGGATTTCCTCCTTTCACGCCTCCTTCGGTTACGCTGGCATTTTCTTTCCTCGGCGGCCGTGGCCTGAGGGTCTGGCGCCTGTCGTAAACTAAAAAATCCATCTCTTCACCGGGACTGGGGTTCAATCCACCGGGCATGTTACTCATTCTCCATCTGCCCCCATCGTCTGAGTCAGTTCCACTCTCCGCCAAAGAACTCATGTCGGATAAGGATGCAGAGTCAGCGCCATCCATGTTGCCAGTCAGTTGTTTTGTCTGCCCTTGTTGGCTTTGTTTCTTGATACGCTTTGATCTTATAGTATCATATTTTCGGGCAAACGTAAAAATGTGCCCACATTCGTAGTTTGTTTTGTCACGGGCAAATTTAAACACTTTGCGCGCTTTTATAGTGTCCTCATGCTTCTTCAGTCGAGTTCTGATTTCTTCTCTGCCCTTAGAGATGGCCTCTTTTTGATCCATAGTGTCTAGCTCTTCATTCAACCGGTCTATATCACTTTGTATTCTTGTCCTATCAATCTCTGCATACTTAATCAGTATGATAACTAGACACATTGAGGCCTCCAGATTGCTTGTGGCCCATTCCTTCAACATGTCTGGGTTGGGTTGTTCAAAACTAGGCGCAAGCATTATTCTCAACCCTCGTGGGACACGCTCTGCCTCTCGGTATTTCTGTAAGGATTTGGCCTCTGTGTGCATAAGTTTTTCAAGGGTTTTTAAGTTTTACTTTATAACTGTCATCAACTGAGCCTGCATTGACCTCAGCATTCCTGGCATGACTTGGTACATTCGGTAAATTCTCAAAAAGTGCTTCCGCTGCTGCTTCCCTCTCACGCAGCGCTTCATTGGACATACTGAATATGAAAGTCTATATGTTTCAAGCCTCCAGACTAGCCAAAGTGTATAGGGTGTCTGGGGGCGATTAATTGCTCCTCTTCTGACCTGACATACGCTAAGATGCTGCTCGTACTCACCACCGGGTATGTGGAGACGTCTGGCCGGGTCCTCCGACTCGACCTTCAAGCTCTGACGCGATGGGTATTCAAGGCATTCAATGCTGAAGCTGTCAGGGGGCCGTGATATATGTATATATATATATATATATATATATATTCACTGAAAAAACCATAGGTTTCAGGGACGTTTTTAGTTAGAAATTAGCATTTAAAAAACCATAGAAATTCACTGAAAAAACCATAGGTTTCAGGGGCGTTATAGTTAGTTGGACATTTCACTCATACAAAACCAGAGAAATTCGTCCGTTATAGTTAGTTGAGCTAACTATAACTCGCGCCCCGCAATGCACAGCTGATGACGTCACATATTACATCATTCATGACATGGTCAGTGACATCACTAATGACATCTCAAATGACATCACTGATGACATCATCCAGTGCATGTGTATTTCTGTAAAGTTTAAATATATTTTATATATATATATATGCCAAGGTGTATTGAAGAATTAGTGGGTGTATAAGTGCCTGAATAGATGATTTAGTAGGTGCGTGACTGACTGTATAAGTGAGTGATTAAACGTGTCTTACTGAATGCATGGGTAAGTGACTAAACTGTGTAAATGTCGGTATCAGTCTGTCAGTTGGTGTGTAAGTGGCTGCATCAGTTGGTGAGTAGCTACATGAGTATGTATATGGGTTATTGATTGGTTATCTGAGTATCTGTAGGGGTGCCTGAGTGTCTGTGTGGATAGGTGGGAGGTGTGTGACTCTGTGCATAGATATGTAACTGGTTGACTCACTGGGTGTATGGGTTCAAGAGTGCATGTGGAAATAGCTGTATGGGTGGGTGAGTGTGTGTATGGGTGTGTTGGTGAGTGAATGGATGTCTCAGTGGTACATGTCTGAGTAACTACATAAGTAAAAGGCAGTGTATGTGAGAGTTGGAGTATATAATTGACTATACATGAGAGTGAGTGATTGTGAGAGTGGCTGTATGGATGAGTGTGTACTTGTATCAGTGATTGTATAAGAGAGTAAGTATGTGTTAGTATCTGTATGAATAAGTGAGGTAGTGTGTGTATAACTGCATAGGTGAGTAAATGGAAGTGTGATTGATTCTTTGCATGACTGACTAGGTGTGTGAGTAACTCTGGATGAGTGGCGGTGTGTGAGTGTCTGTATAGGTGTATGAGTGCATATGATAGTGTTGTATTGATGAGTGACTGCATGTATGAGTGACTGTATGGGTGAAAGAGTTGATGTGTGTGTAGACCTAGGAATCAGTTAGTGGGTATGTAGTAACTGGTATTGGTGAGTCTATGGTTTCGAAAATGGTAGTCTGTGTTTTAGGGTGGGTGTATCAAAGGTTATATTAGGGTGTGAGGAGGTGCATCAGATGTTCACGTGGATGATGTCATCAGTGATGTCATTTGAGATGTCATCAGTGATGTCATCAGAGATACCACTGACCATGTCATGAATGATGTAATATGTGACGTCATCAGCAGTGCATTGCAGGGGCACGAGTTATAGTTAGCTCAACTAACTATAATGGCCGAATTTCTCTGGTTTTGTACGAGTGAAATGTCCAACTAACTATAACGTCCCTGAAACCTATGGTTTTTCAGTGAATTTCTATGGTTTTTTAAATGCTAATTTCTAACTATAATGTCCCTGAAACCTATGGTTTTTTCAGTGAATTTCAAAGGTTTTTAAATGCTAATTTCTAACTATAACATCCCTGAACCTATGGTTTTTTCAGTGAATTTCAAAGGTTTTTAGATGAGAATTTCTAAGTATAATGTGCCTCAATCCTATGTTTTTTTATTGACTACACATATATATATATATAAATATATATATTAAACAAAAGTTGAGAATAATTTATAGTTAGGAAAACTATATCATTCTTTCTTTTTAATTATTACACAGAAGTCGCGCATTCTGTGCGCACCCTACACGATGGCTGCGCGCACCTCGCTACCGCACATTTCAGAAGTCGCGCTGGCGTACTTCGCGCCGACATCGCGCCGGGGTCGCGACTTCGGCGTAATTTGAAAAGTATGAAATATCATTATAGAAATTATCAATACATTTTTTGGTTATAGTGTTTGACTAATTTAATTTAGAAAACTATTTATAAACTATTATTTTCAGTATACTATTAACGATATGAAATCTCACGACTGTGCAACGTATGCGCGTACGGTAAAATATTGTATAAACATTTATTTATAGTTTATAATTATGTATACGATATTTTAAGGGTGTGCGACGGGTGCTCGCACCCTACGCGACTTCGTGTCAGCAGGAAAAGAAAGAATTTGATTGTTTTAAATCATTTTCATTCTGTAAGAGGGAGGTTCCATCCTTGTGATATTCCTCTTATTATTTGGTGACCTTGGAGAGAAGACCTGCTTGTTGTTTCTCTCTTCTATTTTTCAATTTTTGTGTGTTTATTGACTTTTCTTTGGCAAGACTATGGCTTCCAATGAACCAACAATTGACCCCTTGGATATGGAAGAGGAGGAAGAAATTATAGAACCAATCAAAAAGAGAAAGGAGAGCATTGTGTGGGCCTGTTTTTCAGTTCCGGAGGGCGAGAAAAAAGTGAACGCCCTTAAAGTCACGTGTACCATATGCAAACGAATATTATCCAGAGGATCTGAGAAGAAATATTCATGTGGAACCAGTAGCATGAAAAAACATCTGGAGACTCTGCACCCGGTTCACCTGGCTAGAGAGGAGAGGTGGAGACAGCTTAATGAGGCGGCAGAACGAGATCCAAATGCCCCTTCTACCTCATCCCAGCAAGTTCCTCCAGCGCCAATGCCCCACATTGTCCCTGAACTTTTTGAAGCTGCAATCATTTGCAAGAAGTGTGAGACTAAATCTGCATTGGAGAGCAATGTCTCGATGTTATAACAGCTGCCATAAAAGCACATAAATGTTATTTTTTTTTATAATGTGCTTTTCTTTTTGGTAAACAGCTTGTTTGTTGTTTTTCATTTTTCTTTAATCTAAAAAAAAATCAAAAACACAAAAAAAGAAAAAAAGGTTTAAAAAATACAATTTTTTTTTTAAATTGTTTAAAAAAACAGATCTTATGGAACCACATCTATTGGTTAAAAAAAGAAAAATTACCTGAGTGATTGCATGACAGCAAGGACATTGTGTGGGTGATTAGAAAAGTGCAAGGGTAGTGCGTGATTTTTTTATGAATGTTTGGGTAGTGGCAGAGTGATTGATTGAATGATGTATGGATACTGGCTGGGTGATTGCAGTAGTGCAAGAGTAGTGTCTGGGTTATTGCATGAATGCATGAGTTGTGCGTGGCTGATTGAAAAACTACACTGATAATGCATAGGTGATTTTGTAAGGTCATGGGTACTGCTTGGATGATTATATAAGTGTATGGGTAATGACTGGGAGATTGCATCACTGCAGAGGTAATGTATGGGTGATTGCAAGAGTGCATCATAGTACCTGTGTAATTGGAGGACTGCAAGAGTAGTGCATGGTGATTTTATAAGTGCTTGGGTGGTGGCAGAGGGATTGGATGAGTGCATGGGTACTGGCTCTGTCATTAGGGGAGTGCATGGGTAGTGCAGGGGTGATTGGAGCAGTCCATGGTTAGTGCCTGGATTATTGCATGAGTAGATGAGTTGTGCCTGGGTGATTGAAGGAGTACAATAGTAATGGCTGGGTGATTTTGTAAGTGGATAGGTACTGCTTGGTTAATTTTCTAAGTGCATGAGTAATGGCTGTGAGATTCCATGAGTGCAGAGGTAATGTATAGCTGATTAGAAGAGTGCATAGGTAATGTTTGAGTGTTTACATAAGTTTATGGGTACTGCCTGAATCAATACATGAGTGCATAGGTATTACGTGTATGATTGCAGGATTGCAAGAGTAGTGCATGGTGATTTTATAAGTGCTTGGGTAGTGACAGAGAGATTGGATAAGTGCATGGGTACTGGCTGAGTGATTCGAGGACTGCATGAGTACTGCATGGGGGATTGGAGCAGTGCATGAGTAGTGTCTGAGTTATTCCATGGGTGCATGGATACTCCCTGGGTCATTGCATGAGTACATGGGTACTGACTGGATGATTAGAGAACTGCAAGGAGAGTGTATGGTGAATGTATAAGTGCTTGGCGGAGTGATTGGATAAGTACATGGTACTGGCTGGGTGATTGGAGGAGTGCATGGGTAGTGACAGGGTGATTGCTGGAGTGCATGGGTACTACCTGGGTAATTGATGGAGTGAATGAGTAGTGTCTAGGTGATTAGAGGACTGCATAGGTAGTGCACAGGTGATTTTAGCAGTGCATGGTTAGTGCCTGGGTCATTGCCTGAGTACATGGGTACTGACTGGATGATTATAGTACTGCAGGGATAGTGCATGGTGAATTTACAAGTGCTTGGGTATTGGCAGAGTGATTGGATAAGTACATGGTACTGGCTGGGTGATTGGATGAGTGCACGGGTAATGACAGGGTGATTGCTGGAGTGCATGGGAACTACCTGGGTAATTGAAGGAGTGAATGAGTAGTGTCTAGGTGATTAGAGGACTGCATAGCTAGTTCACAGGTGATTGTAGCACTGCATGGTTAGTGCCTGGGTCATTGCATGAGTACATGGGTACTGACGGGATGATTAGAGTACTGCAAGGATAGTGCATGGTGAATTTACAAGTGCTTGGGTATTGGCGGACTGATTGGATAAGTACATGGTACTGGCTGGGTGATTGGAGGAGTGCATGGGTAGTGACAGGGTGATTTCTGGAGTGCATGGGTACTACCTGGGTTATTGAAGGAGTGAATGAGTAGTGTCTAGGTGATTTGTTTTTGCATGGGTAGTGCACAGGTAATTGTAGCAGTGCATGGGTTGTGCTTGGGTTACTTAATCTTACCGTTTTTTGAAGTAGATATGAAAGTCATTGAAACAATTTTTTCAGTTGTTTTATTATAATCTAAATTTAAAATATTTTCCAACTTTAGAATTTGTGTCTGTAAAAGAGAAGAAAAAATCCTGTTATTACATATAATATTATAGTTTTAAGAACACAACATAATTTTACAATTAGATAACATATTCAGTTTGCCTTTTTTGCTGTTTTCAGATTCTATTGAATTTCACCATACACAGTGATTTCAATGTTGATCATCATGTAACAGCGGGCAACAAAATACAATCAATAAGATTGTTAAAAAAAACAAATCTGTGATCAAAATATTTACAACAAACTCAACTATCTGTTTACATTTTCAAAAATAAACACCGTCAATAACATTGCATATAATACAAAGATCAAATATATGAACTGCTTCTTTCAAAAACAATTTTCTAAATACAATATCAAAGAACAGAAACGATAATTGAAACAGTAATTGTTGACATCTTCCCTATAGCCCGAATGATGTTTCCAAAATCATTTGCATTAAAAATATCCAAAATAAACTTCTTAATTCATATTGATATCTTCCCAATAGGCCGAATGATGTTTCTGAAATTGTTTGTATTGAAAATATCCAAAATAAACTCATTAATTCATGTTGACATCTTCCCAATAGGCCGAATGATGTTTTCAGAACTTTGGCATCAAAAATATTAGATATGAATTTGGTAATGAATGGCAACCGACATTTGAATTCCAAATGGGCATCATTACAATTCCATCCTTTATTGCACTTTAAACACAAAGTATAGTGTCCAGATGTTGTAGAAGGTCCATCGTGGAAAATAATTGCCACTGCTTTGAAAGTTCTTCCTGAAATTGACAGTTGACTTGCCACAAAATTTTTAATTTTAGTTTCCAATTTTCTTCCATCTGCTCTACAACGTTGTACCATTAAAATGACATATTGTCCAAATCTTTCTATAAATAATGTTGATAACATTTCAGATTTGCAGTGAGTACATTCCATATTTTGATTAGCTGAGTTTACTAATTTGTTAAAAGACACTGTTTTGCAATCTGGTATTGTCAAATATATGAATCGTTCAGAGTCTATTTCAGTGATAGAAGAAAATGAACAATCTTCACATTTATGTAATGAAGTCCAAACAGATTTTCAATTTGTATTCCGTCATCTTCCAATACTGCAAGCATAAACATAAGAAATTCTTGAGCATCTTGCTGTACATCAAGTGTAAATTGTGAAAAACCAGAACATATATCCAGAAGATGCCGAATGCCAGAAGCACTTTGGATTTTAGTTTTATAGGTTGTCAATTTTTCAAAAATATAATGCAACAAAGAACAAATCCTTTTTTCCTCGATTCTCCATAATTTGTTGTTGAAGATTTTCTAGAAAAAATATGACGTTCACAACTACATTAGCATAGCAGTTGATACCTGAACTATTTTCCAACTGATATCCTACAATATCATCAACAGTGTCCATTTTCTTTTTGTTTGGAGCCTCAACATTCTCTTGATTTTTTTTCTTATTTCCAACCTCACTACAGAGTTTCTCATATGTTCGTTTTCGACATACTACACTCTTTTCATATACAGGATATTCACCTAAGTTGGGAGCATACAGTCTTCTTAATCGATTAGACTCTCTTACACAATTTGCATCTGCACTAATCTTTCTCTCATCAAAATCAATCAAATACAATCCAGATAAAGTTCTGACTCGGGACAATGCAACATATGCCATGCCCTCTTTAAACACGGTACTTCCAATATTTACCAAAGCACTGTCTACACTTAAACCTTGAGATTTATGAATGGTCACTGCATATGCTAAAGAAAGAGGAAACTGTTTTCTACGAATATACAAGCCTTTAACAAGCAAAAAACGAACAGCACAACGTCCGATCTGTTTTACCTCTTCAATCTGATCAAATTTAATCTTCAAAAATTCAATTCCGTCTCTATTTGGATTATTAACAAAATCAACAACCTTTCCCATTGCTCCATTTACTAAGCCTTTTTCCACATCCAAATTATGCCGTAAAATTACCCGACAGTTTTCACATACATATAAATTCTTTTCTAAACCAGCAGTCTTAGATATAGATTTTTCCAAAGAATCCAATTTTGATTTTAATTTTTCTGACAAAACAATAGTAATTCCTTCGTGTTCAATTTTATCAATGGCTTCCATTTTAATTATTTGTTGTTTTTCCAATTTCAAAAGTTCTTGATTGAATGTAGAACACTCTTGCAGTGTTGGCATTAGGCAAATTATAGATTTCTTTTCTCCAATTTTTTTGTATATTATTTCCGGAGCAACATTTTCATTTGGAAACAAGTTTGTAAGTAGCCGACTTTGCAAAACTGCTTTACCATGTTCTGTCAATACACCAATTCTTATATCTTGAAGAATGCTTCCATAATCTTCATCACTTGCCTGTCGCATATTCTTAATAAGTTCTTTATATTCAAAATATGACCAAATGTTGACATTTCCAATACTTCCCAAAGATTTCCTGGTGTCTTCATGCACAAGTGTTTTAAAAAATGGTTGCCCTTTTACAGGAGTAATTTGCAGTAGATCGCCGAAAACAATCACATGCTTTCCTCCAAATAAGACATCATAATCTGTTTTTAAAATTTGCTGCATTCTTAAATGTACAAAGGCAAGCATTAAGTTTGAGACCATGCTCACCTCATCAATTATCAGAAGTTTCTTTTTCTTTAGTACTCTTGAAACTTCATAACAAGCTTCTCCAGATAGCTTGTGATATTCCATCTTGTTTACATGTTCAACAGGAAGCATCAGTAAACGATGTAATGTAATCCCTTTAATGTTGTGTGCTGCTAACACAGTTGGAGCGGTTACAACACAAAATAAATGTGATTCAGTGGTTTTCTGTAGATAACTGGTCAAAACTTAAATTAAGAAACGTTTTCCTGTACCAGCTTGACCACTGATATACATTTGAATAGGTTTAAATGATGTGCAGTTCCATTCTTTATTTTCATGAAGTAAGCCATGGTCTATCTGTTGTGTAACTTGCTGATATATTTCTTACTGTTCAATATTTAGTTGTTCTTCCAAGTTTCCCAACTCCATAATATCCTGTTGAGCTTGATGCATTGCTGTTTCTACTTCACTCATGGCTATTGCTGCTTTATTTTCAAGAATTGGTTCTCCTAGTGGATCTTGACTCAGTGGAGCAGAACATTGACTATCTTGAGAACTGTCTCTAGCAATCTCAGCTGCAATAGTAGCTTCTTGTTCAATTTCTTCATTCAACATTTGTAGATAATTTGGAAAACTGTGCATTGAATGCTATCTTTACATGCATTAAAAGACTCTTCATAGCACTGAAAATCTCCAAGCAATTCCATTTCAGTGCGCCAAGGCTTGAAGAGTTGCAGAAGTGCTAAATAGAAAAATTCCCTTTTATCTGGAGTATCGCAATTCAGTTTCCTGTGATTAATGAGATTTCCTTTAGTATGTTTCACCAAACATCCATCAGAACCAATCACTGCATATTTCTCTCCATTTATATTTTCTATAATATTTCTCTTAAAGCTGTAATATTGCAGTACTTCATAGAGACATATGTTTTCAAGATAGGGACTTCTTTTAGGATAGTACGTATCCAACATGTTTGTTTTAACAATATCTGTGCTTTCCAGTTCATTTAATTCTAAATATTCAATTTCTTGTACAGATTTCAATACTCGATTTCGTGTTGCAGCAAGACCTAGACTAACCAAATTGATTCCTCTTGTCTTTGAATATAAACTTGCAGAGGTCAACCGATCTGAACATTCGTAGGATCCAATCTCTCGATGGGACAGCATCTTCAAACAAGAGCTGTACAATTTGTTACTAAGAGTCTTCTTTTGTGAAATTTCCTCCCACATTTCTTTCAACTCCGTCTTTTCAGATTTTGTTATGTATGACGTAACATAGCGAGCAACAGCAATGGAATTATCTGCAACTTACTGGATATCCATATTTGCATTCCACATCGACAAAATCACTGGATTGTAATCATTAATATACTTTGAATGTTCACTTCTTTTTAAATTGTAAGTATTTTTTGGAGATTTTCGAGTTATAGTATGCCTCACTGCTGACATGAAACTGTTGACTCTTCCTTTGGAAATTACTGGACGTGGAAATCCAAAACGACATTTTGTATAAAACTTTTCCTTTGACTTGTATTTCCGTCGACAGTATTTGCCACATCGATCAGTTTGAAACTGTAAAACTTGTTGCCTTAAGGTATTTTCTTCTCCTGTTTTTGGAATACCACATGTAACATAGTCTTCAATGAAAGATAAAACAGTCTCATCAGAATCAGTTCCAAATTTAGGTGCATCCTTGATCCATAAAAGCATATGAATATGAGGAGCACCTCTAGCTTGGTACTCCTTTCTCCAAAAGAAATCAATAACTTCTCCAAGAGGTGGGTTGTTTTTATTGCAGATAAAAGACATCATAGCTTGAAACCTATGATTAAAATATCTGCACACATTTACAGGATCCAAGGAACACAGTTCTCCAGCTGTCTTGAATTGAATGTTTTTAATATTTGAATTTGCTTCTCAAAGAAATTCAAGTAAATCGTCCCATGCGTATTCAGCACAGTTTAGCGTAACAAACCCTGTAGGGGTTCCTAAGTTCCTTAACATACATTTAAGTTCTCTATGACGACGATACCAATACTCATTAGTTCCACGTTGACACGCCATCAAATTAATCAATTGAGATTCTAAATGATCGTCTCTCTGTCTCTCTGAATTCCTTTGCAGAAACATGTTGAAGATGAACTCCTGTTTTTAATATGTGGTTCACTGCATATGAAAGTCCAGACAAGTCACTTTCAAACAAAAGATGAAATATATATGGAATACATTGTCGAAATCTTGGATCTTCTGAGTACAATCTTGTTGTACGATATTCTGACACTGGAATCTGTTCTGGTCGTTCGTCATATCGTCCACCTTTTCCAGTGGGAAAGAGCTGTGGAAAATAACGAACTTCCAAACTTCTTTCCCAAACACTCATGGGAGTTCCCTTCGCTTTCTTCATTTGGAATAATTCAATAGTATTTCCAATCACTTCCTTTGAATGTAAAGGATGTACACTATAATGTTCATAAATTTCTTCACTTTTGGAGATGTCCACTTTTTCAATTTGGCTACTTGAAATTTCGCTATCATCTCCTAAAACTATTTCTTCTTCTTCCACATACACATTTTTGCAATAAAGATTGTTTTTTATGAGATAAACAATTTAGACAATGAGTTATATAAAATCCATGTCCACAGCGTATTCATCCATGTATCTTCCTTTATTCAATGAAGTCTTTAAAACATAGTCAAGGTGATTGAGACACAGCCGACGCGTTTCGTCCTTATCAGAAGGACTTCTTCAGGGCTGTTGGTTCAACAAACATAGATACACTCATAAATATATATATACATATAGACATAAGACGACAACATTTAAAACAATACTAGCTATATACAGTCTTTCTTAAGGGAAATATATGACTAATTGGTTGTTTGTCACATATTCTCATTAAAGTTTATGGAATGATGAAATTGGCATTTTTATAATCAAGCATTGGTATCTTTCTATTTAAAAAATGAAATGCATGCGGAAAGAGAGAGAGAAAAAAGAAAATAATTAATTTAACAGAAGTTTGTAATCAAGGGATGTACATAATAGAATAAGGAGTAAAGGTCACACAATTCCCAATTGTGAAGAGAAAGCCCGGGGGTTGTGAGGTGTCATTAATATGACGTTGCGACGCTGAAAAAGGTGAGCAGTATAGGGAACCTTAATCCCATTTCCAAGACAGACTGAGTCTGCACCAATACCTACCAATTAAATATTAGATATTATTTCTATTTGGGCAAGAATGGCCACCTGGTAAGTCGAGATATAGAATATAAAAAAATGCTCCAATCCTCCAAAGTATCTAAATTAAAAAAAGTAAACGAGTTAAGTCATCCCCACATATGGAACGGATGGCTATACTCAACGGGTCTCTATAAAAACCAATACTTACTATTTTTAAAAGTTGTAATTGGCACCTTAATCTAAAAGGCTAGGACGAGCAGGTATGAGATGACTCCCAGTTTAGTTAATCCTTAGTCCCAGGTCAGGGAAAGGAAAGATATGCAAAAGATAATTGCACATTAATGTAACCGGCCTATATCAAGGAGAAGAAAAAGGCAGAGATATTCATAATTCAGGTTTATGGCCTTTAGTGTGCATAATAAACTCCAAATGCGCAATTTACATAGTTCAAAAGAGGAACAATCAAATGTACTAAATAGCATATAGACCGATATGCATAAAAGCGGAATCAACTCTGATGTATAAGGAAGATAGTATGACTGACTGGCTACAGTGTGTGCGCATTTATGTTGTATAAATAGTAATATCGCACCCAATATACCCCCTAGTGATTCACTGCCCCTTCATAAAAACGTTGTATGGAAAAGAGGCAGAGATATTCATAATCCCGGTTTATGGGTATTAATATGCATAATTGACTCCCATTTTGCAGTTTTAAATATTTCAAGAAAGGAACATACAAATGCACTAGATGGCATTTAGAGCAGTGTGCATTAAGGCGGGATCAATTCAAATGTATAAGAAATTTGTATGACTGACTGACTTCAGTATGGGCACATTTATGTTATTCAAATGGTAATATCGCACCCAACGTACCCACTGGAGATTTCCTGTCCCTTCATAAGGGCGTCAACAAAGTGGTATAGTATGTTTATAAAAAAATAATAAACAGCAAACGGAAAGTCACTGGGCTCTTAACAAAGCAATTTATGGACCTCCCTAACCATCGACCGTAGTTAACGGGACAACCAAGCGGTCCTAAAGCGGCACCATCGGGACGAATACATGGCGCAACACAGTGTCAACAATTGGATAAGTTGGAAAAATGGCAAACAAGCTAATATTATTATTCTATCCTCCCCCTTGTAAAACCGGCATCCGGCATGGTTAAACGCAAGTTCAAGCAAGTCAGTAGTCCCACGCAGATCCGCAATAGCATTATTCCATGAATCCCCACACAGCGAAACCCCTTCCATAACTAATACCCGTCTCTCATCAGGAAAGCTAAGGTGAGAAAAGCCAATCTACTTCAAAACCCCAACATGCAGCTACCTACCAGATTCAGTCGGGGCAGTCCTCGTCAACCGAAGATCGACAGAATATGAGGTCGTGTGTTTGAATTGTCGTTATATATCCACGCTCATTCTAGTTAATCCGAAACAGCTGATTAAGCCATAGTGGTCCCGGAAATCTGAAGTCTATAACGGCCGCCATCTTGTAGCGGTGTGTCTTGTGTGGTTGTGATACAGAATTGATCGTAACAGAAAATAATTGAATTTCCCAAATAAAGAGAAGCATTCTAAGTCTTAACAAGTAAAATTAGTTGCGAACTTCGGAACCGGAAATTAACCCGATTATGTTGAAAATCCAAACCCCATAGTGGCAGCCATTTTGTAATCCTATGTATGGATATGTGAATACTATCTATTCCGATCGAATACAAAGCGCGAGATATACCAAATGACAGGTCCTTCTGCCTCAAACCATATTTCAAGCCCCATGGTAGTTGCTATCTGGTAATAATGTATCTGGACGAGTAAATAATATCTATTCCAGTCGCGTGCAAAACAGAATCCACGCCCCATTATAGCCGCAAAAAAAATTATATGATAATAATACGTGAACTCAAGCCTTAAGGCAAATGGTGAACGATCAACCGTATTTTGCCCATGGTAAAGTCCCCCGAGCAAACACACAACCAGATGTCAGCCAAAGTTAGACAGTTCTTTGGCAACCGCCATCTTGTGATGGTATAAATCACATAGCGGTATAAGTATCAGGAATGAAACAATTTCCTGATTGAAAGAAATGGGAAGGCGTAACATATGAGAACTTTAATTAAGTACATGGGGGCATTTGCTAGAAGGGGGATGTTGATAAGTGGAATCAAACAATCAATCGGGTCAATTATGCACAAGATGGCGGTTGCCAAAGAACTGTCTAACTTTGGCTGACATCTGGTTGTGTGTTTGTTTTTATATTCTATATCTCGACTTACCAGGTGGCCAATCTTGCCCAAATAGAAATAATATCTAAGATTTAATTGGTAGGTATTGGTGCAGACTCGGTCTGTCTTGGAAATGGGATTAAGGTTCCCTATACTGGTCACCTTTTTCAGCGTCGCAACGTCATATTAAAGACACCTCACAACCCCCGGGCTTTCTCTTCACAATTGGGAATTGTGTGACCTTTTCTCCTTATTCTATTATGTACATCCCTTGATTACAAACTTCTGTTATATGAATTATTTTCAATTATTGTGCATTCCCAGGGCATGCACAATTCTTTAAATACTTACTGCCCCGGGGACCCCATCCCCGGGGCATGCCTAAATGTTTATTTATTTTTTTTTAAAGGGAGAGGGGTCGAGTGGCCCCCTCCTGGGCCATTTTTGGTCCCGGGGACCCCATCCCCCGGGGCATGGCCTCTCGTTGGGGACCGTGGGGGGAGCCCCAATGCCCCCACGGTCCCAGCGGCTCCCCGCCTCCTGCGGGAGTCAGCATTGCTTTTGCACAAGGGGAGCTGCTGACATGCAGCTCCCCTTTGGCAAAAGTAATTCTGGTTTGGTTTTTGGAAGCGAGAGCAGGCTTCGAATTCCCCTTGAATACTGGGGGTCCCTGGGGGCCAACTAGCCCACCAGGAACCTCCAGTAAGCGCCAGGGGGCTGCGTTGCAGAGAGGTGTTCTGAGGCCACGGCCCTTTTTACACCTCTCTGCAACGCAGCTCTGTGGCGCATAATGGAGGGAGCTGGTGGGCTAGTTGCACCCCAGGGACCCTAAGGATTGAAGGAGAGTTAATCCCCCGACTTAAAACGCGCCACTGGGCGCGTTTGCACAGTGGTGAAGGGAGGGGGCGGGGCTTGAGATGACATGTGTGCAAACAGGCCCCGTGGCGTGTTTTAAGATGGGGAATTAAATCTCCTTCAATCCTGAGGGTCCCTGGGGGACAACTAGCCCACCAGGTACATCCAGAAACCACCACAGAGCTGCGTTGCAGAGAGGTGCAAAAAGGGGCGTGGCGTCTGAACACCTCTCTGCAACGCAGCTCTCTGGCGCAAACTGGAGGTACCTGGGGGGCTAGTTGGCCCCTAGGGACCATCAGGATTGAGGAGGAATTAATTCTCCAACTTAAAACCCGCAACAGGGCGTGTTTGCAGACATGTCACCTCAGGCCCCACCCCTTCCTTCACCATTGTGCAAATATTCCTCTAAAATCAGCCGAACTACGAATTCCGATTTACTCACCTGTTATCAGGAGAGAACCCAGTGCTGCATCTTTTAGCCCAGCACTGACCCTGAAAAGTAATTCTAACCGTACTTACCAGTAACTTGAATTTCCTTCCATAGGCTAACATTGACTGGTTTCACTTGGAAATTCTTCTAAGTGTGGAGTTTTGGAACTTTATAATATTCCTCTAAAATCAGCCGAACTACGAATTCCGATTTACTCACCTGTTATGAGGAGAGAACCCAGTGCTGCAACTTTTAGCCTAGCACTGACCCTGAAAAGTAATTCTAACCGTACTTACCAGTAACTTGAATTTCCTTCCATAGGCTAACATTGACTGGTTTCACTTGGAAATTCTTCTAAGTGTGGAGTTTTGGAACTTTATAATATTCCTCTAAAATCAGCCGAACTACGAATTCCGATTTACTCACCTGTTATCAGGAGAGAACTCAGTGCTGCATCTTTTAGCCCAGCACTGACCCTGAAAAAGTAATTCTAACCGTACTTACCAGTAACTTGTATTTCCTTCCATAGGAATCCATTGTCTGGTTTTCAGCAGAAAAGTTTCAGTGTCGATTTTCACAAACTACAAATATTCCTTAAAATCGCCTGTATGACTTAAACACATTCTTTCAACTGTTTACAGGAGATGCACCAGTGCTGGATCCAGGATCCACCACTGAGTAAGAAAAAGTAACGATAACACTACTTACCTGCTAAGTGAATTTCCTCCCATAGGATAACATTGGTGATTCTATGTGAAAAAGTTTCTAAGTGTCAACTTTTAAAATACAATAATATTCCTTAAAAATCAGTACTGTAACCAAAACACTTTTACTCAACTGTTTACAGGAGATGTCCCAGGACTGAATCTAGGATCCAGTCCTGTGGTTAGAAAAGTAATCCATAAAGTAACTAATTGCATTTAACTAGAAATTCACATTGAGCTCAATGTTGCATTGTGTTTGAAATTGTGTTGCCCATTGCAACAACTGTAACTACTGTACTTAAAAGTCTATTGCCTATTTGCAAAGAATTTAAACTAAAGTAATTCATTCTGAGAAAGTATATTTTGTAATGTAATGTATAATGTAATTACAATGTAATTTAAAAATAAATAGTTTAAAAAAATGTAGTAAATCAGTATCAAAAAAATAAAGATAACAATTAATACATTTAAAAATTGTCATTTACAAAACCTTGGAAATTCACTGAAAAAAACCATAGGTTTCAGACATGTTATAGTTAGGAATTAGCATTTAAAAAACCTTTGAAATTCACAGAAAAAAACCATAGGTTTCAAGCACGTTATAGTTAGAAATTAGTATTTAAAAAACCTTTGAAATTCACTGAAAAAACCATAGGTTTCAGGCACGTTATAGTTAGAAATTAGCATTTAAAAAACCTTTGAAATTCACTGAAAAAACCATAGGTTTCAGACACGTTATAGTTAGAAATTAGCATTTAAAAACCTTTGAAATTCACTGAAAAAACCATAGGTTTCAGGCACGTTATAGTTAGAAATTAGCATTTAAAAAACCTTTGAAATTCACTGAAAAAACCATAGGTTTCAGACACGTTATAGTTAGAAATTTGCATTTAAAAAACCTTTGAAATTCACTGAAAAAACCATAGGTTTTAGGGACAGTTATAGTTAGTTGGACATTGCACTCGTACAAAACCCATGAAATTACCCCGTTATAGTTAGTTCAGCTAACTATAACTCGCGCCCCCGCAATGCACTGCTGATGACATCACATATTACATCATTCATGACATGGTCAGTGACATCACTGATGACATCTACTGTTTTCAGGGAGTAGAGCTGGATGAGGACACACGTTCTCTTCATTCGGGACGCGAGTAACGCCTTCCCCTTTTTTGATCACGCCTACCCACTTGGTCGGTTCCATATCGAGATCATGTAGAGCTGTGACCATGTCATGAATGATGTAATATGTGATGTCATCAGCAGTGCATTGCGGGGGCGCGAGTTATAGTTAGCTGAACTAACTATAACGGGCGAATTTCTATGGTTTTGTACGAGTGAAATGTCCAACTAACTATAACGTGCCTGAAACCTATGGTTTTTTCAGTGAATATATATATATATATGACCAAGTTTGTTTCGCACCGCGAAATAAGTGCACTCTCAGGACACAATCCAATTGAAGTTCAAGTAGTTTAATCCACTCTAACGCAACGCGTTTCGGCAGTTCATATCAATGAACTGACGCTACCTAATGTATCTATATGTGGCTTATCCTGGTAACACCTGTGAAGAGAAAGTGTATAAATATTTACATAAAGTGCAGTTCCATCTGTTTTCGTGTTAAATCGATCCTCAGTGTTGTCGGTAAATATGTAGACTAAGATAAAGCAATGACTCCTTAATACTTGTACACAGGAAAAGAAAAAAGGCAGAAATACTAATATATGGCAAGTGCCAAAATAACATGGAAATCCCGTTTAGCTTAGTGGAGAGATGTGTGTATGTACACAGGTAACAAAGGAACGTCTCCTAAAATTACTCTAATACAAAGACTACAACACTTAATCAAATACAGGGCAAGTGCCCTTGGAGGTGACCATGCAGTGTTATTGGCTATGTCATCCAATATCCACACAAGAGTATACCCCCCCACTAACGTAACGGGTCAAAAAATGGTCAGATAATGTCTTTTCCAATTGCAGACCCATTCATAATAGGAAACAAAAAACAGACAACGATATTCAAATCAGATTAGGTGTGCTAGACTGAAGTGATGTGACCTCGCCTTGTGCCTCTGGAAAAAAGGTTAGGGGACCTGTGACCGTGTACTACCTCCGTAGTATGGGCCCCTTCCTTTCCTCCTGCAGTGAAAAAAGGGAAAAGAAAACAAAACAAAATACAATAGATTAAAATCATTTTTCAGAAACATAATATACATGACAATAATTACAGTTACTACATGTGCATTAAATTCCCTAGGAAGACAGGGCAGATGTCAGAGGGCAGAGAACTAGTTACTTAGTATAAAGGTGTATTCGTAACTCTTCATTTAGGTTAAGCCCTCCTGGGCTCTTTGTCTGGAGATCTATGATGTACCTAGATTCCGTCTGTCTGAGTCTAAGTGGCCTGTCTCCTCCTCTGGGCGGTCTAGGATTATGTTCTAGAATAAAGAAGGTTAGCCAGGTGCTGTTGGAAAAGTGGTGTTGTTGGAAGTGGCATGCCACTGGATATTGTTGGTCCTGATTAGTGATAGCCCTCAAATGTTCAAGTACACGTTTTTTGGCTGGATGGATGGTGCTACCAATGTACTTGAGATTACACGGGCACTCCAGACAGTATATTACAAATGGAGTTCCACATGTGAGGAATTGGTTTATCTGTTTCTTTCTGTTATCTACAGTGGTATACTCCTTCCGCATGCGGCTGTACTTACAGGCCCTACAATGCCCGCATGGAAAGAACCCTCTCAATCCTTGGTCTTTAATGGTGTTGTAAGGAGTGATATCACTATGGACCAGTTTATCTCTAAGGCTCACATCCTTTCTGTATGTGATACTCGGCCTGTCATTAATAAGGGAACCAATGTTCGGGTCGCTCTTAAGGATATCCCAGTGTCTGGTGATGATATGTCTGACATTACTAGCATTCCTATTGTATGTGAGGATAATTCTAGTGTTGCTCTCCTGGTCTTTGGTTATCGTAGTATTGTCTACTCTTGTGTGTAGTGTGTCTTTGCGTTGTCTTTGCGTTCAACCTGTTCTACTTTCTTGATTGCTTTGTTGAGTACCCATTGTGGGTATCCTCTTTCCCTGAATCTGGTAATCATGGTTGCTCTTTCCTCTTTGTATGCTGTATCTGTGCTACAATTCTGTTTGGCCCTAAGTAGTTCCGCATAAGGTATGCTCCATTTAAGTGGATCAGGGTGGCTACTAAGGGCATGTAGCAAGGTGTTACGTGCTGTATCCTTACGGAAGAGTTTAGTTTGTAGAGTGTTTCCACTGACCTCAATTTTGGTATCCAAAAATTCCACTGATGTTTTGTTAAGTGTATATGTAAGGCTGATGTTATATGTATTGGTGTTGAGTTTGTTGATAAATTCTTTAGCTTCGATCTCTTCTCCCTTCCACACCACAAAAATATCATAAATATAACGTAGCCATAGTATCACCTGCTCTGTTTCTGGAAAGTTGGTGTTATCCAAAAAGATTTCTTGTTCCCATTTACCCATGAACAGGTTCGCAAAACTGGGGGCAAAACAGGTCCCCATCGGGATCCCTGTGATATGCTTGTAGAGTGTGCCATCAAAATGGAAGATGTTATTAGTGAGGCAAAGACGAAAAAGAGTCAAACAGAGGTGGAAAAAGAGGCAGCGGTCGGGGGCGCATGGGACAACAGCAAGACATCTCCGCCACAGCAGAATAATGGACACGGAAATGGTAAATAAAACTATACTGAATCTGCCAGATAGACACATGAGTGACATCGAAAAAAGTACCCTTTGCCTAGGACTCTCCTTTTGCCCTTCCATGACATTCAACTAAGGATTTTAGTGGCCCCTACATATGAAGACCCCAATACGAATATGCTTCGAGAGTGGGCAGACAACAACCAAGAGTCCTCGCAAAGAATGCTTGCAATTTTAATCAAGTACGCTGACATTGACAGATTGAAAATCATTGAAGAAATTGAACAAATCCACGGCATGTTAGACAAAGAAGTAGATCAAGAAACAATAACTAAATTCAAATCCGAGATGAAGGAAAGGTGGCGCAAACTGGAAGAGTCAATTAAAGAGAGGAAGGCACAGAAGTTTTTGCGCGATAAAATTGACTATAACCGTGGGCAAATCTATACGTTTACGAAAAAATTTGAAACCCTTCACCGTCAAAGGATGAATGCAAGTGGCAAATCAACCTCAGATCCACAGTCAGAATTAAGCAGTATTCAAAGCTCTGAATTAGATACTGATGGAGATGAGGGTCCCAGTGGGTCACCAGCAGGACCTCCTCCCTCCGTGATTGAAGAATTTGTTTTTTCAGAACAGGAAAGGAGATTCAATTTAAGTCCCAGGACATCCGTAAACAGCGGAAAGCCTCAAAGAGGAAGAGGCAGAGGCAACAGAGGCGCAAAGGCACAAAACAATCCAGGCGCCGAAGGGAAAGCCAAGAACAAGAAATAACTATGGGAGCGGATACCTCAATCATAAACCTGACAAAAATTGTACTAACAGAAAAAGAAAAAGACATCCTAAAACTGGGTTTATCTTACTGTCCAGAAGAGGACTTTAACTATGAAAAAACAAGGGTTGATGTCTTCAAATTCGTCCGAGCATTAAAGTTAAGGAAATACTTTGCTGTCAATTCTGCACAAACGTCCATGCCATCTGCCAGTACGACCAATTTAAGTAATATTCAGTCAGAGGATCTTGTGGTTAACGACATGAACTTGATGTTGGATTTAAGACAACTTGAAGAAGAATCTGAAGTTAACATCTCAAATACAGGGAGTGACATACCGACTATCATGAGCCAAGCATCTATACTAGCTGATATGCAAGGCATAGACATTGCAAGCAATGATCCGACCAGTTTCAGACCGACTTTGAGATTTACACCTATGTCTAGCAAAGACTCTGTAGACATTTATAATGAATTGGTGACTAATGAATTGAAAAGTTTGTGTAAAAACACAAGTGAAAAATGTAAAAATATGTCACAGAAACAACGTGAATACACTGCACTAGTGAATACATTGTCTACGAATGCAGACTGTATTGTGCGTAATGCTGACAAGGGTGGGAATGTTGTATTATGGGGTAAACAACAGTACCTAAGTGAAGCGTACAAGCAATTGAATAATCGTTTTAATTACGTAAGAGTTGCTGAAGATGCTATGACTACTAGTCACCGCCTTTATAATGTACAGCTACAAGAATGGCACACACAATGCTTGATTAAGGATGAAGAATTAATGTTTCTAAAAATTAACAAACCAGTAACACCGGTCATGTACCTGATCCCAAAGGTACACAAAGATGCTGAAAATCCACTGGGACGCCCTATAATCTCAGCTATGGGCAGTGCCCTAGAAAATACATCGAAATTTGTGGATTCATTTCTTTGTCCTCTTGTTAAAATCCTTCCGTCATACATTCAGGACACGGGGGATTTTTTAAAACGGGTGTATGATTTGCCTTGGGAAAGTGATCTCCTATTGGCAACTATAGATGTAACCACATTATACACCAGCATCAAGCATGAAGACGGTCTAAATGCTGTTAAATACTTTTTGGGAGGAAGGCCTATAAAATTCTGGGCTCATACACAAATGCTTATTGCTATGACATCTATTTGCCTGAAAAACAACTATTTTCTTTTTAATGGCGAATTGTTTCATCAGACATGTGGTACAGCTATGGGCACCTGCTTCGCCCCCAGCTATGCGAATCTGCATATGGGCTGGTGGGAGGAGCAGGTGGTCCAGAAGCTGTACCCAGATGAATGGCAAAATAACGTAATGCATTGGAGTCGATTCATCGACGACTTGTTCGTCGTATGGAAAGGCTCAGAACAGTCACTGAATGACTTTGTCAGGAAGCTACTGATTAACAATTTGAATCTGAAATTCACAAGCACTATCAGTGCAACTAGTGTGAATTTTGTTGATTTGACAGTTTACATAAAGGATGGGAGGTTGGAGACACCGCTGTACCGCAAACCAACAGCGGGAAACACATTGCTTCATGTAACGAGCTTCCACCCCCAGAATATAATTAAAAGCATCCCCTATGGGGAATGCCTACGTACCATTCGTAATTTTAGTGATAAAGAAGGCTGCAAAAAAGAAATGCAAGAGCTTAAAGCACGTTTTAAATCAAGGGGTTACTCTGAAGGCTGCATAGAATCTGCCATTTATAAAGCCAAGAAAAAGTCGAGAGAAGAAATTCTTTTCAATAAAAGCAATGTAAAAAAGAAGTTGGAAAGTGACAATAAAAATCAATGAGTGAGAGACATTTTGTCAAAACATTGGCATTTAATACGGAATGATCCAGTCTTAGGTAAAATGGTACAGAAAAAACCACAAATAACTTTCAGACGGGCCAGATCCTTTAAACAAATGCTGGTGAGCAACATTGTACCAGCATCCAAACCAAAGGTGACAACCTCAATGTGGTTAGGTAGAAGAGAAGGATTTGTCAAATGCTCGAAATGTAAAGCTTGTGTCCATGGGATTAACACCACCATATACAAAACAGGACTCTCTGATAGGGAGATGAAAATTAATGGTCAATATACATGCAAGACGGATTTTGCTGTTTACGTGCTTCAGTGCCCTTGTGGCCTGAGGTACGTGGGCAGCACAATCCTTCCGGTCCATAAACGAGTGCTGCAACACTTAAGAGCCATCAAAAATGGGGATAGAACTTATCCGGTGGCACGACATTTCGAGCAATACCATTGCAAAAACACAGAGGGACTGTCGTACTTTGTAATTGATGCAATCAAACCCAATGTGAGGGGTGGAAACCGGGAGAAACAATTAAGAAGGTTAGAATCTTCTTATATAATAAAATTGAACAGTAAAATCCCAGGTCTTAATATGGAGGAAGACCTGCACACCCACTTGTAGTTAATTACAGTAATAAGCAAGTCCTCGTCCCTTTCGCTATGTTTTTATCTGTTTTATCACTTTATATAAAAAATATGCACAACATTTTTTTTGTTTCAAGCACTTGCACTTTTAGAAGACATTGAAATGTTTACGAGCAAATCATCTTTGCCATTTATAAATGCCCACTTGGGCTGGATTATGACATGGTTACATTGAGATACATGCAGAGCTGTGGCTGACGTGCAGAAATGATATATGTCTATTGAGACTTTATATTGGCAATTCTAAAAATAATTTTAGGTACCTGCCGATAAATGTGTATCTATTTGATGTGCAGTAAAATACAAATGCTGTGCAATTTTTGTCACGTTGCTAAATTGATTTGGATTTTGGGCACATATCTATAAATGCGTGTCTTAATGAGGTACAGCAAAATAGAAATGT
The DNA here is from genome assembly GCA_963921515.1 of Calotriton arnoldi. Classification (NCBI taxonomy): domain Eukaryota; kingdom Metazoa; phylum Chordata; class Amphibia; order Caudata; family Salamandridae; genus Calotriton; species Calotriton arnoldi. The sequence continues at coordinate 2,124,116 of CAWUFW010001800.1, forward strand.
TATAAATTGCTGCCATGCTGCGACATCGATTCGCGTTTAATTTAGGAATCATGTTTGGCGAGGTGTTTGTGTTTTCTTCAAACATTATGTTGTTGATTGTAAAAACTACGATTCTGTCTTCCATTGCACTTTTTAAGTAGTTTCACACGTGACACGGCACTTAAGCAATATTTCAAAATGGCTGAAAACTTTATTGCATTTGTTGGTGAGCAAGCCTGCAGGACAGGCGAAACGCGTCCGACAGCTGACAAATAAATCATATTCTTGTCAAGAAAATAAAATAAAAATATGACAGCTGACAAATAAATCATATATTTGTCAAGACACGGCGTCGTCATCCTTTGTTGTTCGAGGGAAAGTGAGCTGATTCATATCGGACCGTGCTTGGGTGGTCCGCAAGACGACGCGCCCTCTGGTTTGGAGCAGCGGCGGGTTAACACAAGCAACGAGTGTTGAATATATATATATATATATTTTACCTACTGGCGGTCACCAGTAGGTAGTTATAGTTAGGACCTAGTTTCCTTAGGATAAGCGTTTTTTGTTTTCCCAATAACTTTAGCGTCGTTTGACGAGTCTTCGCGAAATTTTCAAAACTAGTGGGGCGCTCCGGTCAGCTCCTGTCTTGAAAGTTTCGGGGTGATTCATCAAGCGGGGGCCGAGAAAAAAGGGGGGTCCCAAAACGAGTTTTCCCCATGTAGTTTTCCATAGGAAACTTTAGACAAAGCTACAGCCCGAACTGCTGAATGGAATTACACCAAATTTGGCAAAAAGGTAGGTTTTGGTTCATAAAGAGCCCTTTTTAGGTCGAGCCTAGCGCAGTGCATGCGCTGCTCTATGGGAGGCTTCTTGTGAGCACTCCACACTGTTCCTAAACTTCTCCGTGGGAGTTAGTTAACTCCCACATATTCAATTGGCCTTTGCGTGTGGCTTTCAGTACTGAAAGCACGCAAATGGCCAAAGACGGCTGCATGTCCCGCCTTTTCTTTCAACGTTAACTCTCCTGGCCTAGGGGACTCGGGAGCGAGCAGGGGCGCGCATTGTGCCAGCTGCATACCCTGATTGTTATCTTGCCTTTCGCGGCCGCGCTTGTTATTTTTATTGCTCCCTCAAGCCCACTGCTGTGCTCTGTTCTGCTGGCCCCACCCTTGAAACCTTCCTTCCTCTGGTTTTTGATAGGATATCCTGTCTTTCACACACGCACTTCAGAAAACATGTTAAAATGCTCCATGACAAAAAAAACCTCGCCGTGTTGTTCCTTCTTGCCCTAATTAACGCTGCTCTTTATTCCCTCACCAAGGGTGTACGCAATTTATACGTCTTGCATTGGTTCATCCCTGGGCTACTTTTGCATGTTATGTTACTGATTAGTGCTAATATGTATTTTGCATCCCTTCTCCCTTTGTATTGGATTCACGTTTCTTTCAGCTGTCAGTCTTATGAATCCCTGGCAACCAGGAGTAAGGAATCGCCACAATTTGAACTGTTGCTAAATACTTGTAAGAGTTTTTAAGCGGAACATACCGGGGTTGGTTGGGTACCTAGAGTTTTCCGTTAAGTGTATAATACCGGACACGTCCTTTAATCCCAACAGCTGCTGCTTTGTCCTGTCTCTTCCTTTACGTTTTTTTGTACGAAACGGGCAACCATCTAATCTCACGATACCTAAGTGTCGTTCTCCAGATGCTATTCATATATTTTTAAAGATGCCGAACAAAGATCAATCGCAGCGTTAAAAGAGTGAAGAGTTTGTAGAGGGAGGACGTTTTTTCCCGTGCATGATCTGTCATGTCTATGTCGGACTTCCCCGATGAAACTCCCTTTACCTGTGCTGCTTATGTGTGTTGTAACTCGGTTCTCTTGAATCGAAAGGTGGAGTCGCGCCAAATGCTATGGCCTCTCTTTTTAACTGTCTGAGTAAGTTGCTATCTTCGGCGCCTGAAATAATGATTCCTAATGAGGCGAATATCATTTTCTGTTCCAGTTTACGGCCTCGCGTCCAGTCGGGGTAATTTGCTTGGAATACTGCAGCCGGCAATCTAGATCCAAAAAACGGTCATTAGCTTCATGCTCTGCTTGTAACAATTAGGCTGGGACCAACGTGCACCCCAGTCACGTGATCGATGACTCCACACTTTTATAAGCAGTTATATAAATTTTTTCATTAGCAAAAGGACACTTTTCTTTTAGCCATCTTAGACTAACAGTGAATTTTTAAAGTCCTTTGTATATGTTTTCTTTTCAATTGCACATTTCAATTGCACGATTCTGGCAAGGATACGGTCCATAAAGCACAAGGTATTAGCCCATGTCACTTTCAAAACTGATGTGATAGGATTTTTCTCGTTGGCCGTTGTACAGGCCTACAGCCTAGCGCAATACTTTATGCACTTTGGTTCTCGACTGCAATTAGCGTGAACCGTGTATACTTGGTTTATCAACTTACGTACTGTACGGAAATTTCTGAGCACTTTTATTCAGATCTTTTAATCAGGAATCCATTGGAGATATCATCTACTTACCTGGGCTAATACCTTGTGCTTTATGGACCGTATCCTAGCCCTGAAGAAGCTGCTATGTGTAAACTAATGAATAAAAGGATTCACCTCAACATTTAGAGAAAAAACTGTTATTTCTGTCATCGCTTATTTTCTCTGTTTGTGATTAAACCCTATAAGTGTTGTTTTTACAATAATGCCTCTCTCACTTTTTGTGCTTATAGACTCTCTGACTCTCTCTCTCTCTCTCTCTCACTGACTGACTCTCTGACTCTCTCTCTCTCTCACTGACTGACTCTCTCTCTCTCACTGACTGACTCTCACTCTCTCTCACTGACTGACTGACTCTCTCATTGACTGACTGACTCTCACTCTCTCTCTGACTAACTGACTGACTCTCACTCTCTCGCTCACTGACTGACTGACTCTCTCACTGACTGACAGACTGACTCTCTCACTGACTCTCTGACTGACTGACTGACTCTCTCACTGACTGTTATACAGGTACTATTTCCCAACCTTCACCCTCCTGTTATTTATGCCCCCCCATAACAAAAAAAACCATAACAACAAACAATTCGGACAGGCAGATAGAAGTTGCCAGCATTGAAAGGACAAAAAAAACCTCAAAACATTATTTATTGTTAATACTTTTTTTAATTTGGTCGTTCAGTTGTACATAATGCTTTCTTGGTCATATATAAGGTAACAAAAATGCTTCTGACACTTCTTTATTATAACTTTTCAGCATGCTGCAGCATGCACAGCTTAAAGACATAGGCAAAGTGAATATCTCTAGCTAAACACTTATAAGGTCCCAAAGGCGAGACCTATTGGCTATGCCAATGCTTGTTTTAAATGGTGTAAATCCGTTCAGTAGTTCCTGAGAAATAAAAAAAAGAAAAAATATTGATATCTGAGCACCCAGGAGTCGTGAACCCTCCAGAGCGCGAGCTTCATTCTAATTGGCTGCCAACACGCCAAACCAGGAAGTGTTGGCAGCCATCTTGTGACTCGGTAGAACCGAGTCACAAGAAAACAGTGAAAAAGAGGTTGAAAAACAAGACAAGGGGGCAGGGTAGAAACACCCTGACCCCCTAGGCCTGCTCAGGGGGTCCCACAAGGACCCCAAGGGCCAAACAAAGCATTTTTTTAAAAACAAAATCGGCTGAATTCGCGCTAGGGTCGCAAATCCGGCTGAGAAAAAAAAAAAACGAAGCGTGGGCTCTTGCGCATTGTTATTTTTAAGCCCCCGGGTGGGCCAGGACCCGGGGGCAATGCCAAATTGTATAGCGGGGGCCCATGGGGCCCCCACAGCCCCGGGGACCGCCACCTCCCCGGGGCCTTTTTTATTATTTGCGGGGGCACTAAATATGCGATTGTGGGGGTCCGTTACGGACCTCCGAGCCCCGGGGACCACCACCTCCCCGGGGCTTTGCACTCGTAGGGAGGAAGGTGCGTTGTAAATTGGGGGTTTAAGTCCCCTTCAATCCTGAGGGTCCCTGGGGGCCAACTAGCCCACCAGGTACCTCCAGTAAGCCCCACAGAGCTGTCTTGCAGAGAGGTGTAAAAAGGGTCATGGCCTCAAACCACCTCTCTGCAACGCAGCTCTGTGGCGCTTACTGGAGGTACCTCCAGTAAGCGCCACAGAGCTGTGTTGCAGAGAGGTGGTCCGAGGCCACGCCCCTTTTTACACCACTCTGCAAACGCGGCTTCTGGTGCACTGCTGGTGGGGCGATGAGGACGTCAGGACACAAGTGGACTTCATCCTCCGAGCAGCAGTGCACCAGAAGCTGTGTTTGCAGCGTGGTGTAAAAAGGGAGTGTGGCTTCGGACCACCTCTCTGCAATCCAGCTGTGTGGTGCTTACTGGAGGTACCTGGTGGGCTAGTTGGCCCCCAGGGACCCTCAGTATTCAAGGGGACTTAATCCCCCAACGTAGAACGTGCCAGGGGGCGCGTTTGCAGAGTGGTGGAGAAAGGGGCGTGGCCTTTGTCCACCACTCAGCAATCCCACTGTGTGGGGCTTACTGGAGGTAAGAGGTAGGCTAGTTGGCCCCTAAAGGACCCCCAGCAGCAAAGGGGACTTCAATCCCCATCCAAGAGCACGCCAGGGAGCGTGTTTGTAGAGTAGTGGGAAGAGGGGGCGTGGCCTGCTCTTCGAACTTAGCAATGCTGCTGTGTGGGACTTACTGGAGGTAATAGGAGGGGTAGTTGGCCCGCAAGGATGTCCTTTAAATCAACATTCCTATAATTATTATTACACAGTGACCTAAGTATCCCAAACATGCATCTTTTCCTTTTAGGAGTATACTTGCGGTTGCGCGCACAGCTTGACTGCAGGAAAACTCCAACTTGGACACCTTCAGGAAGATAACTGTCACCAGAGCAGCGCCCGTGACTCTGAAGAGGCCTGACAGGTAAGTTATAATTTCTTAATACTTCTAATGCCTGAACCTGTCTAACTGCTTGACGCACCGAAACAAAACTGAATTCTTTGGCTACACTCGCGCGATACTAAAACTAATTCTGACTGACTAACGCCTAGCGCGTAGGTCTTCACAGGTAAAGAACGTTGGTGAAGTGCGCGGCTTAGAACACTGCCGCTGCACTTCACTTCAGGTCCTGTCCTTGCGCCTGGAGCCAGACGCGAGAGACTAGAGCCGCAACTGCCCTGACGCATCTCCATTTTAGGCGCGCCTGACCTCTGACTCTACTCCGGGTGACTATTACCCGACATCTTCTCTTTGTGGGCGTAGAGCCTGCAAGTTGCCCTGCCAATGCCACCGCAATACATGGGGGCCTGCGGGCGCCCGCAATCCGTGTCCTGACAGTACCCTCCCGCAAGGCTAAGCCCCCGGGCTGTGGTTTATGAGGGTATGGTAAGTGAAAAGCTCTGATCAATCTTGGAGCGTGAACATCAGATTGTTCCTCCCAAGATCTTTCCTCGGGCCCGTAGCCCTTCCAATCCACTAGATAGAAAATTTTACCTCAAACTAGTCTTGAATCCAAAATCCTTTTGACCTCAAATTCTTCATGCCCTTCTACCACTAGGGGTCTTGGCTTCTCTGTCTCCTTGAAATTTGGCGAAACTTTCTTCAACAGGGATACATGAAATGCTGGATGTATTTTCCACTGTGGAGGAAGCCTCAAACGAGGAAGGGACCTACAAAACGTGGCTGAAATGTTTTATTTCCCTTGAGTCGCAGATGCTTAGTGTTTAACCAAACCCTGTCTCCTTCCTGTAACTTCAGTTCTTGTCTTCTATTTTTATCTGCCTGTTGCTTATAACTTTCCTTAGCTTGAGCTAGATTTCTGATGGCTGACTCATGTACCTCTCTAAGATGTTAAACTAGCTCCTGAGCCTCTGGCACCGAGACCTCGCTAGAAGAGACTGTCATATTCGGATGCCTCCCATAATTTAAATATAAAGGGGAAAATCCAGTAGACAAATTCTTCACATTGGTATGTGCGAACTCTGCGGACCAAAGAAGGTCTGGCCATTCGCCCTCCTGGTCCAAGAGAAACAACCTAAGGTACTTTTCCAGCTCCTGGTTGGTTCTCTCAGTCTGGCCATCTGTTTGAGGGTGGAAACTAGTAGAAAATCGAGTCTCTATTCCTAGCCTCTTGGTGTAGGCTCTCCAGTAATGAGACAGGAATTGAGAGCCCCGATCAGAAATCAGGACCTTAGGGACTCCATGAATCTTAATCAAACTCTGATTTAGGTGTGTGGCTATTTGTTTTGCTGATGGGTTTCCCTTCAAGGCAACAAAATGAGCCATTTTTGAGAAGGCATCCACTATCACCAAAATTGAGTTGAACCCTTGACTAGAGGGCAGTTCCACTATGAGGTCCATAGTAACTGTGTGCCATGGGTATGGGGGAGTGGGTAAAGGGCTCAAAAGTCCCTGAGGGGCTCGTCTGTCCGTCTTCCCCATTGCACAGGCCCCGCAGCCTCCAACATAATCTCGAACGTCCTTGGAAAGCCCTGGCCACCAAAATTGTCTTTTTAACAGCTCTTCTGTGCGATGGATTCCAGGATGCTGGCCATAGGACTGTCGTGACAATCTACCATTGCTTGTTGCTGCAGTTCAGGGGCAGGTAGGAATAATGCTTGGGCGTGGAATTATCCCAATCTGCTCCTCTTCCGTAGGCTTCTAAAAACGCTGCTCTTTAACAAACCTGTATAGTTCCTATCTTTCTTCCTGCACCTGCTTGTCCGCAGCGCTAGGACGCCTCAGGGTAGCTATTGCGCTTAACAAATGGTCTTTTCATTTCAACGGCAATTTTTCACGAACCTCACGAACCGGGTCTTCCAGTGCCCAGTTCTGCATTTCCTCTTGAGTCATCGCCTCTCTGATCTTGTCTTCAAAAGAATGTTCCAAAATTGCTCCTATGATTTTAGCATCAGGAATAATTCTCTGTTCACAGATTGAATTCTTTTTTCCATCCGTGTCTATTCGTGACAAAGCATCCGCCTTTCTGTTATTCCTTCCTGGATGAAAGGTAATCACAAAGTTGTAATCGGCGAAGTAAAGGGACCACCGCAGTTGACGTGGAGTCAGGGTTCGGGCGGATTTTAAAAACTGTAAATTTCTGTGATCGGTGAAGACCATGACCACATGTCTTGCTCCGAGAAGGTAACGTCGCCACTCTTGGAATGCAGCTTTAATGGCAAGAAGTTCTTTATCTGAAATGGTATAATTTATCTCCGCTGGTTGCCGTTTCCTGAAATAGTATGCGACCGGGTGCAACTGTCCTGTTTCCTTGTGCCTCTGCGATAGCACCCCTCCAATTGCTTGCTCAGAAGGATCGGTCTCTAAATAAAATGGTTGAGTGGGATCAGCATGCAGCAGAATGGGTGCCAATGTGAAACTCTTTTTCAGAAACTGAAAGGCTCCTTCAGCCTCGGTCGTCCATTGAAAAGGAACTCGGCCCTTAGTTTCCAAGTCCAAACAAAGAAGGTGGCTGGGACATGCTTTGGGCTACTGCGGGGGCTCAGACCTTTACTGGGTTTTTTTGACGCGCCAACACGGCAAGTCATCATCCAGGCCTCGATTTTGTCGAGACTGGATTATGCCAACACACTATATATAGGGTCAAAAAAGGCAGACGTTTTGCGACTCCAGAGGGTCCAAAATGCTGCTGCCAGAACCCTTCTTGGTCTCTGTAGAGCTAGTCCTGTGTCAGATGCCATTCACCTACTCCATTGGTTGCCGGTGGCCAGGCGGATTGAGTGTAAGGCTCTCTGCTTGGCCTTCAAGATTTTGAAACATGCCACTCCATGTAGGGATAGGGGACAAGAAGAGACTGCCTCGCTTCCTCTGGTTCTCCTCACTCTCTTCTGCTTCTAGCCATCTGACTGTCTTTCGCTTCTCTTAAGCTCTCTCTCTCTCTGCTTCTCGAATGAAGGAACTAGGAAAGAACAACAACTACACATTAGTGCTTCCCTAACCTCCCCCCAAGTCTCTCTAAAGATTAGCAGCACTTGACCCTCTCTTACCCATTAGGCTATAGGCTTTTGCTCCTCTTTGTATTTCTCATAAAGAAAAAATGGCGTCCGCAATCCGCGTCCTGACACCGTTCACCCCCTCCAATATTTACTTTAGCCCTGGTGGTGGTCCTAGAGGTCGGCAACGGAGCCCCTTACATTATTTTGTTATATTTGCCCCAGGGAGGTGGTGGTCCCTGTGGCCATGGGGGCATTTCTTTAAATTATTTGCCCGGGGAAGTTGGCGGTCCCTGAGCCTGTGGGGGGGTCTGCATGGCCCCCCCACACTGTGTCAATTAAAGCCCTGGGAAAGTGGCAGTCACCAGGGCTGCGGGGGTTACATGCAGCCCCCCAGTACTCATTTGTATTAAAGCCCCAGGGAGGTGAATGTCTCCGGGACTACTATAAGCCCTAGGAGAGGGGCCCTGTGTGCCCCCACCTCCTTTTCCAGACACCAATGCCCCCGGGACCTTACCCATCCAAAGGCCAAATAAAGTAAGAGGCGCAGGAGACCATGTTTTAAAAAAAAAATCAGGAATAATTTGCGGATCCGGCCGTGGATTTTTCATATATATATATTTTTTAAATGCTTTTTAGCCGTGGCTGGATCTCTGGGAGATCATGATGTCCCTATTCTGGCCCCTTTTCTTTTTTTATTCTTTTTTTGTGGGACTCGGCTTCAAGCCGAGTTCCAAGATGGCTGCCAACACTTCCTGTTTGAAGTGTTCCAGCATGGATCCGGTCCGCTCCTACCCTGAAAGTTTCGGGGTGATTCGTCAAGCGGGGGCCGAGAAAAAAGGGGGGTCCCAAAACATGTTTTCCCCATTCATTTTCCCATAGGAAACTTTAGCCACGGCTACAGCCCGAACTGCTGAACGGAATTACACCAAATTTGGCAAAGAGGTAGTTCTTGGTTCAGAAAGAACCCTTTTTGTTAAATGGTGTAAATCCGTTCAGTAGTTCCTGTGAAAATCAAAATGAAAATCACATATATATCTATGGCCGCGTCGGATTCGTGCACCCTCCCGATCACGAGCTGCATGCTAATTGGCTGTCAACACTCCAAATCAGGAAGTGTTGGCAGCCATTTTGTCCCTCGGTAGAACCGTGGGACAGAAACAAGTGCGCAAAGTGCAAAAGGGGGAAGGGTAGAAACACCCTGACCCCCTAGGTCTGCTCAGGGGTCCCACAAGGACCCCTGGGCAGAAAAGCATTTTTTTTTTAAATCGGCAGGGTGCGCTCAGGGTGCGCGGATCCTGCCGGAAAAAAAAAAAATCAAAAACTACTTTCTAATCAGAATATACTGCCTTGATTAAAAACAGATTTCTTTAAATTACAAATGTAAATCCTATGTTGCTTATTGCAGTGTCGTGAGGAATGTTTATCATCCGTGTTCAGTGAATTAAAACCTCCGTAACTTTATTGTTCCGTTTGTGCGCGCAAAGTACTGTGTTCGCACTGTCAGAAACCCGGACTTGTGGATACATATACTTTGTATATGCCCCGTATCATGCCCTGCTTGATTGATCTATATTTGACGATGAACCCCAGCTCACGGTCTGACAATTCATGCCCATGTGTGCAAACAGGGGGAAGTGCTATGATTGACCCTTCGTAAAGGCAATTCTCACAGCCCATCATCCCAAATACATAGCAGCGTTGTGTAGCCCAAGTGGGCAACAATTCAATACCTAATGTCAACAGGATTGCCGGGAGCAGGGGCAAAAATACACATCTGCAGATGGTCAAAAGACCAAAACGAAAAACGGTCAAAGATATCAATTGTGTCCAAGTGGACTTTTGTCTCACACGTCTGTAAGGGGTTTGCAAGTCCGAGTCAAGGTGCCTTGTCGGAGTTCTTACTTCTGCCCAAGTGGGCATTTCGTTTCAGAGCAACAGGTATGATTCCTGCAATCCAGAACTGATATTTAAGCTCAAGTGCCTTCTTCTCACGCACTGCAATTTACATGAGATCTGTAAGAAAAAACAGACAGTAGTAAAAATATATACTATTCACCATGAAAGGAACAACTAACAAAACTTATATCAAACTACAAAAGCACAGTCAAAATATATGTACAAGGCTTATTGGGGCCTAATACTGTACATGTTAAAAAACCAATTGAACACTAAAATAACAACTTATGCAGTAAGTAAGTAAGTAAGTAAGTATTGGACTTGTAGAGCGTGGACTTAGACGAAGGGCATCAAGGCGCTATTAGCAGACTGCGAGGAACAGACCAAAACAAAAACAAGCTCATCCTGACGTCTGTGAGAAGAGCCAGGTCTTTAAGGTTTTACGGAAGAGAGAATGAGACAACTGACTAGAGAGCTCTTCCGGGAGGGAGTTCCACAGCTTAGCCGCAGCCATGGAAAAAGCTCTACCTCCCCACCTTGCCTTCTTAAACCTCAGTAAAGTTAACAAGTTTTTATCTGAAGACCGGAGCAGTCTGCTGGGAACATACCGCTGGAACATCGCCTTGATCCCATCTGGGCCTGAGCCAAAATAAGCATCATGAGTCAGGCACAGAGTTTTGAAAAGGATCCTACGGTCCACAGGCAGCCAATGCAATGACCTGATGGAGGCTGTGACTGAATGGAATTTAGGTAGGTTCATCACTAGCCTGGCCGCCGCGTTCTGTACCAGCTGCAAACGTCGCACCAGACCCATGTCAATGCCCAGATAAAGGGCATTACAGTAGTCCAACCTAGACGTTACCAAGGCAATAACAGCCTGCTTGCGTGCTTCAAAGGAAAGGAAATGGTCAATTTTTCTAAGGATCCTCATGATCCCGAAACAAGTGGACACTGTCCTGCTGACCTGGAGATTAAGGGAAAGTGAGTTGTCAACAATGACCCCTAGTTTTTTCCCATGTGCTACCGGACAGGAACAGACGCCAAGAGAGTCCGGCCACCAGTCACCGGACCAGATCTCCAATTTACTGCCAAAAATCAGGACCTCAGTCTTCTCACCGTTCAGTTTCATAAAATTTTCCACCATCCAGGAGGAGACTGCCTGCATACAATTCCTGAAATTAAGGGCAGAATCCCTAATGCTATGAGCAATAGATACCATTATTTGGGTGTCGTCCGCATAGGACAGCACCTCTAACCCAAAGGATCTCACAACCTTAGCCAGAGGGGTGACATAGATGTTAAAAAGTGTTGGACTCAGGGAGGAGCCCTGAGGAACACCACATGACAAGGATTTAGAGGCCTAGTAAAATTGGCCGAATTTCACAATTTGTGCCCTTTCATTGAGAAAAGAGGTAAGAAGCCCCAGAGCCGAGCCCCCGATGCCTATCTCTCTGAGGCGTTCAACCAGCCTCAGAGGAGACAGGGTATCAAAGGCAGCAGTAAGGTCAAGTAGAACAAGCAAAGTGGTATGCCCAGAATCCACTTGAGTACGGATGTTGTTAAAAACAGTGGTTAATGCTGTTTCCGTACTATGGTGACTTCTAAATCCATGTTGTGAGCCATTGAGTAAACGGTGATCCTTTAGGTAAGAACTGAGATGGAAGTTTAGGTAGGTTCCAAGAATCTTCGCTGGAATCGGAAGTAAAGAGATTGGCCGGTAATTCTTCAATTCTCTGGGATCCAGGGAGGGCTTCTTCAAAAGTGGCTTCACCACTGCCGTCTTCCACAAGGTGGGATACTGTCCCTCTGAGATGGCAACAATGAGGACAGCCGTAAGGTGAGGGATAATAACCTCACGAGCAATTTTTAGCACCTTGAGGGGGCAGGGATCCAACGGTGAGCCCGATTTCACTTGTTCCAGCAGGCGGTCTGTCGCCTCTGGCAGCATACTGGGAAAGGTGAGAAGCCTGGGAGTGTTCTCTGAGAGCAGGCCCTCACTTAGAAGGGGGGTAGAATGAGCAGGTGACCCCACCTTGGAGTTAGAAGCTTCCAATGAGGAGTAAATGTCTATGATTTTAGTTTGGAAGAAATCAGATATTTTTTCACAGAACTCCTGGGAGAATTCTGAGGGGTCTGTGACATGGGGAGAGATAAGAGAATTGATAACTTTAAAAAGATCCCTAGAAGATTTCATAGATCCTGTGATCTTTGAATAGTATAGCCCCTTTGCCTCCAAAATTGCTGCTTTGTACTCTTTTAGACATTGTTTGTGGAGTTTCCTACCCAGAGGCTCTAAATTAGAGTGCCACAGCCTCTCCTGTTTACAGCATCCCTGTCTTAGCTTTCTGAGTCTTTCCGTAAACCAGGGAGCGGAGGTTTTTTTTCTAGTTGAGTAGTGGCTACTAACAGGAGCAAGCGTGTCCATTGCTGCTATCAGTAGCTGCGATAACTCAATGGCTGCCAAGTTGGCATCATGGGACTTAGTGGGTTCATAGTTTTTAAAGAAGTTTGAGAGCGACTCCTTACTTATGAGGCTAAAATTCCTCCTTTCCTCCACATTCCTATCACCAGGAGGAGCCTTCCCTGATGCCGAGAAGCGTAAATCAAAAGGGATGGCACAGTGGTCAGTCCAGGCGAGGGGAATCGGTTCTCCAACCCTGATGCGAGGGTCATTAGAGAAGACGCCATCAAGGATGTGCCCTGCTCTGTGGGTGGAATTTTTGACCAGTCAAATCGATTCAGGGACTAAGTCATTTTCTCTATAGGATATGCATCACTTGATAAGTTGGTGTGTGATGGGAGCTACCCTAAATGGACAGACAATTCTTCGTCACAGTTATGTCCTACTGGCATCAATGTCTGATATTGGATAATTAATCTTGATTCCAGGCGTCTAAGATCTTGAACACGATTGCCTCCTCTTTCATTAACTTCGATCGTATCCAAAACACAAAAGGTTAATAAGTTACCATTTTGATTGTGATGTGATGTGTCTGGAAATGTCTTGCCACTGGGTACTGCCTGTCACCATTTTTTATGGCACGGAGATGCTTCAATGCACACTTTTTAGCTTTGTGTATTGTGCTCCCGATGTACGATTTTTTGCAGGGGCAACTAAGGGCATAGACAACATGATCTGTGTTGCATGACAAATGTTTTTGTATTATGTAGGGTTTACAGTCAGGAGACAATTTGCATTCCTTACAGTTCTTGCTGTTCTTAGACGCTTTATAATTGCGGCAGGTGTAAAAGCCTTGTATGCCTAGAGTTCTTGGAATAGGTGATTCCAGGGCTCTGCAAAGGGATTTAGCTTTTCTAAAGGTCATTTGTGGTGACAGCTCAACATGCCTGGCTATGTCTTTATCTGTTTTTAAAATTTCCCAAAATTTGGCAAGTCCCATTCTTACTTGTTGGGCCTGTCTATTGAAGGTGGTAATGAATCTTATCTTGTGTTCAGGGCCTTCACTCCCTTTCTGTTTTTATCTGTTCAGATCCCAGCGTGCATTGCAACATAAACCCATCGGGGAGGCACACCGGAGGCCTAATAAAGGTTTAGTAACGCGAAGGATTGTGGTCAGCCAGCATTTACCTGTGATTTCTGAATGCTTATGAAGAAGGAGCACGAGGCTCCGAAATGCGTCGGCGAAAGGAGAAATCGATTTGGAATAAAACACAAGTTCTTGTTGAAATAAATGATTTTGCCAATCACCTGCTGTGGAGTGCGTCTTCAATTACAGGGCAAACTTGAAAAAAATATATGTATATATTCACTGAAAAAAACACAGGTTTCAGGGACGTTATAGTTAGAAATTAGCATTTAAAAAACCTTTGAAATTCACTGAAAAAACCATAGGTTTTAGGGACGTTATAGTTAGAAATTAGCATTTAAAAAACCTTAGAAATTCACTGAAAAAACCACAGGTTTCAGGGACGTTATAATTAGTAGGACATTTCACTCGTACAAAACCAGAGAAATACGGCCGTTATAGTTAGTTCAGCTAACTATAACTCGCGCCCCCGCAATGCACTGCTGATGACGTCACATATTACATCATTCATGACATGGTCAGTGACATCACTGATGACATCACTGATGACATCTCAAATGACATCACTGATGACATCATCCACAGAACCACTCAAAACTCACTCACACCCCATACAACCTCTCATATGCTCACTCATATACCCACACAATCACTTACATACCCATTCACACATCCATACAAGCACTCACACATCCAATTACTCACCCATACAGCCATTCACACAGACACTAACTCTCCAATACAGCCACTCACACACAAACCCACTTAACTAAACACCGACTCAAACAGCTACTCACTCACCCATACAGCCACATACATACCCAGTAACTCACTCTCACAGCCATTCAGACATCCATTCACCCACCCATACAGTCACTACACACCCACTTACTTAGTCATAGAGCCACTCACACCACTACTCATTTACGCATACAGCTACTGGGGGATCAGACTAAAACGCCAAAAAAATAGGTTATCCGGAGCCTCTGCTACAAGAGCCGCAACAACAAGATGGACGCAGGCCAAGACAAATGAGCAACGCAGTGAAAACCCAATCAGTACTTAAAGAGGCACGCAGCACAGAATCCAACAGCTGGAACCCTAGGTTAGCAGGCGAGAGCAACATGTTAAACAAATGGTCCTGGATATCACGAACCATTAACACCCGGGCCAGGAATACATGACAGGGTACGAAACAGCCCAAAAAAGGATTCCAGTTAAAACTCTGTTCATGGAACATAAATGGACTAGGATCCCAAGCCATGGACAAAGAGCTCCTGCTCTACTTCCAAAAATTTGATCTCATTTTATTGCAAGAAACCTGGACAGTTGATCTGATTCAAATGCAAGGATACAAGTCTTATCGTCTTCCGGCTTGTAGAAGCGCCAAATTTTGGCATCCAAAGGGAGGCCTCTCAATCTATACCTCCATCAAGAGCATAAACACAGCCAAGGAACTAACCACCAAAGCAACAACAACAAATGGCATACAAGCAATTAAGCTGGATATAGTAGGTCTCAACGACAATCGACAATTAATACTCGTAAATACTTATCTTCATCCACGTGACATAAAAGCTGGCGCTAAACTGCTGGTCACCGAGCAGTCGAAGCTACTTACAGAAGAGGCATCCCCGAACCTCATAGTCTCGGGTGACTTCAACATGCACCTATCAGGGCCTTATGAAAGAGACGAATCAGTGGAAGAGCAATTTCTGGCCTGGGGGATCCCACACCAGGAAAGCAAACCGGTTCGGCACAAGAGCTTCTCAAGGATCTGGAAAATATTAAGCCTGGTCGCGTGAAACAGTCGCTTCCCGGGAGACTGCCCACCAGTGGCAACGTTCCACAACGCCTTAACAAACACAACAATAGATCACACCTTTACGTCAATAACTCTGTTCAACAAAAAAGCAGACTTCGGGATAGGCAGCTCAGACTACAGTGACCACTTACCCCACGAGCTCATATTGGACGCACACGGGACGGCACCTACCCAGCAAGTAGGTGGTCCAGGCACGGTGTATACGGCCAACTGCAGAAGAATCAAATGTAAAACACGCAATTTGGAAAAATTCTTGGCTGAGGCAAAAACCCTGTGGAGGAAAATAAGCTGGCAAACAAAGACATCTCTAAAAGTTGGGCTAAATTCACTGGAAGCCTTGGTGCGCTTCATTCAAAAGAAGAAGGGACAGGCCCACCCGCAGTATTAATAGCTCAACAGAGGCCTCAAACCACACTGTCCAGCACGCAAAGAAACCATTTCTCAAGATCCCAAATGATGCAACTAAAGCAAATATTGAAATAAATAAATAGATAGAGCAGTTCGAAACCTTCATCAGACAGGGCCAGACGTTAACCTCGAGAACGCAGAAACTGCATGGGCTAAATTCCTACATGATGCAAAAGCCAATAACAGTGCCAGGTTTAGGCGCACAGTGAATAGCTTACAGAACCCAAGGGCCCTTGGAATAAACTCTTACATCACCGAAGATGACTGGGCTAAGTTCCTATGGCACCACTTCAACAGCGGGAAAAAAAACAACACACATGAACTTCAGGAGATCAGCAGATCCAGACCAGGTCAACTAAAGCAAGATGAAGTGATTACCTACTCCTTCTCGACTAAACAGATCATGAGCAGAATCTTGAAGGGCAGAGCAGAGGGAGCACCAGGCCCCAACGGTATTCCACCAAACTTATACAAGCGAGACCCGGACTACTGGGCAGCTGTATTCCTCCCACTCTTCACACATATAATGGAAGCAGAAAGAATATAAGTCTCCTGGAAGGGATAAATCATTTCCCCGATACACAAGAAAGGAAGTAAAAATGAAGCGGAAAATTATAGACTAGTTGCACTAAAGATAATGATGCCAAATACTACGCGGGACTTTTGCTGGAAGAACTTGCAGAATGGGCATCCGAAACGGCATCAATTCCAATTAACCAAACTGGCTTTCAAAAACCTATGGGGACTTCGAAAAACATACTGGCCCTATCGCTTCTAATGGATGCCATCAAAAACATCAATAAACTGCTTTATGTTTGCTTCATAGACTATACATCTGCCTTTGACAACATCGACAGGAAGAAACTCTGGTCAAAACTCTCTAAAATGAAAATCAATACAAGACTTCTGACTCAGCTGATTTTACTCCACACTGACACATGGGTAAAAATAAAGCTGGGTGCCGGTGATTGCTTATCAAGGAGAATACCAACAACCAAGGGGCTGAAGCAGGGGTGCGTGTTGGCGCCAACTCTGTTTAATCTATTCATGGCAGATCTCTCGCCAGTACTGGACAACTGCAACCACCACGCCCCTAATCTTGGAGGCTTCACCCTCTCGAATTTGCTCTATGTCGACGATCTCGTCCTAATTAGCTGTACGCCAATTGGCCTACAACATCTGATAAACACCACGAGCAACTTCTCCACCAAGAATGGAATAAGTATAAACTTAGGCAAAACAAAAGTGATGGTTATAAACCAAAAAAAGAAAGCACATCGGTTTCGATGGAAGTTGGAAGGTCTGAAACTCGACATTGCAGAAGAATTCAAATACTAGGGCATAATACTAGGCACGTTTCTCCCACAAACCATAAGAGGCAGAGGAACTACAATAGCTGTCGCATTAAAAAACATCAAACAAAAAATAACTGGCCCGAGTTTCACCTCCTTATTACAGGTAATTTGAGCGAAACTCCTCCCTACTATCACCTATGGAAGTGAGTGCCTAAGAGGAAGAGATGCCAGCATCCTGGACAGGACGGTGTCAAGGGCAATGAGAATAATATTCAATCTCCCACAGTATACTTTGCTGACACAAATAAGATTAGACTAAAACAGCAAATAGCACACAAAGGAGCTTATGTAAAATGCTGGCACAAAATAAAGGGAGCGGATCCAGGGACACTATGGAATTAGCTTAACTGCCAAAAAGAAAGTTCAGCCATGACTTATTTACAATATTCAATTGACTGCTTGGCCTTAGAGGTCCCTTGGGGTACAATTGGGGCCCATAAAAGTTTTAAAGAGCTGGTTAACAAAACAGTAAAAACCCTGTCCCTCGTAGAGGACAAAGCTGCACTATCAGAAAGGGCGCAC
Source organism: Calotriton arnoldi (assembly GCA_963921515.1). Classification (NCBI taxonomy): domain Eukaryota; kingdom Metazoa; phylum Chordata; class Amphibia; order Caudata; family Salamandridae; genus Calotriton; species Calotriton arnoldi. The sequence continues at coordinate 2,141,618 of CAWUFW010001800.1, forward strand.
GGATGGTTTGTTATTCAGAGCTACACTAGCTGCTCCCCCCAACCTTACTTAGGCGCTGGTTTTACTAGAGCAAAAAAGGAAAAATACCTGCATCTAAGGCTGGGCATTTTACCATCAATGCTGCATCTGCCCCCATGGAAACGGACACAGCCAACAACACTGTGCAGATTATGCGGAGAGGCAAAAGAAGACATTCTACACCTACTGTGCATATGCAAGAGTTTAGACAGGGAACGAAGAATTTTGCTAAAGCCTGCCCTGAGAAGAAAACAGATAAGAACATGCAGGCAGGCAGTGAAAGCTTGCTTTGAAGGAGGGGACATCCGGATAGCTTGCTGCCTGGTTCGATTCATGGGTGCAGCAGAAACAATGTTAATGATGGGTGTAGCAGGGACAAAGTTAATGATCAGCACCTAGCCGCATTATCTTTTATAGACAATTAGGTCATTGCAGCTTCATATAATTAATTAAGACAGTGATCAGTAATCTCTGGCTCTCATCTAAGGATTTTAGATAATTTATAATTTATATTTAACTGTTTTGATATAACAGGGTTTCATTTTATGTCAAATTATGGTTTTATGAATTTGTAGAGACACTATTATGGTGACAGTGTAATTGGTCTTAAACAATCATACTAATGAGCAAAGGCAATTCGATTATTAAATCACCCAGAAGAACTTAAAAGCACTAATTGGAGTACTCTCTGGATGTATTCGCACAGGCGATCATGAAACCATGGTCTTAGTGTCCCATATGCACGTGACAGTAATGATTCAATTTTATCGTTCTCCATATTTTAGTTCTTTCAATTAGTGTATCTTATGCAATAGTTTTTATTAACTAAGCATATAATAAAATGTACTTACTTACATACAGCTACTGACACACCCATTCACACAGCTACTCACACACCCACCTATACACCCATGCAGCCACTCACACACCCTTACACACAAGAATACATACAGTCACGCAGCCACTCACATAATATATGTGATAATTAGAATCACTCAGTAGTAGTGCAATTAGTATACCAATTTACCTTCTGTAGTAGGTTAGTATATATGTTTTATCACCCACTTGATGATGTTATCCATGATGTCATTTGAGATGGCATCAATGATGTCATCAGTGATGTCAATGACCATATTTGGGGTCATAAGCTGTGCATTGCAGGGGTGTATGTTATAGTTAGCTCAGGTAACTATAACTGCCGAATTTCTCTGGCTTTGTACGCATAAAATCTGAGCCTAACTATAATGTCCCTGTAACCTGGGATTTTTTCAGTGAGTAAATCTATATATATATATTCACTGAAAAACCACAGGTTTCAGGGACGTTATAGTTAGGCTGACATTTCATCGTATAAAACCAGAGAAATTCAGCCATTATAGTTAGCTGAGCTAACTATAACTTGCGCCCCACAATGCACTTCTGATGACGCCACATATTACATCACTCATGACATGGTCAGTGACATCACTGATGACATCACTGATGAGATCTCAAATGACATCACTGATGACATCATCCAGTGACTGAGTGTTCCTAAAAAGTTTAAGAATGTTATCTATAGATACGCAAAGGTGTATTGAAGATTGAGTGGGTGTATGAGTTTCTGCATGGATGATTTAGTGGGTGCATGACTGACTGTATAAGTGAGTGATTAAACGTGTCTTAGTGAATGCATGGGTGAATGACTAATCTGTGTGAATGTCTTTATCAGACTGTCAGTTGGTGTGTAAGTGGCTGCATGGGTTGCTGAGTAGCTACATCAGTGTCTATATGGGTTAATGATTGGTTGTCTGAGTAGCTGTATGGGTGCCTGAGTGTCTGTGTGCGTGGGTGGGGGGCTGTGTGACTCTCTGCACGGATGAGTGAGTGGGTGATTCACTGGCTGTATGGGTTTATGAGTGCATGTGTAAGGGACTGTATGGGTGAGTGAGTGTGCATATAGATGTGTTGGTGAGTGAATGGATGTCTCAGTAGTATATGTGTAAGTAACTACATATGTGAAAGGCAGTATATGTGAGTGTTGGAGTATATAAGTGATTATATGTGACAGTGAATGATTGTGATAGTGGCTGCATGGATAAGTGTGTGCTTATGTCAGTAATTTTTGAAGAGAGTACGTATATGGTACTATCTGTATGAATAAGTGAGGTGGTGTGTGTGTATAACTGGATAGGTGAGTAAATGGCAGTGTAATTAATTCTTTGGGTGCCTGACTAGATGTTTGAGTAACTCTTTGGGTGAGTGGCAGTGTGTGAGTATCTATATGGGTGTATGAGTGGATATATCAGTGGCTGTATTGATGAATGACTGCGTGTAGGAGTGACTGTATGGGTGAGTGAGTGGATATGTGTGTAGTCGTATGAATCACTGAGCGGGTATGTACTAACTGGTATTGGTCTGTCTATGGTTTCAATATTGGTAGTCTGTATTTTAGAGTGGGTGTATCAAAGATATATTAAGGTGTGAGGAGATGCATCAGATGATCACGTATTCTGTTATTTATGTGAACAACTTAAATTTATATTTTCTTGAAATAATGCTTTTAATACTGTGAAAGTCGTTTTATTGTATTGTCATGTTTTTTGTTTCTTTTCTTTTCTACAAAGGAGTCGCGCACCCTGCGCGAACCTACACGATGGGTGCGCGGATTCAGGGTGCGCGAACCCTGCTGGCGTGTATTTCCTGAATCGCGCAGGGGTTGCAACTCTGGTGTAATTTCAAAAGTATGAAATATCATTCTAGAAATTTTAAATATTCGTTTTTGTTAAAGACTTTCACTAATAAACTTTAGAAAACAATTTATAAACATGAATTTATACTTTATAATTAACTGTACGAGATTTCACGAGTGCGCGACGTATGCGCGTAGGGTGCGCAACCCCTGCCGGCACGTATTTCCGGGGTCGCGACTCCGGCGCAATTTTCAAAGTGTGAAATATCATTTTTGCTTAAACACTTTCAATAATATACTTTTTAAAGTATATTATAAACACCTATTTATACTTTAAAATTATGTAACGAAATTTTACGGGTACGCGACTTGTACGCGACGGGTGCGCGCACCCTACACGACTCCATGTGAGCTGAAAAGAAAGCTTCTGATTGGTTTAAAACCTTTTCATTCTGTTAGAGGGAGGATCTAACAACTATTTTATTTCTCTTATTATTTGTCTGTCTTCCTGGCAAGACCTGTTTATTGTAGCTTCTTGCAATTTCGTTTTTGGATGTGTTTTTTGACTTTTTTGGGAAAAATGGCATCCAGTCATCCAGAAGAAGATCTCCTGGAAGAGGTAGATGATGTGGAGGAGCCTGTGAAAAAAAGAAAGGAGTGTGTGGTTTGGGCTTTCTTTACCGTGCCAGAGGATGAGAAAAAGGTCAACGCAAGGAAGGTTACTTGCAAGTTGTGCAAAAGAGTACTATCAAGAGGATCCGAAAAAAGTACTGATGCAGAACATCCTCTATGGAAAAACACTTGGAGACCATTCACCCAGTGCATTTGGCTAAAGACATCTCGCAGAGAGAAAAAAATGAACAAGCTGCGCAGGTTGACCTAAATGCTCCATCTACGTCATCAGCAGGAGTTCCACCTTCACCTCGGCCACACATTTTCCCTGAGCTTGTGGATGCTACAATCAACTGTAAATAGTGTGATGCAAAACTCTGCATAGGGGAGCAATGCATTGATGTTATAATCAATGCAATTAATACACACAAGTGTTAATTTTTTGTTTTATCTGCTCCCAAATCTTCTTTTCCTTTTTTTTCAAATAGTTATAATGGACTCTTGAATTTGGTTTTGTTTAAAAAAAAAGTCAAAAACACCACAAAAAAAGAAGAAACGGTTAGAAAATACAAAACAAATTGAAAATTGTTATAAAAAAACGGTTTTTACGGAACCACATATACTGGTTAAAAATAGAAAAATTGCATGAGTGCAGGGATACTGCCTGAGTGATTGCAGGAGTACTTGTATACTGCCTGGGTGATTGCACGAGTGCATGGGTAGTGCCTGGGTGATTGCATGAGTACATGGCTACTGCCTGGGTGATTGCAGGAGTGCATGTGTACTGTCTGACTGATTGCAAAAGTGCAGGGGTTGTGCCTGAGTGCATGGATGAATGCATGAATAGAGCCTGAGTGATTGCATGAGTGCATGGGTAGAGCCTTGGTGATTGGAGGAGTGCATGTGTACTGTCTGAGTGATTGGACAAGTGCATGGGTAGTGCCTGTGAGATTACAAGAGTGCAAGGGTAGTGCCTGAGTGCACGGACGACTGCATGGGTATTGCCTGGGTGATTGCACAACTGCATGGGTAGTGCCTGGGTGATTGAAGGAGTGCATGGGTAGTGCCTGTGTGATCACATGAGTGCCGGGGTAGCGCCTGATGGCATGGATGAGAGCATGGGTAGTATTTGACAGAATGGATGAGTGCATGGGTAGAGCCTGGGTGATTGCATGAGTGCAGACGTAGTGCCTGAGTGCATGGATAAGTACATGGATTGTGTGTGAGTGATTGCATGAGGGCATGGGTAGTGCCTGGATGATTGTTCCAGTACATGGGTAATGCCTGGGTAAATTGAATGAGTGTGGGAGTAGTGCCTGAGTGCATAGATGAGTGCATGGGTAGTGTTTGAGGGAATGGATGAGTGCAGTAAAAGTGGCTCTAAACATTATTTCACATTATCATGCATATTACATTATTTCTTCTTACCTTTTTTACTAATGTAGATACAAAACTCAGTTGAACTATTTTACAGTAGTTTTGTTGTAAACTGAATTTAAAATCATTTCAAACTTCACCATTACCTTCTGTAAAAAAGAAGAAGAAAACTGTTATCGAATATAATATTATATTTTTAAGAACACAACATAATTTTAGAATTACACAACATTTTCAGTTTCCCTTTTTTGCTGTTCTCAGACTCTACTGAATTTCCCCATTCACAGTGAGTTCAATGTAGTATCTTTATACAACAGCAGGGAAAAAAAACAATCAATGAGATTTGTGGTGGGCGGCAAGTGTTGCTGCACAGGGGGCTGTGATCGTACCTGCGCCCCTCTGGACATTTGCCAGTCTCTGTGCGCACTTCTCCCTCCTTTGCCCGAATCCTGATACGGTCAACACACTCTGGTGGGACTTCCAGTCCCAGATTGCTACGCGAGCCTCTGATCAGCTCCAGCTGGGAGGGAGGCGTTACCCCAGTCCATTTAAGCGCCGGTTGCATCCCGCGGTGCGGGACACTCGAACTTGTGGTGGGCGGCAAGTGTTGCTGCACAGGGGGCTGTGATCGTACCTGCGCCCCTCTGGACATTTGCCAGTCTCTGTGCGCACTTCTCCCTCCTTTGCCCAAATCCTGAGACGGTCAACACAGTCTGGTGGGACTTCCAGTCCCAGAGTGCTACGCGAGCCTCTGATCAGCTCCAGCTGGGAGGGAGGCGTTACCCCAGGCCATTTAAGCGCCGGTTGCATCCCGCGTTTGCAAATACACATTTGCCCAAGATTAACCTTCCCCCGGACTGTGCCCCGTACGTAGCTATATTGACAGGAACCCCTCCAATTGCACCTAATGCAAAGGAAACCCAACTCAAACTTAGAAACAAATGCCTATTCTGGCCTGTAAGACATAAAAACTTTGAGTATGCCAGAGCAGGGGAGATTATAATGGTTCGAAGAGTAGGGTGGTTGGGTAATCGTTGGAAAACAGAACCAGGGGAGTGTGTAGTTATCAACTTAAAAGATCCTAACACTGTTACAAATCTATTGAAATCTACCACCAATTGTCATAATGTAACAACAGAAATCAGTCTCCGTCCCTTGGACTTCTTCTACCCTCAGCATCAAATGACCATAAGAGGTGGTGCACTACCTCCTATTCCAACCAAGGGTCCGGGGCCCCTATCTGAGGGAAGTTGGGGCACCCATAACAGGCGTCCCCAATTTAATATCCCGGTGATATGAAAGCTTGGAGGATATGAAAGCTTGGAGGAGGTAGATTGACTGGGGGAGGTGCCGCCCAAAGGAAAGAACCCAGTAATGCTGTGGCAAGATCAAAAGGGCGAAGAAGGGTGCAGTTGGAGGCGACCAACTAGGGGTAGTGGTTCTGATACCCCCAGTGGATTGGCCTACCAGGAGAGGGGATACAATGGAGAGGGGACCCTGATGCCACACCCCCTGTTCCACTGAGTGACATAAATAGAGAAGGTGAACCTAGTGCGGCACCCGACAGACATTCTGGGGCCCACCCAGATGATTTACCTTCCCCCCGCGCCACTGCTTCTGAGGCACTGAGAGAGACAAGATCACAGGGTGGTGGATTGAGGATCTTATCCTGGAATTTAGCAGGTCTTAAAAACAAACTGCCTTGCCCAGAATGGGGGCATTTTGTGGACCAACAGGATATTTGTATATTCAAGGAGACCTGGGCGAGGGAAGATTTTCAGCGGGTGGGTTTTGCGTCATTCAACATCCTGGCCACCATGGGAGGGAGGGGGAGACCCGCTGGAGGCCTAGCTTTCTGGGTGGGTACCCACCTTGGCTGCAGAGCAGATGACATCACCTACAAATTATATCCAACGTGTTCTGCTGTCGTTTCCCACAAAGATAAAAATTGCCCTAATTAATGTGTGCTCTAGACCCGTGAACAACAGACAAGAATCAGTTGTCATAGACCACTTGGGGTGTTTTATTCCAACCTTGGATCCAGCGACATGGCTGATCGTAGGGGGCGATTTTAATTGCCAATTTGAACCCCTTACTGATCCAAATCATTCTGCGTCCACAGAAGAAGATCTATATTGGTCGATACCTGACCCTCAGATTACTCCCATCAAAGTATGGTCACCACTGGCAATGCAGCTCCACTCACTTACTTTAGCTCTCTCATTGAGGGCATGTAACGGGAGGACCAAATCTGACCGCCCGGGCCAGCTCACATTCAATCGAGTAGGGCAGGCTTCCTTACTTGATTATATTCTGGTGGAAACCAGATTTTGGGAAAAGGTCTCTGACTTCTACGTCCAGCAGAGGCAGGATAGTGACCATAATGCCCTGATAGTGATCTTAAAAACAGGTGATCTTGGTATTTCTAACTTTCCATCTCCTTCTGTAAATGAGTTTAGCACATAAACGCTATCTAACAACAGGAGGAAAGTTAGATGGAGTCATATTCAACACTCTCCCCTAAAGCTGGCCAAAGTTTATCAGTTAGTAATACCAATGATAACCAAAATGTGGGAGGTAGAACAGGCGGAGGTTCTTACCCGGGATATAGATAAGGTAGGTAAAATTCACGAGGAGCTAACTACAAAATTGTTAGATGTATTCCATCCGGTGATGAAGATGAGGGAAAATAAACGACCCAAATGTTCCTGGTTTAATGATAATTGTCATAAAGCCAAACAGGACCTTTTGGATGCGGTGAAGGCGAAGGATAGGCCACAAATCAAACTCGCCAGGGGCCGGACAAAGGGACCATCCAGCAGGAAAAGAAAAACTGGGAATTAGATAGGTGGGAAGCCCTCAGGATAGCTCTGAATGATAAAGATTTGAAAACTTTCTGGGCAATAGTGAGCTCGGGCGATAGGGAAGGGAGACCGGCCTTAGAGCCCAACATAGCGCCTGAAGCTTGGGAGATACACTTTGGGGCACTGTACGCCATTGAGGATGGCAACAGTGATACCATTGGTATTCCCAGTTTAGCCCTAGAGTTCCACCAGGAGGGGGGTAGGGAGATTACTATGACTGAAGTGGGAAATGCTATCAACAATCTTCATCGTAATAAAGCGTCAGGTTTAGATAAACTTCCGGGGGACCTCTTCCGGGAGGAACCCAAAATTTGGGTACCATATTTGTGTGCCCTATTTAATGCAATTCTGAAGGCCATGGATCCCCCCCGATACCTGGCGTGGGGCAGAGATAGTCCCCATATTTAAAAAAGGTTGCCCTCTTCTACCCTCAAATTATAGACCGATCAGCTTAATTGAAATTACACAAAAACTGATGGGACGGGTCCTTTTGGACCACTTACAGGGCTAGATGGAGGAAGAGGAAATTCTAAGTCCCTTCCAGGCCGGCTTCAGAACAAATATGTCAACCGTAGACCAGATATTTAGATTACAGCTACTTTTCTGGAAAACAGTGACTATAGAGGGTGGCAGCCTCTACTTAATATTTGTTGATCTGAAGTCGGCCTTCGACCTTGTACCTAGGGAGAAACTATGGAAAGTGCTCAGTGACCTTGGGATTCCACCCTACCTTCTCAATGTGATAGTGAGGCTTCACACAGAAAACTATGCACAAGTAAGATGTGGAAAACAAGGGGCACTCTCCTCACGCTTCCCCGTTAAAAAGGGGGTACGACAGGGATGTGTTTTAGCCCCCACTTTATTCTGTCTTTATATCAACGGGCTTGTCGATCATCTTAAAAACATCAAGGATAACGATGCCCCTAAGCTAGTCTCGGGGAAGGTCCCCGCGCTGATGTTTGCGGACGTTACCCTTTTTCTGTCAAAATCGCCGACGGGTATACAGCGCACCCTTGATGGTTTTGCTAACTTTTGCAAGTTGCGGGGATTGGAGATCAACTTAGTAAAGGCCAAATATATGGTCCTCAATCCCCCTAAGATGACTCACCCAAATCCCTCCCTACATGGTATACTCCTGGAAAGGGTGAAGATATTCGATTATCTGGGTGGTACCCTATCAGAGCACTTTGAGTGGGGGCCCCAGATGGCTAAAGCAAGATTAAGGTTAACTCGGGCCGTGGGTGGTATTTTGAAATTGCACAGAACTTCTGTATTTAAGCCAGCTGCCCCTGTTGTGGAAATATATAAAGCCCAAGCAAGGGGGGCTACACTATATGGGGAGGAACTGTGGGGGCATTGCTCTACCTCTAATTTTATGAAGGTGGAGAACAATTTCATGAGGTAGTTATTAGGCCTTCCCCGTAGCACCCCCCTTGTACCACTCCGTATGGACTTGGGCATGAGGCCTATTGATGAAGAGATTGCCCTTAGACCTATCACATTCTGGCGCCGGGTATGGGTGACCCCGGAGTTGTCTATCTATAAAGCCGAGCTCAAGGAGATTTTGTCCATTTCTGCCACCAAAAGAATACCATGGCTCTGCCACATAAGGGATCTCTCTTCAAGGCTAGGTAGGGTGGACCTTTGGAGAACACCTGAGACATCATGCGCAATGATTTCTAGGTTGGAATTAGTTCATCATTATAGACAATCCAACCTATTGTCCATACAGGAAAATCCTACTGGCGGACGGCTGACTGCAGAGTTCCTACAAGTAAAAGATGTATATAGCAAGGAACACTTCCTGGATGTGATTTATCCCCCAATGGCCAGGAAACTGTATGTGCAGTTTAGACTAGGGACCCTTCCATTATTTGCACATACTAGTAAATGGGCCATAGAGCATACGGGTGATTGTCCTGCTTGTAAACACAAGGCAGAGTCTGAAATACATGTATTGTTTTTTTGCCCCGCATACCTACTGCCTCGCAAACGCTGGTTAATTCAATTATGTAAAAACCTAGGGTTTGTGCGTTGCTTAGAGGCCTATAGAGTTTTAAAATATGATACGCACCCTCCTATTGTTTTTGCTGTATCACGTTTTTTAAACATTATGTGGCACATACGGCGGGGTTTGTTATAGTAGCACCCTTGGGAAGAATTAAGTGACAAAATCGCATAGGTCCATACGAGTGTAAACACGATTAGGGTGCATCGTTTCAGTTCACATATTTTTTTTAACTTTGTAAAAACTTTTAGCCTGTGTTCAAATTTACATCTCTGCAGAGTTTGGAGAATCTCTGCTCAAGAAGTTAATTTTGAGATATGTAATATATGATTGTAAGTGTATATATTTTTTATGGTTTTACTGTTTGTTATGCTTTGCTAGAAATGTACTTTTATGGCCCTAGCGGCCGAAATAAAGTTATTGAATGGAAATGGAATGAATGAAAAGAAGGTGACACTCCCTGTGCCAAATTATTGGGATCATGACTACCTCAATTTGCAGCAAAGGATGACATGGCTACATACTGTAATAGGACAAATATACCATGGACCACATGCAGTCCATCCCATCACCAAATCACTTATTTTCAACAAACACAATAGCAACAGCAACCTAATGACACTCATCAGCAACATCATGTACATTAAATGCAGAACTAGCAAATAACAAAAATTAGCTTTATTCAGCTTGCCAAAATAAACATTTTGATACTATGATCAATCCAAAGGCCAATGGCCAGTCCATTGCAATTGTCCGTTTCGTGTGACATATGACTACTCGTCACACATTGCTTGCCTGCACTGCTACAGCCTGGGGACATCTCCCCTTGGAGGGGCATACATAGGGGCAGGCCAGGCACCACAGGGACAGGATCAGGGGATAGCAGTATGGGGCAGGGGAGGTGTGGTGGGTGCAGGAGTGTCAGTGGCAACTGCAGTGGATGTGTCTGATACAGTGGGCGCCGTCACCACTGCAGTGCCTAAGTCAGACAGAGTGGACGGGGTCTCCACTGCAGTGCCAATGTCCAAAGGTGTTGTTTGGGGCTCAGATGAAGTGGGTAGGTCAGATGTGGGGGACACGGTCTCCACAGCAGTCGTAGGAACAGGCTGAGGGTGTGAGGTTGGGGTGAAATGCATGTGGAAGGGGGAGGGCTTAATCATTTTGGGGATGGTGTAGCTGTGTGTGGGGGAACCTGGGGCAGGGTGTGGCGTGGGAACCCTAGGAGTGGTGGTCTGGGGGCTGGAGAACGGAGACTGTGTGGTGGGAGTGTGGGATTGTGGTGGGGTCTTGCTCTTCCTGGTCCTGGGGGATTTGCGGGTGGGGGCCTCAGTGTTCCTGCTCCTGGGGGAGGGTGTGTGTGGGGGTCTACCCTCTGTGTGTAGTGACTTCCTCTTCCCCTTGTGAGTTGGACCTGATGGATCTGTGGGGAAGAGGCCAAGGTCACAGAGGAAGACCTTCTGGGAAGGGGGGGTTGCAGGTCAGTCAAGGGAAGGGGTTTTGGAGGGAGAGGTATCTGAGGACTGGAGTGGTTGTGGATGCCTGTCTGTGTGTCTGTACCCTATCCCCTGTGTGTGTGCCATCAGTCCCCTGAGTCTGCATGCTTGCGCATTTTGCCTTGGACTGACATTGCTGTGTGCTGCTTGTGTCTGTTGTTGTGCGTGCATGTGCCTGTGTGAGTGTGCGTTGGGCAGGTAGGGTAGTGGGGATTGTGGATGGGGCAGAGGCAGGAGGGGTGAGGGACTGTTGGAGGAGGGACACTGCTGCTGTCAGTGAGGAGGCCATGGACTGATTGGTCCGCTGTCGGGCAGACATGTTTGCTGAGTTGCCCTCCATGAATGACACCACCATTGTGTCAATAGACCGGTGTGAGCATGGAGGACACTCAGCATCGATGTCTGCCCCACATGGATCTGCTTCAGCAAGTCCACAGACTCCACACTCAGGGCAGCAGTGGAGACAGAGGCAGGGGGTGCAGTGCCTGGACTGAAGGAGACATGCTCCCTAACACGGGAGGCTCCACGGACATCTGGGATGGGAGCAGCTGGGAGGTTGTAGATGGTGGTGGTGGCGGGGACAGACTCACTAGTTGTGGCCTGTGGTCCTGAAACACCCGCCTCCACAAGGGAGTCCTCACTGGAGCTGGAGTGTCCCTCAGCTGAGGTGGTTGTTGCTGAGTGTCCCTCAGTGTGGCTCCCCTCACCCTCCGTGCCACTGTGTCCCTCTGCCTCATCCACAGCGGACCCAGTCTGGCTCTGCGCCTCCTCTTGGTCCGTGGAGCTGTCTCCTCCAGTACCGTAGATGATGCTGTAAACAAGGAGGAAAAACAGAATCACATTAGTCACCTGTATTGACTTGACACATGACTGTAATTGCAGCACATCACAGAGCAAGCCCTGGCATTATCAGAAAATCATTGCTTAAATGAATGACACATATGTGAACCAGGCACTTGTCAGTCTGCCAGTCAACCATGCTCCTCGTACCCATCCTGGCAATGGACCCATCTGTCTGGTGCATGTATGATGTCACTAATGATATGTGCAAACATGCACCACATTGCCAGTTTTCTTATCTGCAAGGATTGTGAGTGTAATCTGTCTTTACACACATATCCCATCTCCTGCCGGTGACTCAGTACTTGTGTCAGTAAATGGGCTGGCCGTAGTCATTGTTGATATGATGGATATGCTTCCATCCCCAGCCACCATGATGGCCTCATGTCTTGATAGTCAATGCTGCAATGGAGTTCATGCAGGACAACTGACAATACTGCAGGCACCAGATTGGCATGTGGTACACCATGCCACAGGCCTGTCTGGCCAATGAGTCATTACTGGCTCCTGTCACAGGGGCAGTGCATCCAAAAACAACAGTCTGCACCGTGTCACACTCATGTTTTTGCGGGGAATGCAAGCTCTGTAGTGGTCAAGTACACATGTACACCCCATGCTACCCACATTAGAAAGAATCTGATGATCACACGTTACCCAAATGAGACATTTGAGTGTGTGATAACACAAATCAGTATACATGAACACATCACAGGCTGACGAGAACAAAGTACAGCTGCTTGCACATTAATGTGAAATCCACCATTAGGCACAGTCCAGTGATTACACACATATGTTTTACCCTATGTGCAGATCAAACAGCCACAAATCAGATGTCAGTACATTATAAACATTTTACCACTCTTGAAGTCCAAAAAGCTATGCCAGTCCACAATGACACAGAGTCAGACACCTGATTGCACATTTTGCAATGGTCATGATGTTGGATGACACCATACCTGTCCTGGACCATGTGCAACATGGGATTACCAGGAACACTTGGCAGGTGGCTATGCATTAGTTACACGCATGAATTTCATTCCTCTGAGGCCCCAACATTGGTCTTACCTGCTGCATGGGTGTGTGGCAAATACCTCAGACACCTATGGTGACACAGGTCAGCAATTAGAACATTTATGTATGGCCCACACAGAGTACAGGTCAGATTTCTGTCAATGTGCTGACACACGTCAGACAATAGCCCCACTCATGAAGCCCAAATCAATGCACCTGTAGCAGATGCTGTTCCCAACATCAACCTTGGACAACAGCAAGAACACACAACCCAAGTGACACAAGTCACAGACCGAAAGGGACACACCTGGTTATCAGATGAGAATGGGGCATCACCAAATTTAGCCACATGAGTCTTGTCTCAGCAGACAGACGAACTGTGGGAGTGTTACCAGGCTGAAGGGGTACAAATTGCATGTTAGACATAGTTCACCAAAAAGGCATGAACTTACCCCCTCCTCGCTGCTGTCTGTCCTTCAACTGCCCATCCAGGTCAGGGAAGACCACCGTCAGTATATGGACATGGGCAGTTGTCCTGTGTGCAAGCCAGCATTGACAACATGATAACAGTGCATGTTAATCCAAAGCAAATACAAAATGCTATTTCTTAGAAACTGCACCTATACATTACTTGTTTCTACATACTTGGAGACTTACAATTACTCAGTGAGCATGCTTGCCCTTGGTGAACACAATGCTAGTAGTGCTAGTCAGACAACATGCACAATTAGAAAGGCAGTGGACTGCACACTCACCTGCTCTCCTGGTTTCCCATACAGCTTGCTGTACTGTGGCAGGAGGCTGTCCAGCAGGGCTTGGTTCCCCTCCACAGTGAATGCTGGGGCCCTCTCCACAGTAAGTGCCATTGCAGTAGCCAGAGGATGCATAGACAGCAGCAGTGGTAGTGGGAGATGTAGTCCTGTAGCATGTAGTGCAGGCAAGTGAAGTCTCTGGGGAACAGACAGCCTTATATCTGTGCTGCAGAGGCAGTATCTGTCCCATGGGTCCAAAATGATAGGTCCGAGACGTTCGCTTTTTATGAAATTGGCCAATCCATTGCATTGCACGCTTCGTACACACCTTCCGCATCGTTCAAATATTCCCCATCATGACACCATTGACTTTGATACATTGTTGTTGGGTGCCAACAGAATTTTTTTATAGTGATTGGTACAAGTATCAAACCCGCGTCCGTCTCCATGACAGTCAAGAGCCAATGCGTGCGCCCGGCTCGGCCCGGAAATGTACGATGCGTCTTTTGAAAACTCACACGCATCCATCTCCATTGCAGGCAAGAGCCAAAGCGTGCGCCCGGCTCGGCCCGTAAATGTACAACGCGTCTTTTTGAAAACTCACACGCATCTGTCTCCATTGCAGTCAAGAGCCAATGCGTGCGCCCGGCTCGGCCCATAAATGTACGACGCGTCTTTTGAAAACTCACACGCATCCGTCTCCATTGCAGGCAAGAGCCAATGCGTGCGCCCGGCTCGGCCCGTAAATGTACGACGCGTCTTTTGAAATCTCACACGCATCCATCTCCATTGCAGTCAAGAGCCAATGCGTGCGCCCGGCCCATCAATGTATGATGCGTCTTTTGAAAATTCACACGCATCCGTCTCCATTGCAGGCAAGAGCCAATGCGTACACCCAGATCGGACCCTAATTGAATGACGCGTCTCTTGAAATCTCACCCGCGTCTGTCACCATTACAGTCAATAGCCAAAGGATGCCACACACAATATCTTGGCTCCGGTGCTCTGCAACAAATATACAGCCTGTCACAGAGTATATGGAATAACATTTCAGGCTTCATAACATGTGTGGGTATATGGTTCCACATGTCATATTGGACGGGGAACTTAGTGGCACACACTCCCAGGATGTGCCATGGTTAATGGGGACAAAAACCATTATGTTTGAGGCACATCACTACTGTGAGTGACAACTTTGCAGATCATACCCCGAGGCCTGTACACAGTTCAAGGTGCACATTGTGTGATGACATGTTACATACACCCTGACTCATAGGTGAAATGGACTATGTGTCACAGGGTGTCCCAGAGCTACCATTGTGTGGTTAATCCAGAGTATGTGCGTATTGTGCTACACACATGTCTCTGATTGTATGTGGTAGATGTCAATCATTTACAACATCCATGTGATTTGGCCATGTGAATTGCTGTTGTGTCTGTGTGTCACAGACATCCATGTATGCCCTGTGTACAAATCTGATAGCACATCATGTGGGTTTCATGGGTGTGTTGGTACGTGTACATCAGACGCTACATCATGACAGTGTCCTTGTGGCACTACAAGATCCTTGTGTGTGTGACTGGAAAAGCACCTGTCATGTGGGGTACACATCTATCCTTACTAGTCACTGGGGTGTGTGTTTGGTACGTGACATTTGTGCAGATGTACTGTGACAGACCCCATAGATTGTTCACAGCGCAGCATTGCACTTGTTGTGTAACCATGTTGAGCTGAGATGTCAGGTGAGGGGCACATAGCTGACATATGTGTCCATGCCCAACAGCACACACATCAAGTAATTGTGTCTTGCTATAATGTAGCATGTGATATTTAGCATGGTCATTGCCACATATGTAGGGGAACTGACAATCTTTCTTTGCTCAGCTATGTACTGCAGGAGACCAGTTGTCCATAGACCGTTCCCAGACGTTGCAACCATGGCTGAACGTGACTGCATCCGACGGTACCACTTCACCAGACCACTAATTGAAGTGTTGGTGGAGCAGTTGGCACCACATTTACAACCTGGCCGGACATATCCATCAGCGCTGACCCCCAAGGTGAAGGTGATGGCAGCCCTACACTTCTTTGCCACTGGTACCTTCCAGTACACTGTGGCTTCTGCTGGTGGGATGTCACAGACCATGTTCAGCCGGGTGCTTTGCGATGTTTTGGAGGCAATGTTGCATTTCCTGAACCGGTACAGGCCGTGGAGGATCCTGATCTGGGTCATGTTGCCAGTGATGATGAGGGTGAGGGGGATGTTCGGACACAGCTCATCAACAACTTTTTCACATGATTGTGAGTATACAGTGATGTGTTGTCTACGTTTTGTCATGGCCTGATATGTGTAGGTGGTGCAATGTTGCTGCATGTGTGTGGTTGTGTGCTACTTGACAGGATGCTTGCAGTGATGTGTCCTTTAAGTTAGTATGTACTCCCAAACAGTGTTGACATGATTACTAGGTTGTGTTCACGTATCTTAAGATTTGTGTTTGGCATGTGTATTGGAGATGTATGCTGTTATTTTGTGATATTAATAGTGTTGTATGTCTGTCCTTCACTGGGTCCTTTGGCTGTTGTTTGGTCACATGTGACCCCCGAAACAAGGATTCCTGTTACAGAGTGCAAGTTATCGTTGTCAAACCGATGATGTGCCACACACCCCTGGACTTTTATTGTTTACCACTTGGTTACTTTGTGCTCACTGTCACGTGAGGTTACCTTCCATCTGTTGTGGAGTTCACATGTAGTGATTGTGTAATAAACCTGTGCATCACTTTGGACTGTGCTTTGTCAGTGTCCACACATCCGACAATCATTTGCATACTGTACCTGTGGGCTGATTGCCACTGACGCAGGATGGGTGTTGTGTATGTGCATTCCACTGTATTTTCAGTTCACAAAAGTGTAGGCGATGAGTTAGATGGCCATGGTAAGTATGTGTTGTGTTGACGTAGTGGTGTGTCTCCCTCATATGTGTCACATCACCATGACTCACATAACTGTGTTTACATTGCTGTAGTAGTTTTCATGCACAGTATTCTTTTAGCAGGTCATCATCTCTATGACACAAACCAAGTTTAAGTCACAACAGAAGCAAGTTTTGGGTGATTGTGAATTTATTAACATGCATGTGTTTGAATAGTATACGTGAATGAAAGTGCTGTACAGTGCAATAGGAATCCAAAGTTCACAGAGGAGTTGGTAGTGTTGGTAGATGAAATTTCAAGAGTAAAGTCCACAGTCATTTGAAACATTGGTCCAACTTAGACCCTCCATCACATGTGTGGGAGTTTAGCGACAGTCAACAAGGTGAACGCTTTGCACACAATGGAGGATGTCTGGAACAGGTATTCACTTCCTGGGGGTATGCATGGCCATCTGCCTCTCACTTGTCCTTCTTCGGACGACCCCTCTTCTTCTTTTCAGGGGGACCCTCGAGTGCAGGCTGCTGCGTTGCCGGGGACTCTCCGCCAGAGTCCTCATCCCTCCCTGTGGCAGTTGCAGGTGTAGTGGGCACACAGGGAGGTGTGGTCATGTTGTCAGCTATCTGGCAGAGGCATGTGAGTATGTCCCTATGCACCGCCGTGAGTTCATCAATTTTGTCCATTTTGGACTCCATTTGGGACATGTGGGAGTCCAATCTGGCATGATGGGCAGCCAGCTGTTGTTGCATGTCCCTGAGGATCCCCACTACCTGGCCAAAGCCTCCGGTGCTTTCCTGGTACGCATCTATGATGCGTCTCAACTGTGGATCATCCTGCAGTCCAGTCCCATCTGCAGGCCGTGGCCTCAGCCTGCCCACCCTCACACCACCCCTGCCCACACGGGCAGGACCTGCCGTGGCAGGCACAGACGACACTGGGCCCCCTTCTGTGTTGGCACTGGTGGTGTTGTCCGTCACCTCCAGGGTGCCCTGTGTAGCTGTGCCGTCGGTGTTCTGTTGCCTTGGTCTGTCCGTGTCGGCAGAAGTCATTGGTGTGTTTGCAGATGTGGCAGGAGTGGTGGCAGGGGGTGCTGATGTTACAGCTGCTGGGGCTGGACGCGGAGCCACCCCGAAGGTGCCAGGTTGTTCGTCGTCGTCCGAAGAGGACTGAGAGACATCCACACCGGAGAGCTCAGGGTCAACCAGAGCCTGGGACTGGGATCCTTCTTCGGTCCCTGCAGTGTCCCCAGCATCCCCTGTGGGTGGAAGAGACACACACTGTCATGATTAGGGCAAAGTGCATAACCTGGAACCACATCCATGTGCATTGATATCCTTGTAATATCGATCGGAGTTTCATTTATGGAAAAAACCCACCCCTATCCCGTGCACCAGCACTCCTTAGGTTTTGTGTAAAATGTATATTCAGTAAAGGTGTTTGTAGGGATGTACTATGTTTGCATCTATTTGGCTTATGTGGCTTATTTAACTGATGGCGATGTTGTATGATTATAACAGTGATATTGCAGATAGTCTTGTTACTTTGTTGCTTGCTTTGACTTAAAACTTCCTCGTAATGTGGCATGAGGTTCCACTTCGTAAGGAAAGAAGCGCGTTTGGAAAGAAGCGCATTTGATAAAGACATTGAAAGATGCCTGTATTGTCGCGGTCCCGGCAGAGCTGCTGCTCATTACCGGAGCCGAGAAAATCTTGACCGCACGCGTCTTCACGTTGTAACGTGAACGAGCGTGGAGGAAGCTTGGGTGTGGTCTGAGTTTAAAAGACCACACCCGTGTTCTAGAAGGCGCTTAGCCTTCCGTTTGTTTGCTGAGATGGAGCTCGTGTAGGTTCACTCCTACGTACCTGGAAATCTGCGTGATGGACTTCGGTGATCTTGACTCCACGTGTTGAATCTTCGGATCTCCTCGGCGACATCAGGATCTGCAAAACAAGACAAAAAGCTAAGTACAAGATTACTTTGGTGCCCTACGCAAGAAAGAAAACATTTTCTTTAAAGTAATGACTAATTTTTGGAACCTTTTTAAAAGAGAATAGCGACTGCAAGTAACTCTTAAAAAGAAAGGACTTATACCTGCTTGGACTCTCAACAGTTGATTTACAATTATTTTGTTTTTACGCATCAGCGTTTTAGAAAGCACCTATAGTGTTAGTTCATGGAATGTTAAAACCAAAAAGAAATGTTTTCAGAATAACATTGGAATGTATGCTGTATAGTTTTCTTATGTCCTAATTTCTATAGGAGCAGGATGCAAAAAGAAGCACTATAAGAACCACATGTAAGTTCAAGTGTAATTGTTGACTACAAAATGTTATATGTGTTTTACAAAATAATTCATAGGGGTGAAGAGTGACTCACATTAGTGTTTAAAGATTTGAAGAACTCATATAGAAGAAGCTAAGATGCACATACATCCTACTCCTGCTCCAGCTAACCAGTACATCAAGACATACTCGGACGTTAGGCCTTTCAAATTCTGATCGCAGGTAGGCTTTAAATAAGTTTATTGCAAATCAATCACACAGCCATCAGTTAGAAAAAGGCGCAAAAATCTCTTATAATTTTACTGAGACTCGTTCCTTGTTGCCTCGCAGGTCGACAGCAAGAACCCAGCAAAAAACGTCCAGTATCCGTCCCTCCTCCCCAGTTTCTATCACTTAACTTTAGTGGAATATTCATATCACAAGTTATAGTATAGGAATCAGGGAAGTCGGCTCATTGCGTCTCTGCGAAACTACAACCACGCATCTGAACAGGTAAGGGAGTGTGTGGTTTGCGCATTATGTTTAAAGAAACCAGCGCCTTCATAGGCTTCAAAGACACTCCAAGATGGCCGACACAATACCACTCATTACCGCCTATTCATTTTTGTTCACCACCTGACCAGCTCTATCACAGGTGAAAACCATTGAGTGCCTGCCCCACCCCCATTTGCAATTAAGAGAGGTATATAGACCAATCCACACTGAGGGACATTACCTTCCCGGTTGCAGTGGAGCGGGGTAGGTCAACCACTGGGCTTCTTCTTGGAGCAGGTGAGTATCTAAGACGCTTTCTGGATTCGTCCCACGTCTCCTACCAGCATCGGAGGTAAGCGGGTGTGGAGAACAGTGCCATGGGGTAACTATCTTAGTCCTGACTAATATTAATTCCTCCCGCTTACTCATACGGGCTCAAGAGGGCCCTCTGTTACATTGCAGTACCGGGACCTCACCTTGCTGAGACGCCCCCCTGCTGCAGTGCTTTCTGAGCTACCGCCTGAAGCCCCAGAATAAGTTTTACGGGGGCCTTTTTTACGAGTAGGACGGGCGGTCTACTTTGCACACTGCCTTGCCCCCCTATCACCGCTGCATGGCATGACTGGCGACCCAATGGGGCCCTTAGAATTGAAGGTTAGCAGTTTTTATGCTTACCTGCTAATCACTACTTTTAAACTTTTCCTTGTTTAGACACAACATTATGTGTGTCTTTTTCCCTGCTGCAACTGATGAAGCACGATCTTACAAAGTTGAGGTGAGGTTTAGACTAATCTCACCACTGCAGCCTTTTCATCATTTTTGCTGGTTTTAGTATATTTTAAGTCACAGTCGTGCTACTATCGCACCTTTTTACTCTCCACATGTTGATAAATTAGAAGTATCAAGCCATATTGATCACACCGTATATGACTGATAATGAGGTCATGGACACATTTAATGAATTGTTGCCTGATGTATGATGATTTATGCACAAATACTACATAAGGTTTTTTCCCTATGTTTCCTTCAAAGGTTGGCTTCTCACCTGCGGATAATACTCCCGTAGAACCACTGTATGGTATGTAGTTGCCCACATTACCATTAATTTGTAGAAAGTTCTTCACACACGGTACCGAGGAATCGCCACAGATCATTCGTGACTACCAGGCGAGAAACATGTCGACCACCTAGGAGTAGAGCGCATTTCCGACACATTGTAGCCAGATTGTCACCTCTCCTATATTCTTTTTAATCAGGCTAGGGTCCTCCCTGAATAAAGTCATTTAGGAGGAATCCCACCCCTGTTTTAATCTGCACACTTTACTTTGACATCTACACATACTAGGCCCCTTACACCCACGGCACCTATACGGCAAGGAACTAAAGATCTCCGCCAAAGAGCCCCTTTATGGGTGCCCGTCGGGTATTGCAGCGCCGACCCGACGAGGAGCAGGCCCATATGATGAAGCATGACACCTAGCTTGCCGGGTGTGTGAGGGCCCTAGTTCCGAAAGGAGGAATTCCCTCCACATAGTATTTCGGTCCAACCTTTCACCATACATCACCTTCATTTGTGTTCTATGACCCACTGAGGAACTCCGTACTCTAATTTTCACAGTACATCAGGGCATGTACGTGTGGACCTCCCCAAAAGCCCATAGTCCCCCCTCCTTTGTTTAAAGTGTGTGGTTGCCTGACACACAATGTATGTTGGGGTTCAGCACACATCAACAGATCACACACATTACAGTTGCTACTGTACTTCATGATGAGTTTATGTACAATGCATTGTCCTCCATTGTCACAGACAGAGGTCTGTATTGGTTAAGCACATTGTCATGGCAACCTGAAGCGTTTTTATGGGCAGTTGGAGCTGTGTGCGTGGTCAGCTCATGTATTGATTCAAGTACTGTACATGGCCATTGCTGCTCAAGTACTATCCCGTGCCTGACACAGGTGTGTTTTCCTTATCATTTGGGCTTTGACAAGGACATACGTGCACTTCCTCTTACGATGTGTTGCAAGATTGGGGCATGTGTGCTGGCCTTTGTGCATGTTTATTTGAGTCACATTGGTGTGTCGGAACAACATGGTCACAGTCCGGTATGTCTGAGATCTCTTGTGAGCTACCATATTGATGTACGTGTTCCTGGTTTACATCTCATTGCACACATGTGATGGTGTTACCGTAGCAAATGATGTTGCTGCTGAGCTTTGTACGTGATAACGTCATTTATCTTGTCAATGTCCTCCATGGAAAGAGGAGTTAACCAAGGCAGCTCTCTTGATTTTCAATGCTCATGACAGTGAGGGCCAGAGGTTTGTGTGTTTGAGTTATGCTGCTGTAAGTTGTATGCCTCCTCCTACCCAGTCCAAGTTACTCTTTGTGTTGCAAGTGTCAATGACAGTGAGGGGAGTGTTGTGTCAAGGATGCTGACAATGCTGCATGATGTAGGAGTGGAATGCAGCTCACAACGGCACCTTGTGTACATGACACCATGCAACAGTGTCAGCTATCTTGCTGTGGCCATTCCATTCACTGTCATATGTCCCCTGTCAATGATGTATATGTAGCTTTGTGTGTGTGTTTTGATATGTGCTATGTCTGCATCTCCCCAATTGTCATGTAACCCACACACCTTCACAGCCAGGCCAGGCCACCCCTGGGACACTGCTTCCCCAGACAGTAAGTGGAAACATACAGTTGCGATGGCTGTGGGTGTGATCGTGTTTGGGGAGGCCAGTGCCTAGGTGTGACTTGCAGCCAATTCATACATCAGGCCCATGTGTCAGCCATCTTGCCAGGGCATTTACTTTCAGGGTGACTAGTCCCAAGGGTGCTATTTGTTCTGGCTGAGAAGGTGTATGTTGAGCCGGACTTGATAGTATTTGGAGTCATTGCAGGTCCTCCTTCACCCACAGAGCCCAGGTAATCCCCCCGAAGCATGCCTCCTTTGCAGGGAGTCAAAGTTGATGTTCAGGATGTCAGGCAATGGTGTCCTGTTGTTTGTTGCAGCACAACCCCCACCAGGGTCTAGTGCTCCCCACTGCAGAGCCCAGTGTCAGCCATCTTGTCAGTCTCTTTCCACTCCCTGTGAGGTGAGCATGGTTCAGGGTGGGCTTGATGGGCCATGTGGGAGGGGGACTGTTGGCTGTGACTGCAACTCCCATCATGCTTTTGGCTACGCCACCTTCCCAGCATACCCAACCTTCCTTCCTGTGAATCAGCTGCCCTGTGAGGTAGTGTAACAGTGCTGGCAGGATGGCTGACAGTGGTGGCCTGGTGTTTGTTTGTGCACAGTTCCCAGCAAGGCCTTGTGCTCCCCACAGCAGAGCCCAGTGACAGACATCTTGGAAGTGGGTTTTGACTCACTCTCTTGGAGAGCATAGTCCCAGGTGTGTTGTTTGGTGTTGGTGGGAGGTGTGTGTGTGTGTCAGGGCCTGCTGGTAGATGTAGTCAGAGCTAGCACTCCTCCTCCCCCAGGCCAGATGGGCCACCATGAAGCATGCTTCCATTGCAGGGAATCACAGCTGACGTTCAGGATGTCAGGCAGTGGTGTCCTGTTGTTTGTTGGAGCACAACCCCCACCAGGGCCTAGTGCTCCCCACAGCAGAGCCCAGTGTCAGCCATCTAGTCAGTCTCTTTCCACTCCCTGTGAGGTGAGTATGGTTCAGGGTGGGCTTGATGGGCCATGTGGGAGGAGGACTGTTGGCTGTGACTACGACTCACATCATGCTATTGGCTACACCCACCTTCCCAGAATACCAAGACTTCCTTCCTGTGACTCAGCTTCCTGTGAGGTGGTGTAACATTGCTGGCAAGATGGCTGACAGTGGTGTCCTGTTTGTTTGAGCAGTACTCCCACCAGGGCCTTGTGCTCCCCACAGCAGAGCCCAGTGTCAGCCATCTTGTCAGTATTATGCCACTCAAGTGAGGTGAACATGGTTCAGGGTGGGCTTGATGGGCCATGTGGGAGGAGGACTGTTGGCTGTGACTACGACTTCCATCATGCTTTTGGCTACACCCACCTTCCCAGCATACCCAACATTCCTTCCTTTTGACTCTGCTTCCCTGTGAGTGGGTGAAATAGTGCTGGCAAAATGGCTGACAGTGTTTGTTGTTGTTTTGGGCCAATGCCTTGCTGTATTTGTTAGTAAGTTTGTACATGTTATGACATAGTTTCATATTACTCTGAGATTGCACGTATTGTGTTTATCTAAGTGGCATATACATTGCAGGATAATTAGCTTTTGGTTGCTATGGCTTTGTTAACAGTAATTGGTTTCACTGTCCCCTTGACAGTGATGTCTGTGTGTGTATTGCCTCACAATATTGGCTAGTTGGTTATGTACTCACCAGGCTCTGGTATTCCTGTTAATCCATGGATGCCCTCCGGTGGAAGGATGGCCCGCACCTTCTCCTCCCAGGAAGTGAAGTGCGTTGGTTTTGCAGGAGGGCCACCGCCGGTCCGCTGGCTCAGGGCATGGTCTCTGGAAATCAGCTTCTTGACCCTCCTTCGCACATCGTAGTACCTGTTCTTGATATCCTCCATTGTGCGCAGGCAAGGTGCTTGTGCGTTCACCTTGTCGACAATCCTCTCCCACATCTTTGTTTTCTGTGACATGGGGGTCTGTTGGACCTATGTGCCAAATAAATGTGGCTCTACTCTGAGGATTTCATCAACCAAGACTTCCAACTCACTATCTGTGAACTTTGGATTCTTCTTTGGGGGCATGGTGATGGGTGGTTGTGGAGATTGATGTGTGTGTGTGGGTGAAAGTGAGGGTGAGTGGGTGTCAGTTTATCTGGGCATTTATGAGTGTGTTTTTGAAAAATGCAAATGGTGTAAAGGTTGTGTGGTGGGTGAGTTATGAGTGTGTCTCTGAGTGCAGGGTGGTGGTGTTCTCTGCTCTCATATGTGTGGAATTTGCAAAGGATCATGGTAGGCATTTTGGCCTTTTATGTAGGTGGAGTTGTGGGTGTGTCTTTGTTCCATTATTTTTTTATTTTTATTTATTAACTTTGACAATGCTTGTTTGGTCTTTTTCAGTTTGATTCTATGTCATTTTGGTGAGCATGACGGACACGTTCAGTTGTCCGGGACGGACGCTTACAGCGGCAATTGGGGGCTATTCCGAGTCGGTCACACTTACATTATGCTATGTTGCAGCATTTGCGCGGTCGCGACGGGCTCTTTTTACGTGGTAGTCAGTATGTCCCATACGTTTTGGTCTTGCGGATTGTGCTCCTTGCGAGTCTTTAGTATTTCACATGCATTGCATCGTACTGGGCCGGACGTACAGCGCGTGTACGTGTCGGTCGGACCCATTCCTGGTGTGTGTCGTTCAGAATGGTTCCTGATCAGTTTACGGCCGAATCACGATTTTCCGTACGTTTCAGTCGTGAGGATTATGCTTTGTGTGAGTCGTTAGTATTTAACAAGCATTGCATCGTACTGGGCCAGTCGTACGGCACGTGTACTTGTCGGTCGGACTCCAGTCCCGGTCTGTGTCGGTCGGTACGGTTTCCAACCGGGATCGGAATCGGCCCCTAAGTCTTAAATTCCATTTTTTGTTCTGAATCTCCAAGTCATCTGATTGAACCTCTAAAAGCCTGTTAATATATTCCCCAATTCTGTTTTTCATACGAATGGCTTCGATTAGGAGATTCTTTATCATCATGTCCATAGAGTTTTTCTTTCTAGTCAAAAAGTCCTGCACTTGTAGGGACTTAAAAAATCAGTTCGTGAGAGTCTAAAATTATTTTGTAGCTCTAAAAAAAAAGAACTAATGTGGGAGTCAGTGAAAAAGTCACCTAACCTACTCATCCCCTTTAACCTCCATCTTCCCCTCACTGTATCCCAAAAGATGGAGGGCAATACTAAAGAGGCTGAAATTGGTGTGTAACAACAAAGTAGCCCCCGCTGTAGAGATCGTCTAACTTGCTTCCAGACTTTGTGGGCAGCTATCAAGACCTTAAATCTAGATTTTTTTGTAGTAACTGGGCTCCACATTCTTCAGCAGGCATCCTTTTGCTGCAGTCCCCAGCAACAATTGCTATATGGTTGGGGCCTCAGCTTTGTCTATGATATCCTCCCCCATTATCAAAATGCCCATATTCTGTAAAAGAGAAGCCCAGTAATAGAGTGTAAAATTGGGAATTGCCCATCCATCCCTGATTTTTAGGGATAGTCATATGCTTCATGGCTCTTCAAGGTTTTTTCTGACTCCAAATAAAAGTGGAACCGATTGCCTGTAGTCTTTGAAGCTGATTTCTAATAAGTTCTAGAGGGACCGCTCAGAAGAAATACAAGACTTTTGGCAGAATACTCATTTTTAGGACGTTACATCTACCAACCATTGATAGGTGCAGGCATTCAACTCTATCGAGCTCCCTTTTGATCTTCCCGAGAAGAGGTGACCAATTTACCTCTACCAATTTATCGAGGCATGATCTAATTTTAATCCCTAGGTATACTGCCTCATCGACCACCCCTGGATCCTCCGTATAAGTTTGAGTACAGAAAATCTGTGTTTTAGTTGCGTTTAGTTTATAGCCTGATACGTATCCAAACTGTATGGCCACCCTCTCAATTTCATCTAGTGCCATAACTGGCTCTGGAGTGACAATAGCTATGTCATCAGCATATGCAAATGCCCGAAACTCCTCTTGCCTGTCAAAAATAGACTTGATAGTCATGTTGTGTTGCAGTAGCCTTAAGAAAGGGTCAATATATAGGGCAAATAGGAGGGGGGAACAGGGACACCCTTGTCTTGTACCTCTAGAAATAGAGAATGAATCTGATTGAAGACCCATAACACAAATTTTGCCAGTGGGCATTCTATACATAGCCCTAACTGCTGTTATAAACCTGCTGACAAACCTTAACCAGTGCATCACTGCCCAGAGGAAGTCCCAGGAGACACGGTCAAATGCCTTCTCTGCATCTAATAGGATCAAACCCATTGGGGCTTGCTGTATGTTGGACAGATCAAAAAGTGTCACCACCAGTCTTATGTGGTTGACCGTGCCTCTTCCTGGAATAAAGCCATGTTGTGTGCGTGACACGAGCGGGGTGATAACCTTTGCTAAGCGACTGATCAAGATCTTGGCAGAGATTTTGCCATCACAGTTCATCAAAGATATAGGTGTGTATGAACCTGGCAGCGTGGGTGGTATGTCCCTCTTTCTAAAAATAACAATGTTAGCCTGATCCCAAGAGGGAGGAGCCATTCCCTGCTGAGTGGCTAGAAACATACTCAGCATATCATTGCACAATTCTGAGAAGAAGATTTTATAAAACTCAAGAGGAAGCTTATCAGGGCCGGCTGCCCTGCGCCAATGAACAGATGACCTCCCAGATCTCCTCCGGCAAAATAGGGGCATCTAGAAGGGCATGATCTTCTTATGTGAGCTTTCTCCTGTCTAGATCACCAAACAGTTCCTCGTAGCCCTCTCTGGAGCGTACCAATCCTTCTGTATAGAGTTCTTTGTAGAAATTCTTAAATACTGACAGAATCTCTGGTGGTGTTTCAATTAGTGTGCCAGACGGGCCCTTAATAACTCCAATACTCTTCCCCACCTCTTTTTGCCTGATCTGTCAGGCCAAAAATTTACCAGTAGTCTCACCCTATTCGTAGCACTCTCTTTTGTATAGTGAATATTTACCAGCGGTCTCCAAGCTCCAATGCTGGCTGATTTTAGCCTTACATACCATGACCAACTCCTGTGCCTTGGTGATATCCTGATTATTTTGTAATCCCTTAGTGAGCCTAAGTTCGGCCTGAGCTAGCTCATCCCATAATTCTTGAATAGCGCTCTTTTCTGCTTCTGCAGAGACAGCCCGAAGCTGAGAACCTCCCCTTATTCCAGCTTTTAAAGCATCCCAGATAATCGGGCTGGCAGCTGTATTGCAATTAACTTGTCAAGTCAAGAGATACTTTATTTTCGGCCTGATAAGGCCATAAAAGCACAGGTAAAACATGTAAAAATACAGTACAATCGATACAGCTATTTCAGTATAAAAACTATGCGTACAAGTTAAGTTTAATCATTAAAAAGGTTAAAAGGTATAGTGAATATCTTAAAAAGGCTCCGAATATCTCAGACATGTAATGCAAGTTCATGGGTTAAAAGGCGGAGTTAAAAAGCAGAGTCCCAGGTCATGATGGAGACATAGGTTGGGTAGTTTGGGCTTGCTCTTTCTTAAAACTGCTCGACGTACACACCACATTGAAAACAAATAACGAGACACTGAGAAAACAATTGGCATACTGCTATCATATTTTAGGATCCTATGGGCCTGCGAGCAATGGGAAGTTCCAAGGTTCCTACATAACTGTCGTAGCCAGCGATGTCTTATTACCTTATATGTTGGGCAAAAGAACAGTACATGTGGGTCTGTCTCCATACAATTTTTCCAAGTCGGACAATCTTTAGTGGAACTGCCCCCCCACTTGTGAGTAGCAGCACATAAGGGAAGTGCACCATGCCTAAACTGCAAATAAAGTTTTTTGGCAAGAGTAGGCTGTATGTCATCTATGCTAAATTCTAAACTATAATGCAGTTTGACTTCAAGAAAGGATATTGTAAGTGTGCCTGTCCTGGGGCCCCTCAGTAGTAGATTAAGATTGTAGTCCTTAAAATTCTTAATCAAAACCTTCCTAGGTGTTAACGGGCATCTATCTTCAGCACTGTCCCACAAATCCCCCATTCCAATGGATAACAAGGAGTTCTTAATATAAGTGAGCCATGAAATTTTACTTGCACCATTGAGGTTTGCCACTTCCCTCAGTTCCTCTCTATACATAGATAATTCTGGGATGCTCCATAAGCGGCGCCAGTATAGCAGAGGTCTGAGGGCAACCTCCAGTGCCAATGGGCTAACTCCAAGATCTATTCGGAGCGGGGTTAGTGGTGTACTATTTGGAAGTCCCAAAAGTTGTCTGAGAAATGAGTTTTCAGTCTTAACAAGTTGTTCGGGTGACCGATGACCCCATAATTCTGCCCCATAATGGGCAGCTCCTCTGGCTTGTGCCTTATATATTTCCAGCACAGGCCCCAGGAACTTGTGTACACACTTCCTCTGATGTTGCGCTAGCCCCCTGTTATTTGAGCCAGTCTAAGACAAGCCTTCTTGATGTGAGCGCCCCACTCCATTTTCTCATTAAGGGACAAGCCCAGATACTCACATACAGGGCCTTTCTCTAGATATTCCCCAGCTAATTGTGGATTGGGTTGTGTTGAACGCCCTGCATTGAAAACCATGTATTTTGTTTTCTGGGTATTAATTTCCAAGCCCCTATTCTTGCAAAATAAGTAGAAGATGTCTAAAACCCTTTGTATGCCCATCGGTGACCTCGACAGCAGGAGGGTATCATCTGCGAACATCAAGGCAGGTACCTTGCGGCCCGCTAACTTGGGAGCATCTATGTCCCCTCCTGCTGTCAGGGCTCCTACTAAGCCATTGATGAAAATACAAAAGAGAGTCAGAGCCAAAACGCACCCTTGCCGTACACCTCTCTCTATAGGTATACGATCGGTGAGGTCCCCGTTTTTCCCATATCTGATTTGAGCGAAATTATGGTCATGTAATCTTTTCAGGATGTGGCATAAGTACGGGGGCGCTCCCAAGTCTAATAAAATAGCCCATAGTTTCTCCCTGGGAACTAAATCGAAAGCCGATTTTAAGTCCACAAAGATCATGTAAAGACTGCCACCCTCCAGGATTACTGATTTCCAGTGCAATAGTTGTAACCTGAAGACTTGATCAATTGTGGACATTTTTGTTCTGAAACCGGCCTGGTAAGGACTGAGAATGGAAAATTCCTCCATCCAGTTCTGTAATCGGTCCAGAAGCACTTGAGCAAAGATTTTTTGTGCAACATCAAGAAAGGCTAATGGGCCGATAGTTCGCAGGATGGAGGGGCGAACCCTTCTTAAAGATCGGAATAATTTCCGCCCCTAACCATGTTATAGGAATCTCCATTCCCTGAAGAATAGCGTTGTATACGCTCCATAAGTACGGAGCCCAAACGCTAGGTTCAGTACGATAAAGATCTCCAGGGATCTTATCTAAACCCGGAGCCTTTGCGGGTATTACTCGGGCAATTGCAGCCGTTACCTCTTTTAGGGAAATTACGGGGGTGTCCAGACGGGCTGGATGTGGCTGGGGGCAGTAAGTTGCTATTTGCCCTGGATTGCCCTCCACCTTAGAATAGAGTGACTGGAAGTGAGCCCTCCAAACCTCGGCCCCTAAATTCGGTTTGAATGCTTGTTTGCCCTCTTTGGAGTCTGTACTTATTATTTTCCAAAAAGTCCTCATGTCCCTACTGTTTAGGGCATGCCTCAGACTCTCCCACCTCTCTTCTTCCCAGTCTTTTTTGGCTAGCTTAATTGTATTTTTGTAGGATAGCCTATTAGCCTTTATTACCAGCTTGTCATTAGATTTTATAGCTGAGAGCAGGGTTTTCTTAGCCTTTCGGAAATTGCCATTATACCAGGGGTGTCTGGGTGCACTGCCTTCCTTTGATCGTGATACATACGAAAAGCTATCAGCCAGAGCCGCCATTAGGCCTTGGTGGTTTTCTGCAATTTCACGGAGTGGACGAGTAGAGTCTCCAAGCTCACTCAATTGATTTGCAACCTCCAGATATGGTATGATTATTTGATAAAGCAACGCCAGTCTATCTTGAGATTCACATAGGGTACCCCATCTTACTCTCCTCCTACAGCAAGTTAGGGTAGGTCCTAATGTTTTCGGAAGTTGGCCTTTTAGGACATCCCCGGTGTTTGGAGAGTCCAGTTCTAAAATCAAGGCATTATGATCACTGTCATATCTGGGTGCAATCTTAAAATCAATCATCCGATGCCAAGACTTAGGGGCTGATTCCGATTCAGGCCGGAAAACGTACCGACCGACTCGGTACGGGAATTTAGTCCGACCGACACGTACTGGCGCCGTCCGACCCGGGTAGTTCGATGAAATGCATGGGAATCACGACCGACTCGTACGGAACTCAAGGCGAACGACCGACCCGGTCGGAAACAAGCTATCCGGCCGGGAAACCACGCGAATCGAACCGACCGACACGCACCAGGAAACAACCCGAACGAAACGTACCCGCGAACTCCGACCCGCGCAGTACGATGCAATGGGTGCAAATTCAGACCGATTCGC
Source organism: Calotriton arnoldi (assembly GCA_963921515.1). NCBI lineage: Eukaryota > Metazoa > Chordata > Amphibia > Caudata > Salamandridae > Calotriton > Calotriton arnoldi. Next base: position 2,172,131 of record CAWUFW010001800.1, read on the forward strand.
ACGGAGCCCAAGCCGTACGACCGACACGCATAGAAAAGCCAGCCGAACAAACACAATACTCCGCGACCAACGCGTACGCCGCATATGAAACTGAGCTGAAACACAGCGGGAACGACTCGGAGAGGCGCGCACGAGACCAACTGCAACGTCCTACTCGGTCAGAAGAACGACTCCTACATGCACAATAATCACAAATGAAAAAATACAAAAAAAAAGGGCCACACAAGCAATGACAAAGCCAATAAATACAGAGGGTGAAAAAAATGGAACAAGGACACATCCCCAACTCCACCTACATAAAGGCCACAAATCCCTACCATGATCCTTTGCAAATTCCACTGACCTGCCAGCAGAGAACACCATCACACAGCAAACACAAACACACACACAGCTCATCCAACACAAAAGCCACACACCATTAGCACCTCAACAAATAGCACCCTCACACACACCCAGCAAAACCTACACTCACACACCCTCACTTGCGCACACACACACACACACACACACACCAATCACCACCACCACCCAACACCATGCCCCTAAAGAAGAATCCAAAGTTCCTAGATAGTGAAATGGAAGTCATGGTAGACCAGATCCTGAGGGTAGAGCCACAGTTGTTTGGCACATTGGTCCAACAGACCCCCATGGTGCAGAAAACCAAGATGTGGGCGAGGATCGTCAACAGGGACAACGCACAATCACCATGTTTGCGCACAAAGGAAGACATCCAGAACAGGTGATATGATGTGCGCAGGAGGGTCAGGGACCTACTCAAGAAGGATTACCTCCTGAGCCAGCACACCGGCAGTGGCCCTCCTGCCAAACCAGTATACCTCAGGCCCTGGGAGGAGAAGGTGCGGGCCATCCTACCACCAGTGAGCGTATATGGACTAACAAACATCCCAGAGCCTGGTGAGTACACAACTAATATACACAATATTGTGTGCCAATACACACACATCACTGTCAAGGGGACAGCCAAACCATGCACCCCTAGCAAATCAACAGCAACCAAAAGATAATCATCCCAAGATGTGTATGTTAGTCAGATAAACACAATACATGCCATCTGATAGTGATATGTAACTGTGTCATGACATGTACAAACCTAACACCAAATTGAGCAAGGCAGTGGCACAAATCTAACCAACAAACACATGTCAGATAATTTAGCCACCACTAGAACACCACCTCACAGGGAAGCTCACAGAAAGGAAGGAATTCTGTGTATGCTGGTGAAGTCAGTGTAGCCAAGAGCATGATGGGACTCGTAGTAACAGATAATGGGCAGCCTCACATTTGGACCATCAACACCAAGGCCCTGCTGGGAACTGTGCACCAACAAACAGCAGGACACCACTGTCAGCCATCTTGCCATTGCTGTCACACTCACACACAGTGAAGTCCACTCAAAAGCAAGGAAGTATGGGCATGCTGGGAAGGGGTGTAGGCAATAGCATGATGGGAGTTGTAGTCACAGATATTGCTCACCCTCACAATTGGCCCATCAACACCACTCTGAACCATGCTCACATCACAGGGAGTGGAAAACAACTGACAAGATGGCTGACACTGGGTACTGCTGTGGGGAGCACAAGGCCCTGCTGGGAACTGTGCAACAACAAACAGCAAGACACCACTAAATGACATCCTGAGAGTCAACCTGAACCCACTGCAAGGGTGGCATGCGTCATGGTGGGATAACTGGGCTAGGTGGAGAAGGATGGCCGGATGTCCACCAAATACAACCAATGCTGGCCATGCACACACCTCAACATTCACATTGAAATGCCCCAGGTATGCAGGACAATGTGCTACACCAATATCAACCTCTTACTGTGACAACTTAGGACAATGCAATGTACATGCCCGCATCCAGAGGTACAGTCACAACTGTCAGGTGTGTGAACCATTGATGCCTGTAGAAACATAACATACAATGTGTGTCTCTTCCAAATACAGGTGATGATGATGGGGACACAGCAGCAGGCGAGGAGGAGTCCCTGTCCCAGGCTCCGGGGGACACTGAGCTCACTGGTGTGGAACAGCCTCTGCCCTCCTCGGATGGTGAAGACCTACCTGGCACCTCCGGTGTGAGTCATCATGCAGCACCAGCAGGACCAACATCTGCACCCCTGCACCCACCCCTCCAACAACTGCCAACACACAGATCACCCCCGCCGACATGGACAGACCAAGGACCACCGATGACAACAGCACAGGGCCCCAGGCCCACCGTGGAGAAACGGACAACAATACCACTAACAACCCCCCAGGGGGCCTCTGGTCACCTGTGCGTGCCACCGCAGGTCCTGCACATGTCGCCAGGGGTAGTGGGAGGGGTGGTAGACATAGGTCGCTCCTTGCAGAGGGGTCTGGACTGCATGATGACCCACAACTGGCACGCATCGCTGATGCATACCAGAATAGCACTGGAGAGGTCAGACAGGTAGAGGGGATCCTCAAGGACATACAACAGCAGCAGGCTGCCCATCATGCCCGCTTGGACTCCCACATGTCCCGTGTGGAGACACACATGTCCCGTGTGGAGACACACATGTCTGGCATGGAGTCCAAGTGGGACACATTGCAAGAACTCACAGCGGTGCATAGGGACATATTGACATGCCTCCGCCAGATTAGCACCAACATGGCCACACCTCCCTGTGTGCCCACAACATCTGGTGCTGCAACAACTGACACCGCCACAGGGAGGGAGGAGGACTCTGGCGGAGACTCCCCTGCACCGCAGCAGCCTGCACGTGAGGGTCCCACCCCAAAGAAGAGGGGTCGTCCAAGGAAGGAAAACTGAGAGGTTGATGGCCACGTACATCCCCCAGGAAGCCAACACCTGTTCCGGAAATTCTCCTTTGTGTGCAAACTTTTCACCCTGTCGAATGCAACACTACTCTCCCACATGACATGGGGAGTTCAAGTTGGACTAATGTATCATATGACTGTGGACTTCACTCAGGACATTTCTGCTACCAAGACTTCCAACTCATCTGGGAACTTTGGATCACAATCCCAATGTACAGCACCCACCATCCTGTGCACTATACACACACACATTTCTGTAAATAAAATCACTAGTACACCATACTTGCCTCTGTTGTTATTCAAATGTGGATACTGTTATGGTGATGATGATCTGCTAAATTACACTGTGTATGCTAACTGCTACAGCAAGTACAACACCGTCATGTGAGTCATGGTGACGTGACACATATGAGGGAGACACACCACTAGGGCTACACAACACAGAGACACCAGGGCCATCGGACTCATCGCCCACAGTGATGTTGCCAGGAAATACAGTGGAATGCACAGACACCACACCTATTCAGAGTCTGTGTCAACTAGCCCACAGGTGCAGTAAGCAAATGTCAGTCAGATGTGTGACCACAGACAACGCACATCCCAAAGTGAAGCACAGGTTTATTACACATTTGCAACATGTCGTTTCCACTACAAATGCAAAGTTTACCCACGTGGCAGTGGCCACACAGTCAACAAGTGCAGAAGATATGAAGTCCAGGGGTTTGTGGCACATCACTTGTAGGGAAACTACTGCTGCCACCCTGAAAGCTGAATCATGGTGTCGGGGGATCCAAGTTGACCAAAGTACTCAGTAAGCACCCTGTGAAGGACAGACATGACACACAGTTAAAACCACTGAAGAACAGGACAGAACTGCAATACTCATGCCCAATACATGTCACAAGACAACTACACAAAACCAAGTTAGCATGTCAAAACTGTTGGGGAGTACAGACTACCTGTAAGGACACATTGCTGCACGCATCCAGTCAAGTAGCACATGGCCACACTCAAACAGCACCAGAGCACCACCCACACATATCATGCAAACTCACATCATTCACATTACATCTCCCTGGATACTCACATTCAGCTGAAGAAGTTGGTGATGAGCTGTGTGCGGACATCACCATCATCATCATCATCATCATCATCACTGGCATCGTGGTCCAGGCCAGGATCCTCCACAGGTGGCGGACGTTGGTCATCGTCATCCAGGATGAGAGGCAACTCCTTCCGCACTGCCAGGTTGTGTAGCATGCAGCAGACGATGACAATCTTGCACACCTTTGCTGGGGCATATGGGAGGGCCCCTCCTGTCTTGTCCAGGCAGCGGAAGCGGCTCTTCAGGAGACCAAATGTCCGCTCAATCACTCTCCTGGTCCGACCATGTGCCTCATTGTAGCGCATCTGGGCTGGTGTCACAGGGTTCCTGAGGGGTGTCAGCAACCACGGCATGTTGGGGTATCCGGAGTCACCTACGGACAGACAAGTGCACATTAGCTGATTTGGAAAAGTGGGCGGAATACTACAGATCAGAACACACACAATGGTACAAAGTCAGTACACACCGACAAGCCAGGCACGCTGGTTCTGCATCTGTGCCATCATCCTCGGGATGCGACTACTCCTCATCACGTAGGCATCGTGTGCTGAACCAGGGAAACGGGCACACACATGTGTGATGCTCATATCTGCAAGACATACCACCAGAGCATTGATTGAATGGTAATGTTTACGGTTCCGGTATGCCTGCTCATGTGCCTGTGGTGGTATCAAAGCCACATGTGTCCCATCAATGGAGCCAATGACATGTGGCATCCTCCCCAGGGCATAGAAGTCACTCTTGACGTCAGTGAGTTGTTGACGTGTAGGGAAATAGATGTACTGGTTCAGGCATCTCAACATTGCCTCCAAAACATCGCGTAGCACACGGCTGAACATAGTCTGTGACATCCCACCGGCAGTCGCCACAGTGTGTTGAAAGGTACCGGTGGCAAAGAAGTGTAGGGCTGCCATTACCTTCACCTTGGGGGTCAGCGCCGTAGGGTACGTCCGGCCCGGTTGCAAATGTGGTGCCAAGCGCACTGCCAAATCCTCAATCAGCTGCCTGGTGAAGCGGTACCGTCGGATGCTGTCACGTTCCACCATCGTTGCCAGGTCAGGGAATGGTCTATGGACAGCTGGAGCCCTGCAGTGCATAGGTTGAAGAAAGAAAGATTGTCAGTCACCCCACATATGTGCCATTCACCATACTCAATTTCACATGATACATCATTACGAGACACAAGTACTTGATGTGTGTGCCGTTCTGTTCGGACATAACTCGCACCTACATGGCCATCATCTAACTTCTCAGTACAACATGTGTGCACAACAGGTACCAGGTTGTGCTATGGGAAACCATTAGGCTGTGTCACAGTACCCATTTACTGCTGTCACGTTCCACACACACACCACAGTGACATGTCTGGACAGATGCGCCACAGGCATCACAGCTCATTGACAGGTAGATTCCCAGTGACCCTGTCTTGCCACATGGACACTGGCATGACATGGCGTATCATGTACACGTCAGAAAAACAAACATGACTCCCACAGGTAGTGGCCCCTGTCGCCTCCGCAGGACAGACATGGACGCCAGTGACGCACAACATCAAAGTCCATGCACAAACAACGTTGATGTGGAGACTGTCTCCCATCGTGCACATGGAATCAGAGACATCGGAAACACAACATGCACACAGACTGTGGAGGGACATCACTATTGTGGCAATGGGTCATCCTGTGACGTACATGCCTTCCCCCATGGGACCCTGGGGGTATGTGACATGTCACACACATACACAACCTGGAAATGTGACCATGCCACATGCTCCGAAATGAACTGTTGCACATCACAGTGGTCATGTGCACAACACACAAAGGACCCTGTCCCCATGAACACATGCACAGCCTGGGTGTGGCTGCCCACAAGTGCCACCACAGAAACCACATGTTAACCCCCATACACAGAAAAGGTAATGCAGCCTTACATGCCTTAGGAAACAGTGTGGACTGGGTGTGGTGTTGTAGGTGTGCCCCTGGGTCTCTGGCAGGTATATGTGGCTGGCATACGTTCACCAGTGACAAGCATGGTGACATATGCGACTGACCTGTACAGGTACGCGTTGTACAGCAATGGACCGATCGGTGTGCCCGGCCGGCCCATTGCATCTGTTGTGAGCGGGTACGCGTTGTATCCCGAAATACGCATTGTACAGCAATGGACCGATCGGTGTGCCCGGCCGGCCCATTGCATCTGTTGTGAGCGGGTACGCGTTGTATCCCGAAATACGCGTTGTACAGCAATGGACCGATCGGTGTGCCCGGCCGGCCCATTGCATCTGTTGTGAGCTGGTACGCGTTGTATCCCGAAATACGCGTTGTACAGCAATGGACCGATCGGTGTGCCCGGCCGGCCCATTGCATCTGTTGTGAGCGGGTACGCGTTGTACAGCAATGGACCGATCGGTGTGCCCGGCCGGCCCATTGCATCTGTTGTGAGCGGGTACGCGTTGTATCCCGAAATATGCATTGTACAGCAATGGACCGATCGGTGTGCCCAGACGGCCCATTGCATCTGTTGTGATTGGGTACGCGTTGTATCCCGAAATACGCGTTGTACAGCAATGGACCGATCGGTGTGCCCGGCCGGCCCATTGCATCTGTTGTGAGCTGGTACGCGTTGTATCCCGAAATACGCGTTGTACAGCAATGGACCGATCGGTGTGCCCGGCCGGCCCATTGCATCTGTTGTGAGCGGGTACACGTTGTACAGCAATGGACCGATCGGTGTGCCCGGCCGGCCCATTGCATCTGTTGTGAGCGGGTACGCGTGTATCCGAATACTGTACAGCAATGGACCGATCGGTGTGCCCGGCCGGCCCATTGCATCTGTTGTGAGTGCGCGGTATCCCGAATACGTTGTACAGCAATGGACCGATCGGTGTGCCCGGCCGGCCCATTGCATCTGTTGTGAGCGGGTACGCGTTGTATCCCGAAATACGCGTTGTACAGCAATGGACCGATCGGTGTGCCCGGCCGGCCCATTGCATCTGTTGTGAGCGGGTACGCGTTGTACAGCAATGGACCGATCGGTGTGCCCGGCCGGCCCATTGCATATGATGTGTCGGGTAGCGTTGTATCCGAAATACGCGTTGTACAGCAATGGACCGATCGGTGTGCCCGGCCGGCCCATTGCATCTGTTGTGAGCGGGTACGCGTTGTATCCCGGTACGCGTTGTACAGCAATGGACCGATCGGTGTGCCCGGCCGGCCCATTGCATATGATGTGTGCGGGTACGCGTTGTATCCCGAAATACGCATTGTACAGCAATGGACCGAACGGTGCGCACGCATTGGCTGGGGCCTGGCATGGCAACGGACGCGTTTTCGAAGCTCCAACGAGTCTGATGCAGTGAATTCAGTTGGCCAGCCACAACAATGTTGCAAAATCATGGGTGTCATGAAGTTGAAGATTTGAAGGATGCTGTGGGCATGTATTAGTGCTGCTATTCCATGGATTGGTCAGATTCAGAAGATGCAAACGACTTGGACCTATCACTTTGGACACATGGGACAGTATCTGCCTCTGCAGCACACATATAATGCTGGCTGTTCCCCTGAGAGCTCACTTGCCTGCACTACATGCTCCAGGACGACATCTGCCACCAACACTGCTGCTGTCTCTGCATCCTCTGGCTACTGCAATGGCACGTACTGTGGAGAGAGCCCCAGCCTTCAGCCTTGAGGAGAACCAGGCCCTGCTGGACAGCCTCCTTCCACAGTACAGCAAGCTGTATGGGAAACCAGGGGAGCAGGTGAGTGTGCTGTCCACTGCCTTACTAATTGTGCATGTTGTCTGACTAGCAGGACTTACAGTGTGCACACCACTGGCTAGCATGCTCACTGAGTAGTTGTCACACCCCAAAGTGTGTAGTTACATGCACTGAACAGGTACAGTGCAGTAACAGTGCATTCCAACAAGGTTTACTTCCCATGCAATGATACCATGTAGTGACTGCTGGCAAACTGTTCATAGCCATTGTTGCACTGCCTATGTACATCATATGCCCCTGTGATTGAGACATGTATCTCCAACTGTGTGATGCACGGATATGTTGCATGTGTAGTAATGGCCTTTTCACTTTGTCATCCTCACAGGTTGATGCCCACCAGAAGCAGGAAATCTGGCTGACCATCGCCCGGGCAGTAAGATCCGTGGGGGTCTACAGGCGCAGGATCCGCAACTGCCAGAAGAGGTGGCAGGACCTTCGGGGCTGGACCCGGAGGATCGCAAGGGTCCAGCTGAAGCTGTCGCCTCCTCGCAGGAGGGGCGGACACCGGACCCTGACCCCCCACATGCTCCGGATCCTGGCGGTGGTCTTCCCTGACCTGGATGGGCAGCTGAAGGCCAGACAGCAGCAAGGAGGGGGTGAGTCCATGACTGCACTGTGCACTTTGTCTGACATGCTATGTGCCCTCCTCTGGCCTGGTTAAACTTCCACAGTACATCAGTCATGTGGTCCAGGACCCATGTCCCTCATTTGTGACATGCCCACTTCTCCTCTGATACGCATATGTGTGGCCCTTACAGTCAGGAAATTGTGTCACTTGGGGACTGTGTCATTGCATTTAGCTTCGCTCAAGGTGGGGGACAGCATTTGTTCCCGTGACTATGTTGTGCGATTCATGGGTGGGTCAATTGCTTACACAATGCCTAAGTTCTGACATGTAATCTGGGTGTAACTTTGATATGTGGTCCACTTGCTGATCTGAATCACCACATGTCCCTGGGGAATTTGGCACACACCCATGCTGCCGGTGGGAACAATGTTTGGGCCTCAGGAGTATGTGTATCAAGTGTGTCACACATGCTTAGCCACCTGCCTACTGTCCAGGACTCATCCCTCTTACAGGTGGAGCTGGACAGTCATGCCTACTCCAGGGCATACAATACACTCTGTACTCCCACTCCCGTGTATCATCTGGCATGTTGTGATCAGTGAAATGTACCCTCAGGTGTCTGCCTCTGTGTCATTGTGCTGTGTCTTCGTTGTCAGGACTACTGGTATGTTTATCGGTTAGGGCTCAGCATGCCATCGGAGATGTGACCATGATAGACGATACTTCTGTGACTTATAGGTGTCTGATCACTTGACTGTGCACACAGGTGTATGCGACTGTGACTTTCAGGCAGCTGTTTTTCATTCACAGCACACTGTGAGGTGCTCATGTTCAGAGAGTTGTGTTTCATGTCCCCCATATGTACAATTGGTATGACGTGGACAAATAGTAGTTCAGATGATGTGGTTTTTGGGGGATGGACATGTGCACTTGTCAGTTACATAACTTGCATTCCCCATGTCCTAGGATTGTGACACAGTGCAGACTGTTGTTGGCTGGCTGCCATGGCCATGTGACTGGAGACAGTGATGTATGACTTTGCACGCATGCCTGTGTCATGGCATTAAACTTCCTATGACTGATCCTGCAGGGGAGTGACATGTGCAACATGCACCCCATTGTGGCATTGACTATCTGGACATGGGTGCATCATGGTGTCTGGTGCTGGTATGCATCACATGCATTTCTATTTAGACTCTGGCCATCCCTTTATCCGGACACCTGCACTGACTCAGTGGCAAGAGATGTGATGTGTGCATGTTCACATACTTCACCGTGTTCCCTGCAATGTCCAACAACTGTGTAGGTGGTGCATGTGTCCACACTGGGGTCTTACCATCAGACAGGCACCAGACAGATGGGTGCAAGGGCAGGAGGGGTGTGAGTCCCATGGTTGACCATCAGACTGACAATTGGCTTCCCCGAATCTGTGTGAGGACTTTAGGCAATGTTCAACTAAGGATGCCAGGGCTTGCTCTGTGATGTGCTGTACTTACTGTGGTGTGTGCGGTCAGTGCAGGTGACTGATGTTTGTCTGTTTCCCTAATTGTTTGCAGATACATCCACGGCCACAGGAGGGGACAGCTCCACGGACCAGGAGGAGCAGCGGAGCCAGACTGGGTCAGCATCCGATGAGTGGTCAGAGGGACCCAGTGGCACGGAGGGCGAGGGGAGCCACATCGAGGAGGCCTCAGCACCATCCACCTCAGCTGAGGACCACAGCAGCTCAGAGGATGACTCCCTTGTGGAGGCGGGTCTCAGCAGCCACCAAAGGCCAGCTAGTCTGTCTGGCCCCGCCACCACCACCACCGCCCTCCCATTGGCTCCCATTCCTGAGGTCCGTGGAGGCTCCCGTGCTCTGGAGCGTGTCTCCTTCGTGCCAGGCACCGCACCCCCAGCCCCTGTGTCCCCTGCTGCCCTGAGTGAGGAGTCTGTGTACCTCCTTCGGCAGCTTCATGTAGGGCAGACAGCAATGCTGAGTGTCCTCCATGCACACACCACTCTGTTGACACAGCTGGTGTCGTTCATGGAGGGCATCTCGACGGGTATGTCTGCCCTACAGAGGAGCAATAAGTCCATGGACTCCTCCCTGACGGCAGCAGTGTCCCTCCTCCAACAGTCCCTCACCCCTCCCACCTTTGCCCCATCCACACTTCCTGCCACCCTACCTGTCGAAAGCACATGCACACCTGCACAATCACCCAAACACACAGACACGAGCAGCACAGACACACCCAAGAGAAAGGCAAGACGTGCACACAAGCATCCTCAGGGGACTGATACCACACACACAGGGATGGGGAACAGACACACACACAGGCATCCACAGTCACTCCGCAGTCCTCCAAATCCTCTCCTCCAAGACCCCTTCCCTTGCATCACCTGCTACCCCACCTACACAGCAGATCTTCCTCTGTGACCTCAGCCTCTTCCCCTCCGATCCTGCTGATCCAGCATACCGGGGGAAGAGGAAGTCCACCCACACAGAGGGGAGTGCCCCTCGCCCCCGGACACCCTCCTCCAGGCGCAGGCAGACACAGGACCCCATTCGGAAGTCCCCCCGGACCAGGAAGAGCAAGACCCCACCCCACCACCACCACCATGCAGCTCCACCACCCAGTCTCTCTCCTCCATCCCCCAGGCCACCACTCCACAGGTTCCCCCGCCACACCCTGCCCCAGGTTCCCCCACACACCGATACCGCATCCCCAGACTGCTTAGGCCCTCCCCCCTGCCACTTGCTCTTCCACCCCCAACCCAGACGCTCTGCCTGTTAGTACAACTGGTGTGGAGACCGGGTCCCCCCTCTGTCCTGCCCACCTCATCTGCCCACCCTTCCACTCCCTTGGAGTCATGCACTGCAGTGGAGTCCACAACCACCCCGTCTGACTCGGGCACTGCAGTGGGGACCCAGTCCACTACATCAGACCAGCCCACTGCAGTGGTTGCAGCACCCACACCAACTGACTTGTGTACCACAGTGGTGCCGGCCCCCCTGAGTCAGACACCTCCACTGCAGTTGCCGGTGACACTCCTGCACCCACCACCCCTTCACTGCCTCACTCTGCCATCCCCTGATCCTGTCCCTGCGGTGCCTGGCCTGCCCCTTGTATGCCCCTCCAAGGGGGATGTCCCCTGTCCGTACCAGTGCAGGCAAGCAATGGGTGACCAGTTGTCACTTATCACCCTGTTGGGACTGTGATTTTGGACTGGCCATTGGCCTTAGTTTCTTTTGGACTTCAGAGTTTTCCTTGACATTTGCTGAATAAAGCCTCTTTTTGTTTAATTGTGGGTTTTCTTTTGATGTACATGATGTGGATGAGTAGCATCCTGCATTTGCAGTTGTAATAGTGTTCATATCAGGAAAATGAAGTGTTGCTGTGATGGACTCCATGTGGTCCATGGGATATGTGTCCTGTTGTAGTCTGGATCTATGGCATCCTTTGCTGCAGTCTGAGGGTGTAATGTTCAGCATTTGACACAGGGATGTACGTTTTGCATTTGTAAATGAACATCTTTGTCAAAACTGATGCACATCTGGTGGGCTTGCCACTGTTCAATGTTCCGATTTCCCTGACTGTGTGCCCCGCTCCACTGGACATGCAGTTTTGCACATCAATGTCGAAGGACTCATCTGTGTAAACAGTGCAACTTGCTTGACACGTGTTTTGGGTGTATGCAGATGACTGACGTGACACTCCCGTACCCAGGCTGATGTGAGCAGAGCCTTCTGTGTGTTGACTCACTGACGGAGTGTTCTGCTGACATGTTTGGGTCGTGCACAGACAAGGTTTGGCACAGCTGACCTTCCACAGGAGTGGAGTGCCCTCATGGCAGTGTGTAATCCGGTGACATTGCATGGGCCTGTGTTGTGTGTTGTGTAAGCATGTCTGTGCGTGTTCCCTTCCCTTTTCCTACACAGGCTGTGTCCCTAGGGATGTTCCTGTTTGTGATTCTTGCTGAGTTGTTTTGTGTTCATCCAGCATCTTGGACATGGTTTCTCCGTCATGTGGGTGCATGGCAAACTAATGTTCATGAGGTTGTCATCCCAGGTTGTCTTTGTTGTCAGGGCTGGGGATGTGGGCAAACGCAGATGGGACACATTCAGGATTCCCCTTGGCACTTGTTGTTTACACAAGTCATGTGATTTACAGTTTGTGGTAGCTTTCAGTGATTGTGACACGCTGTGTGTGTGACTGCTGCCACTCCTCAGGGTCAGAGCTGCAATGTTGGAAGTTCTGTACGTGTGTTCTTTGTGTGTCACCTTGGCTTCTTCGTTGGTGTGTGACTATGGCCAGGATCCCATTGATTGTGGTGGATTTCACATCATGCCCATGTACGGCGTACTGTGCTGTGTGTCAGACATTGACGAGTCTTGTTGACTGGCCATGTGTGATGGGTTTCTGTACCTTAGGTCCCACCACCACCCCTGGGATTGTCATGGGTGCATGTGCAATGTCACCAGTCCATGTGAGCTTCACTGCTGCACATTGGTGGAGATCAGGGTGTGTGGTGTTGAGTGTGTGCAAATGTGAGTTGTTGCACGGCTAGACCCCTACCTCCATATTGGCCTTGGCTGGCAGGTCGTGCTGATTGATTAGAGCTTGTGTAGGTGTGATGGTAGTTTGTTGCTCAGGACACATGGCTGTGGTTCACAGTGTGAACGACATCTACCTTTGTCATCACAGTGGGATTATCATGCAGGCTAGTGTCACCACAATGTGGGGTCCCTGGGGGTAGTGCTGTGGTGGGTCTGTCTCTTGCTGTGTTAGTTGCTGTTCCTACAAGCTTGTGTGACATGTGTAATTTGGGCTCCCTCTCATCTAACAATGCCTGTTTGCCCACATAGGGGAATCCGATCCATGAGTTACTTTTGTATGGCACTGTATACACATCTGTGTAATTGGAATTCAGGCCTCCTCATGTGTTGTGTGGTTGCCTGGGGACACTGGCACACACCCCCATCACCTGTTGTGTTTGATATGCAGTGTGTGTCTGCCTGTTTGTGTTTGTGCATTTGCACCACTGCATTGGCATATCTTGAGTGTGCCATTGGCTGTATGTTGTTTGGTGGCTTTCCCCTGCTGTCCCTGGGACTCCTAGGTCATCAGTCAGCACAATAATCATGGTTTGTATGTCCCATTGATGCCATGGTATGGTATTTGTTCACCTGACATCTACAGTCTCCACAGGATATCTACATTTGTGTGTCCATTGGTGCAGATATGTGGGTCAGCATTATGATGGTCACTTCTGTCATTGTGTTATTTGTGAATGTTGACAATGTGGGCCCCCATGGGTGATGTTTGTATGCACATGGCCAAAACGATGTTTCAGTGACACTGCACTGTTTGCCTCGCCCAATCTATGTTGCTATGGGACACAAGCACTACTATGCCACTGATGTGTTTGTTATTGTGTGACCAGGATTCATCCATGCAGTTTGGCTTTGGCAGCTTTTACCATGACTACACTTACCTTATGATCACTGTGGTGATGGTGCTTTCGGCCCCATTGCCACACTGTTCAAAGATGCATCAGCTATGGACCCCACACTTCCCTTTTGGTCACTGTGGTGATGGGGCTTTAGGCCCCATTGCCACACTGTTCAAAAATGTGCATCAGCTATGGACCCCACACTTCCCTTTTGGTCACTGTGGTGATGGGGCTTTAGGCCCCATTGCCACACTGTTCAAAAAGTGCATCAGCTATGGACACCACACTTCCCTTTTGGTCACTGTGGTGAAGGGGCTTTAGGCTCCATTGCCACACTGTTCAAAAAGTGCATCAGCTATGGACCCCACACTTCCCTTTTGGTCACTGTGGTGATGGGGCTTTAGGCCCCATTGCCACACTGTTCAAAAAGTGCATCAGCTATGGACACCTCACTTACCTTTTGGTCACTGTGGTGATGGGGCTTTATGCCCCATTGCCACATTGTTCAAAAATGTGCATCAGCTATGGACCCCACACTTCCCTTTTGGTCACTGTGGTGATGGGGCTTTAGGCCCCATTGCCACACTGTTCAAAAAGTGCATCAGCTATGAACACCACACTTACCTTTTGGTCACTGTGGTGATGGGGCTTTAGGCCCCATTGCCACACTGTTCAAAAAGTGCATCAGCTATGGACCCCCACACTTACCTTTTGGTTACTGTGGTGATGGGGTGTTCGAGCCCATTGCCACAGTGGCCATGGTCGGCTTGCATTGTGGAGGCCACACACATTTATGTGTGACACATGTGATAGGGGGTCACATTGTATGTTCAATGTCATGTTCAGTCTTGTAGGCATTTGACACAGACTACACACGCTTGTCATGGTGTTGGGGGGGATGTCATTTTCTGTCATTCCTTATGTGGGAGTATGCTGGTTGTGCCATGCATTACCCGTCCTATGAGTAGGGGTGGTGTTAGTGGTAGACATCAATCCCCCCATGAGTGGGGATGGTAGTAGTGACAGGCATCCAGCCCCCCCTGAGTAGGGGTGGTGGTAGTGGTAGGCATCCATCCCCCTACGGGTGGGGATGGTAGTAGTGACAGGCACCCATGATTAGGGGTGGTGGTAGTGGTAGGCATCCATCCCCCTAAGGGTGGGGATGGTAGTAGTGACAGGCATCCAGGCCCCCCTGAGTAGGGGTGGTGGTAGTGGTAGGCATCCAGCCCCCCCTGAGTAGGGGTGGTGGTAGTGGTAGGCATCCATCCCCCCCTGAGTAGGGATGGTAGTAGTGACAGGCATCCAGCCCCCCCAGAATAGGGGTGGTGGTAGTGGTAGGCATCCATCCCCCCATGAGTGGGGATGGTAGTAGTGACAGGCATCCAGCCCCCCCCCCTGAGTAGGGGTGGTGGTAGTGGTAGGCATCCAGCCCCCCCTGAGTAGGGGTGGTGGTAGTGGTAGGCATCCATCCCCTAAGGGTGGGGATGGTAGTAGTGATAGGCATCCAGCCCCCTGAGTAGGGGTGGTGGTAGTGGTAGGCATCCATCCCCCTAAGGGTGGGGATGGTAGTAGTGACAGGCATCCAGGCCCCCTGAGTAGGGGAGGTGGTAGTGGTAGGCATCCAGCACCCCCTGAGTAGGGGTGGTGGTGGTGGTAGGCATCCATCCCCCTAAGGGTAGGGATGGTAGTAGTGGCAGGCATCCAGGCACCCATTAGTAGTGGTGGTGGTAGGTATCCATCCCCCCATGAGTGGGGATGGTAGTAGTGACAGGCATCCAGCCCCCCCTGAGAAGGGGTGGTTGTAGTGACAGGCATCCAGCCCCCCCTGAGTAGGGGTGGTGGTGGTGGCAGGCATCCAGACCCCCTGAGTAGGGGTGGTGGTAGTGGCAGGCATCCATCCCCTAAGGGTGGGGATGGTAGTAGTGACAGGCATCCAGCCCCCCTGGATAGGGGTGGTGGTAGTGGCAGGCATCCATCCCACTAAGGGTGGGGATGGTAGTAGTGACAGGCATCCAGCCCCCCCTGAGTAGGGGTGGTAGTAGTGGCAGGCATCCAGCCCCCTAAGGGTGGGTATGGTAGTAGTGACAGGCATCCAGGCCCCCCTGAGTAGGGGTGGTGGTAGTGGTAGGCATCCAGCCCCCCCTGAGTAGGGGTGATGGTGGTGGTAGGCATCTAGCCCCCCATGAGTAGGGGTGGTGGTAGGGTGGTGTTAGTGGTAGGCATCCATCCCCCTATGGGTGTGTATGGCATTGGTGTTTGCCATCCCACCCCTATGGTTCTGCTGTTGCTAGTGTACGTCATTTGTGCATCCCTATGTGTGTGTGACATATTTCGGGTACGTGTAGTTTGTTTGTATTGTTGGTGTTTGACTTACCGTCTGCGCCGTACGCGTCCGTGCCGGTCCCGGTAATAGATGTAGAGTATAGGTAGGGCCTGCGCAATGGGATTCATGCTTGGATCGTCTCGTTCAGGTTTCTCGTGTCTTCGACTCGTACTCGTCGCTGGCTTGTTCATCTCGTAGCCGTGGATCGTCTTGTGGCGCGAAACGGAGCTTATGTACGGCTCGCCCGGATACTCAAACGTGCCGGACGTAGCGACGGGTTCGACGCGTACGGAATGCGCATTGTACTAGTCCGGCCGGAAGGTGCTGTGTATTTGCTTCCGTGCGGCTCGAATCGGCGTTTATGGATCCGGCTCGGGCGGGGAACAGGAGATGGATTGGGTGAGTACGGCTCGCTCGGAAACTGGGTTGTTATACGCATCGTACTTGTTCGTCCGGACAAGTGTTCGAATCGGTCGGGAAACACGCATTCGGCTATTTTTTTCCCCAGATGAATACTGTTAGGTGCGCTTCCTGCCGAGATCGGAATCGACCCCTTAGTGTTCACCAGAATATAGTCTAGGATTGAGGGGCAGCCCTGCCTATTATAAGTAAAATTAGCTGGACAGTCAGATTTGGAGCACCCATTGCACGCCCTGAGCGAATAATTCAAGGCAAGGGTGTTCATCTGTATAACTAATGGTTTCCAGGCCGGAGTTGGCGGGGCATTAACCATTGGAATAGCCCAGTGCAGGTCCTCCTCATTTGGATCACCTACCTCCATGTCCTTCAGTGGTTCGTACTGGCAGTTTAGATCGCCAGCCAGGATCACTATGTCATTGTCAATGACTGTGGGTAGAAATGACGATAATTTTTCAAGGGTAGGAGACTCTTGGCCGTACCCTACTGGCCGTGAGTAGACATTGATAAACACTAACCTAGTTCTGGATGAGAAACTCAAAATAGCACAGAGGATGTAACTAGAAGATGTCTCTACCTGCTTCACTGCGCAACCTAAATGGGTTGCAATCCAAATACTGAGACCCCCAGATGGTCTACCCACCCCCAGATGTGGCTGGTAAATTAAAAGTTGCATAGCCAAGTCTATGTATGTCCTCCCTGGCCCAGGTTTCCTGGAACATGCATATGTCCTTATCTTGGATAAAGGCACCCCACTCCGGGTTGTCTACTTTGGAGCGGAGTCCTGCAACGTTCCAGGATAGTATTTGGAGCTTCGGTGAGTCATTTGACGGCTTGCTAAGATTTCCGGGGTCCTTATCTAAAGGCCAATGGCCGTTCCTAGCTGAAGGCTGGTTGACTTCTATGGTTGTCAGTGATGGATTCACCGACTGATGGACATTATAAGTCTGCGGCGATGGCTCTACATTATTGTGGAGGAAAGGTACTTCCAGTATCTCATCCCTTTCAGCTCTTCTAACTCCCCCGGCCTCTACTGGTCCTTGCATTTGGGGCATGGGGTTGCCAGCGGGGGGAAGTACCTGGTCCATAATCAACAGCTTGGTTGTACCTTGTCTATTGGCCATGGTGTTAGACTCAGTAAAATTCACAGGGGACACCCCTTGAATTTGGCAAAAGCAGAGACTTTAGAACTCCAGACTCTGGGACTCCAGACTCTTGTTCAGCCATACAAGGGCTAGTTAATTCGAATTGTCAGGAGCCTCTTATAGCGACCCTTCTATCAATTGTAAGAACTGCGTTAACCAGTCTCTAATAAGTGGCTGACAAAGGTTGCCTCGAGTAACAACTTTATATCAAGACCTAAAAAGCCTTGAGGTCTGATAAACCCCTCCAGCACAATATCAAGTATCAAAGGATTATGGTTTGAAAAGACTCTCCAAAAAGAGTTTATCTAGGCCCCGGCTACATGGGTAAAAGACATAAAAAAGTAATCTAATCTATACAATTTATTGTGCGGAAACTAGTAAAAAGTGAACGCAGGATCAGGGTGCCTGTGTTTTGCCCAAACATCTCTTAGACCATGGTCTATAACTAGGCACTGTAGTGCCCTGTAGACTTTAGGTTTCCTACCAGTATAGCTTCCAGCTGTCATTTGAGTGTGTGACACTTCTAATTGAAAATTCAAATCTCCACACAAGATCATAGAGGCCGGCCAGGATGCAAGCTCCAAGTTCAGGAAATCGAAAACTTGTGCCTCATCGATATTTGAGCCATATATGGAGCAAAGTGTAAATTTAGTTATGCCAATACAACATTCTACAATCAGCCACTGACCATAGCTGTCTGAGAGAACCCTGCCAGCAGAGCAAATTGAATGTCTATTAAGGATGGCCACACCTCGGGTCGAAATACTCTGGGATGTACAGGCTAGAAGGGTGTATCCCAGTTCAGACAGAGCCCTGCATTTTGCCCATAGGATGTGAGTTTCTTGTAAACAGCCGATGTCTGACTGAGTTGTACCTAATTCCATCGCTACTCTATGTCTTTTTGCTCTGTCATTAAGCCCACATATATTGATAGAGCAAATGCGGATTCTAGCTACAGACATCATTTAAGACATCAAGAGAACAGTGTCCCGTTCCTCTCTTCCTTAGAACAAAATAAACATACAGACAGAGAGAATGCAACATCAGAAGATTCTCCAAATTACAAAATTACACACCAGTTCATCATTCTCTGGCTTGCTACTTGTCATGAAATGGCTTCTTTTGACCCCACCCAGAACACTCTGTGCCAACCCTCCAGCCCCCATCCCACCCCATCCCTTCCATCCACGCAGGTCCCCCCTGACTCCATCCTTTCTCCCCCCACTCTATGGAGCCACCCACCCCACACCCAACCATAGAGACTACAGAACCACTTGGGCTCATTGTGATGGAAGTCACTCCTACCCCCGACCAGTCACAAAATGACATTGATTATAACCCAATCTCAGCCAAAAAAAAGTAAAATAGATATAAACATTATTCCGTTCTGTTCCATTCCCCGTTAAGGATACACCCACCAAGCATATTGCCTAGGTCTCGAGGGTCTTCAGGAACTCTTTGGCTCTAATTTCATAGAGGAAAAAATGGGTTTTATCCTTAAAGACATCCTTAAGCTTAGCAGGATTTCATAAATACACCTGGGCCCCTTTATTCTGAAATGCTGAAATTAACGGTCTAATTTGCCACCGTTTCTCTACAGTAACCTGACCTGGCAGGTCGCACAAAGAACTCAAGACTCTTCCCAGACATTTTCCTGTCTGGCCTTGCGAGGTCATACAATTCCTGATGAGCAAGAAAGTTATTCAAAGAAATTAACAACGCCCTGGGTTTTACACCATCTTGACCAGTTTGAGCACAGATTTTAAATGGGAAGCGATGAGCCCTCTGCACTTCATGATCCCAGACCCATTTAGATAGTTCCAGAAAGACCTCTGAGGAAAGTTCTACAACTAACTTGCGGACATCTGGGCCTTTGACGCCCTCCGGAATCCCAAGTATCCTGAGATTATTCCATCGCTCATAGTTCTCCAACTCAGCAAGCTTCCACTGGGTGTCATCCTTCAGTGATTTAAGCAAGTCAGTCAGTGTTCTTTAGGCCTTCAGCTCATCTTCTAGTGTGGAGATACGGTTTTCTGCCTCCCCAATCCGTTCGGCTCAGAACAAGATTGCGGCAGATGGTATTCTGCATTTTGCAACAAGCGGATTGGGTTCTCTGACTTTCTGATCTTGTCTCTTCACGGTATTCCATAATGCAATTGATATATGGCATTCAGTGAGACTTCCTCCACCCTTACTTGAGCAACTGGATTTGTACTGTGTTGGCTTCGGGAGGCACTCTCCAGAGACAAAATCCTAACTTTACCACTTTCGAGTATTCACAAAGGCATTTAGTAGTAGTAAAGTTAGGAGTCCTAACTTTACTGCTACTAAATGCCTTCTGTGAATACCAAAAGTAGTAAGTTTAGGATTTTGTCTCAGTTTAGTAGTAGTAAAGTTAGGAGTCCTAACTTTCCTACTACTAAATGCCTTCTGTGAATACAAAAAGTAGTAAGTTTAGGATTTTATCTCAGATTAGTTCTGTGAATCGGGCCCTGCATGTTTGCATGAGTATACCACTAGTATCTGGGTGTTTGGATGAGTGCATGAGTAGAGGCTAAATGATTAGGCAAGTGTGTGACAAATGCTTACATAATTCAATGCATGCATAGATACTGGTGGGATGATTAAATGAGTGCAATTCTAGTGCCTGGATGATTGCAAGAGTGCATACTTAGTATATAGGTTATTAATAGAGTGCATGGATAGTGCATACATGATTGTTGAAGCCCATGCATAGCACCTAGCCTATTGGATGAGTGGATGAAAAGTGTTTCAGCGATTGGATGCTGCCCATTTGTTTTTGACTGGGTGAACAGGTAGTGCCTGGATGTTTAGATGACTACATGGGTAGTGTCTGAAGAATTGAATAAGTGCATGAGAGCGCATGGCTAATTGAATGAGTGCATGACTAGTGTCTGAGTGACTGCATGATTCCATTGTTAAAGCTTGATAGATTGGATGAAAGTAAGTGTACTGCTGGGGTGATTGTATTAGTGCAAGACTATTGCCTCAGTAATTAAATGAATGACTACATAGGTACTGAATGGGTGATAGGTTTACTACAATGGTACTTTCTACTTAATTAGATGAGTGCATGAGTAGTGCCTGAGTGCACGCGTGTGCCTCAGTATTTCAATGGCAAGGGTTGTAAGTGGGTGTTTAGATGGCTGCATAGGTTCTGCACAAATGTTATTATGATTACATAGTTATAGCCTTGTTAATTGCATAAGTCAATAGTTAGTACCTAGGTGATTAGAAGAATGTATAGGTAGTGCCTGCATAGTTCAATGACTACATAATTTCTGCCTGCCTGATTGTAAGAGGACATGTGTAGTGTCTGGGTAATTGAATAATTTCATGGACAGTGAATCACTGATTTGATGACAGCCTGAGTAGTGGCTGGGTGATTGCATGAGTGCCTGAATACTGCCTGACTGACTGTGAAAGTACCATCATTGCTGTCAGACACATAACAGTTGTCACTATAACTCAATCTCTGACTCATTGGTTATCTCCTTCTGTCAGTATCAAACTCGTTTTACTGTATATATGCTTTTCTTCTGAGCTATGTGTGAGTGAAATCTAGGTATCACACTTGATATATAATTGCATACATGGCTCTCTAGAAACATACATTGCTTTGTTACTGAGCGTGCACATGCATCATTATGTTCCTAAAACGGAAAACAACATTTTGAAATTTTTCAAAGCACAAAACCTTTTGCGAATTGCTTACCTACATCATTTCTCAAATACTTCTTCTGCTTCTAAAACATATATTTAGCATATCGCAAACAAAAGTTACACTCAAAATGAAGCTAGCACAAGAACTCTCGAGGCATTCTGCACTATTAATCCTCCTCAATTTTAAACAAACCATGTGTCACGAAGTGTCGGACCAAGCCCTGAGTGAAGAGGATGATGCAGCCCTGTTCCCCCCTCATGTATCTCCTCTACTCTGTTTCCAGTCCCCACCGGAGTCCTACTCCCAAGACCTACACGGCACCTTTAAGACTCAATATCCGGGACTCTCCACCTACCCATGTGACGTGGTCACATGCACCAATGAGGGCCGTCATTTCCATTGCGGATGCCTTGAACTGCGACTCTCCCCTTCGCGAGAACCCCATTGAGTCGGAACTCGGAAGACGACTGCCGGCTGAAGAACAGACGAGCCCCGATACTGAGGAGAAGGAAGAAAGAAACCCGGTGCCCAGGATCGAATCCCAAGACCCAGCGGAGACGAGACTGAAGCCTCCAGCAGCTGAAGGAAAGAGGGAGCCGGACCCCATCCGCCGCTGCAAACCTACCAGCCACGTTCCCGGAGGAGCATGGCTTTCTGAGGTACGAGCTCGCCTCAGAGCTGCTTTTGGGAAGGGAACTGCAGACGGTAATACGTCTTGGACCGAGAAGGGAGGGGTTGACAATCGTAGGGTGGTTTATTTTGTGGCTGTGCGCGTAAGGAGTAATCCAGCTATACGGCGTGGTGCATGCAGACAAACACTGGTGACGGACCTCGGGTGATACCTCCCTCCACTCCCTATCCCCAAACATAGTAAGACAAACAGGGCAACGCTCTTACAGAGCTCTTCTTTCTTTTCTTCCCTGCGGAACATTTGGACTCAGAACGCCAGGAAGAAGCCAGCCTTAAACGTCCCCTCCCCATCACAGAAGAACAACTAAGCCAGATCGGCTATAGTCCCTGACTGTCAATAAAAACGCTTAAAACGACATAAAGTGTCCGGCGTTGCTTCTACTAAGTGCCACACCATGTTTAAAGAAAAACACTACCCTCACCATATACATGAAATTTTCATCAGCTTTACTAAACATAGATCATCATGTAAACATATATGCGATTTCTTAATAGATGTACACCTTCAGCCATCTTTCCAAAAATATATACCTCTCTGCATCTTTAAGTAAACTCAAAAGTCCCACTGTATATATAGCTATGTGCAAGCACAAAAAACATATCTCACCATCTAAGCATATGCAAAGCGGTTATATAAGTTAAAAACCACATTGACAAACACTTTCCAATACATACCTAACAAGTATTACTTCTTTCTAATTCATATACAGGCAGCCAACATGTTCTCATCTTTTATTTCTCACCTCACTATTCATGTTTAATAATGTTACTAAAAGTAATACAACTCTCAGAATGCAAATAACAGACGTGTCTATTCTGCACATCATGTTTAGACATTTAAAATATTCTTAGTTCCCCATTGCAACTTTCCACAAGACTATACGGGAAACAACCTTTACAACGCGGTCATTACACCGCAATACCTTTTGAACGCGGTCGTTACAACGACCGCGTTGTTAGTACACGATGTAATGACATTGCAAGTGTTTACAACAAATTCCACTAGGGGGCGCTGAGGTATTGGAAATAAATTTCCAACACCTTCCCTACTGTTACGTAAACTGGAGTAGGAATAGTAAATAATACTATTCCTAAATCCAGCGCGCCCCCTAGTGGAAGTCGTTGTAAAGACTTGCGATGTAATACATCATGTACTAACAACCGCGTTGTAATGGCACGCGATGTATTAGATCGCGTTGTAATGTGCCATATTCGACTATACTGTTATTTGTCAATAAAATACACAATGTAATAAAGAGGCACTAATTCATTTTTCTCCTACTTCCCAAAACAGTTTATTACATTGTCCTGAGTTGGAAATTAAAACTTGCCATTACTTAAATTGTGTCATCACTCCTCAACTTTTAGAAAATGTTCTGTCTCTTTAACACCCTTCCCACCAATACAGTCTCAGTTCAGTGTACCTAGCATCCAGTGGAAGCAGCAGGTCACAAGTTCACAGCACATTCTAGAAGGAACATGCTGCTTCAAAATAAAATACAGCAGGTATGGTTTACTCCACAGATTCAAAAACATATCCATGTCTGTATTTCATTTCTTTTCTTAAACAACAGCCAATAATAAGACTTCTTGCTAAGGCATCCAACACACTACCCAATTTTATTCACTTCATTCTGACGGCATCCAATGAAATATATCTTTAAAAAACTCAATTTTAACTGATTTTCCTTTGGAAAACCACCTCATTGAGCTCCAGCCTTCTCCTGACTACTATTGCTCCTTCACTTCAAAATGCTTACAGTATGGATTGTGGGCCACAGCTATATCTATTGGGCTAAAGAGGCTGCAAAAAAAGAGGGGTATTGACATGGACTTGGGTTTGCCAAATGTGCAGATTACTTGGTTTGGCCAGAGAGAGTTAAAGTTTCATCAGTTGCTGGATTTGGTTAAATCCATGGTGGATTCCCAAGCTCCTCACCTCATGATTGTGCACTGTGGTGGCAATGACCTAGGCACATTGACTGGGGTAGGACTGGAAATCCTAATGAAAGAAACCTTTGCAAAACTGATGTCGCTTTTCCCTCATACTGTTTTGGTGTACTCTGATCTATGCCAAAGACAGAAATGGAAGTGGTCAGATCAATTCTGTCCACAGATTGACAAAGCCAGGAAACATGTTAATAAAACTGTTTCTGCATTCCTCAGAGACCATCGCATGGGCTGTATCTATAACAACAATCTACATTTTCACATGCATGGAATTTATAGAAATGATGGAGTGCAACAGGGTGTTTCTAAGTAACCTGAAACTTTGCATCCGGTCTTATGTATAGCAGCTATACACACAACCAACTTGTCAGGCCCACCCTAGTACCCGATATATTGTGAAGTTTATTCTAAAGAGTTTTTTCCTTTAGTTTTTAAGGATCTTCGTGACGACGTTGCAATACCCACAAACACGTCACAAAAACAGAAAACAAAAGTAGACATTCAATGGCCATCAACACATCCACAAATAATATGTAAAAAAATCCATTCTGAACATTGCCCTACACACATTACTATATACATACTTCTTTCGAAGCATGTTTAAACTCATATTTTTGTACAAAGTTTCTTTAAAATCCATCTTTCAGACCTATTTTACATTTTTGCGGTTATTCGGGACATCGCAATTACGTCGTTAACCGCGACAATCACGTCTTTTCCATAAAGTCTAAAACACATATATCCACACGTATTACAGTATTTTACACACTAGGGGTTTCTTACACTATTCTCTAAAGTCATGTATTCCTAGAGGGTTTCTATAAAAACCATGTCTAAACCTTTTTTATCTTTTTGCGGTGTCTGCGGAGACTGCGATGATGTCGATTAATTGTGATACCCCTGGATACGTCGCGAAAGCGGAAAACAAAAGCAGACATTCAATGACCACCAACACATCCAAAAATAAGATGTAAAAAAAAAACATTCTGAACAGTGCACTACACATATTACTATATACATACTTCTTTCAAAGCATGTTTAAACTCATATTTTTCTACTAAGTTGCTTTAAAACCATCTTTCAGACCTATTTTTCATTTTCAGGGTTATTCGGGACGTCGTGATGATGTCGTTAACCGCGACAATTGTGCCTTTTCCATAAAGGGAAAACACATATATGCACACATATTACAGTATTTTACACACTAGGGGTTTATTACTGTACACTTTAAACTCATGTTTTCTAGTGTATCTCTAGAACAACCATCTCTAAAACCTATTTTCCATTTTCGCAGTGAGGCCAGTGATTGCAATGACGTTGTTCATCGCAATCCCCTCGGTTACGTTGTGAAAGCAGAAAGCAAAAGCAGGAATTTAATAGCCACCACCACATTAAACATTGATTTATATATAATTAATTCTAACCATCACAGTACATAATTTACTATGTAAATAAATCTATAAAAACATTTGATCAGAATCTCAATATCTCTATAACACTGCTAATTGAAATATCTAATTAAAACATATCAAACGCATACCCAACCTACATCATGGGAAGAAGGGCAAGCTCAATTATGTTGACAGTGGCCAGGTCAAGTGTAATACTTACCCCATAACGTGTCACCCAATGCAATGTCTGCCCAATCTGGATGTCAACCCACACAGACATACATCCAACATTTATCCTTGTCCTGTCTGACTCCAAGGGCACATCATACTAACCACTTCAGCTCAATCAGCAATCAGGGATCATACAAACACAACTCTTCCTACACATTACTAACTATACAACAACATCACATAGTCAGAAAAGAAATGGCAGGACAAATGTCTCCCAAACTTTAAAAGTATTTAATGAACTGACGAATTCATTCATCAAATGAAACATAGGCCAATGGCCAGTCCATACACTATGAAATGTGCCACAGAACAGTGCTGTGCCAAAACACTAAACCGATATGACACTGCCAGGGAACCTCCACACAAAGGGGCATCTATTGGGCATTCCAGGCACCTCAATTATGTGAATTGGGAGGGCTAGGGTCAGTGTTGAGATGGAGTGGATCGACTATGGGAAGAGGGGAGTGGCTGTGGCAGAGGAAAGGGCAAAGGAAAACTGAAGGATTTCCATGGGAGCCTGAGGTAGTGGGATGACAAGGATTGGGAGGTAGAGGGAGTGTATGTCTCTGTCATGGGTGTGCCTGTTGTTGGTGCTGGTGTCTGTGGGTCAGATGTTTGTTGTGTCTGGGCTGTATCTGTTGGTGTGGGCTCTGTGGGTATGTGCGTGGTGGTGCTGGAGAGGGTGGTGAGGGTCTGTTTGGTGACTGTATGTTTGGATTTTTTGCTGTGTTTTGGGGGTAGTGTGTGCATGTGCATGTTGGTGAGGATGCATGCTTACCTATGCGTTTGCTTGGGACAGATAAGGGTGAAAGGTTTTGGGATGGGTAAGAGGTGGGGTGGAAGACTGGTCTCGGGGGAGACTGCCATCAGTGAGGAGGCCAGAGCCTGAAATGACCTCTGTAGGGCAGACATACTGCTGTGCCTGCCTTCCAGGAACTCCAGCGCTTGCACCATTAGGCTGGACTGCCCCTGGATGGCATTCAGCAGTGCATCCTGCCCAACAGAGATCTGTCTCAGGAGGTCAATAACCTCCTCACTCAGGGCATCTGGGGCCACAGGGGCAGGGGATTAGGTGACTGGAGCAAAGGAGACAGCCTGCTCTTTACTGGAGTGGAGCCGGACAACTTGGTGGGGAATAGCAAGGAGGGTGGAGATGGAATGTGAGGTGCCGGACAAAGTTGGTGTGGACACAAGTCCTGGGGGATCCGTCACCACCACAGAGCTGCCACTGGAGGATGACTCAGAAGATAAAGATGTTGCATCTTTCTCCACCAGGGCAATGCTCCTCACCCTCCTGGACCACTGACTCTGTCGGTGTCAGTCTCCTGACTGGAGCACTGTGGCCACCTGCATCCCCAAAGTTGTTGGCACGTCTCCTCTGGCTGACTCGGTTGATGCTGTAAGGAAAGTGGAAATAGGTATAAGAAATCTGCGTTAACTCAATGTATTACCATATCTCAACAATAACACTCATCATATGGATACTGATCACTCCACCAACAAGGTCACCTATAATGGCCATGGAGAGAAAGTGGCCTAATTTTACTGTTAGAAGCAGCACAGATATCCATGGTACCAGACCACACCTATGGCTAGGAACATACCAACTCCACATTGGTCCTGGTGGCAACACCATCCTTAGGTTGCATGTATACAACTCCATAGAATAGTGAAATGCTAAAGAGATTCAGCTAAGCTATAGTTCATGATAATGAGTTGTCACCTGTGTCCAAAAGAAAGGCATATGACACTACCCACATTTTTTAGCACACACACATACCATGCTATCACAGTGTACAAACACACACATATGACCACACCAATTCGGCATGTCACTCCCTGAGGCATGTCATCAGTCAGTGAAAGCACCTTCAACAGTGGACATGTATAGTCCACATTACTCCACACTCACACATCAATGCTAGTGAGGAACAGTTTGTGAGACACAACTGTAAGTAGACCTACCATCATATACATAGCCTTCAACATTAGGACACGGCTAATAAGATAGTCCATTGTCTCTACACACGTCTAACAAACTCTCCCATGTCTACACACTCCTGTCTGTGTGTACACAACACCTGCATTCCCAGCATGAATGTACAATTAATTTTTCACATTGCCCAACATATACAAATGTGGAGGACCCTCAGCCTTAACCTATATATACCCTTACATCATGGGTCATGCCCTTGTGTAGATGATATCACCAAAAATAGAAACCTACACATGCCATCATGTAGGCATAAATACAGATGGGACCACTGTTTTTTGTCATCTCACAATGCTTTTCATACACCACTTACCGAGGCCAAGTATGGCTCATTGTCTGCACCCTATGAGCACTGTAGACCATGTCACATGTAACAGATCCCCAGGACAAGATACACCATATTAGGGGAGTATCACTCCTAACACAAAGAAGACATATGGTCTGTGTGGGACATCTGACACACACAACATCAAACATGTGTAGCTGAAAATTCACATTACTCACCCATGTGTCTGTACAACTCTGAAGATTGACATGTGACTACACTTAGCTCTGGGTCAGGACCTCAAGACATAAGTCTCGACCAAACATCATGCACCAACGTCACTAGCTACACATGGAACCACACTGATAATCCTTAGGACATTAGTCACCTACAACGTTGATGGGGCAACTGCTGCTTGTAACAGAAGGAAAATGTTAAAGCACAATGTCAGACTTGGCACAGTACTCACCCCCTAATAGCTGCTGTTTTGCCCTCAACTGTCCATCAAGCTCACGGTGGGCCACCGCCAGGATGCAGGCCATTAGGGGAGTCAGAGTCTGTTGCGCGCTCCTATGACCTGGGAAGGACTTCCCCAGCTGGACTTCTGTGATGTTCCTGGTCCAGCGTCTCAGGTCCTCCCACCTCTTCCAGCAGTGAATACTGCGCCGGGTGTAGACTCCAGGGACCGCACTTTCGGGCGATGGCTTTCCACAATGCCTGCTTCAAATGGGCGTTGGTGTGTATTGATTCAAGAGATGAAGCAAGATTTTGTAACTGATAGTAAATGGGTCCATGTGGGGCTCTCACACATTTATTAGACATCTAGCACAAGCAAGTATTACATCTCAATAAGCTACATGTGTACTCCTCACATGCTTAGCACCACTTATAGGGCTATACACATTTTAGTAGTCATTAGCGGACTTTCCTCTATCCTGGTAGAGTACTACACTGACTAACACAGACCAGCAACACCATGTAGGGAAGGGCCATCAAAATGTAGTCTGCTGAGAGCAACAGTGGCACACACCACAGCAATCTGACCTTCTGAAGGGAAAACCATTTGGGCATATATGTACACATCCTGTATCCTCCAGAACCTTTAATAACATGCAACGGCACATGCAGTCTGACACCAGGGTACATAGTGACATCAAACACAAAGGTCACAATGACAGGGCTAGCATGTGTCACACTGACAGATGCCACTCTGTTATGCTCTGGCCATGTGGATTACAGAAAGGGATAACATACAATGTGTGACTGATTTTACGTGGTTACTACTACCATCACAGGACATACCTCCTGCCACATGTGGCACTGACACATGGATGACTTCAACAAACTGTAGTATACCCAGTTGTATATGTTGCCTTTTAACAAGCTGCAGAACCACATAAGTCCATTGTCTCACACATGAACAACTTCCAGGACAGGAAAATTGTTTAATGAGCATTAGGCCTCTACAATTCAGGCAATATGGATAGTAACAACACACCAGTGGGAATAAATGTCAGGACCGATCGAAATCACACATCCACAGTGTGGGCCAACCGAAAGAAGTCTCAGGTCAGAGGCTGACCTCAGACAAAATCCAGAAAGTACAATATGCACAGTCAATCAGGAAAAAGTAGTGGAGGAAGGGAACAATTTTGTGAAATTTCAAAGATCTCCTGGACTACAGGGAGTTAAAGCTGTGACTCACATGGCCAGCCCAAAGTAACTGTGCCTCTGAGCCTCTGCCATGGCCACTCATGGACACAAATCTGCATCTACCCTTGCACTCCACAGCCAGTGTAAACTCAAACCACATTTACAACACTTACACAGCATTTCAAATCAGATTGTACATTTTTGAGATATGCTATATGTGACATCACCTTTTTGTGGCACTCTGAGGGGGCCATTGCAGCATAGCTTTCTCCAAGAGCATATTCTGACGACTACAGGTCTGGGCTGCGTCAGTACATCGACTGTACACATGCCCCACTTCATCCTTACCTGCTCATTACAGAACAAGAACACAGCAAAGACTCTGAGCCTACAAATATACAACACCCTTCAACAGGAAATTGTAACACACGTGTTATATGGCACCAACAACAGAACATATGCACTAAAATGTGCATGCTTCCCAGGAATGGTATGTGCCTAAACAAACTTCACAATTATGATGTGAAATACACAGAGTCAAGTGCTTCACTATACATTACATGGATGTACAATGTAGTGACAACAAAATTGATCCATTTCCACATCATATGTCACACTGGACACGCAAGCACCATCATAGCCTGTGAGACAGGAAGCAATGCAGTCCAACAGAGTGGTGTAAGCAAGTGAGGAACTTACCTGCTCATCTGGTGAGCCATAGAGCTGGCCATACAGGGGGAGCACATCTTCCACCAGCTTCTCAAGCTCCTCTGGATAGAAGACTGGGGCCCTCACCCCTTTGCAAGGGACATGATAGCTCACACAGACGGAAAACAGCAGCTGAAGTTGAGGAGGTGTGGATGGCAGCAGTGTCAGTAGGTAAGTGAAGAGTTCAGCCTACCACGACATTCATGTATGCCACATAGGCAGTCTTCTGCATGGACGGACATCGCCATTGGACAGCGACATACAAATTCACCAATGAAAACCAATGGCTGTATCTGCAATTGTCAACACCGCTGACCGTATGGTCAACTTCCGCCGGTGCTAGCCGAGTACTGAATGTGTGATAAGCGACGTCAGGCAGCCGCCATCTTGGCTGTTGAATGTGGATTATACCTCATGTTATCGACTGCGTCACAATAACTACAAGCATGTGACGACATGTCTACAGGGGGTGTTGAGCTAATATCTGGAACTACCAGTTCACAGACTGAATCAACAACATTCCTTTTGATGTCCCCACCATTTACGCCGTTAGTGTTACCACGGCGATGACAGTAACGGTGCAAAGATACATATATAGGGCAGGAGGTTGTAGATGACACAATTGGAGTATGTCCAATGTGTACCTCACTGAAAAGCTCACATGTGGATGCTAGGAACATCATTTAATTGGATTCAAATATGTCTGTCAGTAAATAAGTGAATGGATGTGTCATGCTTAAATATCCAGAACTGTGGCTGCACTTGACGAAAATCGGTTGTTGCCTTACAAATCTCACTGCAGACACTGTGATTCTTGTCTAAATATGTGTACATCACACTGAAGGAACATTTTGGGCATTAGGTATATGCTAGGTGTCACTGTCTTTATCATTTCCAGAACTTAAAACCATGGAAGTAAGAGATGTCAGTAAGTAGTACACCACTTTAAATAAGTCCTCATACAGGATAGCATTCACTCCACCATGTGGATACCTGACAGCCTGAGTGCCTGGGCCACAGTCATCGATGCACATGGCTCAAAATCCCAAGGTGCACAGTAGCAGTGGCTTGATTGTTAACCATGGACCAACATTATCATGACCAACAGTCATGCTAAATATTGAATTGTGGAAGTGCTTGTAGGCTCAGCAAGCACAGCAGTATGTGAATGTGTGTGACAGGAACAAGTCATATTTGAAAGACCAGCACACATATGTGGACATATGCCCAATACAACTCATACCACATGAGGCCTGCATATATACATTCATGTGTGGTGATCCAAGCCAGTCACTTAAACTCATCCAACACATATCCAAAAACACCATTACAAGACATTTAGGCCAATTTTGGTTGACAATGTCCAAGAGTAGTCAAAAGACCCTCTATATGACCTCCCACCTCATCCCATGTCATCCAATATGTCCATCCATGGTAATGTTGGCCATCTCCTGTGGTATATCATCACCGGTGCATATTACTGAGCACTATTATCATGATAATGGCAAATCAAACTTCATGTAGGAGACCTAAATGTAGTGACACATCACACACACAACAACTTCACATTCAGATCAGAAACAGTGGCAGGACTCATGTGTATGAAAATAACTGTTAAATGTTATTTTAAACACAGAATTATATTTTTGTAGCTTTCAGGCTATTGGCCAGTCCAAAACTTAGAAGGTGTGGGTAGGTGCCCAATAGGTTTGCCACTTATCTTGCCTACAAAACACTGCCAGGGGAACCTCCCCAGGAACCGGCATCTGGTGGGCATGCCAGGCACCTCAAGGATTTCATTTTGGAGGGGGGCTCGCGCTTTGGGGGGAGGGATTTGGAGGAGTGGACTTTACCATGTGAGTGGTTTTCTTGGGTCTGGGATGGGGCTTTGCTCTTCTCCACCTTCAACTGATGGATTGGGAGGGGTGGCACGTGAGGTAGAAGGGGTGAGGATGGGATGGAAAAAGGGGGCCTGGGTTGAGCGGGGGAAGGGAGCTGGTCAACATGGCAAGGTCCAAGGGAAAGGAAGTATTGATCACAGGTAAAGGGTGTGGGGTGACCATAGGTGAGGTCAGGTTGGGAGGTAGAGTGAGTGGATGGATGTGTCTGCTGTAGGTGGCTCTGATGTAGGTGCAGGTGTGCTGTCATGATTTAAGGTGGGTGGTGTAGATGGGTACGTGGGTGCTGGTATGCTGTCATGACTTATGGTGGGTGGTCTAGATGGGTGTGGGGGTGCAGGTGTGCTGCTTTGACTTATGGTGAGTGGTGTAAATGGGTATGTGGGTGCAGGTGTGCTGCCATGACATATGGTAAGTGGTGTAAATGGGTTCGGGTGCCGGTGTGCTGTCATGACTTATGGTGGGTGGTGTTAATAGGTGTGTGGGTGCAGATGTGCTCTCTTGAATGATGGTTGGTGGTGTTGATGGTTTTGTGCTACATGTGTCTGAGTGAATGCATGCACTGGTGTGCGTGTGCTTGGGGCAGGCAGACGAATAGGGTCTATGGATGGGGTGGGGTAGAGGGAGGATGTGGGGTGAAAGGCTGGGGTGGGTTTAAGGCTACTGTTAATGAGGAGGCCAGAGCCTGAAAATATCCCTGTAGGGCACACATACCTCTGTGAATGCTACCCAGGTAGGCAACCATCTGAGACCGTTGGCTGCCCATACCCTGGATGGCATTCAACAGTGCAGTCTGTCCAAAAGAGATCTGTTTCAGGAGGTCAATAGCCTCCCTACCAAGGGCAGCTGGTGGCATAGGGCCAGAGGCAGAGGTTCCTGGAGCAAAGGAGATGGCTCCCATGTTAGGGGAGCAGACCCAGACAACTGGTTGGGGGGCAGCAGGGAAGGAGGAGATGGAACAGTGGGTGGCAGACAATGATGGAATAGCCCCAGGATGGGTGGGGTCCGCCACCACCAAGGAGGGTTCACTGGAGTCTGACTCGGTGGATGCAGTCGTGTAGTCAGAGTCCTCTGTGGCACTCCCCTTGCCCTCTTGGCCAATAGATTCATCTGAATCGGTGTCCCAACCAGACCCACTGGGGCCAGCTGCTTCTCCAACGTCCTGGGACATGTCTCCTCCACTTGCCTGGGTAGATGCTGAAAGGACAAATCAGCTTGGTCAAAATCAGCAGCGTCAACACACATGAGGAACAGCTCAGTACACATTGCACAACCATTTTGCTGTTATCACACAACCTACTAGGATGGCTTGCTTGACTAACACCTTAGCAGTAGCACATGCATGTATGCAGCAAGTCTGAAACAGTTGCACACAATGAATCTGGACTACATTCTGCCACCATACCACGAGTCACCTTTTCACGACTCAATATTCATGTATGTTGCAGGGTATTATTTCACCCTGTGTGATTTGTCCCTTTTCACATACTACAGCGATCATGTGATATCACATAGCATGAGCATGTTTACAGCAGTGCTACACATTCTACACAAGGACAGGCTACATGCCGCGAATCATTTCTGAAACCCATTTCCCTATGCACTGATGTGAGCCTGATACAGGTATTTTACAGCAATATGTGTGATAGCAAGGAGAATGTGCCCAAGAAAGTGCGGAGTCCACACTGTTCACACGACCACGTTCATACTTGTTCATATGCCCTCTGTCCCAACACATCTAAATTTGGAATGCAAGTCTAGGAATAGTTATGTATCATGTTTCTCACACCAAAGTATCCTGGAGACAATGTGGCTCAACTTTGGTTGAGATGTCATCACATACATCCATATGACCTGACACCACCTAGGCCTAGGGACATTCCCACTCCAGTTTACTATGCTCACCAAAACAATTTCCCAATAGCATATTGTATAGCTGTTACAACAGGTAAGAGTTATGAGACATAGGGAATGTCTTGTCCATGTAGTGTATGTTACACTTGTAGACAATAGGGAAGGGAAATCACAGCACCTAAAAGTTTCTCACATACAAATATTCTAATATGTTGCTCACAGTGCACCCTCACATATGATTCCAACAAGTCTGACTGACAACACCTGTTGCATGTCAGCAGGCAGTTACAGTTCCTTCACAATTCTACATGTGCATGTCACATAAGTGTCTCCTGACACCTCACCAGCATGTGACATCACATTCTGAGACAGCACCGTCAGTCCACATACAATGTATGTAATAACATCAACATTAGCATCAGATGTGTTTCACTAAACTATGTAAATGGGGATGTGTGACACAGCCACCCATGTCCACCTACCTCTGTCAGTGATGAGACATGACATGTATGCACATCACCAGACACAAAAGTCCTTGACACCTTGGCTTACACATTCAATTGTGATGGACTCAGATGTCATACTTTGTAAAGCCATCGATCTTGTACTAAACACGTCTGCATATGATAGTACAACACAGCTATGTTTCCAATGCCAACTAGGCCCACACAGGCAACATATCTTCTATATGGTTAGGCATTAATCAAGCTCCAGGTTGATGTGGTTGCAGGTGCCTATAACAATGAAGAGATACTTAGGCAGCTCAATACTCACCGCCTCTTATCTGCTGTTGGGCCCTCAACTGCCCATCAAGAACCAGGTAGGCCACCACCAGGATGTGGGCCATTAGGGGAATCAGGGTTCGGCGCACGCCCCTTCGATGTTGGGAGGACTTCCCCAGCTAGACTTCTGCGATGTTCCTGGTCCAGCATCTCAGTTCCTCCCATCTTTTCCTGCAATGGACGCTGCGCCGGCGATAGACTACCAGGGTTCGCAATCCCAGGGCGATGGCTTTCCAATATCTTTGCTTGAGATGGGCATTGAGCCGGATGGATGCAATAGATGAGGAGACTGAGTGAACATGTTAGACAGAGGTCATCTGTGTAGCAGATCAAGACGTTGTTGACACTTATCATGTCCAAGTATAACTTGACAAGACCACAAATGTGTGGTCTCCCTTGATGCACATGCACACTGAAAAGAGCCAATGCATTAATCATCTGACTACTATACCAAACTCTGGTTGGGTTGTATATGGCCTATCCTAACTTAACTACAACATAAAGGCCAGGGCCACTTCACATGTTCTGTTGATTTAGACAAGATGTACCACTACACGCCATTGGCAGCACATGACAGCTGGGGAAAATCTGCATGACTGTACAGACACTTTTACAGGCCAGATGTGTGACTCTGTACATGCTGTTCACAACATGATTGTTAGCACACACTGTGATACATCTAGAAAACTAGTGTCAACATGGAAGGTCTGGTCTTTTTCACACTTTGTGCTCACAATCTATACAATATTGTTCCGGTGTACATTTTCATGTAAAAAAGATGTAGAACTATTGAGCATGTGACCGATGACCTGGCAGCAGAGATAAACCATTTAGCACTTTCAGCCACTGTCACAGGGAAATCATCAACATTCTATTGTACAGTTGGTCTGTTAGCTTCATGTGATTCACCTGGTGATGCAGTGATGGACCTGATTGCTGTACTCACCAACTATCTACACAGTATATGTGTCAAGAGTGCAGATACTCTGACCAATGAGAGCATGAATCATGGGCTCATTACAACACACTTGTGGTAGTGAGGGGCCTGTCCTCAGGCAGTGTAACACATTGACAATGAGGATACATGACAAGTACACTCAGGTCTGTGGCTCCTCTCAGGTATATTCTTATAGGTGGTTTTACTAAAATGTGTTAGGGCCAACAATTGTCTATGTATAATATTTCTGACACTATCTCTGGATCTACAGATCTCCTTGAAGAAGACACTGTGCAGCAGTGGTATGTCACATATACCTCAGCTAAATCTTTGGCCATGAAATCATTGGCAGGATTAGCCTTCTACATGCGTACCATAGCGAGCCTACAATGACATCATATTTGCAAGTTGTCAATAGGTTGGTGTAAAAGTAAAGCTCATTCAATACAGGCCAACAATGTTGTGGTGCTCACTTAACGTGTTTGTGATGTTCCATCACTCCCAGACAAAAGGTTGGTGCGCACTGATATGGGCTGAGAGATCTGGGGGACCATACATATACCTGTATTCAACTACTGAAGCACCTTACATGTTACCTCCACTATACATGCATAGCTACATGGTCATTACTTGCCAGATTGAATAATATCTCCATGTAAAGACAATATTACTCCATATCGCACTCTGCATGCAGTTGTTTTTGCATGGCACAGAGTTAGGATATACTGTGCTCCAACATCATTATGGATAGTGTTTGCAGGCAATGTACAGAGCACCATCATCCATAACATTTTTGACCTAGATTGTGAGAATACATCCAAAGAAATGTGTCTGTGCTTTCACTCTAGGAACTCATAAGCACATAGTTGAACATGGTCATGTCAAGGTTGAAATATCAGTATCCTTCATATATCATGCAGAACTTACCTGCTCCTCTGGTAAGCCTTAGAGCTGGCCATACAGGGGGAGGACCTCTCCAACCAGCATCTCCAGCTCTTCTGGTGTGAAGACAGGGGCCCTCTCACCTGCTTGGCCTGACATGGTTGCTCCCAGAGGTGGCACACAGCAGCTGACTGCGAGGAGGTGTTAATGGCAGCAGTGTCAGTAGACAAGTGACTGTTTTCAAACCGTGACATGCATGTACATTGCTTACAAGGTCATGTGTGTAGATGCACAGAGCCATTGGCCTGCCGCGATCACATTCCCCCAATGTTGACCTATGGCAGAATTTGCTATGCAAGCGAACGCCCAACGAACGCCGGAAGAGGGCCCTCTTTTTCTCTTATTAGCGGGATCAGACATCCGGCAAGGTCGCAGTCGTGTTCACAGTGTAGCAAATGGCATGTTCCCATTTGCAGAGAATTAAGTTGGCACGCCAAAGTGCACCACCACCACATGTGAGTGCTGAGACCTTGACAATAGAAAAGCTCAATTCCGATGTCACGCCCTCTACAACACTTCATCAGTGTAGTACATTACTGTGTACATATGTACAATGTGCTCTGCGCTATGTGAAACATATTAGCCAATTATACATTTCATGGAGGGCTCACTATTGTGCTGTTTCTTTACTGTGAATTGATGGTATGCACACTCATGTGTTAGCCTTGTGTATGCCAGCTTGTGTATGACTGGTGGACGAGTCAGATTGTACATTCATGAAGTTAAATGTGTAGTGCTTCTTGAGCATAAATGAACAAACACCTGACCTTGGCCTTACAAGTCTCATATATGTAAGTTTGCAAACTGTGACCAATATTCATGTTACATTGAATACTCACATAGGCACCCTGGGAGAGGGAGGAGACGCCATCCTCCACTGTTCGGTCCATTTCCACACCATGCAAGAGCGCCACATAATTCAGAAGTTCAGATTGAATCATCAAACTATACTGAATCTCAGTCATCAGTTGGAGCCTGACCTTCTACTTCACCTCAATAACCCTAACTCTATAACACCACTAGTTTAACTCATGTCTGTTTTGCATTTTCTGGCCACAGGCTCATTTCAATTCACTGTTGCTGTTTGAGGTAAAATGTCACAACCGATGTTCAGTCATGTCCTCACAGAGAAGCTTATAGCAATGTTGAAACACATGGGCAGCTATATCCAGTTCCCCAAACTTGAGGATTTAGCCACTGTGAAGGAGGATGTCTATGGTTTTGGTCACATCCCACATGTAATTGGATCGAATGATGGCACCCATATTGGCTTAGTACCTCCACATGACAGGGAGCAAGTGTACCGGAACCGGCAGTACTTCAATTTTATCAATGTGCAAGTTGCCTGCTTGGCTGATTTGTACATCTCCAATGTCTGTGACCGGTTCCCAGGATCTGCACATGAAGGCTTTGTACTGCGGAACAGCACCATACCCCAGCTGATGTCACACCTCCTTCCAGAGAGGACTTGGCTTGTAGATAAGTGTGGTGTATTTTAGCCCTGTTTTAGGAAAGTGAGGTAGTATGATTTGATGGTGTGTAATTCCATGCTGCCCTTCCATCTATCTCCCATCCAGAAGACTCAGCGTAACCCAAATGGCCATGGTTGTTTGCCCTGCTGAGGAATCCTACAATGGCTGGGGAAGTCTGCTTCAATGAGGCCAATGGAAGAACATGGCAGCCAGTGTGGAGCAGGCTTTTGGCCTCCTGAAAGCCAGATTCTGATGCCTGGACAGGACTGGGGGAGCCCTCCTCCACTTACCCGAGAAAGAGTGCCCCGAGGAGGTGATGGTCCCCAGGACTGCAGGGGGTCCGTGCGGCCCCTGCATTAATTAAAAGTAAAGCCCCAGAGAGGTGGCGGCCTTCGGGGCTTTGGGGGGGTCCACGTAGCCCCCCTGCTTTGTTTATAGATGAAGCCCCGGGGAGTTGGCGATCCCTGGTGCTGGGGGGTCCAAGAGGCTTGTCATTCATAAATAAATAAGCCCCGGGGAGGTGGTGGTCCCCAGGGCAGCAGGGAGGCCCTACGGACCTCACCCGCATTTTTCCTTTGTACAAGCCCCGGGAGGTGGTGGTCCCAGGGGCATCAATGAGCGCTAGGAGGGGGCTGTGCTCCTCCCTCCTTTATTGTAATGCCCCCAGGATGTGGCCCACCCGGGGGCCCTTTAGAAACAAAGTGTGGGAGCCCATGCTTTGTTTTTTATTTTTTTTATTTCAGTCGAGATGCGCAGATACCGCTGAAATATATATATTTTTAATGCTTTTTTTGGCAATGCGGGGTCACTGTGAGACCACCCTAAGAGGCCTAGGGGTATGGCTACTGCTATCATGCCCCTTTTTCTTTTTTTCAATGTTTTCTCTGGGACTTGGCTCAAGCCAAGTCCCAAGATGGCTGCCAACACTTCCTGGATGAAGTGTTGTAAGACAATCAGATTACAGCACGGAACTGTTGGATCTGCAGATAATCCGAGTCCCCACATATACAAATTTGTTTTCCAGCTCTTGTGCAAATTATCCAATTAACTTAATGCAGTATGGATCAGTGGGCCAATAGTGGCCATAAAAATGCTGTAATGTAGCCTGTCCCTCGGTTGGATTCATCTCAAGATAATTGATTATTGTCCACGTCCATTCAACTCGGATAACATAGCTTCCCAGGCTCTGAGATCATCTTCCAGTTATTCATCAGTGCAAACATGTTTCATTCAGATTTCTTCCACTATAGCCCATTCAGAGACATCCCTGAGCCAGCCTGTGTATTAGCATTATACTCAACAAAGTAAACTTCCTACTAATTGCCCTACAGGAGGAACTAGAGTCAGGTTTACCTGCCGTATTACCAGTGGTATCCACCACCCAGAAGCTCTGTTAATGTTTTCTAGGACCAAACACCAATAGGGCAAGAGGGCAGCACACTCTCAAATCATATGTATAAAATCTACCATCAGGTGTTGACATCGGGGAAATGTAGCGGGGCAACCTGGCATATCAAGAAAGGCATGTCAGAGGGGACCTGGGTCCAGCTCATCAGTAAGGTAGGAGCACCCTCACTTCGTGCAAGCCTCTCAGAAACGCCTTCTCCCAGGAGTCACCCGAGTTGAGCCATGAGATGGCATGTTGTAGATGTGCTGCCATATAGTAAAGTTCTATGTGGGGGTCTTCCAGGCTTCCCCCGAGACCAGAGCCTTCTCAGGGTGTGGGGCTTCTCAGAGTAGAGAGCCCCACACGCCTACACCTGCCCGCCGATCATAGATCTAAAAAAAAGGCTGTTAATAACTTTAAAATATCATCTAGGGATCGTATAAAGTGTGTTCTGCAGTGCATAGAGACATCGAGAGTATCATCTTTGCAATTGCGATTTTCCCCATGAGGGAGAGAGGCAGGTCTCTCCAAAACTTTATTGAGGCTCACAGTCCCTGCACCACTCTGCTTATGTTGAGGTCCAAAAATGCTTCCTCAGTGGGTGCCAGTTAAATCAATAAATAGTGGACGTCACTCAGCTCCCAAGGAAGACTCCCTGGTGGTAAAGCGTCAACCGGTATCCCAGTGAGGGATCCCAGAGGGTAAAGCCTGGATTTGGAAGGTTTAATTCATTGCCCAGAGACCTACTCGAACTCCTGCGGCACATCCATGAATATGGCTACCGATTGTGTAGGGCGATGAAGGTATTTCAGAGCATCATCTGCATAAAGGGAGACCACATGCATGGTCTCCCCTATTCCCCCATGGGTCCAACACCCTGCGAAGTCTCTCGACCAATGGTTTCATTGCAAGCGTGAACAGGAGTGGCGATAGGGGCACCCCTGTCTGGTACCCCTATAAAGATGAAACAGTCCCGAGTCCTCTTTCCCCAAGCGCTCCCGGGCACAAGGGTAAGTATATAATAACAGAACCCATTGGATATATTTGGGGCCCATCCCAATCTTCCGCAGAACGTGCCAAAGGTACTCCCAACTCAGAGAATCGAACGCTTGCTCGATATCTAAAAGTGCCAGCAGAAATTCATCTTCTCGGTGCTGTGTGGTATGGTATAACCAGGGAGATCCTCTCAAGTTATTTAATGTGCTTCTGCTGGGGATAACCCCTGATTGGTCTGTGTGCACTAGGGACAGGAGGCATGGAAGAAGCAGGGCCGCCAAGATACCGCCAAGTAGTTTGATATAGACACTAAGAAGAGAAATAGGTCTATATGCCGAGGGTGCCAGGTCCTTGCCAGGTTTGAGAATCATTACTATCAGGGCCTCACATAATGTGGATGGGAGACTGTCCTTCCCGAGGGCCTCCTCAAAGGCCTCCAGGAGTTTATCAGCCAGAGTTTCTGTATACGTGTGGTAAAACTCAGTAGGTAGACCATCGCTTCCCAG
The DNA here is from genome assembly GCA_963921515.1 of Calotriton arnoldi. Taxonomy (NCBI): domain Eukaryota; kingdom Metazoa; phylum Chordata; class Amphibia; order Caudata; family Salamandridae; genus Calotriton; species Calotriton arnoldi. Next base: position 2,213,063 of record CAWUFW010001800.1, read on the forward strand.
GTTTTTTCGCTGTCTTAAGAGCCCTAGTCACAGAAAGAATCTCTTCTCGTGTAATGGGCCTCTCTAATTTGTTCCTATCGTTGGAGGTAAGGCATAGAAGAAAGAACTCCAGCAGGTAGTCCACAATGTCACACATCTGGGTCTGTGCCCGCTCAGCGTAGATGCTACTAAGATGGTAGCGGAAGACCTCATTAAGGGCCTGTTGTGTACAAGCAGGGTGCCCTACATGATCATTCAGGGTCAGGATTGAGGATCAAGATTCCTCTCTTCTAACCAGGTACACTAGCATCACTCTCATCTTATCTCCTTCAGCATGGAGACGTTGGCGATATGCTGTGTAGATATGTTTTTCTAGTCTGCGCCAATCGTCTAGAAGGGCTTTGCGTATGTCCCGACAGTCCGCCAGTTTATCGGGATGTGTGGGAAGGTCCCTTTATATGTCACCCAATTCCTGCATGCACCTCTGAATGTCCGTTTCAAGCTGATGCCGGACCCCATATGTCATTTTAACGCAGACCCCTCGGAGGACCATCTTCATTGCCTCCCAATCCATAGCCCTACTTCCTAAGGTGCCCCGTTTCCAATTTGTCTGCGACCATGGTTTCGAAAAGAGGACTGGTTAATGCTTCAGCAGGGAGACACCAAAGCAGGATCGCAGGCCTGCTATTAGCTCATCCTAAAAACCAAAAGACTGAGGAGTGGTCCAACAGATACTGGGGCAAATAAGAGATTCCGGACACCAGTGAATCTAAAGCATTGGAGACTAGACTATAGTCTAGGCGCCTGAGAGTACCCACAGCGGGTGTGTAGCAGGAAAAATGTTTGACTTGTGGGTGTCTGACCCTTTAAATATCACTGAGATGCAATTTGTGTATCATGTCAGATAGTGCTCCCATCATATGGGGGTTGGTGTGCTGTCTGGTGTGGTTCAGTCTAGGCCACCATTACGAATGCTGTTACCATCCCCTGCCATAACGACATCGGCTGCCAGATAGGAAAGAAATACCTGCGCCACATTGATAAAGAAATTGGGACAGTCATTGTTAAGTGCATACATATTGATTAAACAAATCTCCAGGCCAATTCAGAGTTCCATGTAAGATTATGAATCGACCCTCAGGGTCCAGGACATGATCCCGGTGGAGGAAGGGCACCCCCAGAGCCACCCAAATCAATACACCCCAGGCAAAACCGGAGTAGGGGGTGCCATATTTCTTCTGGAGAGATGATATACAGTCCCATCATCATTTGTGAGTTTCTTGTAGAAATGCTGTGGACACCTTATAACGTTTTGAGCATGCATGCACCGTCCTACACTTCTCCAGCTGGGCAATACTATGGACATTCCATGTTTTCATTTTAGTTGTGAGATCTGCCATCTGTTGGTGTTGTTAATCTCACCCATTCCTTCAACTGAGATGGCCACATCACCAGAATTCCTGTAGCAGTGTGGGATAGAAACCATGGCCAGGCCTGTGGTGCACAAGAGCTGTAATCAGAATCCCAATTCTTCAAACCCATCAACAGAAAACAAACTCCCAAGTCCCCCCTCCACATGGGCAGCTGCGCTACGTCCATCTGTCCAGTATCCTGCCGATGGCTAGCTTCAGCCGCCCCATTACCCAAAATTAGAAAGCAAACTAAATAAAAAGCAAGGCAAAATGCTAAACATTTATGCTATGCAAGAGGCGAGGACGCAATAGAGGGTGCGAGCCAGACTGCACTCAAGTCCCCTCTCCGTGTCTCCTAGCTCTTTCCTATAGTCGAATCTCAATCTGACGGAACAAAAGAAAAAGAATAACATTTATTACCATTGTCTATCCACTCCCCCCCATTAACAGTTCAAGAGTAAGTGTTAATTACAAGTATCAGTTTCTCAACGGCCCAGACAGTTCCAGCCGGCCCTGTGTCGGAGATCAAAAGAAAAGTTACACTCAGGGCTCCGGCTCTGAGTGCATTCGGTACTTATAATTCGTCTTGCAAACCTTTGTATTCATTCCATGCCAGTGCTGTTATTTGCAGTGCCAGGGTCACTTCAGCACAGCTGAAAAGACTCTCTCTAGTCCGGGACTGCATCAGTAGCCAGGAGTGTGCCATCAGGACAAATCATAATATTCTCTTACTGTCGACTGCTGTCAAGACTCCTCTGACGACCATTTCTCCTCCAAAGATGGGCAGAGTGTCACTGAGTGCTAGGAAAACAACGATCCTGGTGGTCCATGCTCTAACCCGAGGTGCACGGGACGGTATTTAGCCTGTCGTTGGCCTCTGCAGAGTTGGAATAGAATAGAACTGAACCTCCATGTTGGATCCGGAGCTTCACCGGGAAGAGTAGGTTGTATTTCAAGTTCATGTCTCTCATTCGCTTTTTGACAATAATAAACATCTTTCTCTATTCTTGCCCTCTTTGCGTGTAATCAGGGAATATGGAGATGCGTTTGCCCTCATACAGTGGAGTCCCCTGACATATAGAAGTATGGAATCACAGTGGCAAAAGTTAAATATGCAGACAATTATGGCTCTTGGCGGGCCCCCGATTTTGGCAGAGGGGTCAGCACTCTGTGGGCTCTTTCAATTGTAAAGAATTTGGAGAGTCTTTTTGGTAGAAGTGCTGTAGTACTCCACTCCTCCAGAAATAATTTGGTGGTTGGCCCCTCCACTTTCTCTAGAAAACTCACAAAGCAGAGGTTGTTTCTTCGGAAAAGTCCCTCAGATTCCTTGATGCCTTTATCCAGGTGAGTTATGAGCTTCTGCAGGTCAGAGCCCATGGTACGCAGGTTACAGACCTCTCGTTGTAGGGTATCGACATTTTGTTCCGCCATGGCCACCCGATCTGACACTTTATACAAGTCCACACGTAGCAGGTTGACAGCTATAGCAACTGCTTCAATCTTGTTGACCATCTCTGCCTTGGAACTTTGGATCACTGCCATGAGATATGCCAAGGATGGTTCAGATTCCTCCACTTTACCCACATGTCCTGCTTGGGCCCGGTCCCCTTTATCATCAACCTGAGCAGAAGGCTGCCGCAAATGGGTGCAGTTTGCCTGCTCAGGTTTGGAAAAATTATCTTTCACCATGGCGGTGTGTGGAGCTACCCGTAGACCCTTCACACTGGCAATAGGCAGGATCCAGTAGCACCTCCAGGCCCTCCAGTGGTCACCTGAAGGATTCCTGGTGAGCGACAGCCGTGATCATGTTGGCCGGTTAGGGCGGCAGGAGGCAGATATGCCAGGGGAGCAGCAGGTACCAAAGGTCTCCAGCAGTGCCAGCACCTTGCAGGATGGTCAACACACAGGCCACCCCGCGGTCTCCTACATCAGAGTTCCATGGCGAGCTCCCCAGGAGGAGCCCACGCAGCAGAAACCCCGTAGTTACTGGGTCAAGGGAACCTCTATTTGCCACAGAGCTGTGCATCAGACAGGGGATGTCCACTCCCAGGGAGACGGGGGCACCAGGGCAAAATCTCCTTCAGATCGGGCACATGAATGAATTAATAAATTTTATTAACTGATCGATTAATTAAAATCATTACAGTAAAAACAATAGAGCTTTGGGTGCGAAGTGCGAACCCCAATGTTATTCATATTTCATTTGTGCTTAAAAACCGTTCATAAAAGTGTTAAAATGCTCGGACTTAAAAGTTCTGGGAAGCTTGGTGGTACCCCTTGGTGCCTCTCGGGTGCCACCCTAGTTGCTTTGACATCATTCGACATGTCGGTTGCAGGTACAAGGTTGAATCCTTGTGACTCCTTTAAGGCGATCCTGATCAGGTGCGTACATTTCCCCATTCTCGCTAAGTTCATTGTCATTGACTTGGAGAAGCCTATAGCTGAGGCCTCTCTGCAGGTCTTTGCCCCGTCGGCAATGCAAATCGGGCGGAGAAGGCGCCAGCGGTCATAATTTAGTTTGGGGCAGCAGCACAGGAGATGCAGCCAGGATTCCTTCTTAAAGGAGCTGTTGGACTTGGCCCTTTTTGGCAGGTTCACCCCTAAACTTTTTGCCTTGTATGTTAGTTGTTTTAAGTCTCTGGGCACTTTTAGCACTGTGGTCCAGTGTAAAGTGCATGCGCGCTGTGTGCGTGTGTGGTGAGACTGGCCTGCCCTCCCATAGGAATGCATTGAGGATGAGTGTGTCAGTGGTAATTCCTGTTATGAGAGGTGCAGCATGGTCAAGTCTAGTATGTCTGAATTCGTGAGAATAAATGCTGCGCAATGGTGTGCGCAGATTTATGGTGACTGATGGAGAAATGCCACTTCTAGAAGTTGGCATTTCTGTGTGCTCTGTGTCTGCCTGCCTGATGTGAATTGCATGTCTGGCTTGTGAGTGACAGGGGCTGGGAGGTGTGTGTGGCTCCAGGAGGGGCAGGGTGAGTCAGCACAGGGCTGAATGGAGAGATCTCCATGTAGATGGGTGGGAGGAGTTGCACCTGGGACCTGAATAGGGCTGTGCCTTCCCTCCACAATGCTGGCTCCACCTCCTGTGGTGCGTCTGATGTCCCTGGCCTGTCCTGTGAAAGGGAGAGAGGAGCTGAGCAAAACAAAGTGCTCAACAGCTCCCCATAACCAGTTGTATCTGGTTCCCCCAAACCCTGCACCTTTGCACAAAGGAAATGTGTGTATAAAAGAAGGGGCTGTGACCCCATGAAATTGTTCAGTTCTGTTCCTGATCCTGATAGAGGGGGGCTTGCTGCTGCTGGGGCCCAGGAGGGACCGCCATGGGGGCTGCCTCCCTGCTGGAGGGCCCTGTGTGCTGGCCCCTGGGCCCAGCTCTGCCCCTGGAGCCTCTCCTGGATCTTTGCCTGCTACTGGAGCTGTGGCTCCTTGTGAGTGCTTTGCTTTCATTCCCCCAGGAGCGTTTTGCTTGGAAGAGCGCTTTGTTTTGAGGGGGTAGTACTCATGTTGTTCCCTTGCAGCGCCATGCTGCCTGAAAGGAGAGAGAGGGAATCCCCAGCATAGGGATTCCCCCCGTGATGCCGATTTAGCGGGTGCCCACCCCGCTTATTTTTATATATTTGCGGTGGGTGCCCACCACACATGGCCGCTATTTTTATATTTTAAATAGCAGGAGCCCACCCTGCTTTATATTCTAATTCGGAGGGAGCCTACCCCTCATTGCCCCTTATTGATTTTTTATATCTAACTGCGGGTGCCCACCCCGCGTTCCACCCGGAGAAAATCACCACCGCGGCACCGAGAAGGAGAATGCCGGCAAAACCGGAAGTCAGGCACTTCTGACTGAGACATGGGCGGGGCTTCAGAGACGTCCGGCGGGGCCGGGAGAGGAACTCCTGCCCGCCGGAGAAGCTGCCCGGAGCCTCGCAGGCTCCACAGAGAAGTCCTGAGCCCCAGGAGGGGGCCCAGGTGAAGCTGGACAGAGTTCTGCAGCCGGTGCAGAAGTCCTGGGTCCCAGGAGGGGGCCCGGGTGAAAGGAGGTGGCACGGCCGAGGCCGCAGATGGAAGCACGGGGCTCCCGGAGGTAGAGGAGAGCCCCGCCTGATGCTGCATGGAGAGAAGAGAGCCCGCCGCTGGAGATCCTCCCCAGACCAGACCCGGTGAGTGAAGGGGAGCGAGCGGTGTGGTGCCAGTGAAGGCACCGTGTTTAGCCTTCTTGAGCGGCCCCGTCTGGCAGCAGGCCGCTCCAACATGGGCATAATTACTCTTGGAGCCCGTGCGCTCCAACGCGGGGCACAGTCGTTCCAAGAGCCTGCGTGGCTCCAACTTGGGCATGATTAGTCTGGGAGCCCGTGCACTCCCACAACGTGGCGCATAATTGTTTTAGAGCCCCGTGTGGCTCCAAAAACGTGGGCATGATTATTCTGGGAGCCCGTGCACTCCCACGACGTGGCATAATTGTTTTTAGAGCCTTGAGGGCTCCCACGATGGAATAGTTATTTTAAGAGGGCCCAGAGGGGCCCATGCTGTTCCCCTTTTGTGTGGCTACTCTTCACAGCTGCCCCGCTTGCGAGAGGGCAGCTGCAACGTTCTTGGGCACATTGGTTTGAAGGGCACAGTGAGTGCCAGGGGCCACATCTTGATTTGACAGCTGCGCAGCACTTAGTGCCAGCTGCAACGTTTAGGCCCTCACCTGATATCCCCAGTTGCCCAGCAAGTAGTGGGCAGCTGCTACTGCTTAGATTTGCGCAGTTGCGCACCCTTGAATTTCCGCTGCCTTGGCAGCGCCCTGACTCTTGGGACATAGGGCATTTGAGCCCTTTTTGAGATGGCCAGTTGGCCAGGGGGGCTGATAGGTTTGTAGGGCGCCAGGCCCTAATGTGATTTATGCCTCTGCTATGGTTCTTTTTACTAGGAGGTTATGTGCTAATGCGATTTATGTGGTGCTAGGAAATGTGATGCATTTACTTTGATTTACGCACCCTGTTTTATACCTCTAAATGTAGTTCTATGATTATGAGGTTTTGCATAATGTTTTTTATGCTTGTGATTTTATTATTACCTAATGCGTTTAGGTTGTGAGTTATTCTCTACTGTGAGTTATGCCCCTAATGTGAGTTATGTTTAGGAGGTTCAGGTCTAATGTGTTTAGGCTTATGAGGTTGGCGCAGAATGTAATTCGCGCCTAAATGTGATACTGTGCATAATGTAGTTTATGTTACAGGCTGATGCTAAGTACAGTGGTTACCAGTGATTACTGGTTGTACGTTTATGATGTGTTCTACATTTATTATAAGTGCTACATATACTAAGTTCGCTTTGTGCTGGTTCTGACAGTGGTCCAGTTGGCCCTGTCAGGTGTAAATAATCCCTTGTAAATATGACCCCGTGCCAGGTGGCACGATGTATATTATGTGAGTACTATTCTAATGTGTTTTATGATAATACAAAGGCTATTTTTATATATAACCTTGTGTGGAGTTCCTTTTGTGGTGTGCCTAGTATGTTGTTGCTGTGTGTGTTGCGCAAACGCTTTACACATTGCCTCCGGGATAAGCCTGACTGCTCGTGCCAAGCTACCAAGGGAGTGAGCAGGGGTTATCTTGGGTGTGTAACTCCCTCGCCCTGACTAGAGTGGTGGTCTCTGCCTGGCTTTGGCGCAAGCCTTAGCCAACCAGAGATCCCATTTCTAACAGGAGCATAGTCTGCAGTCTATTTTTTCCCCCTTACGTGCCCATGTTAGATTGAAGTCAGTGATACGTAGCGTTATTAGTCTCATAAAAAGGATTTTACTACGAACTTGCGGTGTCAGGGGCTCACTGAGATAGAGTTGGGCTTTCCCCAGCATATGATTTGTTCAATGGCTGTAAGTTGGAGCTAGAGCGAAGGGCTTTGATGTCTTGTGCAAAGAATGTTTCTTGAACTTGCTTGTTTACTGCTCTCTTCCAGGCTGTAAGTGGAATTTCCCGGAGGCGCAGGCTAGCTGCCTCTATCTTCAAAGTATTGATACCGAGGCCCAGTTAGAGATTCCAAACTGTCCCTACCTCCTCAAAGGCGGATCTCAGTTGATGTCTTAAGGAGCCATCTGGGGTCCTCAGCGTCCTTAAATATAACTTCATGAGGTCCCCTTGGCACGTCAGGTCTGGCCTCTCAAGTCCAAGCTCCAATCTCAGCCTTGATTTCCTGGCAGCCCGAGGAGCAAGCAGTACTGATTTATATGCTTTATAGCTTGGGCTTGGTTCAAAAAGACATCTAGTGACCCTGGGAAGGCCAGGTGGCCAAAACTGATGGCTGGAAGCAGTTTTGCTTATAATGCCATCAGTATTGGGGCCGCTGTGGGGCTCAGCAGATGTTGGCTCAGCCTTTTTAGCGAGTGTATAACGTTCCTGGCCTTGGAGTTCAGATGTTTCAAGTGAATATTTGCATTAGCCCACTCTGAGAGTCAAACCCCAAGATAGTTGTAGCAAGCCACTGTGCCTATTTGTAGATCCCCCATGCGCCATAATGCTTGCATTTTGAAGCGATATCTCCCAAAGACAATTACCTTAGTTTTCCCCTGGTTGACCGTCAGGGAGTTTGCCTTGTTGTATCGATCCAACCCATGCAGGGCTCGTTGAAGGCTCTCTTTAGTGTGGTCCATTATTGCTGTGTCATCAGCATATTATAATACTGGCAGCCTCACACTTCCCAGCCTGGGAGCAACTAAGTTGGCACCTTGCAAGGCAGCCCCCAGATCGGCGGTGTACAAGTTGAAAATGATGGGCGCCAACACACAGCCCTGTTTGTGCCTGTTGTTTGTGGCAATTTTGGGGGTCACTGTTTGGGAGCTTGTTTTGACCCGCACCCAGACATCCACGTATAATGATCTTATTGCATTTATTAATTTGGATGGTATTCCCCAGTTGTCTAGTTTCCACCATAGCACTGTGCGGTCAACTTTGTCAAAAGCAGTGCTGTAATCAGTGAAACAGCAGAACAGTGGTAGGATTTTCTTCTTCACTGCCTGAGCTGATAAATGAGCTAGTGCTATAATGTTGTCCAAAGTCGATGACTGTGACCTGAAGCCGGTATAAGGGGATGATGCCTTTTTCTTCTACCCAGGACTCCAGTTCCTTCAGAAGAAGTCTAACATAGGCCTTTGCTTCAAGGTCCAGAAGGGCGAAAAGCCTGTAATTTGATGCCTTCAGACAATCACCTTTTTTGAAGATAGGGACAAGTATAGAGCCCCTCCAGGATTCTGGTGACTTTGCTGTGGAAAAGATATTAATGAAGAGTGGAGTTAGGATTGCTGCCCAAAAGTCTGGTGCTATTTTGAATACAGGTGCTGGTAATCCATTCAGCCCTGGGGCTCCGTCGTTCCTCATTTTCTTGAAGGTCGTGATCACCATGTTGGTGTTAGTAAAAACTGGTGTCCTACAGTGTTCCTCTTCCCAAGGGGTCTGATCTTGTGGAACGTTTTCACAGAGGATGCCCCAATCTTGGAGATTTGTGCTGTTTATCCGGCTATGCCCCACTCCCCGACACTTTGCTTCGGGGCTGCCTTTGTCGGAGTATCCGGGCAAGTATAGATGTGTGACATGCTTTTTCCAGTCCTGCTCCGCCACCCCATTTTCTCTTAGGGCTCCTCGACTACTCAACTGGTTGATATGCCTCCACAGCCAGGAGTGATTCTTGTCCTTCAGCAGGGAGAACACTTTGAGCCATTCCTTCTCTATATATTCATTTGTATGCTCCCACTGTTTCTTTCTTAGGGCTGCCCTTAGTGCTGTAACCAACGGACCCGCGGCTGGTCTGCCCCCTCTCTTCCTTGCTTCTAGGGCCTTGCGGAGTGCACTTTTGCTTTCGAGTATTACTTTTGGGGGGCGTTGGCTTACTGCTATTGGCGGTTCTTTAGTATGTGGGCGTTGGTGTTTGGGGTTTCCCAGGCTTAATTGGAGGTCTTCAACAATATTCTCCCAATCCTTGCTGAGGTTTCTTGGGGCTTTGAAGTGCCTTCCTTCTTCAAATCCAGCCAGGCTCGCATCTCCCCTCCTATGTTTTCGGA